>JAJOZX010000018.1:285000-1017500 GCA_023014485.1 Bathynomus jamesi | reverse complement strand
AGGGCTTGTGATCACTTAGTGATCTTAAGCGCAAAATCGTTCTTAGAATCGCTCTTAGCTCCGCCCGTTTTACAGTCCGACATAGGAATGGTAGATCACATGGTTCTGACATACGCAACAATTCACTTTTCATTCTTTTAAGTCTGTTTTTACTGGGGCCTAGACAGGGACGTAGCCAGGAATGTCCCAAGAGGGGTGCGAACTTGAGCTACGTTCGTCAGGTTCCGTGGTGAATCAGGCGTCTGGAGGAGAACTGGAAGCTTTTCCAGCGGTGTCCGGGGCGGAGCCCCGTAAGCCATCGCATTTTAAGCTTATTTTGTGTGAAAACTGTCTGAAAATGTCAGTGCAACTGCCATTTTTGAACAGCCACTATGCAGCCATCCACATGAAATATGTACCCTTTCCAACAAAAGTTTGGATAGGACAGTCACATTGGTGCAATCTAAGCTATATTATGATGTAATTACTTGTATTTTCTGAAATTTAAAGTCAGGTATTGATCCTATAGTTTTCATATTTAACAAAGAAAGTAACTATTTTATTCACACATTTATTGATTTCATGCATACAATTATTTAGTGTATACACGTTTAACAGTTGTTGTTGTTGTTGATTAGCCGATCAGCCCACCCTGATCGAGCAAGCCGGTAGCACGCAGGTAACCGATCGCCCTCTCCGGAGTGGACCAGAGATTCAGCGCACTAGTGATGTTGTGTTGTGTTCTATATTGTGCTAGAGCGGTACAGTCTGTCATAATGTGTTCAATTGTTTGTGGTGTGTCCTGGCACAGGTGGCAGGTGTCGTCTGTGGAGTTGTCTAGTCTGTGTTTATATGTCTGTAAGTTGGGGTGATGTTCACATCGGAATCGTGCTAAGTTAACTCGATCCGATCTGCTCAGGCTGTTCACTGACCTGTTAATGGGTGGCGGCTTCGCACCTAGGACCGCATTCGGACCGAGTCCTCTCAGTGCTTTCTGGGTTAGGTGTCTGTGTGTATGTGTGTGTATGTGTTTTCTGTACTGTGTGATGTCTGTGGGGCGTGGTATGGAATGGAGTATTTGGTTGTAATGTCTCTCTGGTGTTACCTTAATGGTGCGACGTGTTGGGGCATGATTGTACATGTAGTGGGAAGGGTGTTGTGGGATAGTTGTCGCTGCTACCATGAATTGTGTTCCCCTCATGTCTAAATGTTCCCTAACTTTCAGTATTTTTGTTTCTGTGTGCAGTTGTTCTATTGGTGTTGTTTGAGTACATCCTGTAATGATATGAAGTGCATTGTTTTGTATTGTCTATAAGGTGTTTATGTGTGTGTTTGAGATAATGGGTGACCAGCATGGGCTAGCATAGTCCATAACTGAGCGAATATATTGTTCGTATATGAGTGATGTTGTTTCCTGCTGGTGTTCAAAGTTTGTGCCTGTTAGTACCCTAAGCGTGTTAAGTCTTGACGTACATTCGTTTTTAATGTCTTGAATGTGGTTTGCAAAAGATAATGATGTGTTGTATGTGACCCCAAGTATTTTGGTCCTGTGAGTGTGTGGAATGTTGGTGTTGTTTAGTGTAAGCTGTGGAGTTATCTGGTGTTCTTTTGTGTTGCTTGTTAGCAAGGTGATGCTTGATTTTGTGGACGCTACTTTGAGCCTATTCTGTGTGTGTGAGCCAGTCTTGTATACTGTTCATGTATGTTTGTAGGTTATTTGTAGCGGTGTCGATGTTGTTGTTGGTGGATGTCAGAGTGATGTCATCTGCATATGATAATAAGGTAAGCTTGTTATCTATGGGTGTTGAAATGTCATGCATGTATAAGTTGAACAGTGTTGCTTGTTTTTGGATGACTTGCCATTAAATGTGACATGTGAGTATCTTCCTGAAAGATAGTTGCTCAGCCACCTTTTGGTGTTATTGTGCATGTTTGTGTTCAGTATTTTGTTTACAAGAGGGAAGCGTGGGATAGCATCAAATGCTCTACTAATGTATATTGTTGCTAATAGTGTACGTTGAGCTGGTCGTCTGGAGTTGATGCCATCCATTATGTGCTGCGTGAGATTAGTGAGTAATGTCGTGGTTGATTGGTGAGGTCTGAATCCATGTTGAGTAGGCGATAGTGGTATGTGTGGGTTGGTGATTTGTAAGATTAGTCTTTCTGTTACTTTGGAAGGTGTGCATAGTAAAGTAATGGGTCTATAGGAAACTGATTCTGTTGGATTTTTGTTTGGTTTGAGTACTGTAATAATTTTACCTTGTTTCCATATGTCAGGAATAATACAATGTTGGTATGAATATGTGCTGATGTTTGTGAGGGCTAGTATTTCCTGTGGGCCCAAGTGTTTAAGGTGTATGTTAGATATGTTGTCTGGTCCAGTAGCCTTCGAATTCTTAATGTTTTTGATGATCTTGGTGGTCTGGTCTGTATTGAAGGGTGTAATGGTCGTGTCGAGTCTGTAGGTTTTCTTGTGTCTGGCTGTTTCTGTCTGCGTGTTTCTGGTTGTTGTCTCTGTTTAAGTGACTTATCTTTGCGTAGTGATTAACTAGAATGTTAGCTTGTGTATATGTTGGGTTATTATTTTGGCTGCGACAGATAGCCGCGTGTGAGGTGTGAATGCCGCTGTTAGAGTAGGTAATGCTGTTTATAGTCTTGTATAGCCTGGATGTATCTGTGGAGTGGTTTAGTGTTGTTATGAATTCTCTAAATGTTCCTGTTTTTCTCTAAGTTTGTTGTTTATTTCTGTGTTGAGCTGTTGTATCTGCTGTTTTATGGCTTATGTGTGTGGTGTTTGTGTGTTATGTTTGAGGTTGTTACGTTGCTTTATGAGGTGGGCTATTTCTCTAGTGTAATTTGGGTTGTATTTCCTAATGTTGCCATTGGGTATGTATTTGTTTGCATTATTGATGATCTGATTAAATGTCTTGAGTGTTGTATTGATGTTTATGATGGGTGTGCTGTTTAATGTGGTGATTTGTTCCTCAGTCTGTATTTTGAACTGTTCCCAATCAGCTTTCTTGTAATTTCTGTAAGTGTGCCTAAGGCTGTTGGGGCAGAGTGTAGAACGTGTTGTAATGATGATGGGCAGGTGGTCTGATGACAGTTGTTTTTCTGTTCTCCAGTGTGTATGTGTTGCTAGTGAGGGGGAACAGAACGTTATGTCTAGGGAGGAGTTTGAGTATCCTGCTTCATGTGGTATGTGTGTATGTTCTTCTGTATTGTTAAGAATGAAGAGGCTGGTTAGTTGTGTGGCTATGTTGGCGCCTCTGGTGTTGCTTTGGTTGTGCAGGTACCAACTAGTGTCTTTAGCGTTGAAGTCTCCTCCTAAGATGACATTAGTGAGAGAGACCAGATTGTGTAACTGTGGATTGTAATTGCTGGCACCTGAGGTGAACTATCTGGTGGGATGTAAATGTTGATGAGTGTGGTGTTGTGTTTTGCGCGTGTTTTAATGTTAACTGCCTGTATTTCTATCGCGTTATCTGCTTGGATTATGTTTATAATGTTTTGGGTGGCATCAGTGTAGCTAATGCTTTTACGTATGTAATTGATGAGTCCACCCCCGTGACCCCCAGTACGATCTTGACGGATCGCCGTGAAGTCAGGGATGGTGGTTTTTTTTTGTGTGCGTTTTAGTTTTGTTTCTTGTATAAGTGCTATGTGAATGTTTTGTTTGTGTACGAATTCCCTAAGCTGCATGATTTTGTTTGTGAGGCCATCTACGTTGTACTGCAATATGTTAATATTATACTTCTGCATGTGTCTCATGGTGCTATTGTGTCTATGTCTTTGTGTATGGTGACATGTTTAACAGTATAACATATATGTGAATAACGAAATCATTAGAAGAGCTCCAAATGAAACTATCACGTATAAGGCAAGTCAAACGGATGCAGAAACAGCTAGATCAGTTGAGACAGAAGAAACGTACATCTGTTTAACATATATCAAATTTTAAAAAGGATAATCGCATGGAAAAATAATTTAGGGGCTACTTGACGAAAAAATACGTACTTTATCAAATACGCAATTACTTTACTAAATCAAAATCGAATACTTTAGTAAGTACGCCTTTACATGCATCAAACACGTAGACATTTCTTTTGTAAATTTGTAATTTTACCAGATCAACTTACCAATGGTCGGTTGGTCCTGTGAAGAAACGTGTTTGGACGTGTTTAAAAAAAGGCGCAAAATATCGCTTAAATAACATATATATATATATATATATATATATATATGTGTGTGTGTGTGTGTGTGTGTGTGTGTGTGTGGATACAGACACTCCTTCCATTATATATAGATACCAAATTGTTAAATGTTATAGTTTGGCGGTGAACCTTGGTTATAATTACCGCAGATTTTTTTCCTGGACTTTCCAGGGGGAAGGGGAGCGACCGCCTCCATCGCTCCCCCCCCCCTTGGCTACGTCCCTGGGCCTAGAGATGTTTCATGCTTCTTTGTATTTTGTAGTGAAGCGGACGCCTCTTGAGTTAACACTACACCCTTCTTCATTATTTAAAACTAGATAATAAAGGAGCTAAAACTGAAAATAAGACAGGTGGGAATGATTCACCTTTCTGCATAACAAGACGTTTTTTCTTTGACATAGCTTGTCTTTTACGAGCGAGTGTTCGTATTATGTTCCTGTAACGACGTAAACGACCCTTCTGCGACGCAGTCATTGGGAAGTTGCATTTTATGACATTTAGACAGACTTCGCAGATACATTATAAAAAGTTAAGGTGGATGTCTTTTACAAACAGTCGCGGAAAAGTAAGAGGTAACCGAGGAATTGATTTTATAAACTTGAGATATTTCTTTACATGTTTGCTCATTCTGGTATATATATTGTTTCAACCTCGTTGAGAAATGCCTGTTCTTAGAAGTACCCCAAAAGTGTTACGTGGGTGAAGGTCACAGAGCAAATACTAGTTGCTTCTGTGTAAATTTTCTAAAACGCCTTACGTTGACCCAGAAACATTTGGACGGCTAATATACCAATTTGCGATACATCCCGACGTTGAGCATATAAGACAATTTACTGGGTGTTTAAAGAAACGTCCCGCATAAACTTGTTCTTGAAAAACCGGTTTTGATTGATGAAAAACACGTTTGTTAAAAAGGTGGGAGAATACTGTAAACATCTCAGCAATCATTTTATTTATTTCTAACATAAGATCATCAATTACAATCACCGTATGTTTATCATTCTTTAATGAACCAACGTCATAAATCCCTTTATAGAATAAGACATCTTTGTAATCATCAAAAATAGACTGGTAGGCTGAATAGCACCATATAACTGGGTGTACAGTTTTTGAGAACAATGCATCTTTATCTTTAATAACTTTAAGCATAAACACTGTTTTACCACACTCTGTGGGATCACTTATAGTAAATATTGATGGACTTGTAAACTTCAATTTTCTAGAGACTCCATCTTTTGTGTGGCATGCTATTAACCCATGATTTTACCAAATATAAAGATTTTTAAAAATACGTTCGTCATATTCACTAATTTTCTCTTGTTCTTCTTTTCCAGAATGATGTATGATGAATCCAACCAACAAGATCTTGTAGAGTTTGATGAGGATTCAGAAGGATCTCGAGGTGCATCATCGCACCCGACAACTTTAACGGATGATGATGGATGGGATTGAGGGATCAGCCTGGAACCCTTCTATACGACCGTTAGTACAGGATTCTGAAAAACTCTCCACGTTAAGTATACCGTCAAAACGTCCGAGATTCGTGCCATACAACTCTGAGGATACGATGTCATCACTACCACCAACCCCTTCGTCAATCGTCACCAACCCCACATGCATCAGAGAACTTAATTAAACGGATCCCTGTCATCTTACCTTTCCACACTCAACACCCCAAGACCCTTCCTCTAACGCATCTACACCGTCTTCAGAAACACCTACAACTCATCCTTCAGACGGGGGTGTATCAATCAAACTGTTATACAGGGTGAATAACACACCCGTACTGGTCAGAAATAGGTAGCATTAATGGTTGATCCACGGATCGCTTATGCGGAGGGTCTCGAACAAGGGCTTCGCAAAGTAGTTCGACGCCTCGTTGCATACGCCCTTCAACGCAATGAGGGTTGGGAGATACGGATGAGGTTGGTTCATGGGTTTGAACCTAATGATGAGGATGGTGATCTGTTCTGGGTAGTTATACCCTACAGACGCCTGGTTGAGGAGGATATTGATTATATCCTCTCGCGTATTAAGAAATTAATACAGAGTGGTTCAAAATTCAGTCTGGAGAATTTCACGATCAAAATTGATCGCTTTTTTAGTGTTGCGGGCCATGATGTTACACCATACACTTTAAACATTAACTCCTATCAAATTCACAGACAGCACGCAAACATCGGTCGTAGTTGCGGTTTTATAGCTGTGATTTTAACGCATATGATTAGTATTCTGAACATGGCCTCTAGAAACATTTGGTTACATACGGTTATAGATAGTGCGCAAAAACTGTGGTTTTAATTTTGAATGTAATGTGGGTCCTGAAGAGCTAGTCAAAGTGGAACAGCAGATGAGAGTACGAGTAATTGTGTTTCAATTGGATAGGCAAGGCAGAACGACGTATGTTTTTAAAAGTCGTATGTCAGATCGAACAAAGCCTATGCTTATGTTAGGCTTGCCACCTACCTTCCTACGCGTCATATTCGAGCTCTTTACTTTAACTATTACAGAAGCTGTAGGTATGGACGCCATCACGGTTTGTGTTAGGAGTGCCTTGAGTTTACAAATGACTTGTTAAAACATTGTAAGGACTGTCATATGGTATGCGCTAGTGTAAAAACCGTAGATGCATAAGCCGTGTGGTAGAAACTAAGAAGAGAGATTGTAATGACTGTAAACGGATGTTTTTTAATAATAAATACTTTAATCTCCATAAGATGACTGATACGTGCAGAAAGATAAAAAAATGTGACTGTGATATGTTTCATGCAACGGATGAGAGTGGTGCATTAAAGCATAGGTGCAGTGAAATTCCCTGTCCCACGTGTAATGAGAAGTATAAGGCGGATGGGATGAAACATGTTTGTTATATGAAAGATTCCAAACCTAAAAATAAATCATGCGTTACTGTATACTACGACATTAGAGACTTGCACTGACCTTGAGACGAAATAAGTTAGCCCTCATTTACTCGTGAGCCAAACCTTCTGCGACGAATGTTCGAATATTGCGTGTGATGGGTGTTGCAAGTGTGGTAAGCAAACGCACCAATATTTTTAAGACGAATGTGACAGAATCACCAGTGAAGTCGTTTGTAAATTATATAGTCAGGTTTCAAAAGGGTGTTTCCCTTAAACTTTCCTCACTCGCGACACTTTGAACTGCGTTGGACTACCACCTCCCAAACATTACTTTACTTATAAGTATAACGGTATGAGTGCAAGTGAACGAGAAGATTTTGATAGGTATTACAACAGCTTCACTGAAGAAAATCCGTACAATATAGCGAATAAGTTTGAACGTTATTGTGTGAACGATGTGGGCGTGTTTAGAGTATGTTTCCAGACCTTAAAAAATATGTATATTACCCGATTCAATTTGCACCCTCTACACTACAGACCGCAACCACGATTGCATCCCTTTGCTTTACAGTGTTCAAGAACCATTTCATGCCAAAGGATACACTTGCCATCACACCTAGAAACAAACCGCACAGTTACAGGTATAAAGCTCTTTACTGGTTCACACACTTACAACAACAGACAGGCATACACATAAAACACACATGTAACAGAGGAGAAATGGGGGTTAAGATCAATGGCAGAGTTTTCCGGGCTGATGGGCTGAGTGAGGACCCCCGCACCGGCGATAAGACAGTGTACTCTTTCCACGGATATCGTTGGTATGGATGCCCACGTCCTGAGTGTGGTTTCACAAGTGACTTCCACGGTAGATCCACTGCCGGTAGTCTGGCTTGGACCCGTACTCGTGACCAGCTTATAAGTTCACAGTTCACTCACAGGATATTATGGGAACATGAGTATGATGAGTGGATGGAGACCAACGAGCAGTACCGTGAAGAAATATGGGGTATCAAGAGTACAATGATGGTGGACCCTCTCAAGTGTGGGAACAGTTTGTTTGGAGGTCTTACAAACCCTCTCAAACTATATTTTCCACCTACGAAGAGTGTAAAGATTCATTAGTTTGACTTCTGGTTACTATACTCGTATGTGATGAAGAATAACCCATACCTCGTAGGTGCCCCTGTAAAGCTCGTGGGAGCAACCCTACCCACCATCGAAGAATTCTCAGACAATTTAAACGATAACCATTTGCAGTTATCCTTCGTTGATGTATTTCCCCGTCGTGATTTATGGATGCCCGTTTTACCAGTCATCATAGATTATAAGTTTACGTTTACCCTGTGCGTAAAGTGTGCAGAGGGAAACAGTGGTGTGTGTGTGTGTGTGATCATACATTTAACCAGAGGAAGGAACGGGGCGTTTTTATCAGTCCGGACTGGGATTCGTTATGGGTACAGAATACTAAAGATTTATGAGGTGTGGAGGCTCCAGAAGCATTATAACCTCTTCACTCCTTATATCAACACCTTCCTGAAAGATAAAGATGAGGCGTCGGGATTTCCACAGGGAATTGAGACCTAGGGCGATAAAGCGGACTATATTCAGCGCTACCATGATCGTGAGGGTATACAGCTTAAGTGGGAGTATATTGCACGGAACCTCGGCAAGCGCCCTAATGCAAAGCTTTGTTTAAACAGTCTTTAAGCCAAGTTTGCACAGAACACTGACAAGGGGAACGTGCATTTAGTTCAAAGTTTTGGCGAAGTATGGGATTACACCAAACTGACAATAAAGAGGTTCTTGAAATTGTGCACGTAAGTAACACGTACATAATACGTTACAATAGGACCGAGTTGGCTACAGACACCTCTCGCGTTACAAACATCCCTGTGGCCAGCTTTACAACTGCTTACGGACGCATCAAGCTTTGAGTCCCAATGCATTCTCTGGGTCAGTGGGTCGTATTGTTTTTACGACTAAAAAAGGTGAATATATGCCCGTATTGGCGAATTCGTCGGCGAACTCACTGACAAGACCAAGGACGAGTATGGTGAGAAAGCTTACACGGACTGTTTTGTGTCGAGTGGTCCAAAAACATACGGGTTAAGTGTGAATACCGGGGATGATTTCAAATACATCGTGAAAGCGAAGGGCATCACTTTAAACCCAACAAACTAGGAGGTGATTGGAGCTTAGAGGGACTAAGGTGTGTCGCAATACCTACAGGAAACTTTTCCAGTTACCTGGGACCCACAATACTGTTTATTTTGGTTTACCTGAAGGATGATTAGTCGTAAGTATTTTTATTTAATTTATTGTTATAATTTTTAAAGGGTTTACTGTTTATTTATTTTATAAATGATTTTCAAGTTTTGACTCGCTTATTTACTTATTATTATTATTATTGAATGTTCATTTACTTGTACTTTTTTATAAATTATTTTATAAATTATTATTTTTACAAATTATTTTAAATGGATGTATTATACAAAGCAATGAGAATGTACTTATTTCCACCATTAGTTGCGAGTTTACTATACTAATAAAAATGTAATGTCTTTACATGTTAATAAATATTGTAGTGTATGCAACTGTGTTTCTATTTACTCCCCACTCACTTCGCACTCACTGTATCTAAGTCAGTGATGTTGGTGATAGGTTCCGCCCACTAACGTCTAGAAAAAAAGCATCGCATAAGTTCGTAAGCCTTTCTTAAACATCGCTGTTGTGTGTGTGTGTGTGTGTGACCTGGCTGAAGGGGAATGTTGTTTAGATCCGTTTATATTCACAGCTGATAGGATATACTGCAGATGTATGTTAAAATTAAGTCTCCAATTTTTATAACCTCGTTAAAATCGTTGCCGTTCCGTACGTTGGTCTCTCTTCACACAAAGGTTAAGCTGGTGGCCCTTCCACTACATATTTGAAGTGATAAAATTGGGTGAATAATAATTTATTTTGAAAGTCTTGTATTAAACAGTGTGTTCAGTGTTATAATTTGGTGTTATCAAACAAGCACACCTAGAAACAAAGAACATCTGCCGCTGCACTATCGCACACGTGCGCACCGATCGGGTGGTGACGGGACATAGAAGCTTTCGGGGTTTTTCAATAGCGAGTAATTTTTCTTATTAATATTAGTATTATACCTGAGGCAGTTTTACTAGTGCCCACTATACTCTATATTCATATTAGCACTCGCTCAGCGTGCTAGCTCAGGTGGCCCCCTAAACCTTATATCCTTTCAAAAAATTTACTTTTTTACCCTTTGAATTGGTAACCTCTAAAGTTCATAGTGTGACGTCACACTATTTTTATTTTATTGTTTTAAAATTTTACCTAATTATATATTCATTATTATTATTATTACAGAGGACGACGGATATAAGAGCACCCTCGGTTCCCAGGCCAAACGCTCTTATAACTGTCGTGCTCTTTTATCCGTCGGTGGCTGTGGAGACCTCATGGCTGATTGATCTGTGGATAAAAAAAGACACCTTTAGTCTAGATGTGTTGCTGGAATGCAAAATTCGATGAATTGGACGAAGTCACAAATTATATACGAACACGGACAACACAGCAAACAAAAACAAACATAGGATTCTAGAACTCAAGAATCTAGTCTGGCCTAGCGCTGGGAGAAACGCTCTTATATCGCCGGTGGCCGCTCTTATATCCGTAGGGTTTTACTATGCAAAAAATCCGGTGCCCTTGATCTCCGCTCTTATATTCTTCGGGCTCTTATATCCGTCGCTCTTATATCCGTCGTGCTCTTATATCCGTCGCTCTTATATTCGTCGTCCTCTGTAGTGTGGTTCACTCTATCATATACTTTACTTATATGTAGGAAACAGCTATAAATAGTTGAATTACTCTCAGTGTATTTAAATATAATTTCCTTCAATACATAGATACAGTGGGCCCCTTTACAACCAAACTGATTAGATGTCCATAAGTAATAATTTAATTGGTGTAACAAAAGTTTCTCTAGTAGTTTCGAGAGGCAGGAGGCAACAGCAATAGGCCTGTAATTATTGCTGAATAGAATGTCTTGACAAGGGGCAAGCTAAATACCCTCATGAACTCGGCAGGGATATAATTATGAGCAAGCATGGCTGAGAAGAGCAATGAGATATGCAGATACACCACGTCATTGGCATATTTTAAGTGCTCATTCGATAGGTCATCTACCCCTGACGCAGAACCAGTCTTTAACTCTTTAATTACCCTCTTTACTTCAGGAAATGATATCAAAGTATTTTCCCTTATCCCTCCCATTAGCGTTTCGCTGCAGCCTATCTTAAGATTAGCCCTACTTACATTATTATCTGATAGGTGATAGGATTATCTGATAGTGACTTAATTTTGTGCAACAAATCAATGTATTCATCTGGATTATTGCCGTTGTTGTATGGTAAATAGCAGTTTACAATTAATGTGCAATTATTGTTCACTTGTAATTCAATTCCTAACAACCTAACATTATCACCTGTTAAAATTTTTATATATTTTGACAAATTTTTCCTTATTAGAAAGCAACTCCACCAAATGGACCACCGTACAATTTTAAATACAATTTAACAAATTTCGATCCACTGTTCTCGAATATAAAACTCAAAATTTTAAAAAAAAGTATGAAATTTGACAGAAGTGTGAAGGAACGACGTTAACCTGGACTTCGATTTAAAAGTTTTCGGCCCAGCAACAACCTTTCACACTTTGGAAACTACTCTTATATTTTCTCTCATACCAGAATTGAGCGCAAGTAGTATGGGTTCATTTAAGGATAGCCAGGCCCACTGAGGGGAGAGGGGGTGAGGGAAAAGAGATGGAGAAATGAAAGTGCCAGTAGAGTAAAATTTTAATCTTTGATAAGATAACTTAATAACTGGTAAGATCTTAATTGGTTGTATAACACTCCTTTTTAAGGGGGGGGGGGATCCTGTACTAGCAACTAATTACAGGTCAGTGTGTTCATTATCTGAGTTCCAGAGCATTTCTTAACATTATAACTGTGCGACATAAATGTCGCCCAGCCGAAACTTTTTGTCGCCTAGTGAATGAAATTTCCCATTACTGGGCGACATGTCAGTTTTTATCCATATAAAATTGTGTATGATTCATAGCGTGTGGAACTTGAAGTTGGGAACTTGTGGAACTCGAAGTTAGCAACTCTGGTCTGAAAGAGTACTTGGATTATATAACAAGTAGGGCAATCGTAGGGCAATGCCGATCGTAGGGCAATGGTTATACATCCTGAGAAGTCAGTCAGTAATATGATAGTTAGTGTAGGTATATACTGTGTATATCGGGTGGCCACAAAAAAACTTTACTTAATTCAAAGTTTAATAACTGCAACAATTCAAAACTTATGCGATTGAGCTTTGGCACACATTAACAGATGGTTATAATCTATAATTACTGGAATTTTCAATTATGTAGGTTCTATAGTTTTGTTACAGTGAACAATTTAAAAGCATATGTCTAAAAATAGCATGCCGAAGAAAATGAATTTGAACTTAACAAAATTTACTTAAACAAATGGTCAATGTGACCACCTCCCTGTTGGTAAACTGCCCTCAATCGCTTCTTCCACGAGGAGATGCACTTTCGAACCTCATCTAAGGTGATATCCTCCCATGCTCTACTGATTTTCTCCTTAAGTTCATCTTCGGTGAATTTGTCTTTCTGGCTGGCGTAAACCTTCACCATGAGGGAATCCCATACTGAATAGTCCATCGGATTACAGTCGGGAGACTGAGGCGGCCATTCATCCTTTTTGATGAAATTAGGGGTCTCTTGCTCTAGATGATTTTGGGTCGCTCGGCTTGTATGGGCGGGTGCCCCATCTTGCTGGAAAATGTAGGCCTCATCAGGATACAGCTGACGACAATCAGGAAGTAACCCATTATCTAACAGGTTGATGTAGCGCTCAGAGTTAACTTTAGTTTCGTTTGTGGCAATAAAATGAATTCGTGTTTTCCCCTTCCATGAAATTCCCGCCGATACCATTACTTTTCTGCTGAATCGTGAGGTTTCATGATAAAGCCTGGAGGGAGGAATGTCATTTTCCCTTGAACCATAAACCCTGTCATTTTGCCTGTTTTTGGCCACCTCCAACGTGAAATCCTTTTCGTCTGTAAACACAACTTTTTGCACGTCTTCAGCTGAGTAGCGTTCATATAGGGATTTACAGCGGGTCTTTCTACGCTGTCTTACATTCTGATCACGCCGAGAAACTCGAATTCTCTTGTAGGCCTTCAATTTCAAACGTTTTACAAATCCCTTGTACAGGGAGCGAGAAATCCCAAGGTCGTACGCAATCTGTCTCTGGGAGCGATGAGTTCCTGGTGTATTCTCCTGGGATTGAATCAGTTCCTCCACGGCAGCCTTATTTTCTTCTGTTGAAACACTTTTGGGCCTGCCGCTGCCGGGTTTTCTAGCTGTTGATCCAGTATCCTTTGCGGGGAATTCTCGGACAATCCTATTTCCATTCCAACCTTTTTCCTTGACACATGCTTCTATGATGGCTTTATCACTTTTACTTAACGTCATGCTGGCGGGGTTTTAGCGGGAAAATAAAAGAAAGCAAATTCACATTAGGTTTAGCCTACGCCAGCGCGCGTGTCATACTACGCTACATTAGGTTTAGCCTACGCTAGCGCACGTACGTGTCAGATGCACACCAGGCATGCTATTTTTAGACATATGCTTTTAAATTGTTCACTGTAACAAAACTATAGAACCTACATATTTGAAAATTCCAGCAATTATAGATTATATGCATCTGTTAATGTGTGCAAAATCTCAATCGCATAAGTTTTGAATTGTTGCAGTTATTAAACTTTCAATTAAGTAAAGTTTTTTTGTGGCCACCCGATATATATATATAACCCTTGTCGTCCAGTGAAACTAGCTTAAAAAATGCTCTGCTGTGTTCAGCAAAGTTTTTGAAAAAAATTGTAAAAAGGAGAATGCAGCGATATTTAGAATCCTACAATTTATTATTTTCAAATCAATATGACTTTCGTAATAATGAAACAACGAAAATGTACATTTTAAATCTTATGGAAAATGTAAATATAGCTAAAGGGAACAAAGAAAGAATGATACCAATATTGGTGGATTTGAGTAAGGCGTTTGATGTAATAGACTATAACATTCTACTTAACAAATTATATTGTTACGGCTTTAGAGAAGCAATCAGTGATTGGTTTAGTTTAAAAGTTATTTGTCCAATAGATATAATTTTGTATCAGTAAATAAGGTCTACTCAACTAAAATACTTGTCAAACATGGTGTACCACAAGGCTCAGTCTTGGATCCACTGTTATTTTTACTATATACAGTGGTCCGAAAGTCCCTATCTATTTTGCTGAAATAATGATATTTTTATTTTATTTTCTACAAGCCATAAATGATGATGGATGTACAAGAACGTGTGATGGTAGTAACACTATGCATCTAAGGAAAAAAGTGCAAAGAAATTCGAGAAAAATTCGAAAGAAGATTTCACAAACCAGGACCTACAGACAAAGCGATTCGTGAGCTAATCAATAAATTTAAAAGAACACGATCTGTTCATGATGAGGCAAGATTTTGACGTCCAGGTACCTCTCAAGAAAATGTCGAATTGGAAAGAGATGCCTTTGAAACAAATCCTAGAATGTCAACTCGCACAGCATCACGTAGACTGAGCATACCAAAAAACGACTGTTCTAAGGATTTTAAAATCAACATTAAAAAAGAAAAGTTACCATATTCAAGTGCTACACGAGTTACACGAAGAGGATTATCCAAGATGAGCTGCCATGTGCCCAGAATTGATTGAAAAAAATTCATACCGAAAAATTCATACCGAAAACTTACTAAGCCACATTCTGTTTAGTGATGAGGCGACATTCCACACATGTGGAAAGGTTACTCGACATAATTGCAGTATCTGGACTAGTGAAAAACCAACCGAGTTCTACGAATGGGAGAGAGAGTCTTCCAACGTTAATGTCTGGTTGGGTATGACAAGATCGGAGATTTACAGACCTTTTTCCTTTGTAGAAGCTACGATAACAGGGCTAATTTATTTTGACCTACTGTACTTCAGCAGTTTCTTGAACCCCAGCTTCGTTCAGATGGCATTCTCGACACTGTTGTCTTTCAACAAGATGGAGCTCCATGTCACTATGTAAACATGGTTCGGGCGTACCTTGATGAGCTCTTACCAAATCGTTGGATTGGACGTGGTGGAAACAGGCCCTGGGCAGCACGATCTCCGGATTTAACATCATTAGACTTCTTTGCGTGGGGCTTTATAAAATCTGAGGTTTACAAAACAAGAGTTACAGACCTACAGGATCTGCGAACCCACTTGTCGCGACAGTCAATAAAATAACTTCAGAATTGCTCGAGAATGTTCCTCAATGCAATGGACAGATGTGAGAGTTGCAGATGGTGCTCACGTCGAATCTTAGACCTGAGCTTCATAAATAAATATACATTCTAATTATGTTGTCAAATTTTTATCCTAAAATACTATTATTTCAGCAAGATAGATAGGGACTTTTGGACCACCATGTATATAAATGATCTTCCACTCTTATCTGATATATCATACTTAACTTCATAATGTTTGCAGATGATACAAGTGTGTCTTTTTCTTGCAAAGATGTTAATTCAGCTAAAAATAATTTAAATCAGAATTTATCATTGTAATGAAATGGCTGACCACCAATAAACTCCTCCTAAATACCAGTAAAACAAATTTCATGATTTTTATTAATAAAAGAAATGTGTATCTTGATGAACTTAATGTTGATATAATTGCTGTAAAAGAGTGTACTGTAACAAAATTTTTTGGTGTTATACTCTAATTAATAATTCTTATTCATAATTTATATATTGTTAATAATAATTACAGTGGCACTCATAAGTATTAGTACACAGAAATATCTCAGTTACATGCAATTACCATGCAGAGGATAATTATGAAAAGTTTACCGTTCGTTTGAAAAATTTTAACAAATAAAAAAAATCAGCTTAATCCCAGCATATAAAGTAAAGTATCAAAGAATTTACGGAAAATGGAAAAAAGTTAAAATGCAAAAGTTGTCGTACATTTACTTACAAAATTATTTAATACTTTCTGTATCCACCTTTTTTTGAATGAGTCATTGATTTGTTTTGGATATTTTTCTACAAGGTTTCGACATCTCTCAGTGGAAATTTTAGCCCATTCTTTTAAAGAAATTTGTTACAATTCATTCAGATTCGAAGGGTTTATCGTGCGGACAGCTTTTTTCAAATAAAACCCTAAATTCTCGATTAAATTGAGATCTGCGCTTTGACTGGGCCACTCGAGAAGCTTGACATTCTTTAGTTGAAGCCAATTCATGGTACTCTCACTTCTATGTTTTGGATCATTATCTTGTTGCAGTATCCAATTGCGACCCATTCGCAATTCCCGAACTGAAGGCAAATACATTTTCTTCTAAAATTTCCTGATATTTCTTCGAATTCAAGATTCCATTGATGACAACAAGCTTTCCTGGACCATAAGCACTAATGAATCTTCAAAGAAGCAAACTACCACCACCGTGTTTAACCGTAGGAACAATGGTTTTTCCCTTGAATGTAGTGTTTGATTTTCGCAAAACATACCGTTGCCCGTTGTTCCCCAATAATTCAATTTTGGTCTCTTTTATCCACAGAACTTTCTTCCAGAATGCAAATCCATCATTTTGATGATCCTTGGCATACTTTAAACGAATATGTTTGTGCGCTTTTCGCAGCAGAGATTTTCTTCCTACAACTCTTCCAAACAGACCGTTCTTTCTCAATGTACGACGTACAGTAGAGGGATGGACACCGATCTTAGACAATTTTAATGTTTGGAAAATATCACCTGCAGTTACTCGTAGATTCGTAGCAACCATTCTTTCAATCCGTCTAGCTGTATTTATATGCTAAAGGAAACCGTCCTACAGTACAAGATGTCAAGTAGCAAAGTATATTCCCGTTTTTTGGATGCATCAAAAGCATTTGAAAGAGTTAACCATCACAAACTTTTCAAGAAGCTCTTGTGTCGAGGAGTACCTAAATATATACTTAGGATACTTGTATTCTGGTATACAAAGCCGACCATGTTTGTAAGATGGAAAAGCACTGTATCACCAGGTTTTAAGGTGTTAGGAAAGAGGTATATTATCACCCTATCTTTTCTGTATATACACATGGATGACCTTACCAATGAACTAAAAACTGCACGTACTGGCTGCGTCATTGGAAAGAAAAGAATTAATCATTTAATGTATGCTGATGACCTTGTTCTTTTGTCACCCTCTCCCCATGGGCTGAGAGTACTATTAGAGATATGTGAGCAATATTGTATAGAAAATGACATCACTCATAATGGGGCAAAGTGTTGTATTTTGACTTTTAGATGTAACCTACTGAAACATGTATCATGTGGGTCTTTTGAAATGAATGGTCAGACAATACCTGTGAAAGACATATAAATACTTAGGTCACTTAATTACTCACGAGCTGCGAGATGAACTTCATATTGAGAGGAACGTGAAAAGCTACATGTACAGGGTAACATGCTAGTAAGGAAATTTGGTATGTGTTCAGAATCAGTTAAACTTATTTTTTTAGAACTTACTGTACTGCATTGTATACATCCAATCTGTGGTGGAGCTATACAAAAACTGCTATGAATAAACGCTCTGTTGCTTATACTGTAATAATATTTTCCGTATGCTATGTAGGGAACCAAAATGGTGCAGTGCCAGTTTTATGTTTATTACGCGTAGCCTACCTACCAGCCCAATGTCAATCCGGAAGAATATATATAATTTCATTACTAGGGTCCAAAACAGCTTTAATGTGTTACTGTATACTATATCAGATTCCGATACGGCAGATTCCAACACAGCGCGATTAATTTCGGATCTCCAGGTTGCGGCTGAAAGGCCCAATCCGTATAGAGGAGAAGCAAATAGACGATATTAGAATAAGCAACGTTAGCCACGAGCCTCCGGGTTGAGAATTAATCCATACAGAGCTCTAGTCGCGTTAAGAAGTCTTGAGATAAATTAGGCAACGGTAGAAATTTAATATAATTTAGCAGTAAGGTAACTTTGATTTAAAGTCGATCCAATAACGACGTGACATTCGATTAAATTAATTTCAACTGTTAAAGCTCTCTTAATTCAAGAGAAAAATTTTGCCAACGAGTTTTTCTTGCCCCAGGCGATCCCTTAAATATCGCACTCTAATTTTATGAGCCTGGAGAAACCAGACATAAAGACGACGTCTTCAGGTCATCATCATCATCATCGAGAGTACAATATGTTATACTCGAAGCATCAGTAGAGTATAACATATATGTATATAGATACACACGCGGTAATTAAACTCCCATCATGTTAAGTTTAAAACAATTAAATAAAAGCAAATAATCATACATTCACTTCTTTTCAGTATGTCATACAGACACTGTATATAAAGTTATTTGCGTGTGTGTGTGTATATGTATGTATATATATATATATATATATATTATATATTATATATATATATATACACGCAGTAATTAATGAATCTCCCATCATGTAAAGTTTAAACACTTAAATAAAAGCACATAATCTTACATTCATTTCTTTTCATTATGTATATCGGGAACTGAAAGAACGGATGGTATTTCTGAGTTCATTCCCATCTATATATATATATATATATATATATATATATATATATATATATATATATATATATATATATTGCGGCAGTAGTATGAGCGCAAAATTGGAGAGTGCAATTGCAATGTTGCAAATGTTGATCACTTCCAAGACCCCCTCCCGTTTGTTGCAAGACCCCTTCCGCAGCTGGGGAAATCAACCTAACCTAAAAGAGATAGGAGAGAGAGAGAGAGAGAGAGAGAGAGATCATCCTTCGCCTGGCTCTGCCAGACGCATAATAAAGCTCTTGGTCTTTGCACTTGGCTTAGAAGGTCCTAATCAGCCAGTTAGCTTAGAAGGCTTAATCTGACTTAGAAGGCGTAAATGGCTTGTTCAGGTACACATTATTATTTTTGAGTTGCCAGATTGTACTATTCATTTATTTAAAGCATATATTCTTGACAGTTGGCTTAAAAGTCTTAAGCAGCCAATCGGTTTAGAACGCATAACCTGCCATTTGGTGTATATATATATATATATATATATATTTAATTAAATAATATCGTTTATATATACAACCAAAAGAATTAAATAAAACACCATTACATCATTCTGTTTATTTAGACGAATTATTGGAAATAATTTCATGAAATATATAGGAAATAAATACACAATCAAATTAGTTCTTTCTATACACAGTTTAAACGAGTAATATATGCAATAAAAAATAATAATAGTATAATAAATACGAACGAAGAATATATATATATAAAATCAAAAAATAAAATAAAAAATAATAATATAATGATGGAATGATGGAATATAATCATCAAAATAATAGTACAGGAGAAATCTATATATGTGCATTTATATTAGATAATTAAATACGTAGAAAATAAATATACTGCAAAACCCTCAAAATATATACACTTTATGTTCTACTGCGGTTAACTAAAACACTAAACTCGCACGTGATCGAGTCTACAGTTACATCATTGTTGCTTTGCACTACGCAATAAATACAATTTAACATTATTTCACCGCTCAAATTATAAGGATGCCTATACTCGATGTAAAGGGCCTTCATTTAGTTCAATACTATTTTTGTGCCCACTTTACATTCGGTTGGCAAGTTAGCTTTAAACACGGATAGAATACACTCAAAAGCACGTACAAAGAGGTCGTCGTTAGCCACAACATCATTATTAAATTCAAGTTTATAAACACTCCTTTCCAATCGAGGGTTTATTCTTGCCGATCAGAGCTTTTCAATCGTAAACTCGTCTTAACAATTCATAGCGGCAGTTGAAATAATCTTCTAAGTCGTAACGACAGCTGCTCATTATATAAAGATACAATTCATCAGGGTGAACGGTGTAGGTGAGCTCAGCCCTGTACCGCTCAAGTCCTTTGTACAGTACCAAAGTTCATGATATTTCGAAGAGTCTAAACCTTTTAAATAAGCATCCAGCTCTAGACCATTCTCGCCTTGTTCAGTCCTACACTCGGTGAACCCGTCGAGCAGAGCCGTGTATGCGTATTCAAGAACCGTATCAAAATAAAGCATATCCGTAACACGAGCGTCTAATATAGGCTTCAGCTTGCGGAAACCGACCATTTCAAACATTCTGTCGAGGATGAAACGGTTTCGCGTAGGGACAAGAACGTTATTATCAGAAGCATTCTTACACATCAATCATATATCAATGCATGGTTGATCGTTATTTATACACAACGTACAAACAATGGCATATAAGGGGATCACTAATCTGTTCTCTTCTTGTGCCTACACCTGCAGGTATTTTATAACGATCCTCGCTCCGCTTCTCAACTACCACGAAGACTCTATTCATCTCCTCAACACTTAAATAAACAACATTCCGTTTACCAGAGTTTGTTTGTCGACAAGTCGTTTCCAGTACATAATTAATGGCACCGGTTTTACGCCTGAACACGCGCAATGACTTCGTCACAGACACATCGTACACGGCATTGAGAATGCTTCTCAATGGAAGCTCCATCGTATTCTATTGTGAGGAGTGCAGGTCCAGTCGGTTCAAGTTCTGAGATGACTATGAGCCACAGGTGGGCGGACCGGCTTGACGGGAGGTGTTGAGGAGTGAGTCACACCATAAGCTGATGAATCGTGTACGGCGTTGTTTCAACGTGAAAGATTCATGCGAATACTTGTATCCCATTATACTGGGTAGGTATTTTGAGAAATTTTCCGATACATGAAGCAATACCGGTTTTAGTGTTTTATCACTCTCCAGAATGCGCACCAGACATTTTCGTTCATTTCCACGAACTAAACACATTTTATTCACTCTCCGGCGGCGCACTATTTGAGAGAAACATATGCCCATATTTTTCGTTTTTGCTTAGCAGACAATACTTGTGTCTAGCCACAACCTCACTACAAACCTCGTCATGATATATATTAATGTACAGTAGTGGTAAAAATACTTCACATTCTCCATTATGACAAGATTTACATTGTCAGCCGCAGGGTACGAGTACTCGGTATGATGCAACATGACATAATACTGCTTGTCATACTACTCATCAACAAGACTCACTAACCATAACCGTTGCCTCTCTTCTGCACGTGTTGTTTCTTCCACTTCACGGTATATGTAAGCTTCTATAAAGTTTAGTCCTACAACATAGTTCAATACATCGCTTGTACCATGAAATCCTGCAATGTTCTCGCCAGAATAGCCGTAGAGTATTTGTGCCTCTTGTTCCTCAAGCTTCGCACGGTTCAATGTAACCTTAAAAGTATCAAAGGAGGGAGGGATAGGGAGTCTTTGAGTATCCACCACATCTTCACACTTTGCCGAATACCACTTCATAAACGTCGAACACGCAATATTAAAGGTAGCCATTACTATTTTTCTTCTACGTAGAATTTCTTCAAATGCACGTCTGAGATCCATGGCTTGTAGCGGTCAAATAAGCACGCAGGGGGTAGAGATATGCCCAGGTAGTAGCAGGAGTCACGTGATCATTCATCGATCATACAGGGGCCGGAGCTTACAACATTCTCCTGTATATACGCACACACACACACACACACACACACACACACACACACAAAGGAGAAAGTGAAACGCTAATTGAAACACGATTTATTTAATAAACATCATCGAATTATTCAATGTATATATTTAAAATACGTGTAATAAATAAAATAAACATATCGTTAACAAGTAAATAGACATATATATATATATATATACATATAACAATTAAGGATTATGGTATCCAAAAGGTACGGTATCATAGGTACCAGGCACCTGGTAACGTTTCCTATAGGTGTTATAATGTTATAATTTTATAATGTTTCAGACCAACAAAGACCCTAGGAGCCACTCATGGCTGGTCTACCTAACTGTGTTCGTAATTGTGTATTGTGCATGTCCTCCGTGGTGGCGGAGGGGACTTACAATTTTACGTGGGTTTCGAACCACAAAGCCTTAATTTTACTACCTTAAACTATACCCAATCTATCAACATATGCGTCTAATCGATTTTTAAACATGTTTATAGATATGCTACTAATTATTTCTACCGGCAAACTATTCCATCTATTTACTATTCTATGCGTAAAAAGGTTTTTAGCAACTGCTGTCTCAAACCTTCTACTTGTCAACTTACACCCGTTATTGCTAGTCCTATCATATTGAGCTATTTCGAAAAAGCTATCTCTATCTACGTTATCGAACCCATTCATAATTTTGAACACCTGGATTAGATCACCCCTTAGCCTCCTAGTCTCAAGTGTAGTCAATTTTAACTCCTTAAGCCTATCCTCGTACGACTTCGACCTAAGCGACGGAATCATCTTAGTTGCTCGTCTTTGAACTCTTTCGATTTTGTCTATCTTTTCGCATATGCGGATTCCAAAATTGGATCGCGTACTCCAAATGGGGTCTAACTAATGATTTATAAAGAGGAACAATAATTTCGCGCGATTTGTACTCAAGATTCCGAGCTATAAAACCTAACACTTTGTTCGCGTTATTGACCGCTGCTGTACTTTGTTTCGCTACTTTTAAATCACCAGTAACTATAACTCCTAAATCTTTTTCCTGCTCTACGCTTGCTAACTCCTTCCCTGACATATTATACGCAAAATTACCGTTACGCGAACCTATATGTAAAAATTTGCACTTATCGACATTAAATCTCATTTGCCATGTGACTGACCAATCAACGATTTTATTCAGATCTTCCTGGATTTTACCTCTATCTTCGTCATTAATCGCCCTACCACCCAACTTCGTGGCGCCCGCAAACTTTGAGACTGTACTGACTAGGCCGACATCTAAATCGTTAATATATATATAAGAAAAAGCAAGGGGCCCAATACAGAACCCTGAGGAACGCCGCTCGCTACATTAGCCTAAGACGACTCCGCTCCATCAACGACCACCCTCTGTTTCCTACCTCGCAACCACTCTTCTATCCAATTTATTACTACACCCCTGATTCCATGAGCCTTAGTTTTTTCAATGAGTCTTTTGTGCGGTACCGTGTCAAACGCTTTTTGAAAATCTAAATATACTACATCAACCGCCCGATGACTATCGTAAACTTCAACCACGCTTTGAAAAAATTCTAAAAGATTAGTTAAGCAAGATTTGTTTCGCCTAAAACCATGCTGCGTATTTCTAACCAAGTTATGCAATTCTAAGTGTTCGACTATACGATCCCCAATTATTGGTTCCAGTAGCTTACCTACAACAGACGTTAAACTGATTGGCCTATAATTTCTCGCTGCACCTTTATCGCCTTTCTTAAAGCTAGGTGTTACATTTGCTAACTTGAAATTATCTGGTACGCACCCATCAGAAATAGCCACATTAAAAATCTTTGTTAGCGGCACAACAATGCTTTCTTTTAATTCTTTTAGTTGTATGGGATATATGGAATCCGGCCCTGGTGATTTACGCATTTTCATTTTATCAATATAGCGCATTACCTTTCTTTCACTAACCACAATATTATCCAAAATATTACCATTATCAAAAGGTATTATGTCTATGACCGTAGGGATATTCGTTACATCTTCTATAGTAAAAACTGACGTAAAAAATTCGTTTAACAAGGTAGCCATTTCCTTGTTTTCGCTTCACGCCTTAGAGATATGTAGTTGTTTCGTAACCACAAATTGTCTTTATCGCACTTATGTAGCCTATAAGCCCTATCTCTACTCTTTATAATGTCTCCTACTCTAGAAGTAAACCACAAGGGCTTGTTGTTTACTTTCGCACGTTTAATTTTGTACGGTACACATTCCTCATTTATAGTCCTAAATACTGTTTCAAACGATTCCCATATTAGTTTTGCGTTGGAGATCCCCATTACGTTTTCCCAATTGATGTGTAACAATTCATTTCTAAATTTACAAAAGTCTGCGTGCTGGAAGTTAGGAATTTTTGTCGAGTTAGCTGGTTTCCAGTCACTTACTGAGAGGACAAACTCTACCATATTGTGATCGCTATTGCTTAAAGGTTCTATTACTTGAAGATCCGTGATTAGCCTATCATTCGTGTTACGGCATACCTTCGTATTCCTAAGTTCCTTCACGCCCCCCAGCATCTGCGCCCGAAAATTGTGGGTCCCCACAGTCAGTTGGGGCGGCTGGTCGCCCTCATCTTCTATGCACACTAGATTCTTCAACGATTCAAAGTTAACGACCCGCCGATTCGCCTGGTTGAGTGATACCCTTAGCCTTCACTATATATTACATATCCTCCCCCACCCTTACCCGCACCCCATAAGTGTTTGGCCCTGTTGATACAAAGGAGTCAGCGTATGCGATGTCTCCATACTCATCCTTGATCTCATCAGTCAACCCTCCGAGGAATTCACCAATAGGCGGCATGTATTCACCCTCCCTCGCTGTGAATATCACACTATCTGTATCGGCGTACAGAACCCTCCGCCCAGGAGAATGCAATAGACCCCAAAGTTTGATGCGTGCGTATACCGTTGTGAAGTTGGCTACAGGTATGCTTGTAACACACGATGTGTCTGTGGCCAATTCGGTAATGTTGTACTTTATTATGTACCTATTACCTACATTCACGATCTCCATGACCTCTTTATCGGGAGTGTTGGCATAATCCCACACCTTGTTATATCTTTGGGCTAGGTGAAAGTTCCCCTTGTCTGTATGTTGATCCATTTAATTTTTATTGCAACAAACTACCTAACCCTAGTCCTCAAATTAAACTCGGAGGCTGCGGAATACATTCCGAAAACGATAAGAGACTCACAGCTGAATTTGAAACCTGAGTCGCAAGATATATTGGATAAAAATAAGCACTGTACAATGGAAGCAAATACTACGGGCGAGAGAGCTCCCGTTAATTCTCAAGTCGAATTTGGTTTCATAAAAGACGAAGGGAGTTCTCTGAAGTCTAAAAGTGAAGATAAATTGGTTACTGTGCAGTTTATTAATGAACCTCTTAAAATCAACCAACCCTATTTACCTTATAGTGTTATAAGTAAATCACGGTCATCATCAGATGCTGGTATGAATACTGCAAAAGTTTCGGAGCAATGTGATGGCCCTTCAACAAACTGGCATACTGGCATACTGTTTGATTAATTATCTGACAATTTTATGTATATTGTTATTACATGAGACATCTTATAACACTTATAACACTTATTATAACATAGCCACTTATTATAACACAACTTAATATGCATATATAATCTTTGCTACTTTACAAAAATAAGGTATTGTAAACCGGCAGTTGTCTGAACCAGGACTGCCATATAGGTGAGAGGTACACAGTATCTGAAGACTGGACATTGCACAATAACATATTAGAGCTGTTTTGGACGCTAGTAATGAAATTATATATTATATATATATATATATATATATATATATATATATATATATATATATACTGTGTGTGTGTGTGTGTGTGTGTGTATATATATATACACACATATATATATATATATATATATATATATATATATATATATATATATATATATATATTCTTCCGGATTAACATTTGGCTGGTAGGTAGGATACGCGTAGTAAACTGACACTGCACCATTTTGGATCCCTGCATAGCATACAAAAAATATTATTATAAGCAACAGAGAGTTTATTCATAGCAGTTTTTGTATAGTTCCACCACAGATGGGATGCATACAATGCAGTACAGTAAGTAAAGTTAAGTTTTAACTGATTCTGAACACATACCAAATTTCCATACTAGCATGTTACCCTGTACATATAGCTTTTTACGTTGCCTCTCAATATGAAGTTCATCTCGCAGCTCGTGAATAATTACATGACTCTTTGCCCCATTATAGGTGATGTCATTTTCTATACCATATTGTTCACATATCTCCAATAGTACTCTCATCCCATGGGGAGAGGATGACAGAAGAACAAGGTCATCAGCATACATTAAATGATTAATTTTTCCTTTCCAATGAAAGCCATTTTTTAGTTCATTGGTAAGGTCATCCATGTGTATATACAGAAAAGATAGGGTGATAATATACCTCCTTGCCTAACACCATTAGTTACCTTAAAAAATGGTGATACAGTTTTTTTCCATCTTACAAACATGGTCTGCTCCTATACCAGAGTACAAGTATCGTAAGTATATAATTAGGAACCCCTCGACACAAGAGTTTCTTGAAAAGTTTGTGATGGTTAACTCTATCAATTGCTTCTGATGCATCCAAAAAATAGGAATATACATTGCTACGTGACATCTTGTACTTTAGTATGACTTCCTTTAACATATAAATACACATGTCAGTACGATGTTTCACCCTAAAGCCAAACTAATTGTCACAAGTCTGCAAGTATGTACTTATCCTATTATAAATGACATATTCTAACACCTTAGAAAGTATACTGGCAAGTGCTATTGGCCTATAATTATTCTTATCTTAGATACTAACACCCTTATTTTTAACAACTGGCAACATGTTAAATCTAATTCAAAGATATTGCAAGAAAACCCTACTGATAACCTTCTTCCTATGAACCAGCCAGATTTAACGTCAACTGCTTCATGTACCGATTTATCTGATAGTTGTATAAGCTCTCGTATATCTGTCAAATATAAATAATTCAGAAGTTTCGGAACAGTGTAATGTACCTTCATCAGTTAAATCCAGTTCATTGTCAGCACAAGGAAAAAGCTGCTCCAAAAATTCTGAGAGTAATCATAACATTGTTTGCAATGATGAAAGTGACTTTGGAAGTGATGATAGAAATAGCGTTGACAAAATTGAAGAAGAGTTAAAAATCGTGAACCAAAGGTGGAATGATAGGATTGAAAAAGATTGGATTTTAAGTACGTCATCAAAAGTTAGATTCTGTGATAATGTTCGAACTTATCCCGTTGTTGATTGCTGTAGAAGGGACCCTTGGAAAGATTGTGCTTGGGACAGATTAAGATTTTAGAGACGAATTGAGGAAACTGAATCTAGTTTAAACCCTGTATTAAATCCTGAACATCGACGGAAAGTATTTAATAGATTGCAATCTTTAGAGTGATTTCTTTTCATTTATTTTTGTGATATTTAAAATATTCCACTTTTTTTTCACTACTTATTGGATTCCATTGTATGAAGCTTATAAATGTATTGGAATTTATTATCGCTAAAGCAAACTACTTGAGTAATTCCATTTGTGTACATTTACATTCTTTTAGACTAGTTAAAAATGTATTTTTTCGCAAAAAGTATGCTAGTTTTTAAGAATTTTAATCTCCATTGTACAATTGCGGAAAAAGGTTCGTCAGAAACAAATTCCATTTAAAGCCAAAAGTTATGAATTAGTAACTTTTGCACCTTTTGTTTTTAATGAAAATAGTGTACATTTTTCAAAATAAAACTAAAATGAAAAGGATTTTGGCTTATTTTGATATTATATATATAAATATTTATTTATTTCTCGGCAAACTTTTTATTGCTGCAACTTTATCTTTCATTTGAAATTATGTAGGTTTCCAGTTTATGTATATATAGCCCACCTAATAATAACAATATCATTAACCTTTAATTCACTTAGATAACATGTTATGCTAGTTCCATAAATCGAATGCCATAAATGCGGGTGACTTCAACATCAATTTGCAATCTGAAGCATAAATTTTTAAACTTAATGAATTCTTTCTATCTCTGTCACACTATTACCAAACCCCCTCGAATCTGCATCTATGGTAATCAAATAACAGAATCTACGATTGATGATATATTTGTAAATAGCAATGCCCTCGTAAATTCTGGAATTATAACCACAAACATCAGTGATCATTTTCCTACTTAAGCTATATACAACATTGTCCAAGTTAAAGCAACTAAATGATTACAGAATATTCTCAGAGATTAACAAAAGAAGATTTATTGGGGGCTGTAGAAAATATTCGATTTGACTCTGACGAACCGATGAACAGGGTTGCCTTTTTTGGTACGAACGTGCCAGAACTAGTACTTTCAACCCCTTCAAGTACGTATGGTACGACTTTGATAAAATCTGGTGCTATTTGACGAAGTCAATTTCGTGATAAACGTATTTAGGGGTTTGTCAAATGAGAAACGATTCAAATCGTTTGAAAACGTTTTCGCATAGATTAGACTAGTGCCGACATTCAGTGACTCAGTCCTTTTGAAATCTGCTTTGTGTGTATATCTACGTTCAAATGAAATTTTCATGGTGTTGTTAGGAGTTATCTTTAAATTAGAAGCATTGGGAATTTCTTTTCTAGTTAACCCTTTTACAATGAGTGGCAAAAGAAATGTAGAAGATAAATCTGATGATTCAGATAATAATAATGATGGTAAAGAGACACCACCTAAAACAGCACGTTATCCTTGCTATGATCATAAATTCCAAGTTAAGTGGTTACACGAAGAAAGATTTAAATCCTGGGTATGTAAAAGTAAGAACAATAATTACAAAGCATTTTGCCCTGTGTGCAACTGCGAATTGGCAGGTAGTGTTACATTACATTACTTGAAAGGCATAACAAAACTGAAAAACACTTGAAAAATATGAATTTGAAAAGGCAGTGTAAGAAGGTGACGAATTATTTGGAACCTTCTGTGTCTCCCTTATTTGAGAAGCAAGTTGCGTCCTCAGAATTTAAACTCTGCGCCTTTATTGCAGAGCATAATCTGCCAATTGCAATAATGGACAATTTACCTGGACTTCTTGTAAATGCATGTCCAGATTCAAAAATTGCAAAAGAAATTAAATGTGCTAGGACAAAGTCAACAGGTATTTTTCGGAATGATATGGGTGATACTTACTTTACAAATCTTGTGTCACAGTTAAAGACCACTAAATTTTCTTTGATCATCGACGAATCAACTGACATCCCAACTCTTAAGCAACTTGTCCTCTTAGCTCGGTTCTACGATATACATGTTCAGAAAACATGTGATAAATTTTTAACTTTATTAGAAATAAAAGATAGCACAGCATAAGGCATTTACAGCTCAGTAGTAAATTTTTTTTGATAAAAATAATGTTCCAATTGAAACTTTGATTGGCTATGCAAGTGACAATGCAAGTGTAATGACGGGTGGAAAGGGGGGTGTTCAAACCCTACTAAAAAAAAAATCCCATCTCTCTTCGTACAGGGCTGTGTATGCCACTCAATGCACTTATGTGCTTCAAATGCATGTTCTGAGCTTCCAAATTGCATAGAAGAATTAGCTAGGAATATTTATTCCTACATATCAAATAGCCCCAAAAGATTATCTGACTATGCAGAATTTCAGAAATTGACTGAAACTCAACCACGAAGGATATTGCACCCTAGTTGCACTCGCTGGTTATCATTAGAGGAGTTGGTGAAAAGACTATTAGAACAATGGCCCGCACTTGTATTGTATTTCACGTCAGCATTACTTGAAGATGGCATGGCTTCAGCTTCTTCAATATCGCAAGCATTGCATAACCCTGTAACAAAGATGTATTTTGCCTTTTTAGCTTTTATCTTATCTGCTATAAATAAGATCAATTTGGAATTTCAAACAGAAAAATTTAGGATTCACAAATTGCGCAGCTCTCTTAACAGCAGTTTCAAGGCTATTCTCAGTAATTTCATTAAAAGAGAGGTAGTAAAAAAAACAGATACATCTAACATCGATCCCTGTAATCCTTTAAACTATCTTAGCTTAGGTGACATATATCGTGGAGGTAGAACAGAAAGCATTTTTTTGGAACACTTCTAATATTTCAAAAACAGATCTTGAAGAATTTCAACTCAAAACTTTGAACTTTTATGTATCCTTAACAAAACAAATGTTTAGGCGGTTTTTATCTTCTAATATGTTTACTAATTTAGAATTACTTGAAGCGTTAGATCCTTCAAATGTGAGTCAAGGAAGGCCCAATTCCATCATACCCCTTGAAGTAAAATTCCCCACTATCATTAAAGAAAATGATCTTTAAGAAATCAATAAAGAATGGAGGGAACTGACTTATATGAAATGCCAGCTTGTGAAAATACAACGGAACCTGAGAAATACTGGTACGCTGTTTCACAGGAAAAGTGTGGTGATCAACCACGTTTTCCTAATCTATCAAAATTATTGCTAGATTTAATGTCTTTGCCCCATCCGTCTGCTGCTGCTGAAAGAATATTCTCACTAGTTACATCAAAACAAAAATAGATCTCGCTATAAAACAGACACACTCAATGACTTATTACATAGTAAGAATTTGCTGCAAGGTACTAGTTGCAAGTTATGGCAGCCATCAGAAGAACTATTTAAAAAGATGATGATTAGGAACTGGCGTGTGAATGAAGAGTTCGATGAAGAGGAAACTGCAAGGTTTTAATAAAATTAGGTAGGTTTTATGCAAATTTTTTTCATTTGGTATCTTTTATGATTTTCTGGTACTTTTTGTCTCTCATTTGGTACCTTTTATAAAAGTTGAGTGGCAACCCTGCCTATGAATGACCTAGATCATATGTTTCAGTTCTTCTGTGACACCTTATTCCATATTTTAATATTTGCTTTACTTTAAGGAGAAAAACAGTTTCGAGCAAAAGTGTCGCAAGTCCATGGATCACTCCAGGAATTATCACTTCAATAAAGAGCAGATATAAATTAATCAAATTGCAATTACAAAGCAAAATTCCTAAAGTACAATATACTCAATACAGAAACAAATTAACTAAAATAATCAAAATTGCAAAATATAGCTATTATAACAATCAATTTTCTAAACATAAAGGAGACATGAAAAAGACTTGGACAATCATAAACAGACTTCTCGGAAGCCAAATTAAGAATTCAACAGAGAAATTAAATGTTGATAATAAAGAAATAACTGAAGATACTTCTGCTGCAGACTATTTAAATATACATTTTATTTCAATAGCGGATAAGCTCGCTCACAATTACTAAATAATAATCACTCACCTCCAGAATATATGCCACCCAGCCCACTAAATTAATTTTATTTTGTTCCAGCTACATCTACTGAGGTGCGGAATATTGTTGGTAATTTAAAAATACAAAAAATAACATTCCTAAGATTCCTATACCTATATTGAAACTTGTTAAGATATCTGTAACTTTTGGTAAAATTATCAGTCAAAGTATTTCCAAATGAATATTCCCATCAATGCTAAAAACTGGTTTATAGCAACCCTTTTTAAAGAGGGTGATCCTACACTAGCAACAAATTACAGGCTGGAGTGTTCATTATCTGTGTTCAGCAAAGTTTTTGAAAAATTGTAAAAAGTAGAATGCAGCGATATTTAGAATCCTACAATTTATTATCTCCAAATCAATAAGGCTTCCGTAATAATAAAACAACGGAAGTGGCTATTTTAAATCTTATGGAAATTGCAAATACCATGGATATGAGTAAGGTGTTTGATATAATAGATCATAATATTCTACTTAATAAATTATATTGTTACGGCTTTAGAAGAGCAATCAGTAATTGGTTTAAAAGTTATTTGTCCAATAGATATCATTTTGTATCAATAAATAGGCCCTAAGGATTGTTCAACTATAGTGCTTGTCAAACATGGTGTGTCACTGGGCCCAGTTCTGGGTCTACTGTTATTTTTATTGTATATAAATGACCTTCCACGCCCAACTGATATACTGAACTTCATAAAGTTTACAGATGATACAGCTGTGTCTTTTTCTTGCAAAGATGTTAATTCAGCTAAGAATATATTCAATTCAGAATTCATCAGTGTAATAAAATGGTTGACCACCAATAAACTCTTCCAGAATACCAGTAAAACAAATTTCATGATTTTACTAACAAAAGAAATGTATATCTTGATAAACTTAATGTTAATGAAATTGCCATAAAGGAGTGTACTGTAACAAAATTTCTTTGTGTAATGCTAGATAAGAATTTGCAATGGAGTGATCTTGTAAATTATATCGCGAAAAAGATTTCAAGGAGCGTCGCTATAATGTTTAAACTTAGAAATGTAGTCCCTAAGCAGGTTTTATTGACTCTTTATCACACTCTTGTTCTTCCTTATATAACATACTGCACCCTTGTTTGGGGAAACTCCGCTAACAACAATTAAACGGTATCTTTGTCATCCAAAAAGAGCAATAAAGTTATTTATCTAATGGCGATTTCCTTGATCACTCTAGTGCATTATTTAAAAAGCTAAACCTAACCTAATAAAGCTTAATGATGTAATCAAACTGGCACTCTTTAGTTTTATTTACAATGGGTAAAGAGATATTTTGAAATTCATCAAGAAACCCACTCGTATCAGACCAATTGTCTTCATCTCAAAAACCACACATTTTCATTGGATTGAAACTAATCAAACTATAGTATGACTTAATTGCCGATATAAAAAATATTGTGAATGTAAATTTGTTTATACGGACTTTTACCCGAATGTCAGTTACACACAAGTCGCCAATAAAAAAAATGAGTGAAAGAAATTTATGAAACCATGAAATTATGGAAAATTATTTTTATTAGTTACTCCTTAATTGATAGTTTCAGAGAACGGAAGTTCTTAAAGAAAATGCGATATAGAAAAGTAGGAGTAACAATTAAATTCAAATTTGGATTTCGGTGCTGCTAAAATATAAAAATAGATTGTATATATATATATATATATATATATATATATATATATATATATATATAAATAAATTAATAATTCAGAGCTGGGCACTTGCGTTTTTTTGCGCGTTTTTTTTGCGGTACTGCGGTACTGCGGTACTACTACCGCACTACCAAACCGGTACCACATAACGCAGTACCGCAAAGGATCGCTGAAAGTACAGCAGTACCGCTACCGCATTCAAATTTCCCGCGGTACTTTCCGCGGTACCGACCAACACGGTAGTACCGCAGTACCGCAGTACCGCAAAAAAAACCGCAAGTGCCCAGCTCTGAATTTATATATACACACACGGTTATACGGATATACAATGCATCTCAGCTGTGTAGTGGTTAGCATTGTTGAGAGAGGAGACCAGGTTCGTGGGAGGAAAACAAAGGTTAACCAAGGTACTAATAATGTTTCGACTTTTTAATATAATCTTTTTAATGTTCAAAGGTACCAAAAGTGTTATCTCATAAAACAAAATTACCCACTACATCTGTAAATTATCACATACTCGAGACCTCACTTATACCCAGCTGCCTATGCACACACCAGAAACTGGAAATGCATAAATTTCATAGTGTCAACATTTTTTGCTTGGCTCTGTCCAAATCTTCTACTCAGTATTGCTAGGAGGGAGAGAGAGAGAGAGAGAGAGAGGAGAGAGAGAGAGAGAGAGAGAGAGAGAGCGTTTATAGGTCATGATCAGTGAAAACGATTGATTAAAACCTGGCAAATGGGTAGAAAGAGGAGAGAATTAATAAAAAAAATAATTTGGTGTCATTAAAGATTCACTCTGTATATGTAGTCATTCAACTTAACAGTTCAAACGTTTTAAGGAGGTACAATTGCAACGTCTTGTAGTCAATGAATGCGCGTTTCAAGTCTGTCATTTGGTCTTTTATAAGACTTTTCAGAACTCGTTAAAATCATTTGTCATTCATGTTAAAAGTAAATGGGGAAACTTACAACTCTTGAACAGATAAAAAGACAATGATACACTTTACTTGCCTTCCCATTCTTAATAGCCGATACTGACAAATGTTACTAGTTTTGTGCATTAGAGTTGAGATGCTTATGTAACTGTTGCTCTGGCGAGATTTACCTTAATTTACCTTAAAGCGCTTCTGCCTCAAGGGTGCGCTGCTCCCTCGAAGTCCACTCAGCGCCTCCTGAGGCGGGGCCACGACGGGGTCGCCACCCCTCTTTTCTCTCGCTCCTGCCATACGATTTGGTCCCCTATTGAATTTGTGGGGGCTGGTCTGGCAGAGGAATACCCTGACACTGTGGGTTGGTCGGGTATGTTGGCTAAAAACATGTCCAAGTGTTTTTTAAAGGTATCTACTGGGACTGCACTTATATCTCTAAGGTACTGAGGCAAGGAGTTAAACAGGCGAGAACCCTGCCTAGAGATATTATTATATTGAAGGGTTTGAATCCTTCTCAGACTGTTTGGTGGGAGGTGATATTTTTTACACATTCTTCCAGTTCTTGTTAAGGTGGGCACAATTGGTTCAGTATTGGGGGCAACTAAAAGCCCTTCTAGAATTTTCCAGGTGTAGATTAGGATGTATCTCTCAAACCTTCTCTCTATCGAATAAAGGTTGAGGCCTCTGAGCCTATCCCAGTAGTTTAATTTGTCTTTACTCACCTGTTGCCCATCAGGTTGTTTAATATACGAGGTAAAGGTTCTTTGTAGGCCCTCAATTTTTTGCAATTCATTTTGTTTGTGGGGAAACCATAATTGAGAGCAGTAGTCAATGCGTGGAAGGACAAGTGATTTCCACAGGGTAAGCATGGTCATACTGTCCCTAGTTCTGAATGTCCTCAGTATATATCCTATTAGTTGTTTGCATGATGAGGTTACTTTGTCAATGTGCCTGTTGAATGTTGCATCTTCAGATAATATAATCCCTAGATCCCTGACATGATCAGTTTGTACAATATCTTTTCCCGTGGGTCCAGTGTAGTTGAATTGTTCTTTCAGGTATTTATTTGGTCCATACTTAATTAGTTCAAATTTGTCTTCATTGAAGGCCATATTGTTTGCATCTGCCCATGCATATATAGTTTGTAGATCTTTTTGTAGCTCTACACAGTCTTCTTTTTCTGTAATTGGTCTTAGTATTCTGGTATCATCTGCGAATGACAGGAGAGAGCTTCCTAGGTTACAGTTTATATTGTTTAGCATTATAATGAATAGAATTGGTCCTAGTACTGTGCCTTGCGGCACTCCACTAATCACTTCTTTTTCTATAGATCTTGCTCCATTTACAATTGTTATTTGTTTTCTGTCAGAGAGAAAGGCATGGATCCATTTTCCTATTTTTCCACAAATACCAAGTTCTTTTAGTTTATGGAATAATATACCATGGTCAACCTTGTCAAAAGCTTTTGCAAAGTCTAGATAGATGACATCAACATTGTGGTTTTCTCCCAAATATTGTAGGATTGTATTGCAATGGTCTATAAGTTCAGTAAGGCAGGATCTCTTGTGTCTGAAGCCATGTTGAAAGTCTTCTAAGAGATGTTCATTTTCTATAAAACTGACAATGTGCCTTTTCAGGACTTTCTCAAATATTTTAATAATATGGGAAGTCAAAGATATGGGTCTATAGTTCTTGGCTTCCTTTCTTTTGCCTCCTTTGTAGATTGGGGTAATATTTGCTTGTTTCATGATTGGTGGTATTCTACTGGTGTCTAGTGAGGATCTCCACAGGATTTTCAAAGGCAGAGATAAAGTATGTTTGCATTCCTTAAGAATTGGCTCCAATTCCATCTGGACCAGGGGCTGAACTCCCCGGTAGCTCTGTTATTGCCTGTTGTATATCTCTAGTGGTTATTTGTATATCTTCCAATAATGGTCTGTCTTGGTCATTTTCTTCTCTATCAAAAAATGCTGTAGTTTTTATTTTCTTTGCTACTACAGGGGTACTCCAGCTTAAAGCATATTGAGATTGTAGAATGTTTGCCATTTCCTGTGTATTAGATGTGAGAGTTAGTCCATCTTTAGCAAGCAATGGGCCAATGCTCGTTTTGATAACTGCTTTGCGTTTAGCATAGCTAAAGAAGAATTTGCTATTTTCCTTTATAGTGCCAATAGCTTTGTGTTCATTATCAATATTCTCTCTTATGGTTGACTCCTTTATTTTAAGTTCTAACATCAGTATCTGATTCCGGATGTTCCTATGTCTTGTATCACTTAATTGCTTTGTCAGTTGTTTAGATAGCTTTGTTCTCTTTCTCATAAGTGTCCTTCTGTATCTGCGCTCTTTTGTCCGGTGTTTCTGTGCACTATCGTTTTTCTTTGGTGTGTGTTTGTATAATGCTGATGACAGCAGGTATTGTATTCTACTCCAGCATTCTTCTGGCTTTAGGTTTTCTAATTCATCTTCCCAGTTTATTTCTCCCAGACAGTTATTTATTGATGTCCAGTCTGACTTGTGCAGGTTTAGGTCAGAGTATGGCAAGTTCGTTTGGCATGGGTCTTGCTTACATTTGTGGAGGAACAAGTTTGATGTTTTTGGTTTATTATTAATTAGGCAAAACCGTGTACAATAAATGGTTAGTCTCTGGTCTGACTATTGAAGATCGCTTCTTTTTTTTTCTATTGAAACATTGAGAGTTCTAGTCAATATTTTTTTTTTTTTTGTCTTCGACCCTAACCGTCTCTTGTAAATATGAATTAGACTACCTTTATTTCACTCAGGCGCATTTCATCTGTTTAAACCAAATTCACTTTGAAATGCCTAATATAAATTTTATTTTATTCACACTTAAATAAATGTTACAGTAAACTGCGTTGATAGGTAAATATAATTAACACTACAAATCATCTTTTAATTGTGTTCGCCAACTATCACAGAAATTAAGGTGTTGTAAGTTGTTAATGTGGACGGGCGAGACATTATTAAAATGTTTGTGGAGGAGGGAGAATGGGGATCGGGAGGGTGGAGTGGTGGGAAAGTTAATCATTTAAGACATGGAAAGGTCTGAACTCAAACCTCCCAAAAGTGAAAGAAAAGGTTTTCAGTTGGGTTGCTGGGGGAGAGAGTGACGTGGGGGAAAGGGGACACTATATATATATATATACTGGTCAAAAAAAGAAACGCAATTAGCTTGCATATGGTGTAAAATTTAATTTGTTAGTGGTATTATCACAGTTTCAAGATTATGGTTAAATGTTTGTTCAAATCTTTTAAAGCCACTTAGTGCATGTTTTTAAACCTGACTAATCCCGGCTAAGACGCCATTTTGTTACAAACAATAAACAGAGATTAAATTGAATGTATTCTTTATGAAGGCATGCATTTTTTCTTTGACTTCACAGAATACACACTGCCCGTTGAGAAAACCAAACTTTTTCCCGCGATTGAGGCATGCCACGACTCTCACAGGTCAACAGAGGTCGTGCCTTGGGCATGTTGGATGCAGGCATGTCTGCTGTCCAAGTTGCACAACGAATGCATGTGCATCCCAGCACAATCTCTAGGCTTGTTAGACGGTACAATGCCACAGGAAGTGTTCAGGACCTGCCAAGACGTGGGCGACCTCGTGTGACGACCCAACGCCAGGATCGCCACATTGTACTGCAGCACCTGCGTCATCGGCAGCGGAATGCTCGTCAGACAGCCAGAGAGACACCTGGTATCCACAACAACAGAATTAGTGACCAGACCGTCAGAAACCGACTCCGTAATGCAGGTATCAGCATCAGCCGCAGAACATCAGGGAACTGACAAATGCAATTATTGAAGAGTGGAGGGCCATCCCTGTTGCTTTCCTGCAGAGACTGTTAGGTCGATGAGGGCCAGACTCCAAGCCTGCATTGTGGCTAGGGGTGGCCATACGCGTTATTGACTGTTTGTTATGTTAAAGAATCATTTACTATATACTGAGTCCACATGTTATTAATAAATCTCAAAAATTGCGTTTCTTTTTTTTACCAGTTATATATATTATATATATATATATATATATATATATATATATTAACCCATTAAGCGCTGATGGTACAGAAATGCTACACCAAATTAATTTGATTGTTACTCGGTAGATATTTTTCTTACTGAAAATATCTTTTCAATTTATATAAACACATTATATACACTAAATATTCACAGGAAAAAAATTAGAGAAATATAATTTTAAATGTTATTAGTAATTATCCAAAATTTATCCTTTTATTCGCAATTCACACATGTTTTGATTTTCGTTTTGGCGCTATTTTATACTGACAGATGTTGAACGGCCTTGTCAGTTGTTGAGGTTAGAGTGCTGGGGAGGGTTGTACTCAGAGTTATCCTAAAGTTTCATGAAAATCAGTGAATTATTACGACATAAACATCTCCTGTGCAGATCTGTACAGTTAGTGGAAAACCAGATATACCTTACTTTTTAGGTAAGTGCTGCCAGTTCTTTAAATTTAAATTATTTTATGGCCACTTTTACATTTTTATTATGCAATAATATAAGTCACTCTGAAAATTTGTTTTCTATGTTATTATATTCGTAGAGAGTGGGTTCATATAGGGATAACTAGTATATTTATTTCTTTGTTTGTTTTGTTTTTGTAAAATAAATATCACTATTTGCTTTCTAACGTAAATTTCTCATTACCTGCTGATGGTACAGACGTGCACCAGTTCATATTTCAAACAATAAACAATTTTTTTTCTTATTTGTTTACTATTACCTTAGTTAGAGTCCCATCTATCATATACTCTATATAAAAATAATATATTTCTGACCAACATAAAGGGGTCCGGCGGTTAATGGGTTAAAGTGAAATTTTTTTAAAAATAATACGCTGGTTTGAATATTCATTAAATATATACAAATTATACATTCAGTTTATATTGTTGCCCAGAAGGATCCCCTCATAGTTCTTTTAATTGGCAAGACATTTTACTTGTTTGAGAAATTTTCTGTTAACTGTTGCATCCAGAAAAACTAGACCTACAGACAATCTCTATAAATAAATCTTTATAAACCATTAGTTAGACCCCATTTGGAATATATGTACACACACACACACACACACACATTATATATATATATATATATATATATATATATTTTTTTTTTTCGGAGGATTGTTTCGATGTGCTGCTCCATGGTCCGGCGGCAGAATCGGGTGGCTGGTGGTTCAGCAAGCATCAGGGATTCCACTCGGTCTTTCAGGATGGATCCTGAAAAATTCTGCCGCCGGACCATGGAGCAGCACATAGAAACAATCCTCCGAAATCTTAAGTACGACACTGACCTTTTCGAGTCTCTCCTCAACTCCTACCCTTGCCGACTTGAAGCCGTCCGCCAAGCACAAGGAGGCAAAACCAATTACTGGGTGGTTTTGTTTAGACGTAGAATTAAATTGTCTAAAAGATGCAACAAACAGTTTTTTGTACCTCTATTAGTTTCATCTGTGCAGGGGGGGGCAATCATTGTTTGCCACCCCTTATATACCTCGAAAGATATATGTTCGCACCCCGTATGCGTTAAGCCTGATCACGTATCGTAGATTCCACATATGCTATCAAGTTGTAAATATATTTCTTTGTAATACGGAACTGCGACATTTAATTCGAGATAATGCCACCCATCTGTTTCATTAGCTGAAAACGAATGCAGGTGCTTGAATATTTGTATGCGCAGCTTTGATCTCACACCTCTGATATTTCGGGCGGTTTCACAGGCTAGTGTAATTCACAGTACATATAGGATAATATGTACTGTGGATAATGACCCAAACTTTAAGGGCAGTATCCACCCCCCGCCTACACTCTATATATATACATATATATATACACACAGTGCGTTCGAAAAGTCTCTCCGCAGTGCTTTGTTAAACTCATAGGAAATTGAAAAACTACAATGTTTTCATTGAACCATGATTTAGTGATTTTATTACATAACCTTTTGATTTTGCAGCATGTGTTGAAAATGTTTTCCACCATTTTGCAGGCACAGAGCAACTCGTCTACACTTGTTGTCAAACACTTTTTTTAAAGTGTTGGTTGACTGCGGAGAGACTTTTCGAACGCACTGTGTGTGTATATATATATATATTATCATAATTAAGATTCTGTAATTCAAAAGAACATATTTCTTTAAGTATGTAAATGAATTAAAATGTCTATTCTTGTACATTTTAAAATACTTCGTAATAACTCGCGACTACACTTGTGTAAAATTTAATTTCACACACATATATATATATATATATATATTATATATATATATATATATATAGAGAGAGAGAGAGAGAGAGAGAGAGAGAGAGAGAGAGAGAGTCCATTCTCTCTCTCTCTCTCTCTCTCAGATTCTGGAATTTAAGGAACGCCATTCACTGATTTTCTCTTAAAGTTACTTTATTTACTACACTAGAACTTCGTTTTAATTGTTGCATTACTGGCATAAAAACGTTTTTGCAATATGTGTACAGTAGTATAAACACATTTTAAGTGAATATATTAATTTTTAAAAAATATAGTAATAAATTAACGAATATTTTCTTCATTCTAGCACACTTCTTTGATTCTCAAATGCTTTGATCATTGTTTCGGACAGACATCAGTGAAGTGACGGATCTCCACTAAAGAGAACGATAAGTATATAGACTACCTTAGTAACGGGTGACATTTTATTCAACGACGACTTCCACAGAACAATATTTACGTGTTGTCAACCTTTTCATTATGATCATCTTTCGGACTCTAGTTTTGGCACTGGTATTTGGCACTTTCCTGCATCTGTCTTGGTCTTTCTCACAGAGGGAATACACATATAAGAAAAGCACAAAAGAAGCCCTCGGATGGACATTATTGTCAAAGGAGGTAAGAAATAGTTTGCTTTGAAACATCATTGAAGATTTTGCCTTCTCTCATAGACTTCGATATCCCGTGATCGTTAATAGGGTGAGTCATGACGAAATGTCATAACTTTGGGAGCTTATAGCTGAAGTCATTCCCAGTCAAAAACTTCACATGAACGTAGGTCTGATTCTTAACGGTTATGGAGCTATGGATGTTTGAATGTTTAAAAATAAGAATAAGCAAACAAATAGCTGCTAAAATTTTTATTCATGAATTTACAATAACTGTTCAAAATGATTACCCTCGGCCTCAATACAAATCGCAAAAGGGTAGAGTGCAGGAATGTTGCAATTTATTAAGCAATGTTGCAAAGGGGTGGGGTGTTGCAAATGGGATGGGGGTTATGCAACAACCGTTGCAAAGGGGGTGGGGTTATGCAACAACTCAATGTTTCAAAGGGGGTAGGGTGTTGCAAAGAGGGGTAGGGGTTATGCAACAACTCAATGTTGCAAAAGGGGGTAGGGTGTTGCACAGGGGAGATGGGGTGTTGCAAAAAGGGGGGTGGAGGATGCTGCAGGTGCAACAAGGAAACTTGGAGGCGGCGTTATCCCCCAAGAGAAAGGAGGAGAGGTGTTCACCTGGCAGGAGCCAAGACAGCCCAAGTGCATATTAAGACTTCAGCCGAGTAGGCGTTGTCTTATAGACTCCTAATCAACCAGTTGCCAGATACCACTTTTTATTGTATACATTATTATGGAGAGTTGCCAGATACCATTTTAATTGTATACATTATTATAGACTCCTAATCAGCCAGTTGGCATAGAAGGCGTAAATGGCTTGTTCAGGTTTAGTTGCCAGATACCACTTTTTATTGTATACATTATTATGGAGAGTTGCCAGATACCATTTTAATTGTATACATTATTATAGACTCCTAATCAGCCAGTTGGCTTAGAAGGCGTAAATGGCTTGTTCAGGTTGAGTTGCCAGATACCACTTTTTATTGTATACATTATTATGGAGAGTTGCCAGATACCGTTTTAATTGTATACATTATTATGGAGAGTTGCCAGATACCATTGTTCAGGTATACAGTTGCCAGATTGTACCATTCATTTTCTTAAAAGTTGGTTTAGAATTCCGCTAGTAGGTTTAGAAGGCGTAACATGATATAATTAACCAAAAGAATTAAGTAAAACAACATTGCATCATTCTGTTTATTATAAATATATAGAAAATAAATATACATTTGAATGATCAATAATAATAGAAATATGAACGAGGAATATGCATATAATCAAAAAAATATACACACACACACACACACACAATTATGGAGATATATAGAAATAAATATACATTTGAATGATCAATAATAATAGAAATATGAACGAGGAATATGCATATAATCATATATCCTTCAATATAACAGTACAGGAGAAATACCACACAAATATGTTAAATATATAAATACATTTCACTTTTTTTTTTCAAAATACTAAATTCGCACTTAATCGAGTCTACAATTACATCATTATTGCTCTGCATTACGCAGTATATGCGGTTTAATAATATTTCACCGCTTAAAGTATAGGGAAACCTGTACTCGATATGAAGGCTTTCATATCGTTCAGTACTATTTTTGTTCCCACTTTACAACCGGTTGGTAAGTCATCTTTAAATACGTCTAGAATACAATCAAAAGCACGCACAAAGAGTTCATCGTTAGCTACATTATTAAACACAAGTTTATAAACACGCTTTTCCAATCGAGGGTTTATTTCTACCGACCCGAGCTTTTTAATCGTGAACTCGTCTTCACTCAACATAGCGGCAATTGAAATAATCTTCTAAATCGTTACGACAACTGCGCGTTATATAAAGAAATAGTTCTTCAGGGTGAACGGTGTAGGTGAGCTCAGCCTTGTACCAGTCAATTGCTTTGTACAAAAGTTCATCGTATTTCAAAGAGTCTAAACTTTTTAAATAAACGTCCAGCTCTACACCATTCTCACCTTGTTCAGCCCTACACTCGGTAAACCCATCGAGCAGAGCGGTGTATGCGTATTCAAGTACTGTATCAAAATAAAGCATATCCGTAACATGCGCGTCTAATATAGGTTTCAGCTTGCGGAATCCGACGATTTCAAACATTCTGTCGAGGATGAAACGGTTTCGCGTAGGAACAAGAGCGTTATTATCAGAAGCATTCTTCCACATCAGCCGTATATCAATGCATGGCCGATCGTTATTTATACACAACGTACATACAACAGCGTATGAGGGTGCGTCACTAATCTGCTCTCTTCTTGTACTTACGTTAGCAGGTATTTTATAACGATCTTCACTCCACTTCTCAACTATCACGAAGATTCTATTCATCTCCTCAACACTTAAATAAACCCGTTTGTTTGTTTGTCTACATTCCGTTTCCAATACATAGCTAACGGTACCGGATTTACGCCTGAACACGCGCAACGATTTCGTCACGGACACATCGTACGAGGCGTTGAGAATGCTGCTCAAAGGAAGTTCCATCGTATTCGAGGAGCGCACGTCCACTCGGTTCAAGCTCTGAGATAACTATGAGCCGCGTGAGGCACGCAGGTAGGCAGGAACGGTTCGATGGGCGGCTGACTCGATGATACGTGAATGGGCTTGTTCGAACTCGTATGATCCGCGAGTCGCACCATAATCGTGCGGCGAATTGTCGTACATATTGGGTAGGTATTTTTTTTCCCTCAGGATAATTTTCACGAACTAGGCACATTTTATAATGTTTTACTAAACATCTTCACACTCCGGCGCACTATTTGAAAGGAACATATGCTCATATTTTTCCTTTCTGCCCAGCAAACGATACTCGTCTCTAAAGTCTGTTAAAAACTCACGCAGGGCACTATCCACAACCTCACTACGGACCTCATCATGATATACATTAATATAGTGATAAAAATACTTAAGCTTGTCCATGATGACGAGATTCACATTTTCAGTCGTAGGGTATGAGTAATCGAGATGGTGTAACATGATAATAATACCGCTTGTCACACCACCCATCCACAAGATTCAATATCCATACATGCTGCTTCTCTTCTGCACGCGTTGTTTCTTTTACTTCACGGTATATGTGAGACTTTATAAAGTTTAGCTCTACACCATACTTCAGCACATCGTCTGTGCAACGAAAGCCTTCAACGGTCTCACCAGAACATCCGTAGAGTATTTCTACATCTTGCAACTTCGCACAATCCAATGTGGTTTTAAGAGTCATAGGAGGGGGGAATAGGAAGTTTTTCGGTATCCACCACATCTTCACACTTTGCTGAATACCATTTCATAAACGTTGTACAAGCAATATTAAAGGTAGCCATTTGAATACACGTCTGATCTCCTTTTTTTCTTCTACCCTGGCGAATACACGTCTGATCTCAAGGGCTTACTGCAGTCGACTGGCCACGCAGGGAATCCCGGAGAGCAGCATGACTCACGTTGCTGGTCTTACAGTGGGCGGAGCTTAGAACTTTCACCTGTGCACACACACACAAAGGAAAAAGTAAAACGCTAATTGAAACATGATTTATTTAATAAACGAGATATTCAAGTTTATATATATTTACAAACACGTGTAATAAATAAGTTAACAATAGATACATCAAAGATTATATACAAGACATTTACAAATACGTGTCATAAGTAAGTTAACAATAGGCGCATCAAAAGTTATGGTATCCAAAGGGTACGGTATCATAGGTACCAGGTAACTGGTAACGTTTCCTATAGGTGTTACGGCACACCTTCGTACCCCTAAGTTCCTTCACGGCCCCCAGCTTCTGTGCCCGAAAATTGTGGGTGCCTACAGTTAGTTCGGGAGGTCGTTCGCCCTCATCGTCCAAGCACACTAGATCATTCAACGATTCAAAGTTAACAACCCGCCGATTCGCATGGTTCAGCGTAATACCCTTTGCCTTCACGATATATTTCATATCCTCCCCCACCCTCACCCGTACCCCATAAGTTTTAGGTCCTGTTGAGACAAAAGTGTCGGCGTATGCGTTGTCCCCATACTCATCCTTAATCTCATCAGTGAGCTCGCCGAGGAACTCCCCAATAGCGGGCATGTATTCACCCTCCCTCTCTGTGAATATCACGCTATCTGTATCGGCATATAATACTCTCCGCCCAAGAGAATGCAATAGACCCCAAAGTTTTATACGGGCGTAGGCTGTTGTGAAGCTGGTCACAGGTATGTTTGTAACTCTTGAGGTATCTGTGGCCAATTCAGTGTTGTTGTACTTTATTACCTACATTCACGATCTCCATAACCTCTTTATCGGGAGCATTGGCATAATCCCAGACATCACTATAACTTTGTGCCAAAAGAATGTTCCCTTTGCCGGTATTCTGTGCAAATTTTCCCCATAGACTGTTTAGACACGACTTTGCACTAAAGCGCTTGCCAGGATTCTTTGCAATTTGTGCACGATCAAGTTGTATTACCTTCGCGGTCGCGGTATCGTTGAATATAGGCAAACTTTTCATCTTCGGTATCAACTCTCGCGGATACCCTGATGCCTCAACCTTATCCTTCAAAAATGCGTTTATATATGGTGTGAAAAGGTTGGGTAGCTTCTGAAACCTCCACACACTCATATATCTCAGTATTCTATACCCATGGCGTACGGCTAGGGCCAGCTCTGGAATTGTATATACGCCTCTGATCTTACGCTGGTGGGGTATATGGTTACAATCGCCGTTATTCTCTTCCGCGCACTTCACGCACAGTGGGAACATGAGCTTGTGGTCGATAACGACAGGTAAGATTGGCATCCATAAATTGCGTGGGGGGAGTACGTCTACTAAAGAGAGCCCAAAGTAACGATCATTCAAATTTCTTGAAAATTCATTGATGGAGGGCAGGTTAGGTCCCACCATTTCTCAGGAGCGCCCACGGGGTACGGATTGTTCTTCATCACGTATGGGTATAAAGAAACAGAAATCGTAGTAATGGAGCTTCACGCCCTCCGTAGGTGGAAAGTATAGTCTGAATGGATTTGTACGTCCTCCAAACAAGCTATCACCACATTTGAGAGGATCCAGCACCATTGAACGCTTGATCGTGTTTATTTACTCACGGTACACCTCGTCTGTCTCATCCGTGCATCATATTCATGCTCCCACAAGACTTTGTGAGTGAACTGTGATCCTATAAGTTGATCGCGGGTGCGGGTCCATGCAAGACAGTCGGCAGGAGATCTACCGTGGATATCTCCGGCGATTCCGCACTCAGGACGGGGCTCCATGCCACCAGCATCCGTAAAGGAGTACACATCTTCACACCAGTGACCGGTTTTCACTTAACCCATCAACCCAAAAAACACGTCCATTAATCTTAATGGGTATTTCAACCGTGTTGCGGGCGTGCTTTATGTATACACCTGTCTGTTGCTGTAGGTGTATGAGCCAGTAAATAGCCTTGTGACCGTAACTGCGGGGTTTGTTTCGGTGAATAATGGTTAAGGTGTCTTTAGGCATGAAGTTATTCTTGAACACCGTAAACATAATGACGCGATGGTGGTTGCGACTTGCAGCGGATCGCATTTGAAACGGCCTATGTACATCCTTCTAAAGGCCTGGAAACATACTCTAAGCACGCGCACATCATTCACGCAATAACGCTCACATTCATCAGCTATTTATAAGGGTTATTTCATTAAAACTGTTGTAGTATCGATCAAAGTCTTCACGTTCATCTACTCTCATACAGTCATAGTTAAAATAATGTTTGGGTGGTGGTGGGCCTACGTAGTTTTAAAGTCTCGCTGGTGAGGAAAGTGTAAGGGAAGTATCTTTGGAAACTCAGCTGCTACCCCCATCACCTTGGGTAGCTTTGCTAATTTACAAGGTGTGAATAATAAAGTGTCTTTAAATTGTACATTCTCTCTTATTTGCATCTGTATTAATTTCTTGCCTCTTTTCAATGGATCACCTGTAAATATCTCAGAGGATTCGTGTTCAAGCAACTCCTTATAAAGGAACTGCGTGTCAAACTTTGCCCCGTTATGGGCGAGAATATACACAGTCATTTTTTTTAACTTGTCGGCTAACTTGACAATATAGGACACAAATAGTTTCACAGGACTATCGTGGACATTCGTTTTAAAAACGTTTGTCCGTTTACCGCATTTGGGGCACTCGTCACATTCGATCCCCATACACTCATCACAGATGGGCTGGCTCACAAGTAAATGTGGAATTACCTCTTTGGTTTCATCGTTCGTATATGTTTCTATATCGTAGTATACAGTTATACAAGGGTTATTTTTAGGCTTAGCATCTTTCATATAACATACATGCTTTACTCCATCCGCCTTATACTCCTCCTGGCATGTAGGACACTGAATTTCGTCACACTTGTGCTTAAATTTCCCCCAATTATCCATTGTGTGAAACATACCACATTCACGATTCTCATTTTCCTGCACGTGCCAGTTGATTTATGGAGCTCAAAGCAGTTATTATTGAAGAATGTGCGTCTACACATCACAGTCTCTCTTCTCAGCTTCAACTACACGGCTTTCACATTTGGTGCTTTTATACTGCTCCATACCATGTGACATTCTTTACAATGTCTCACTATATCATCCGCAAACTCGAGGCACCCCTTACACAAATCATGATATCTCCCATATTTTCGACTTTTGTCATAACTCGCGTAAAGCCACCTTATATTACGGATGGGGAGATACGTTGGCCCTGACAATCCTAAAATAAGTAGGGGTCTTGTACGATCTCTCACACAGCTTTTAAAACATACACAGTCCTACGACGATCATCCAACCCAAATACAACTATACGGACATTCATTTCCTGTTCTACCATTCTCAGCTCTTCAGGCCCCATATTACAGTCAAATTCAAGTTCACAGTCTACAGCTAGTTTACGGGCACGTTCCACGACCGTAGGCAGCCAAATTTTTTGAGCCCGTGTATTTTGTACAGTAAACATGTTAGCCAAGACTACTGCTATAAAGCCGCAACCACGATCGACGTTTATATGCCGTCTATAAATATCTTGAGAATTGAGGTTAAGAGTATACGGTATGGCACTATGACCCGCAACACGGAATACACGATCAATATTTACCGTGAAGTTGTCCATATTGAAGCCTATACTACTTTGGGCAGCTTGCATTATACGTCCTAATATATATTCTACATCTTCAGCCGCCAAACGTCTAAATGGCACTACTACCCAATAATCATCTACATCACCGTCATCTGACCCGTATCCGAAGGACAGACTCGTCCTGACTTCACGCTCGTCGCGGTTCTGAAGAGCAAACTCTACAATACGCTGTACAACCCGGCGTAGCCCGCGCTCAATTCCATTGTTATACATGGCTCTAGGGTCGACCCTGACTCTATAACGATTTCTAGTCAAGGCTGGGGTGGGGGCTGCGGAGCGCACCAACTCAAACGTTATATCATCTTCAACAGAACGGGGGGCAACTGTGGCGGATGAATTAGGGGATATATTAGCGGAAGGTGCTGCTGGGGGGCCTGTTGCGTAGGAGGTTGAGGGTTGGGGATCTATTATTGTAGACTTAACAGAACGGGGTCAACTGTGGCGGATGAATAAGGGGATGTATTAGCGGAAGGTGCTGCTGGGGGGATTGTTGCGTAAGAGGTTGAGGGTTGGGGATCTATTACTGGTGCAACAGGCGCGTATTTCGGTCGCTTTATACCTGACGTGGGGTTCTCTTCATCATACCTCCGCTTTGGACGTGCTACCGGTATCGCTCGTGAGGGTTCGTTGGCAGGGGAGGAGATCACAACTACACTGTCGTCGAGGTCATCCGTAATGTCAATGATGGGGTGCTGTACCTCATCGTCAGTCACGGTTCTGTGGGAGAAGAAAACAAAATATAAGGAACAGCACTCAAAATTTGTAATATTTTGTAAATGACCCACTTAGGAGTGTGACATGTTAGAAATGGACTCTGTAGAAAAATTCAGATTCACGAGCCCATCCACATGTATTATATCTGGACCTACAGGATGTGGTAAAACTGTGTTTATGCTTAAAATCATTAAAGAAAAGGGAGAGATGTTCTCGAAATTTGTGCATAAAGTTATATGGTGCTATTCGACGTATCAATCAGTGTTCAACGAGTACCAAGATGATATTTTGTTCCACAAAGGCGTATATGACGTTAATTCGTTAAAGGGAAATGAACATACAGTCATTGTAATTGACGATCTCATGTTGGAGATGGATAAAACGTTTGCCGAGACATTTACAGTATTCTCCCACCATCTTAACATAAGCGTGTTCTTCATCAATCAGAATCTATTTTTCAAAAATAGATACATGCGCGATGTGTCGTTAAATACACAATATCTAGTCTTATTCGCACAACGTAGAGATGTATCACAAATTGGGGTATTAGCCAATCAAATGTTCCCGAATCAGCTTAAGGAGTTTTTGGAAGTTTATAAAGAAGCTACAAGCACGCGTTACGGATATTTGCTTTGCGACTTTCATCCGCGAAACACGTTTAGGGTGCTTCTACGAACGAATATATTTCCAAACGAGCCTGAAACGGTGTATATTCCAGAATGACAAAGAGACTAAAGAAATACCGTGAATTAATAAAAATCTATCATCGACTGCCCCCGGCAATGCAGCAGATGTTTATTAAAAATATCGACGCCGACTTTTTAAAATGCATCTGTGAGATCTGTCTTAACGTTATAAATTGCAATGTATCAATGAAACCCCCTCAGAAGGCTCGCCTACGCCGTTACAAGAACATAATACGTGCACTCGCTCGTAAAAGTCAAACTGTAGTGAAGAAAAAACGAATTATTGTACAAACAGGAGGGTCATTTCTCCCCATCTTATTTTCAGTTTTGGGTCCTTTACTGACTAGATTAATATAATGAAGAAAGTGGTAGTGATTCCCCACGAGGTGTACGCTTCACTGCAAAGGAATCCAGACACGGTTCTAGATCCCCGTAAAAGCAGACTTAAAAGAATGGAAAGCGAATTGCTAGCCCTATTAAACAGTGAAAAAACACCTGATGAGAAAAGAATCTTATACCAAGAAGCTCTGCAGAAATTTCTTCACGAGTACGAAAATTATAAGAACCCTACATCAGTGGTTCTTAACCTGGGGGGTGCCCCCCCCTAGGGGGGCGTCGGTAATTTCCAGGGGGGGCCGCGATCCCTTGGGGAAAAACAGGAATTTCTCTAATTGTATTTGTTATTCTCTTAACGAGAGCATGGGCTAATATTGAGAAGTTTATGAAAAAATGCAAAAGTATCCCTTATAGCTTTAGTTTTCTATAGTCTACTTTAGTAGACTATAGAAAACTAAAGCTATAAGTATAAGGCAATACTAAGTAGGCCCTAAGTAGAGTAGTAGAGTAAGTAGACTCTACTTACTCTACTTCATACTCTAATTCATTATTGATGTTTCATATTTAATAATCATAATTTACTAACAAACCAATAATTACGTTTCTTTATAAATAAGTTACATTGCTTTAACAGTAAATTAACATCACTATTACACGTGTTCTTTCCGCTTTCTGGAATAGTCTGGAATTGATCTGCATTTCCGCTGCAAAACATATAAAAATCGGGTTACACCTACACACACTCTCTTACTCGCTTGCTCGCTCACGGACTTGCTCGCTCACGCTTGCACGCAACTTTGCAAATATATTGTGTAATTCAAATCAGTGTTTGGTTGACTACAGTTATGTTTTATCTCAGTTGTTATATTTACCTAAAAACAGTAAGCAGCCATAAGTTTGTTGGTGAATTAAGAACACGCATGTGTTGCTCTGTTTGTTTTTCGCAAGTTTTGATTTCCGTTTGTATTTTATCAGAAGTTGGCGGTGCTTTAAATCATGTGGTGGTTATGGTAAAGTTGTATTTATGATGATGTTGATTTGTTTCTTAATAATCATGTGTTTATGATCATGATGTGGTGTTTACTATAATGTGGTGTTTAATAATATTACCTAATAATTATGTGGTGGTGTTTATGATCATGTTGTGATGTTTGTTAATGATATGGTGTTGTTTATGATCATGTGATGTTTGTTAATGATATGGTGGTGTTTATGATCATGTGATGTTTGTTAATGATATGGTGGTGTTTATGATCATGTGATGTTTGTTAATGATAAGGTGTTGTTTATGATCATGTGATGTTTGTTAATGATATGGTGGTGTTTATGATCATGTGATGTTTGTTAATGATATGGTGGTGTTTATGATCATGTGATGTTTGTTAATGATATGGTGGTGTTTATGATCATGTGATGTTTGTTAATGATATGGTGGTGTTTATGATCATGTATGATTGTAGTCACTTGTAGTGTTTACGAACTTTACGATCATGTGTTTGTTATTGATCATGTTGTGGTGTTTATGAGCACGTGGTGATGTTTATCTTACCTTACACGTCCTTATGTTTTGTTCACAGATTTGTGTTGTCCATCTGCACATCAAATATTCGCAATGAGTGCAAAGAGCGGAAGTATCTTGACGAATATATTCGATTTGGATTCGTGTCCCTCCAAAAGGGGTGACACAGAGGTCCCCCAGTGTGGTGATATGTTACAAGACTCTGAGCAATGATGGAATGCGGCCCTCACGCTTGGAACGCCACTTGAGGACAACACATCCTGCTCTTGCAGAAAGCCCAAGGCATTCTTTGAAACAAAAAGGCACTCCCTGAAGAGCAGGCTAAGTTGGACGGTAGTGGGGCATTTCGGCAACAAACTTCAAGGTTGTTGAGGCTTCCTATGAGATCGCTATGTTATTGCAAAGAGCAGAAGAGCCATAACATCGGAGTAGTCTCTCATAAACCAAGTATACTCCGTGCAGCAGAACTCGTTCTGGGGAAAGATAGTGCAAACAAGCTTTCCCAATTTCCTGTCAAACGATACAGTCAAGGGAAGGATCGATGAATTGAGTCAAGACATCAAAGATCAAATTCTCGACCAAGTAAGAGATTCTCCTGTTTTTGGTCATCCAGTGTGACGAAACGACTGACATCGCTCATGTTCTCAGCTACTAATGTATGCTCGTTTCGTGTCAGGCAACAGTGTAAAGAGAAATGCTGGTAGGGGTGTGCACTGATGGAGCTCCAGCCATGCTTGGTCTGCAGTCTGGATTCATTACAAGGGTGAAAGAAAAAATCAATCTGTTGTAGGTACACACTGCATATTCATCGTGAAGCCTTAGCATCCAGAACTTTACCTGCTGAAATGAGGGATGTCCTGAAGGTGGCTATCAAGGTAGTCACTTTATCAAAGCTGAGCCTTAAACATCGTCTCTTCAAACTGCTGTGTAAGGATATGGAATCTGAACATGAAGCCTTGCTTTTTCACACGAACGTACGATGGCTATCAAAGGGGAACATGCTTGGACGGCTTTATGAACTACGAGAAGAAGTAGCAATATTTCTAGATTCGCAGCAGAAGGCAGATCTCCATGACAAGTTCCAGTCTGAAGGTTTTCAGCTATCTCTAGCTTACCTGGTGGACATCTTCGAAGCGTTGAATGCTCTCAACCTTAAACTACAAGGGAAAAACATCAACATCATCACGCACCACGACACCATTCGAACCTTCATGGCCAAACTCGACCTCTGGAAGTGTCGAATTCAGCAGGGAAATATAGCCAGTTTTAGTAACTTGGATTCTGCTCTCATTCAGGGCAACCTTAGTTCTGAGGTTAAGAAACAAATAATCACTCATCTAACTGACTTGAAAACAGAATTCATCAGATACTTCCCAGATATAGATGAGAAGCGTGAAGCCTGGAAATTCATCAGGAACCCATTTCAATGTGAAGTAGCTGATGTTTCGGATGAAGTGCAAGAGGAGTTTCTTGAGTTGAAGTTCAACTCCACAGCTAAGGAAGACTTCAAAGAACTGGATCTTGAGACGTTCTGGGTCAAGTACCTTCCTGTTTACCCTCTGATCTCACATCAGGCTCTTCGGATTCTAACTATGTTCGGATCCACGTATCTTTGTGAAGCTGCATTTTCCACGCTCGTTGCTGTCAAGACCAAGTACAGAAACAGGCTGAATGTTGAAGGAGACTTACGCTGTGCACTCTCTGGCATTCAACCAAGCATTCAAGATCTAGTAGCTAAGAAGCAGTGTCAAGTATCTCACTAATTCATACTCAATAAAGAGATTAAAAACACATTTTTTCATTTTTCTTTAAAATCTGGGAGAGAATGTTATTTTGATGCAAGGGGGGCGTGGAGGGAAGGACCAATTCCTAGAGGGGGCATGGTAGTAAAAAGGTTAAGAACCACTGCCCTACAGAGATTCCTGTGGCTATTAGGCACAGCACGGGGGACGATGGACATGGCGACATAGGAACTGTGCCCGACGATACAGCTGACCAACCAAAAATTAAGGGATTGACCACACAACATATCGAGCATGTATTAAAAAGCACCCTCCCACATACATTGAGGAGTAAAGGCTTAAGTCTTTATAATCTATTGAATGAGGATCCAGCCATACAATGGACCGATACAGGCGAGATCATTGTGGAAGGATCAAAGGTACAGGGATCGAATATCGTACACATTGTCCATGATCTGGTGAGAAAGTGAGATAGGCCATCACCATCAGGATGGAAGCATATTAAAGCAAGACTACAACAAATAAATGTCCCTAAAACGTTGATAGGAAATCTGAACAGGTTAAAAGACTTGGAACATGCAACGCATGTGACACAATTGAAGACGCCGTCACCCCCGGTGGTAACACCTTTGAAGAGGAGGAAGAAGAGGTTGAACCAACCCTACCCACGTGCCTCTAAAATACGCAAATGGCTAACGTATTAACTAAACGCTATTATGACATTTCTAACCCATCCTCTTACGGCGGCGTAGATAGACTGTACAGAAGTGTTTACGGAGTAGGGAAAAAAGATGTTGAAAGATTTTTGAGGGAGCAGGACGCTTATACGCTTCATAAGCCTGTGAGAAAAAGGTTTAAAACAGCCAAGACAACGGCTTCCTCGATTGATTCTATTTGGCAAGCAGATTTGACAGACATGCAAAGATATTCTGTGTATAACGATGGTTACCGCTACATTCTATTCATAATAGACGTATTCTCTAGATATTTGTGGCTAGTTCCTCTGAAAAATAAATCACCTGAAACAGTTGCTAAAACCACCAAAACGTTAATGTTAAAAGAAAACAGGGTTCCTGGCTATTTTTGTACGGATATGGGGAAGGAATTTATAGGCCGTGCTTTTCAGAACATGTTGACAGAGTTTAATATCAGCTATTACACAACCAATTCTATACATAAGGCTTCTTTAGCTGAAAGAGTTCAGCGCACCATAAAGGAACGCATGCACCGTTATTTTACACATAAAAACACATACAGATTTCTAGACATTCTGGAATCATTGGCATCATCCTACAACCGCTCTCACCATCGCACGATTGGGACAACACCTAACGAAGTTTTAGAAAGAGGTACGCTCCCGAGAAGAGATGGATCACCAACATCACCACCACACTCGGCGCGCTTAAAAATCAATGATTATGTAAGGCTGTCGCGTTCGGGGAATAAATTCGCAAAGGGTTTTGAGCAAGGATAGACACGCGAGATTTTTAAAGTTAGGGCTATGAGACCTAAAGGTGAGATAATGATGTATTACATTGAAGATTTGAATGGGGAAGAAATCTCAGGAGGCTTTTCCCGCGAGGAATTGCAGAAAGTTGCGTTTAATTTAGGAAAAAATGTGTTTAAAATTGAGAAAATTTTAGGAAGCAAAGGTACAGGAAAGAGAAAAATGTACCTGGTGAAATGGCTAGGGTACCCAGAAAGCTTCAACACCTATATAAAAGCTGATGCAATAATGAAGCTTAAATAGTATGCAACATGGCTCCTAACCATTTCTACGTCACACTCCCGTCCTCCTCGTCCCTGTCTGTACACCCTAACAACACACTAGCCAACTTTGTAACAGAACTCCACAAGCACATTGAATTGGGTCGTGATTCGTATGAGGTGGGGATATGCGAAATTCAGCTGGACACCATCTTTTTAAATATTGAACATAAAGAAACCGTTTTTACGATTCTTAGAAACATTGACGAGTGTGAAAAAGCTGGGGTAGCTATGGATGAAACTATACGTATCGCTCGGACTAAGGTTGCACGGTATTACAGTACAGAAGTAAGACTAGGACCGGGTCAATATGGTTCGGTCGAGGATGTTGTGAGAGACTTAAACGTAAGTTTAAGAAACTCAAACCTTACGAATGATTTGGTATACGAAATCGTAAACAAAGGAAACCCTGCACATACACTAATCCTAAAATCAAAGACTAACAGACGTATTAAAGACCGTAGAATTTTCAAAATTCTAACCAATGGCCGATATAGCGCAGCCTTCCAAAGAGACTCATTTCACGAGACACAGCATGACTTGTCCAGATTAATGTATCAATTGAAGATGGAGAAATTGGCTGAAAGGTCCCCAGACATGTGCTATATTTACAGTAATATAGTGGAGCACCAGGTTGTTGGGGATACCCAGGCACGCCTGCTGCAGCATTGCTCACATCCCCAACCATAGAGGAAGGAGTTTGAGTATTACATATGACAGACCCCATTATGTGAATGTCGCAACTAATTTAATAACCAATATCTCAATATATATAAGAACGATTGAGGGTGAAAACTTCCCATTCGGTAACGGGAGCTTAACAGTGAAGCTACACTTTCGACGCACTGAGTTATAATGGATAGAAAGCCTTTCACCGTCTATCGAGGGGTGAGATACCAGCGCGGTAGTGGACTTGGATCCATTTTTTCATCCATACTACGTACGGCTGTTCCTTTGCTGAAGAGGGGTGCCAGATACCTCGGAAAAGGAGCGCTACAATCAGGTCTTAACACTGCAGAAGACATATTGGTTGGGGCTAAACCTAAAGAAGCTCTAAAAAACACTTAAAGCGTACACGGGACGAAATCATCAAAGATGCAAAGAGAAAAATGCGTGGTGGCGGGAAGAAGAAGAGGGCTGCCCGGAAGAAGGGGTCACATGGTATTACACGTAAAAGGATATCAAAAAAGAAGTGCTGTAAGCGAATGAAACCTATGGTTGACCACTTTTTTGACTGATATAAGCTAAGGACATTGATCTCATGAATCATAGTTTGTTTACTACTTGTCGAGAGAGGAGGCACTATTTCTAACTCGCCATGGCACGCTTCATCCACCCATGTAGTTCACAATGCTGTAAATCGGAGCTGTCCCTTTTTGAGCTGCCTCCAACTCAAGTTTCTATTGAGCACAGTGATTTTATTACAATTAACCCTTTAAACACAATTAGTTCCCCGAGTGCACCTATAGAATTCGTGATACCCAGCTCAGGCCCTTACTTTTTTGATCCAAGCTGTGTGCACATGTACGCTAAGCTACGTATAGCCCATTCCGATGGAACGGTCTGCGATGACAAATATGCTGTATACCCTGAAACAAACTTTCTGCACTCCATATTCAACCAGTGTGACGTATATTTAAATCAGACCAACATATCGGCAGGCACGGGGTACTATCATCTACGCGCCTATCTGGAAACTGTCCTCAACTTTTCCAAAGAAGCGAAGGCTACTTTTTTAAGTGCCGAGGGATATTATCAAACTAAAGATGAAAGTAGTATAAAGGACAAATTTAAAAATTCTAAAAAGAAAATATACGAGTGTTTTGGCCGGCTGCACACAGATTTCACTTTCCAGGAGAAGTTGCTTGTCAACGGGGTGGATATGAAAATAAAGCTCACCCGCACGAGTCCTGAGATCTGCTTAAATCTGGATGCATGCTGATCAAGAAGAGGGTGCAAAGCCCGTTGTGGTTCACATTATGGAGACATACCTCCGCGTACGGCGAGTGAAATTAAGTTCACCAAAACAACTAGAAATTGAGAAAAATTTACTAAACCCTACAGTGAAATATCCTATTAACAGAGTACAAATCAAACTATATACGGTGCCTGCAGGGTTGTCGTCGAAGCAGATAGAAAACATCGCCCTGGGAAATCTTCCTAAAAGGATATTAATCGGAATGCAGGACCATGCTTCGGTGAATGGAAAATATAAAAAGAGTGCCTTTAAATTCGAGAATTTTGGACTTAAAAATATAACTCTATACGTTAATGGCATTGCTTTGGGTGGAACATTGGATACGGGTTATTCATCAGACGCTGTGTTACCTCTTTGCGCGAGAGCCTATAGTAATCTGACCCATATTGCAGGTGATTGTGATGAGCTTCATAATGGGGTAACGCAGGAAGAATTCATTGATCAATTTAACCTTTATCCGTTTGACATTACACCTGACTTATCTGCTAGCGTAAATACGCATTTAAGCCCACAGCAGAGCGGAAACATCTCAGTGAGGCTGGCATTCACCAAGCCTATAGACGCGCCTATTAGTGTACTAGTATATCTCGAATCGCAAGCCCTAATAGAAGTAGATAGATTTAGGAGTGTTATCTCTGACTTTTAAAATGGATGCTAATACACTTCAGAAAGTAATGAATAGTGAACGAGTCACACGTTCCAAATTTATCGGCGTGTTTGCGAAGAATGAAACATTGAGTTTGCCAAGTACGCGAGAATGCGGTAGTCTTATTATGAACACAGATGTCATCGGTAATGAAGGGATTCATTGGATCGCTGTCTATTTTAAAAATAGACAGCGCCTGTACTATTTTGATTCACTCGGTACTCAACCCTGGAGTGACCCTATTATTGTAAAATTTCTCGCTCAGTTACATATTCCCGAAGTTGTATGGAACCCGTTTCGTATACAAGGATATTTTAGTAATACTTGCGGAATGTACTGCATCTCATTTCTCATGCATATGTCATGTGATAAAGAATTTATAAATTTTTTAAATTTATTTGACCCCTGTCACACTCGCCGAAACGATGAAATGGTATGCAGACAGATAAAAATCCGTTTTCCAATTGTACGTACTCGTTGTATAGTATAATGTGTTTGTTCGTGTGTGTATATTTGTAACGGTATATTCTGTAGTTTAAGATGGTTATTGTATTGATTTCTTTCATTTAATAAATTTATGAAAATATATTGTCTTCTTACCCCAAAAAGATCGAAAAACACTTACATTATTTCGGTGTAACATTCATTATGCTGACTGATCAGTATATCCTCCGTATTCATGACACGAGATTCTTCAAAAGATTGTATAACACGTGTCAAATCCTCATCTGACCTTAAAGGAGAAAGAATAATGTTCATATTATTTCTTTTTTAATAAAAACATATACAGAGTATACAGACAGACCCCATTATGTGAAGATATCTTTGGTTCGAAACTCATTTAAGAGGTAAATCCGAATAACATTTAAAACACGCAAAAGATTGCCATAAAAATTTCGGTTTAAGCATAATGGTGAGTATCTAAATGAATTATTTGACGAGATACTACAACCCTCCATATATATAAAATCATGTTTCTTGTGAATAAATTATAGACACTTACATTTCTATGGTAGTCCCTTGCGTCGGATTGTAAGGAGCGCCACTGCAAATATCTTCAACGGTTTGCGTTGGAAATAATTCATCACAGTCAATCGCGTTAAAAAGATTAATTGCACTCAATGCTGCAGTGTCACCTTCTTCATACAAATCCGGAAAAGTGTAAAGTTCGTGGTCCATGATGGAGGGAATGCACTGGCAGAGGGAATGATTATTCACTGCCGCGAAAATAGCTACTATTACTCCCAACTGAAAAATATTTCCTTTTATATGCACAATCGCCAAGCTCCGCCCCAAAAGATTAAGGCCAGATGTTCGTAGTGATTGGTTGCCAGTGTAGCTGGGTGGAGCTATGATAAGTTTGTGTACCAATCGTAACACCGCTATAACGGGTCCGGACGAGTAATGGCATCTTTATATTTTCTCCAATAGATTTAATGCTTGTATTACCCCTTGCTGTCTTTACCATGTCAATATTGTTCCCCCACTATTCCCGGATCATTAGTCACTAATGTAATCGAGAGGATTTTATAATAAAGAAATTATAAATATATCCATTCCTTTAATTATATTTTTAAAAAAGAAAAGAGCATTCGGTTTCCACGTTAAACTGTGGGTCTAAGGCGGAGTGAAAACCTTAACTGTTGTTACAATTCGGGGAAGAGCTAGTTGTTATTATTATTAAAGAGAAAAATCGTGCATTAGCATGTTTTGCGGTCATACTACCCCCGGATCAAATGATCCTGTTATGTTTAAATTATGATGAGCAACGACTCCCTGACGAGATGTATTTCTTGAACTGATCCACAAAGCAGATGTTCACATCTTCTGAAGACTGCATGTTCCACATTTTATAATAAAGAAATTATAAATATATCTATTCCTTTAATTATATTTTTAAAAAAGAAAAGAGCATTCGGTTTCCACGTTAAACTGTGGGTCTAAGGTGGAGTGAAAACCTTATCCGTTGTTACAATTCTGGGAAGAGCTAGTTGTTATTATTACTAAAGAGAAAAATCGTGCATTAGCATGTTTTGCGGTCATACTACCCTCGGATCAAGTGATCCTGTTATTTTAAATCTGTACCACCCTATATATATATATTATATATATATATATATATATTTCCATTCCTTTATTTATTTTAAAAGAATGAACAAAACTCTCTCTCTCTCTCTCTCTTTCTATATATATATATATATATATATAATATATATATATATATATATATATAATTGTTAGTACTTTCAGGTTTGCCCACCTCATGCACTCTACCCTTTTGCTGATTATTATTTAATATAATTGTGTGTATATCTTTCAATAACAGAGATGTTATCTAAGAATATGACACCATACAAATTACGTGTAAATAAAAATATAAAACATTTTCTTCGCTTCGAGAATGTGTTTCATTGTAGAAGTAATAACAACAGCAAAATTAAGATTTGGAGTGAAGCGAGGTTTATCCCGAGTAGACTGGAAGAAAGGGCAACTCGCGGTCATTTCAAAAAGGCCTCTGGGCAAACAGGTGTGATTCGAGTCGGGAATCGTTTCCTCGTGTGTGTGTGTGTGTGTGTGTGTGTGTGTGTGTGTGCACGAGTTGTTCATTCGTTTATTATATATACAAGCACAGATGAGGTGAGAAGTTTGGGGGGAATGAGGGAGGAGGGGGGATGGCCGTTTGTTTTGAATTGTCGTTTGTTTCAACTTTCTTCGTAAAGTTTCTTTTCTTTTAATTGTTTAGTGATTTTTTTAAGGTTTTAATTCACTTTAAGGTGAAAATCCATTTATATATATATATATATAAGGGAAAATCCATTTATATATATATATATATATATATATATATATATTATATATATATATATAAGGAATGACAAAATTAAATAGGTAAGGAGAAAGTTGTTCATTTGTGTGTATTTCGTTTGAACTAATATTTGACGTTCGCAAAGGGTGAGAAGTTTGGGGGGAATGAGGGAGGAGGGGGGGACGACCGTGTGTTTTGAATTGTCGTTTGTTTCAACTTTCTTCGTAAGGTTTCTTTTCTTTTAATTGTTTAGTGATTTTTTAATGTTTTAATTCACTAATTCACTTTAAGGTGGAAATCCATTTATTTATATATTATATATATATATATATATATATATATATATAAGGAATGACAAAATTAAATAGACACGGTTATTATGATTCTTTCTATATATATATATATACACACATATATATATATATATATATATATATATATAAGTAAGGAGAAAGTTGTTCATTTGTGTGTATTTCGTCTGAACTAATATTTTGACGTTCGCGAAGGGTGAGAAGTTTTGGGGAATGAGGGGGGACGACCGTGTGCTTTGAGTTGACCCAGATTGTCGGAAATCCTTTCCTCGTGAAAGGAAAAAAACAGCGTTTAATGATTAATTTCTTATATTGAATAATTAATTTCTTATAATAATTGATTCTCTTAAAAGGAGAAAATTCATTTGTTTTACATTATTTAGCTTCATTTGATTTAAATTAATATACGTTTGGCATTTTTTTCTGATTTTCATTCACATGATATGTACAGAGGCGTGTGTGTGTGTGTGCACGAGTTGTTCATTTGTTTATTATATATATATATATATTACAAGCACAGATGGGGTGAGAAGTTTGGGGGGAATGAGGGAGGACGACCGTGTGTTTTGAATTGTCGTTTATTTCAACTTTCTTCGTAAGGTTTCTTTTCTCTTAATTGTTTAGTGATTTTTTTAATGTTTTAATTCCCTTTAAGGTGAAAATCCATTTATATATATATATATATATATATATATATATAAGGAATGACAAAATTAAATAGACACGGTTATCATGATTATTTATATATATATATATATATATATATATATATATATATTATATATGTATATATATATATAAGGTAAGGAGAAAGTTGTTCATTTGTGTGTATTTCGTCTGAACTAATATTTTGACGTTCGCGAAGGGTGAGTAGTTTGGGGGGAATGAGGGAGGACGATCGTGTGTTTTGAATTATCGTATGCTCCACCTATCTTCGTAAGTTTCCTTTCCCACTGTTAGTCGTGACAACAGCGATTAACTACTATCATATAAATATATTGTGGTATTTTGATTAATATATGGTTTAATTTAATAAATATTGCTATCTGGCAACTCAGTCTTCGATTAGAATTAATTAAATATGTAGCACAAACTGGCAACTCCGCCTTCTATTGGAATTAAATACATGGCGCTATCTGGCAACTCAGCCGGATTAGAGGTCTATAAAAGAGCGAGAGGCTGACGACGGAGTCATACAAGCTCGGCTCCCAGCCGAGCAAGGATCTCTGGTCCTTTCTCTTTCTGGCCCTTTGGGAAAACCCCTTAGAGGCCTCTTAGGTTAGGTATACCCCTTTGGGGAAAATAGCTTGGGGGAGAACTCCGCCTCCAAGTTGCATGCCCTTGCAATCGGCAACAAAGGCCGATACTCTCTCTTTCTCTCTCTCCCCCTTCAGGTGTACCCCTCCCCCCTTGGCTCCTTCTAAGCCAACTGGCTGATTAGGAGCCTATAAGACAACGCCTACTCGGCTGAAGTCTTAATATGCACTTGGCTCCTGCCAGGTGAACACCTCTCCTCCTTTCTCCTTTCTCTTGGGGGATAACGACGCCTCCAAGTTTCCTTGTTGCACCTGCAGCATCCCCCTTTTTTCAACACCCTACCCCCCTTTGCAACACACCACCCCCTTTGCAACATGTTGCATGCCCCCTTTTACAACACCTCACCCCATTTGCAACATTGCAACATTACGTAATAAATTGCAACATTCCTGCACTCTACCCTTTTGCGGCTATACTACTCCCGTCTATGAATCGCGCGTGTAGCTCGCATTAGTTCATTACGATTGTCCTTTATGAGGGTTGCAGTATCCAAAATGCGACAGAGCAACGCATCTCGTGTTTTCACTTTTCTCTAGTACACCAGCTCTTTCATGCGCCCTCACAGATAAAAATCTAGAGAGGTTAGGTCCGGAGACCTGGGTGGCCAATTTTGTGCACCACCACGACCGACCCATCGACCAGGGAAGCGATCATCGTGATGCGTTCTCACTGCACAGCTAAAATAGGGAGGAGCTCCGTCTTGTTGAAAGTACATACGCAATCGTGTTGCCAAAGGTACATCTTCTAACAGTGGCGGCAGTTCGTCTTGCAGAAATCGTAGATAAATGTCACCTGTAAGATCACCGAAGAAAAACGGACCAATCAACTGACCGTAGAGAATACCACACCACACATTGAAACTGAACCGATGTTGAAAATTACTTTCCACAATGGCATGAGGATTCATTTTTGATCACACATGTGAATTACGAGTGTTGTTGACACCGTCGCGGGTAAATTGAGCCTCATCACAGAACAAGATGTATCGATGCAATTGTCGATCGGCATTGAGCCAATTACAAAATTCCAACCATTGGGCACGATCCCCAGGTTGGAGGTGCTGAACGCGCTGTACGTGGTATGGATACATGCCTTCTTCGTGTAACGTTCTACATACTCTCGTTTGAGGAACTCTAAGACGTGTGGAACTCCTTCGCGTACTAACATGAGGACTCCGCTGTACCATCTAAATATTGTTTTCTTGTTCAGCCACATCTTGTTGTACCGGACGCTCAAATAAAACAGTAACGCTAGGAAATGAACTGCTCTCTCGCAATCTCCGGAAAACTTTGCTAAACACTCGTCGATCCGGAATTCTTCGCTTTGGAAAACGTCGCTGGTATTCCTGGTATTCAGCGACAGCAGCAGTAGTATTTCCATCGCAAAATCCATAAACATATACCATATCGGCATATTCGGCATTTGAAAACGTAAAAGGTATACTGAGCGCACAAAATATCAACTGCACGCTGTGAAACACAACACTCTACTGCGTAGTTAGTTCGGTTCGGTAAGTAACTGTCAATTCAGTTCTAGGTCACCGTTAAGAATTCGAATCGGACCTATGTTCATATGAAATTTTTGACTGGAAATGACCTCAGCTATAAGCTCCCGAAGTTATAACATTTCGTCACCCTGTATATGTGTGCTAAATTTATCAATGAAAATTTACTGATACGAACCTTTGATTTCAGGAGGAAATATATTACTCCTATGTCTATACTGTTTCTTGTATCAAAATTCAGGTTTGAGGTAATAGTAAAGAATTATTATTATTATTATTATTATTATTATTATTAAGTGGCGAACTTAATTTGGCTTTAAATCTGAGGTCGAGATCTCAGACTGAAAACGAAGCTGAAAAAACCTATTTCTTTTCACAGGTTTCTACTCATATCGAATGTGGAGCAACTTGCTTTACAATGGGTGAATGTTTCGTGTTCAATGTGATAAGAGAAAATAACATCAAGATGTGCGTCCTCATTGGACAAGTATCCGATGTGGTTTCGAATCCAAATTCTGACCTGTACATGGATATAATAGGTCTGTGAATTAAATACTTCTAATTTCTACTAATTTCGGAGTTTTTTTACATAGGCCATTCCCTTAACTCACAGTGTTAACTTTACTGAATTTGTTCTGGCTAACGCTAGACCATTTTATTCAGTCTCAGAAAAGACCTCTGTGCAGTAAAGGGTTAAGCTCTTTCTTCCAAATGGAAGCTTTAGACATAATAATCTTGACATTTATTGATATTCAGTACTCAGGTTTGCTTCACTGAATGGATTTATCTACGTTCAAGTATTAATTTTTCTTTCATGTTTACAGAACAGAGGAAAACTTGAAAACAGAGGAAAACTTGTAGGCCTATTTCAAAGTCGGTGAATTATGTACTGCAAAGATTGCAGGAGTTGTTGTACAACGAATTAACTTTGATTTCTTGGGAATGATAATTATGAAAGTGAAATGTGTTGATGCATTTAGAGAGACGGAAAAGTTTGGCACTACAATTGCAAACTTAGCCTCTGGAGTCTTAGAACATGTTCCCTAACACAGCTCCCTCTTTGTAATCCAGTTTTCTTAGAACAAATCTACCACTATAAATGAACACACATTTTTATATATATATATATATATATATATATATTAATATATATATAATATATTATATATATATATACGTTATAAACAAAGGTGATAGGCCTACTGTTCACCATTGCTTCTACTTCACGCAAAACAGTGCAGAATTCTTTTTTGCTCAAATGAGCATTAGCTAAGAGTTTCTTTAATGGACACTTTACACTTCTCACTAGCCTTTCCCAAAATCCTCCTCACCATGGTGCTCTCTCAACATTAAACTCCCACTGTACCCCATGGTGTGAAAAGTAGGATTGGAATCCCTCCTCTTTTAGCAAGGACCAAACTTCTTGAGTTCCTTTGCAGACTTTTTGAAGGTTTTTGCATTATCCGATATGATTTTATTTGGGAAACCCCTTCTGTTCACAAACCTTTTAAAGGACAAAAGAAATACATCACTACTTAAATTGCTTACCAACTCCAAATGGATTGCTCTGGTGGTAGCACATGTGAAAAGACATATATAACCTTTGTTAGACTCTCCTTGCTCATACACATAGACTGGACCTGCGAAGTCTACTCCCACTACATCAAATGGGGAAGTATAGACACACCGTTCTCTTGGAAGTGGAGCCACCTTTTCATAATAAGGCTTTGCACTCCAACGCTTGCAAACCATACATTTATGCAAGACCTTTTTTACTACTTGTCTAATTTTGGGAATCCAAACCTGTTGTCTTATCTCAATTATCACTTCTCTAACTACAGCATGTAACAACTTATGATGCGTATCCAGGATCAAAACTTCTACAAAGTGCCCCCCAGAAGGTAACAAAATTGGATGTCTTTTCTCCTCTGGAAGCCCAGAAAACTGTAGTCTACCTCCTACTCTCAATAAGTCCTGATCCAAAAACACATCCAAACCCTTGAGAGCAGAATGTGTTGGTAGAACCTGTAATGGACTGCTGGTGAGCAATTCCCTCTCTTCACCAAATTTTCCTTCTGCACATATACCACCCAGTATTGCCTGGCTTGCTGAATCTCCTTACTGTTCAGAATTCCTTCCCTTCTTGTTTCTCCCTTAATGTTGTCTGTAAATCTGTATACCCATGCTCTCACTCTTAACAACCTTTTCAGACTGCTAATGTCCTGAAGCCTCAATATGGGGTCCTGCTGCATAACTTGACAACTGTTCACAGTGCATTTTCTCATCTCACTCACCCATTCTTCTTCAGCCTGGCATTCTACAACAATAGGCTGATTAGAATGCCAATTTTCACTTCCAAGTTTTAGCCACTCTGGCCCATTCCACCACAAACTTGAGTGTGCAAGATCTTTCACTGAAATTCCTCGTGTTGGTAAATCAGCTGGGTTTTGGGTGCCTGGACAATGCTTCCATTGCTTTGGATCTGTGTGTGCTTGAATTTCCGCCACCCTATTGGCAACAAATGGTTTCCATTTCCTTGCCTGGCTTCTTAACCAGTACCAAACTATAGTGGAGTCTGCACAATAATAGCTTGGAATTTCATAAAGGGCCAAAGACTTTTGCACTGTAACTGCAAGCCGACTAGCAATAACTGCACCCATTAACTCCAACCTTGGAATAGAAAGCCTTTTCAAAGGTGCTACTCTGCTTTTTGCATCAACCAACCTGCAACTTACTTCCTCTTCAAATGTGCCTCTTATATAAATATAAGTTGCATAGGCTTCCTCACTTGCATCACAAAAGATGTGCAGCTCCAAATTATCTGGACTATTGTTCAACTCTCCAAAGTACCATCTTGGATTTCAATGTCTCCAAGATGTGCCAATTCTTTGAACCATTATTTCCACCTTACCACCATATGATCAGGTAACTCTTGGTCCCAACCAAGTCCAATTTCCTAGAGGCTCTGAAACCAAATTTTTTACTTTATCACAAATGGAGTCAGGAATCCAAGATGATCAAAAACTTTCGAAGCCAAACTAAGAGCTGTACGTTTTGTCCACCTTGTCTCATTCTCAGCCAGCTCTACTAAAGATTTTCCACTGAAGGTAAACAAATGCTCTCCTTGCTGCCAAACAATGCCAAGCACCTTTGTGTCTATTGCTCACAACTCCTTAATACCAGAATCCCCAATACTTTCTGCTGCATCAGGTCCTACACAGGACTGACTCATAAACTTTTGTAACTGAAAATAATTGGTCTGCCATTTTCTAAGCTCAGCCTCCCTCATTATAGCTCTAACCTCCATGAATATCTGTTTAGCCATTTCTGTATTATCCACGGAACACAGCAAATCATTAACATAAAAATTTTTCCTTATGTGTTCAATAGTGTTAGGATAGACTTCAGAATATTTCTTAAAATGGTACTGCATAGTAGCTGCCAAAAGAAATGGACTAGAGCTGAGGCCAAACAACACTGACTTCATTCTATATGCTTGAACCTTAGGCTCATTTTCCAACAAGTCTTTCGTATCCACCCACAGATACCTTACTGCATCTCTGTCCTCTGTTTTTAATTTTATCCGCAAAAAGGCTTGCTTCACATCTACAGTCAATGCTACTCTACCAAACCTGAATCTCAGTAACAAGGAAAATAAATCTGCATTTAAATTTTGCCCAGCATCCAAACAGTCATTCAAGGACACACCACCTTTGTCCTTGGCTGAGCCATCAAAAACTACCCTCAATTTGGTGGTAGTTTTGTCTCGCCGTACCACTGCATGGTGTGGCAGATAATGTGCCTCCTGGCTCACCAGCTCACCTTGCACCCTTTCAGCATAGCCCTCCTTTACATAGCTTAGGATGGCCTCATTGTATTCAATTAACAACTCCTCATTTTTTCTTAGCCTGTGCAATGAAGTCTCCAACCTCCTATTAGCTAGCTGAAGGTTTGAACTGGGTTTGCAAGAATCCTTCCAAGGGAGGCCAACTTCATAGCAACCATCTCTAAACCCAATCCCTTTTTCAAATTGCTCTAAAACACCACTGTTCACTGTACTCGCCTGCTTCTCCTGTTTGTCCTTTATGCCAATGGATTCAAGTTCCTAAAAGGCTTTCAAATGCCTTTCCAAACCATGGTTGTTCTCCTCAATCTTAACAAAAAGAACTTTAACCTCCATTTCATTGCGATAGCTACCATGTAGCCCAAGTTAAGCCCAAAAGCTAGACTAAAAACTTACGGACTTGGAGGTCCTATTAGGTCCTACCTCAGGGTTGGTTGCTGACTCGATGTGGGCCTACCTTAGGCCTCAGTTGCATAAAATTAAGATAAAAAACAAAAGGGGCACTATATATATATATATATATTATATATTAATATATATATATATACAGTATATATATATATTATATACCGGGTGATTACAAATTATCTTCCCGATTTTAAAAATTTATGAAAAACTAACAAAACTACAGCGTAAAGCAATATACAGTAGAGTCCCGATTATCCGACATTCCGGTTTATTCGACATGCCCTTGACACGGCCCATTTCAACGCCAGGCTCGTCATAATTATGCGCGCGCACTTAAGCTTCGCACCCAACTTAATTTGTATCCTTTAAGTTACGCTCTCAACCATTGTAGAACATTTCCCCGGAGGTGTAACCTATTGTATCGTCTGCGCTTGTAATTCGTATCACGCAAACTGTTATTTTATTCTACAATAATATATTTGTGATTTTCTTTAGAGTAAAACGATGGCCAAGAAAGTGAGAGAGAAAGTGGTACTTTCAATTGAACAAAAACTTGAAGCTTTAAAAAGAATTGACAAAGGCGAGTCTATGCAAAGTATTGCATCCGAACTTGGCGTGGGGAGAGTTACAGTTGGCGACTGGAAGAGGAAAAGAGCAGAGTTAGAGAAGTGGTGCTCCAGTCGAACGTCTGATGATTGCTTAAAGACTAGAAAAAGTATGAAGAAATGTGAATACGAAAACGTGAGTGAAGCTTTGTTCTTATGGTTCACACAGCAAAGAAATAAAGGCGTGCCTATATCAGGCCATATACTACAAGAGAAAGCTCTGCTTTTTCGAAAAGAATTGAATGAAGGAGAACCTGATTTCACGGCTAGTGTAGGTTGGCTTGATCGCTGGAAGAAACGATACGGAATAAGACCGCTTAATATTTGCAGGGAAAAAGTTATCGGCAAGTGGTGACGAACTCCCTAGATTTAAAATAAAATTGCATCGTCTTATTGAAAATGAAGGATTATCACGAGAGCAGATATTTAATTGCGATGAAACCGGATTGAATTTTAAAATGCTGCCGGCAAAAACTCTAGCTTCTCGTGCAGAAGCTGCAGCTCCCGGGTATAAAAAAAGCAAAGAAAGAATGACAATTTTAGTCTGTAATAACGCCACTGGTAACCACAAATTAAAGCTCACATTCATTGGTAAGTCAAAAAAACCTAGAGCTTTTAAAAACATAGCCACTTCTACACTTCCAGTTTCTTACAAGATCCAGAAGAGTGCATGGATGGATTCAGACATTTTCCGAAGCTGGTTTCTCAATGAATATGTTCCTTCTGTGGAAAAAATTTTGAAATCTTTAGACCTACCAAGAAAAGCAATTCTCCTCATAGACAATGCGCCATCTCATCCTAACGAGGACGAACTAAAAAGTGGTGATATTAGAGCAATTTTTCTTCCCCCTAATGTGACCTCACTATGTCAGCCAATGGACCAAGGTGTGATTGAAGCATTAAAGAAAAAATATCGGCGTAAGCTTTTAACTACGCTTCTTGATGCCATGGACGATGAAAATGGTATGATAGATACGCTGAAGAAAGTGAATATAAAAGATGTTATTTATTGGATAGCACAATCGTGGGATGAGATTGAACCACAAACCTTGGCAAGATCATGGAAAAAGTTACTTTCCAAAGATGAAAATGAACAAGAAATAGTTCAGGAAGAAGGTGATAACCTGCTACCTTTGTTACAAGAAATTCCAGGCTGTGAGAATGCAGATGGTGATGACATACTTGAATGGATGCAGAAAGACGAACAACAAGAGCTGACAGACCATGACATAATTGCTATGGTGAATTTAAAGGAGAATGAAGACGCTGAAGAAAATGATACTTCGGCTGCGGTGGAACGAGATGAAACAGAGAAAATCATAGTGAAGGAGTCAAAGCCCTAGAAGTAGCACTCGCTTACGTAGAACAACAAGAGGAAGCGACTGCTACTGACATCGTGTTATTAAGACGGTGGCGCGACCTCGCTGCGAGGAAGAGAAATAAAAATGCAAAACAACCTTCCATCACGCATTTCTTTAAACGTTTGCCTTAAAGTTTGTTCCTTTGCATTGTCTTAATTTATAAATGGGTAGCTTAATAAAGATGATGAAATTTTTTCTTTTAAATACTGTATATAAAAGCAATAAATTTGTGTAATGAGATTTATTCCTTTATGTAGTCGCATAATGTATTTTACATTTTTTATAAATAAACCTTAATTTCAAAATTATTTGGAAATTCTGTTCAATTTGCATTCCTTTCATCTGGCACTCACTATTTCCGGATTATCCGACGTTTTCGTTTATTCGACTACCTGTCGGTCCCGTTTACGTCGGATAATCGGGACTTTACTGTATATAAATAAAGAAGAACTCAAGAAGTTTTATTTACAAGCTATTGGAGTTCAATATGAGTTCCTTTTGTGGCTCTTTTTGAGGTGGCAACATTCCTGAATGAGCAACTGCCTGATCGTTGGATCGGGAGTGGGGGTCCATTCCTTGGCCGGATCGTTCGCCCGATCTAACCCCCCCTTGTCTTCTTCCTCTGGAGCTCTGTCAGAAATGAAGTTTTTGTTCCACAATTGGCAACAACTTTAGAACATTTGAAGGAAAGGATATGTGAAGCTGTTAGAAAAGTTTAGTATGATATGCTACAAAATGTATGGAGGGAAACAGAATACCGCTTTGATGTCTGCAGAGACACAAACCGAGCTCATATTGAACTTCAATAACTTGCAAATAAAATGTTTTGAGTTCTTCTTTATTTGTATATCTTGCTTTTCGCTGTAGCTTTGTTAGTTTTTTCATAATAAATGTTTAAAATCGGGAAGCTCATTTGTAATCACCAGGTGTGTGTGTGTGTGTGTGTGTGTGTGTGTGTGTGTGTATATATGAAAATAAATTATTTCACGTGAATAATATTTATAATGAAAATAACCACGAAGTAAAAAGAAAACACGAAATGGAAGCCTGATCCAATAAGATTTCAGATTACTTATTGCTTTTTACTGTTTCAAGTAACCCATTAAGTTCATAATGATAATGACGGAACACATACCCAAAAACACTGGAGTTGGTACTGTTACATGCTGTGGGAATGAGTTAGAGGTGCTCTTGTTCTAGCCTGTCAGAATTACGGTGGTGAAATTTTCAGGAAGCCTCCCTCTCACTCAATCCAGCAACGTGTAACAATACCAACTCCACCTCCTCTTGGAGTGTGTATTCCGTCATTTCCTAATAAACTTAATGGGTTACCTCAAACAGAAAAAGTAAATAATCTGAAATCTTTATTGGACCGAACTTTTGAACACCCTGTATATATACAGGGTGTCCGGAAAAGGTGGGAACATTTCATGAGGCTATACTACACTACCCATTACTGGAATGAACTAAATACTAAAATGGAGAGTAACAGTTTTTGTTAGTATATCTGCGATGTGTTTCTGCGCACCTTCTGACGCGCAACAGCGTAACTGGTGGTTATTGCCCTAGGCACGTCAGTGCGTTCAGAGTTATTGGTGTGAGTCGTTGTGTCAAAGGAATTTTTTTTATGCAGGAAGAAGGGGCCAAGGGCAAATGCCCACAAAAACGCCCCTCCCATAGAAAAAGAGAGCCAAAATCAAGGTCCGGGGTTTTCAAGACACTTGCGTTTGAAAGATGGGAGGTCATACACAGGAGGAAAGATGGATTCAGAAAGATTGTTCCACAGTTGACCGGTTGAATACATGAAAGACTGAAAACACAGATTAATCCTTACATCAGATAGTTGGACAGAAAAAGAATGAGAAAGTGTAGAAAGTCTGGTACTACTTGCTCTCCTTAAAGGAGGAGCCATGCAGTTAGAGAGTTCAGAAGAGCAATGTCCGTTACGATAGCGATAGTAAAGAGAGAGTGAGGCAACATTGCGGCGAAGAGAGAGATTGAAGACAATCAGTAAGAGGCAGAGAATTGATGAGACAAAAGCCTTTGATTCCACCCGGTCAAGTACGGTTGTGTGGGTTGAACCACCCCACATATGAGAAGCATACTCCATACAGGGGCGAACAAGACCCCTGTACAGAGACAGCAACTGAGTGGGGAGGGGGGTGAAGAAACCGCGGAGGCGGTACAGCACACCTAACCTCTTAGAAGCTGTTTTAGAAAGAGAGTATATGTGGTCTTTCCAGGAAAGGTCATGAGAAAAGGAAACGCCAAGAATGTTAAGAGAAGAGGAAGGATTGAGTTGTGTGTTGTTGAAGGTAAGGGGATAGTCGTGTGGAAGACTGTGACGAGTACACAGATGAAGGAACTGAGTTTCTGAGGCATTGAAAGCCACAAGGTTTTCTCTGCTCCAATCAGATATAGCAGAAAGAATAGAGGTCAGGTGTCCCATAGCCGTCCTACGCGAATCATGAAGAGACTGCTGTGAGGGACGTTTTGGGAAGCGGATGGAGAAATGAGTAGTGGAATCATCGGCATAGAAGTGAATAGGACAGGAAGTATGAATTAAAAGGTCATTAATAAATAAAAGGAAAAGAGTGGGTGACAAGACAGAACCCTGAGGAACACCACTGTTAATAGTTTTAGGAGAAGAACAGAGGCCATCTACAACTGCAGCTATAGATCGGCCAGAAAGGAAATTAGAGATGAAGGCACAAATAGAAGGTTAGAAACCGAAGGAGGGCAGTTTCGAAATTAAAGATTTGTGCCAAACTCTATCAAAAGCTTTCGATATGTCTAGCGCAATAGCAAAGGTTTCACCGAAATCCCGAAAGAAGGATGACGAAGAGTCAGAGAGATATACAGGAAGATCGCCAGTACAGCGTCCCTTGCGGAATCCATACTGACGATCTGAAAGAAGATTGTGAGAAGAAAGGTGTTTATGAATCTTCCTATTAAGGATTGATTCAAAAATTTGAGAAAAGCAAGAAATCAAACCAATTGGATGATAGTTGGAGGGTTGAGAGTGGTCACCCTTCTTTGGGACAGGCTGAATGAAAGCGAACTTCAAGCAGGAAGGAAAAGTACCAACATGAAAGATAAAGACGAAAGAATTTGCCAAGGCAGGGTGTCAGCACAGAAATATAGTTCTTGAGAACAACAGCAGGAACACCATCAGACCGTACGCCTTCCTAGAGTTGAGCCCAGATACGGCAGAAAGAACATCTTTGGAAGAGATTCTAATTTCAGACATAATAAGGTCAGGGGGAGGAGATGGAGGAACAGCACCGGAATCGTTCAGGGTTGAGTTGGAGGCGAAAGTTTGAGTAAAGAGTTCAGCTTTGTCAAGAGAAGAGACGGCAACCGTGCCGTCGGAATGGAAAAGAGGAGTTAAAGAAGAGGAAGTAAAGCTGTTGAAAACGTTCTTAGCTAGATGCCAGAAAGAGCGAGAAGAATTAGATTTGGATAGTTTTTCACATGTTTGTCGAATGAATGCATTTTTGGCGAGTCGAAGAACAGATTTTGCACGATTCCGGGCAGAAATATAAGCTGAGTGAGAGTCAGGAGTTGGATGGCAACGGTACTTTCTAAAGTACCCTCTCTGTTGTGAATAGCATTAGACGAAGTAAAGTTAAACCAAGAATTTTTTTTGCATTAGTAGTAAGAATAGAATATGGAATGTACGCCTCCATGCCCGGGAGAATCACCTCTGTGGTGCGCTTAGCACAGCCAGAAGGGCCCCGGTCACGGAAGTAGTAATCATTCCATGGGAAATCACAGAAGTACTGTCTAAGGACCTCCCAATCAGCGGCGCCGAATTGGCGCGATAGGACAGGAAACAGATGTAAGATTGTGATCGGAGGAGCACAACGGAGAGAAAAGTTTCATAGAGTAAAAGAAGAATGAAAGGTAAGAAATAAATCCAGAATGTTGGGCCTACCTCCAAGGCGGTCGGGGATACGAGTAGGATGCTGTGTAATCTGCTCTAGGTCAATTAGAATAGAAAAGTTGTAAGCTAGTTCACCAGGGATGTTATTGAAATGGGAGGAAAGCCAAAGGTGGTGGTGAACACTGAAATCTCCTAAAATGGAGAGTTCAGCAAAGGGAAAGCAGGAAAGAATGTATTCCACTTAGGAAGTGAGGTAGTAAAAGAATTTTGAATAGTCAGTAGAATTAGGAGAAAGGTAAACAGCACAGATGTATTTAGTTTGAGATTGGCATGTAAGCCATAGCCAGAGGGTACAGAATTCGGAAGATTCGAGTTCGGGAATACGAGAATAAGTTAGGTCATTGTGTACATATACGCAGCATCCACCTTTGGAGTGAAATTGAGTATAGAGAAAGTAAGAGGGTACAGAAAAGGGGTTGCTGTCAGTCGTCCCAGACACCTGAGTTTCAGTGAGGAAAAGATGAGGTTTAGAGGAGAAGAGGTGGTGTTCAATAGAATGAAAATTTGAGAAAAGGCCACAAATGTTGCAGAAGTTTATAAAAACTGAATCAGACAGAGGTCCAGAACATCTCGAATGGGAAGTGGCAGATCCAGCCCCACTTCCTGGGTCTGCGTTTCCGGTATCGGCAGCGGGGAGGAGCCAGAAGTGGGTGCATTTATGGTCTCCTCCCCAGGGGACTCCGAGGTTCCTGAAGTTGATGCCATTTTTTTTAATTTTGAAAAGATTATGTAGTGTGTAATATGCATGTGTATGTAGTGAGGAATAGAAGAGAAGTGTGTGTTTGAGAGCATGCTGGACTACTCACTGGGTAGATGAGACACGGAAGAAGATCAATTAAGGAGGACAGTAACAGGTGAAATGGGAGTTCTAGCACTCCCTATCTTTTGTCTAACGTCCCCCCCCCCCCCTACTTTCCTAGTCGATTGATGTCTACAATCTCCTCTTCACATGAGAAAACCCCCAAGTGTAAGCACAGTGTATGCTATGATTTGCTGAATTCAAATCAGTTATCATAGTACGGAGAGCATTCCAGCGAACATATGGTAGAGAGATCCACATAGTGGTAATGCTATCAAGAAGTGGCACAAAAAATTTAAAGATGCAGGAAGTTTTTTACCTGGCAAAACAACAGGTCGGCCGCGCACTTCAGAAGACAATGTTGAACGCATTAGACAATCGTTTTTACACAGCCCAAAGAAGTCCGTAAGACTCTGCAGTCAACAGTTGAATCTACCTAAATTGAATCTACCTACAAACGTTTAAAACTTCATGCTTACAAAATGCAACTTCTTCAAAAGGTTCAAATGATAAATCCAAATGATAAAAAGAAACGTTTTGAGTTTGCTACTCATGTTCTGGATCAGATAGAAGAAAATGAAGGTTTTCTAAGCAAAATTTGTTTTTCAGACGAAGCCACACTCCACACAAATGGTGTTTTTAATAGGCATAATTGCAGAGTTTGGAGATCTGAAAATCCAACGAAGTCATCGAACACGTCCGTAATTCTCCAAAAGTTAATGTTTGGTGTGGCCTACTGCATAACAAAATCATAGGACCTTTCATTTTTGATGAGCCTAGCGTCACGCAGACGAATTACCTTCACATGCTTGATGCTTCAGGAATTTGTCTTCCCACAGCTGGAAGAAGATGGAATTGTCTTTCAACAAGATGGTGCACCACCTCATTTCAGTAATGTTGTTCGCGCAGCACTGAATGAGAAATTTTCCATATCGCTGAATTGGGAGGGGAAGTCCGATCCTATGGCCTCCTAGATCACCAGATTTGACACCCCTCGACTTTTTCTTTTGGGGTTACATAAAAATGTTGTATATGGATATACTAAAAAATGTTGTATATGGATGTACTAAAGTTTGTACATACAGTTACAGAGATAAGCAGGTTTTGATTTAGTTTGTATATTTTATAGTAAGAATACATTTTAAATTATTACGAATTTATTCTATATGTATTAATATAAAATATTAATACTAAACCTATCATCCCAGGCCAGTGTTGCCAGGTAAAAAATTGAAAACCCGCCAAATCATGCTTAAAAACCAGCCCAAAAACAGCCAAACCAAGCTTTCATACTAAGGGGTTCCAAAAAACCTTAGCCCCCCCCCCCCATTTCCAGCTTACATGTTTACTTATATCGAAATACTTTTTAGTGATTATAAAAATATATAAAATTCTTTATTTATTGCAGGTATTAAAATTACTCTAGCTGATAAAGTGATAATATAATGGCTTCTCAATTAATTGGTGATAGATAGAGTGATAGATCGCATACGAGCAATAACATTTCGGGAAGCTCGTGATGCTGGAGCCACCTTTATAACACGTTCATGGGTTGCCAAAAAGTTGCGAAGAAGTGAGGACTTCGTCAAAAGAAATTGGAATAACACTTTGGATGAATGTGAAATGGATACAACCAAATTTGCCACTCTCTCAGGAAACAAAGGACATCATTGAAAGCGGTACGCGTAAGCGGAAAAACAGCTGTGCTAAACTTTCTAGAGAGATCGAAGTGTTGAGAGGAAAGATCGTTAGTGGTGAGATCATTCGACTGTACCGTCATAGGCAAGGTTTAAAGCCTTGACATGAATTTCCAAAGCCAAGAAAAACTCAACTTAACATCGATGACAGAATGTGGTTTGCCCACTATCTTGAAGATTGGGATGTGGATGATTTCGTGCATTTAGCTGTCTCCGATGAATTTTTTGTTTACGTAACACGTCGGCCTAACTACCAAAATGATCGAGTGTAGGCCACAACACCAAATGAAATCGATGACAATGAACATTATCGCGAATTATTAAAAAGTTCAGACTGTGTTTGTTTTGTTTACTGCAAAGAAGCTCATGTGGGTGCTGAAGCCAAATGGTCAGAGTTGGGATGGACAGTATTTTCGTGATATTATTCTATCCCAGCATGTCATTCCTTTTCTAAGAAACCCAAACAATGTTATGGATGTCGATCAGGTCACACTTCTGACGATAAGGCCCCCTGTTTTAAGCATTAGCCACTCAACAGTTGTTGCGGAACCATGAGATCGATTTCTTTGGAAATGAAGAATGGCCAGGAAATTCTCCTGACCTGAACGTCTGTGAACACATTGGATCAGTTATAAAGGACAAGGTTGAATGTCTCTTGTTTCAAGAACCTGCAGCAAATCGATTTTCGAAGGATACAATGACGCAACACATTGAAACTGTTTTAGGCCATGCGGGTGGGGGGGTCTAAGGTTTATTGGAGCCCCGTATATATATATATATATATATATATATATATATAATACAGGTCGTCCGATAAGTGAGTGGCGATTCGGGAACAATTTATAAATAAAAGATAAAGGATAATAAAAATTTTATTAGAAGGAATTTTACTATTAGTAAACTTACAATTAATTCGATAATTAATTGTCATAGGGATCAACCTGATCGCCATTTACACGAACAGCAAGCTGTATGCGTCTCCATGTCCTGTCTGACATTTTTTGTAAAAGTTCTTTATCCTCATGATGTCACTTAACACAACTTCTGCGATTTTGTCAGATCAGATTCACTTTGATTTTCACGGCCATTAATCTGCATCTTGAGGATTCCCCAGAGGGTATTATCCGGGGTAGTCAAGTCCGGACTCCGCGGAGGCCAAGGTACAGGACCATACTTTCCGATCCATCTGCCAGGAAAATTTCTGTCTAGGAACTCACGCGCAGCGAAAGCGGTGTGTCCTGGAGCACTATCTTGCTGAAAAATAGGGTTGCGAATATTCGTATTTCTTAAAGCGGGTAGAAATCTGTTCTCCAACATGTCGATATAACTTCCTGAAGTAATTCGACCAGTGCACACAAATGGAGCAATTAAACAATGCGCTGATATTGCACACCATATCATGATTCGAGGGGGATACTGTTTTACTTGATAATAATAATGAGGATTTTCTTTCGACCAAAAAAACAAAAATTTGCTTTTGCCATCGCCATAAAGGGCACATTCATCACTGAAGAACGTACGATCCTCTCTCGGCGTGGCTTTACTTGGAAAAGCTTCAAGAATTTGTTGACAAGCATTAACTCTGACAATTTTATCTTGTGGCGATAAAAACTGAACGGAGGTTGGGCGGAAAGCTTTAAAATGCAAGTCTTTTTTCATCAAAATCATGCAGTGTTGATTTCGGAACATTTAATGCAGATGCACGCCTACGAATACTTTTGGTTGGCGATTGTCGAATTGACACTGAACTTGAACATCATCTTCCAATCTTGCTCTTGCTTTGGGGCGACCACGGCGTTTTTTTATCAATTATCATCCCAGTTGTGAATAATTTGTGTTCCCATTTTCTAATAATTTCGCCCTTTGGCGGCACATCATTAAATCTTTGTTCAAACCTTTCGCGTACTACCTTCATGCAATGCTTGGTTTTTTCAGATTCATGCCACCATGTTGCTGCTAATATCCGTGCTTCATATGTGTAGGGACTTTGATCACAAATTTTATCAACACGTGCGTCTACCTCAGCCATTGCAACGCCAATAAAATTAGAAATAATAAAAATAAAACAATGAAAAACCAGAACAAACAGGAATAAACATGAATTACTGCAAAATTAAAAATTTGGATTTCATGTGAAGCTAGCTTAATTGAAAAAAGCATAGACATTTATTAGATATCAAAGATATTAGTACACTATGCTAACTGACATAGAATCGCCACTCACTTATCGGACGACATGTATATACTGTATATGAAAATTATTTCACGAAAGTAACACGTGAAAAATATTTATGATGAATAGAACCACAAAGGAAAGGAAACACAGAATGGTGCTCAAGCGCTTTCGTCTAATGACGTCCTCAGGAACTCAGAGTGTTCCTGAGGATGTCATTAGACGAAAGCGCTTGAGCACCATTCTGTGTTTCCTTTCCTTCGTGGTTTTATTCATCATATATATATATATATATATATATAGTGGCCTACGGATCATCAATTTGATGTGGCCAACAAAGTAGGCTTACTATAATTTATGAATTATATTGAAATGAATAATTAGGGATCACCAGTTTCGAAATACAGCCCAAACAAACAATATTTAATAAGGAGAGAGAAATTACTTTGTTGTTTTGTGTTTAATTAGAAATATAAATGAATTATTTGTTCACAGTGATTAGCAATTATATAACGGTATTTATACTATATTGCAAATGACTGATTATTGGCAGTACGAAATGGTCACACAATATAATCGTTAAGAAAGTACACTAATGATAAACACTAATTTAGGTATGCTAATGAGATATGCCGCAGTGAACGTACAATTAGTAATTAAGCCAATAATAACTGAGATAATGAAATTACGGTATGGTCCAGTAAATGGATTAGCAAGTAAAATGAAGTGCATAAATGAGCAAATAAAGAAGCGAATACAAATACAGTAAGATAATAGAATACGGTAAAATAATTGTACAGGCCTACCGCAGTCGTAATGAGAGAGTTAGTTTGCGTACACTTTTGGGTATAGCCTATTCGCTTGGCTGCGGTTACACTATGTAGCCTCGTAGACTACGCGGGAAGTGCTTAACACGAAGGCAAGGGTAGGCTTGTAGCTTGTAGCCTACTAGAAGGTTTACGGATCTGGGCTTCGAAGGATTGCTTCTGCAGGCGGACTGGCCTAACCGGTGAGAGGATGAGTGTTGAGGGCCGGTAGAGACTTGTTGAAAAGGAGGCCAACGGAAACTCCTGAGAAGTATAGCCGCAAAAGGTTAGAGTGCAGGAATGTTGCAAAGGGGGTGGGGGGTTGCGAAGGGGCTGGGGGTATGCAACAACTCAATGTTGCAAAGAGGGTGGGGGATGCTGCAGGTGCAACAAGGGGTCGTGAAACTTGGAGGCGGCGTTATCCCCCAAGAGAAAGACAGGAGAACGAGAGAAAGGAAGAGAGGTGTTCACCTGGCAGGAGCCAAGTGCACACTAAGACTTCAGCCGAGTGGCCGTTGTCTTATAGACTCCTAATCAGCCAGTTGGCTTAGAAGGCGTAAATGGCTTGTTCAGGTTGAGTTGTCAGATACCACTTTTTATTTTAATTGTTCAGGTATACATTATTAGGGCGAGTTGCCAGAACCCATTTTAATTGTTCAGGTATACATTATTAAGTTGCCAGATTGTACCATTTATTTAATTAATTCTTAAAAGTTGGCTTAGAATTCCGCTAGTAGGTTTAGAAGGCGTAATCAGCCATTTGATATAATTGTTTACAACCAAAAGAATTAAATAAAACAACATTACATCATTCTGTTTATTATAAATATATAGAAAATAAATATACATTTGAATGATCAATTAAAAATAATAATAGTTTATATTATAGAAATATAAAGAAAATAAATATACTATTGGAATGATCAAACAACAAAAATAAAAAATAAGAAATAATATAACCAAACATAGCAGAAATATATACACACAACTAAATAAATAAATACATACACTTTATCTTCTACCGCGCAACATAAAATATAATATAACAATCAATATAGCAGAAATATATACACACAATTATGTTAAATAAATAAATACATATACTTTATCTTCTACGCGCAAAATAAGAAATCGTATAGTCATCAATATAGCAGAAATATATATATATATACACACACACACAAATATGTTAAATATATAAATACATTTCACTTTTTTTCAAAATACTAAACTCGCACTTAATCGAGTCTACAATTACATCATTATTGCTCTGCATTACGCAGTATACGCGGTTTAATAATATTTCACCGCTTAAAGTATAGGGAAACCTGTACTCGATATTCAGGGCCTTCATATCGTTCAGTACTATTTTTGTTCCCACTTTACAACCGGTTGGTAAGTTAACTTTAAATACGTCTAGAATACAATCAAAGGCACACACAAAGAGTTCATCGTTGGCTACATTATTAAACACAAGTTTATAAACACGCCTTTCCAATCGAGGGTTTATTTCTACCGACGCGAGCTTTTCAATCGTGAACTCATCTTCATTCAACATAGCGGCAATTGAAATAATCTTCTAAGTCGTTACGACAACTGCTCGTTATATAAAGAAATAGTTCTTCAGGGTGAACGGTGTAGGTGAGCTCAACCCTGTACCGATAAATTGCTTTGTACCAAAGTTCATGATATTTCAAAGAGTCTAAACTTTTTAAATAAACGTCCAGCTCTAGACCGTTCTCACCTTGTTCAGCCCTACACTCGGTAAACCCATCGAGCAAAGCGGTGTATGCGTAGTCAAGTACTGTATCAAAATAAAGCATATCCGTAACAGGCGCGTCTAATATAGGTTTCAGCTTGCGGAATCCGACGATTTCAAACATTCTGTCGAGGATGAAACGGTTTCGCGTAGGAACAAGAGCGTTATTATCAGAAGCATTCTTCCACATCAGCCGTATATCAATGCATGGCCGATCGTTATTTATACACAATACATACAACGGCGTATGAGGGGGTGTCACTAATCTGCTCTTCTTGTACCTACGTTAGCAGGTATTTTATAACGATCTTCACTCCACTTCTCAACTATCACGAAAATTCTATTCATCTCCTCGACACTTAAATAAACAACATTCCCTTTGTTTGTTTGTCTACATTCCGTTTCCAGTACATAGCTAACGGCACCAGATTTACGCCTGAACACGCGCAACGATTTCGTCACGGACACATCGTACAAGGCGTTGAGAATGCTGCTCAAAGGAAGTTCCATCGTATTCGAGGAGCGCACGTCCACTCGGTTCAAGCTCCGAGATAACTATGAGCCGCGTGAGGCACGCAGGTAGGCAGGAACGGTTCGATAGGCGGTTGACTCACCCTGATGATACGTGAATGGGCATGTTCGAACTCGTATGATCCGTGAGGTGCGAGTCGCACCATAATCTAATGAAACGTGTGCGGCGCTGATCGAATTGTTGTAACCCACTATATTGGGTATGTGTTTTTTTCAGATACAAGAATTAATTTCGGTTTTAACGTTTTATCACTGTCACTTCCCAGAATACGCACCAGGCATTTTCCTTCAGGATAATTTTCAAGAACAAAACACATTTTATAATGTTTTATCTTTCCTAAACATCTTCACACTCCGGCGCACTATTTGAGAGGAAGATATGCCCATATTTTTCATTTTTCCCTAGCAAACGATACTCGTCTCTAAAGTCTGCTAAAAACTCACGCAGGGCATTAGCCACAACCTCACTAAGAACCTCATCATGATATACATTAATATAGTGGTAAAAATACTTAAGATTCTCCATGATGACGAGATTCACATTTTCAGTCGTAGGGTATGAGTAATCGACATGGTGTAATATGAAATAATACCGCTTGTCACACCACCCATTAATAAGATTCACTATCCATATCTGCTGCTTCTCTTCTGCACGCGTTGTTTCTTTTACTTCACGGTATATGTGAGACTTTATAAAGCTTAGGTCTACAGCATACTTCAATACATCGTCTGTGCAACGAAAGCCTACAACGCTCTCACCAGAATAACCATAGAGTATTTGTACATCTTCCTCTTTCGCACGATCCAATGTGGTTTTAAAAGAGGCAAAGGAGGGGGGAATAGGGATATTTTCGGTATCCACATCTTGAAGCTTTGCAAAATACCATTTCATAAACGTTGAACAAGCAATATTAAAGGTTTAATAAACGAGATATTGAAGTTATATATATTTACAAATACGTGTAATAAATAAGTTAACAATAGATACATCAAAGATTATATACAAGACATATATATTTACAAATACGTGTGATAAGTAAGTTAACAATAGACGCATTAAAGGTTATGGTAGCCAAAGGGTACGGTATCATAGGTACCAGGTAACTGGTAACGTTTCCTATAGGTGTTACGTCACACCTTCGTTCCCCTAAGTTCCTTCACGCCGCCCAGCTTCTGTGCCCGAAAATTGTGGGTGCCTACAGTTAGTTGGGGAGGCCGATCGCCTCATCGTCCAAACACACTAGATCCTTCAACGATCAAAGTTAACGACCCGCCGATTCGCATGGTTGAGCGTGATACCCTTTGCCTTCACGATATATTTCATATCCTCCCCCACCCTCACCCGTACCCCATAAGTTTTTGGACCTGTTGAGACAAAAGAGTCGGCGTATGCGTGTCCCCATACTCATCCTTGATCTCATCAGTCAACTCACCGAGGAATCCCCAAGGAGGCATGTATTCACCCTCCCTCTCTGTGAATATCACGCTATCTGTATCGGCATACAATACTCTCCGCCCAAGAGAATGCAATAGACCCCAAAGTTTTATGCGGGCGTAGGCTGTTGTGAAGCTGGCTACAGGTATGTTTGTAACCCTGAGGTATCTGTGGCCAATTCAGTGTTGTTGTACTTTATTATGTAAGTATTACCTACATTCATCTCCATGACCTCTTTATCGGGAGCATTGGCATAATCCCAGACTTCACTATAACTTTGTGCCAAATGAATGTTCCCTTTGCCGGTATTCTGTGCAAATTTTCCCCATAGACTGTTTAGACACAACTTTGCACTAAAGCGCTTGCCAGGATTCTTTATAATTTGGGCGATCAAGTGTATACCTTCGCGGTCGCGGTAACGTTGAATATAGGCAGACTTTTCATCTTCGGTGTCAACTCCTCGCGGATACCCTGATGCCTCAACCTTATCCTTCAAAAATGCGTTTATATATGGTGTGAAAAGGTTGGGTAGCTTCTGAAACCTCCACACCTCATGTATCTTCAGTATTCTATACCCATGGCGTACGGCTAGGGCCAGCTCAGGACTTGTATATACGCCTCTGATCTTACGCTGGTGGGGTATATGGTTACAATTACCGTTATTCTCTTCCGCGCACTTCACGCACAGGGGAAACATGAGCTTGTGGTCGATAACGACGGGTAAGATCGGCATCCATAAATTGCGAGGGGGAGCACGTCTACGAAAGAGAGCCCAAAGTAACGATCATTCAAATTTCTTGAAAATTCATTGATGGAGGGCAGGTTAGGTCCCACCAGTTTCTCAGGAGCGCCCACGGGGTACGGATTGTTCTTCATCACGTATGGGTATAAAGAACAGAAATCGTAGTAATGGAGCTTCACACCCTCCGTAGGTGGAAAGTATAGCCTGAATGGATTTGTACGTCCTCCAAACAAGCTATCACCACATTTGAGAGGATCCAGCACCATTGAACGCTTGATCGTGTTTATTTCCTCACGGTACACCTCGTCTGTCTCCATCCGTGCATCATATTCATGCTCCCACAAGACTTTGTGAGTGAACTGGGATCCTATAAGTTGATCGCGGGTGCGGGTCCACGCAAGACAGTCGGCAGGAGATCTACCGTGGATATCTCCGGCGATTCCGCACTCAGGACGGGGGCATCCATGCCACCAGCATCCGTTAAAGGAGTACACAGTCTTCACACCAGTGACACGGTTTTCACTTAACCCATCAACCCAAAAAACACGACCGTTAATCTTAATGGGCACTTCACCCGTGTTGCGGGCGTGCTTTATGTATACACCTGTCTGTTGCTGTAGGTGTATGAGCCAGTAAATAGCCTTGTGGCCGTAACTGCGGGGGTTGTTTCGGTGAATAATGGCTAAGGTGGCTTTAGGCATGAAGTTATTTTGAACACCGTAAAACATAATGACGCGATGGTGGTTGCGACTTGCAGCGGATCGCATTTGAAACGGCCTATGTACATCCTTCTAAAGGCCTGGAAACATACTCTAAGCACGCGCACATCATTCACGCAATAACGCTCACATTCATCAGCTATATTATAAGGATTACGTTCATTAAAACTGTTGTAGTATCGATCAAAGTCTTCACGTTCATCTACACTCATACAATCATAGTTAAAATAATGTTTGGGTGGTGGTGGGCCTACGTAGTTTAAAGTCTCGCTGGTGAGGAAAGTGTAAGGGAAGTATCCTTTGGAAACTTCAGCTGCTACCCCCATCACCTTGGGTAGCTTTGCTAATTTACAAGGTGTGAATAATAAAGTGTCTTTAAATTGTACATTGCCTCTTATTTGCATCTGTATTAATTTGTTGCCTCTTTTCAATGGATCACCTGTAAATATCTCAGAGGATTCGTGCTCAAGCAACTCCTTATAAAGGAACTGCGTGTCAAACTTTGCCCGTTATGGGCGAGAATATACACAGTCATTTTTTTAACTTGTCGGCTAACTTGACAATATAGGACACAAATAGTTTCACAGGACTATCGTGGACATTCGTTTTAAAAACGTTTGTCCGTTTACCGCATTTGGGGCACTCGTCACATTCGATCCCATACACTCATCGCAGATAGTCTGGCTCACAAGTAAATGTGGAATTACCTCTTTGGTTTCAGCATTCGTATATGTTTCTATATCGTAGTATACAGTTATACAAGGGTTTTTTTAGGCTTAGCATCTTTCATATAACATACATGCTTTACTCCATCCGCCTTATATCCTCCTGGCATGTAGGACAGTGAATTTCGTCACATTGTGCTTAAATTTCCCCAATTATCCATTGTGTGAAACATACCACATTCACAGATTCTCATTTTCCTGCACGTGCCAATTGATTTATGGAGTCAAAGCAGTTATTATTGAAGAATGTGCGTCTACACACATCAGTCTCTCTTCTCAGCTTCAACTACACGGCTTTCACATTTGCTTTTACACTGTTCACATACCATGTGACATTCTTTACAATGTTTCACTATATCATCCGCAAACTCGAGGCACCCCTTACACAAATCATGATGTCTCCATATTTTCGACTTTTCATAACTCGCGTAAAGCACCTTATATTACGGATGGGGAGATACGTTGTCCCTGACAATCCTAAAATAAGTAGGGGTCTTGTACGATCTCTCACACAGCTTTTAAAAACATACACAGTCCTACGACGATCATCCAGTCCAAATACAACTATACGACATTCATTTCCTGTTCTACCCTTCTCAGCTCTTCAGGACCCATATTACAGTCAAATTCAAGTTCACAGTCTACAGCTAGTTTACGGGCACGCTCCACGACCGTAGGCAACCAAATTTTTTGAGCCTGTGTATTTTGTACAGTAAACATACGTGCTAAGACTACTGCTATAAAGCCGCAACCACGATCGACGTTTATATGCTTTCGTAAATATCGGAGAATTGAAGTTAAGAGTATACGGTATGGCACTATGTCCCGCAACACGGAATACACGTCAATATTTATCGTGAAGTGTCCATATTAAGGCTATACTACTTTGGGCGGCTTGCATTATACGTCCTAATATATATTCTACATCTTCAGCCGCCAAACGTCTAAATGGCACTACTACCCAATAATCATCTACATCACCGTCATCTGACCCGAATCCGAAGGACAGACTCGTCCTGACTTCACGCTCGTCGCGGTTCTGAAGAGCAAACTCTACAATACGCTGTACAACCCGGCGTAGCCCGCGCTCAATTCCATTGCTATACATGGCTCTAGGGTCGACCCTGACTCTATACCGATTTCTAGTCAAGGCTGGGGTGGGGGCTGCGGAGCGCACCAACTCAAACGTTATATCATCCTCAACAGAACGAGTCACCGCTGTGGAGGATGAACAAGAGTTTATATTGGATGATGTGGGATTGGTTGCGTAAGACGTTGAGGGTTGGGGATCTATTATTGCAGACTCAACAGAACGGGGGACAGCTGTGGAGGATGGACAAGGGGCTATATCGGCCAAAGATGCTGATGTGGGGTTGGCAGCGTAAGACGTTGAGGGCCTGGAGTCTATTATTGTAGACTCAACAGAACGGGGGGCAACTGTGGCGGATGAATAAGGGGATATATTGGCGGAAGGTGCTGCTGGGGGCTTGTTGCGTAAGACGTTGAGGGTTGGGGCTCTATTACTGGTGGTTGGCTAACAACAGGCGCGTATTTCGGTCGCTTTATACCTGACGTGGGGTTCTCTTCATCATACCTCCGCTTTGAACGTGCTACCGGTATCGCTGGTGAGGGTTCGTCGGCAGGGGAGGATTCTGTGATCACAACTACACTGTCGTCGGGGTCATCCGTAATGTCGATGATGGGGTGCTGTACCTCATCGTCATTCACGGTTCTGTGGGAGAAGAAAACAAAATATAAGGAACAGCACTCAAAATTTGTAATATTTTGTAAATGATCCACTTAGGAGTGTGACGTGTTAGAAATGGACTCTGTAGAAAAATTCAGATTCACGAGCCCATCCACATGTATTATATCTGGACCTACAGGATGTGGTAAAACTGTGTTTATGCTTAAAATCATTAAAGAAAAGGGAGAGATGTTCTCGAAATTTGTGCATAAAGTTATATGGTGCTATTCGACGTATCAATCAGTGTTCAACGAGTACCAAGATGATATTTTGTTCCACAAAGGTGTATATGACGTTAATTCGTTAAAGGGAAATGAACATACAGTCATTGTAATTGACGATCTCATGTTGGAGATGGATAAAACGTTTGCCGAGACATTTACAGTATTCTCCCACCATCTTAACATAAGCGTGTTCTTCATCAATCAGAATCTATTTTTCAAAAATAGATACATGCGCGATGTGTCGTTAAATACACAATATCTAGTCTTATTCGCACAACGTAGAGATGTATCACAAATTGGGGTATTAGCCAATCAAATGTTCCCGAATCAGCGTAAGGAGTTTTTGGAAGTTTATAAAGAAGCTACAAGCACGCGTTACGGATATTTGCTTTGCGACCTTCATCCGCGAAACACGTTTAGGGTGCTTCTAAGAACGAATATATTTCCAAACGAGCCTGAAACGGTGTATATTCCAGAATGACAAAGAGACTAAAGAAATACCGTGAATTAATAAAAATCTATCATCGACTGCCCCGGGCAATGCAGATGTTTATTAAAAATATCGACTCCGACTTTTTAAAATGCATCTGTGAAATCTGTCTTAACGTTATAAATTGCAATGTATCAATGAAACCATCTCAGAAGGCTCGCCTACGCCGTTACAAGAACATAATACGTGCACTCGCTCGTAAAAGTCAAACTGTAGCGAAGAAAAAACGAATTATTGTACAAACAGGAGGGTCATTTCTCCCCATCTTATTTTCAGTTTTGGGTCCTTTACTGACTAGATTAATATAATGAAGAAAGTGGTAGTGATTCCACACGAGGTGTACGCTTCACTGCAAAGGAATCCAGACACGGATCTAGATCCCCGTAAAAGCAGACTTAAAAGAATGGAAAGCGAATTGCTAACCCTATTAAACAGTGAAAAAACATCTGATGAGAAAAGAATCTTATACCAAGAAGCTCTGCAGAAATTTCTTCACGAGTACGAAAATTATAAGAACCCGACAGAGATTCCTGTGGTTATTAGGCACAGCACGGGGGACGATGGACATGGCGACATAGGACCTGTGCCCGACGATACAGCTGACCAACCAAAGATTAAGGGATCAGCCACACAACATATCGAGCATGTATTAAAAACCACCCTCCCCCATACATTGAGGAATAAATCTATTGAATGAGGACCCAGCCATACAACGGACCGATACAGGCGAGATCATTGTGAAAGGATCAAGGGTACAGGGGTCGAATATCGTATACATTGTCCATGATCTGGTGAGAAAGTGGGGTAGGCCATCACCATCAGGATGGAAGCATATTAAAGCAAGACTACAACAAATAAATGTCCCTAAAACGTTGATAGGAAATCTGAACAGGTTAAAAGACTTGGAACATGCAACGCATGTGGCACAATTGAAGACGCCGTCACCCCCGGCGGTAACACCTTTGAAGAGGAGAAAGAAGAGGATAAACAACGGTCAACCCTACCCACGTGCCTCTAAAATACGCAAATGGCTAACGTATTAAGTAAACGCTATTATGACATTTCTAACCCAGCCTCCTACGGCGGCGTAGATAGACTGTACAGAAGTGTTTACGGAGTAGGAAAAAAAGATGTTGAGAGATTTTTGCGGGAGCAGGACGCTTATACGCTTCATAAGCCGTGAGAAAAAGGTTTAAAACAGCCAAGACAACGGCTGCCTCGATTGATTCTATTTGGCAAGCAGATTTAACAGACATGCAAAGATATTCTGTGTATAACGATGGTTACCGTTACATTCTATTCATAATAGATGTATTCTCTAGATATCTGTGGCTAGTTCCTCTGAAAAATAAATCACCTGAAACAGTTGCTAAAGCCACCAAAACGCTAATGTTAAAAGAAAACAGGGTTCCTGGCTATTTTTGTACGGATATGGGGAAGGAATTTATAGGCCGTGCTTTTCAGAACATGTTGACAGAGTTTAATATCAGCTATTACACAACCAATTCTATACATAAGGCTTCTTTAGCTGAAAGAGTTCAACGTACCATAAAGGAACGCATGCACCGCTATTTTACACATAAAAACACATACAGATTTCTAGACATTCTGGAATCATTGGCATCATCCTACAACCGCTCACACCATCGCACGATTGGGACAACACCTAACGAAGTTTTAGAAAGAGGTACGCTCCCGAGAAGAGATGGATCACCAACACCACCACTCTGCGCGCTTCAAAATCAATGATTATGTAAGGCTGTCGCGTTCGGGAAATAAATTCGCAAAGGGTTTTGAGCAAGGATGGACACGTGAGATTTTTAAAGTTAGGGCTATGAGACCTAAAGGTGAGATAATGATGTATTACGTTGAAGATTTGAATGGGGAAGAAATCTCAGGAGGCTTTTACCGCGAGGAATTGCAGAAAGTGCATTTAATTTAGGAAAAAATGTGTTTAAAATTGAGAAAATTTTAGGAAGCAAAGGTTCAGGAAAGAGAAAAATGTACCTGGTGAAATGGCTAGGGTACCCAGAAAGCTTCAACACCTATATAAAAGCTGATGCAATAATGAAGCTTAAATAGTATGCAACATGGCTCCTAACCATTTCTACGTCACACTCCCGTCCTCCTCGTCCCTGTCTGTACACCCTAACAACACACTAGCCAACTTTGTATCAGAGCTCCATGGACCCATTGAATTGGGTCGTGATTCGTATGAGGTGGGGTTATGTGAACTCCAGTTAACCACCAAATTTTTAACTCTTGAAAAAGCACAGGTCATATTTCTGATCCTTAGAAGCACCGATGAATGCGAAAAATTAGGCATAATCTTAGACAATACTGTACGCTCAACCCTGTGCGGTGAGGGACGGTTCTATAGCATAAATGTTTCGTTAGGAATCGGGCATTATGATACAGCCATGGATATTGTGGAGGGTTTAAACAAGAGTCTTGAAAATTCGTACTGACAAACGATTTACTTTTTGAAATCGTAAACATAGACACGCCCGCATGCACATTGAGGTTAAAATCAACGCTTAGTAAAAATATTAGAGATAAAGAGCTGTTCACAATTGCGGCTGAGGGCCGATATAGCGCAGTCTTCCAAAGAGAGACATTTCACGAGGCACAACGTGACTTGTCCAGCTTAATGTTTCAATTGAAGATGGAGAAATTTGCTGAAAGCTCTCAGTCCCCAGACATGTGCTATATTTACAGTAATATAGTGGAGCACCAGTTTGTTGGGGATACCCAGGCACGCCTGCTGCGCATTGCCCACATCCCCAACCATAGAGGAAGGAGTTTGAGTATTACATATGACAGACCCCATTATGTGAATGTCGCAACTAATTTAATAACCAATATCTCAATATATATAAGAACGATTGAGGGTGAAAACTTCCCATTCGGTAACGGGAGCTTAACAGTGAAGCTACACTTTCGACGCACTGAGTTATAATGGATAGAAAGCCTTTCACCGTCTATCGAGGGGTGAGATACCAGCGCGGTAGTGGACTTGGGTCCATTTTTTCATCCATACTACGTACGGCTGTTCCTTTGCTGAAGAGGGGTGCCAGATACCTCGGAAGGAAAGCGCTACAATCAGGTCTTAACACTGCAGAAGACATATTGGCTGGGGCTAAACCTAAAGAAGCTCTAAAAAAACATTTAAAGCGTACACGGGACGAAATCATCAAAGATGCAAAGAGAAAAATGCGTGGTGGCGGGAAGAAGAAGAGGGCTGTCCGGAAGAAGGGGTCACGTGGTATTAAACGTAAAAGGATATCAAAAAAGAAGTGCTGTAAGCGAATGAAACCTATGGTTGACCACTTTTTTGACTGATATAAGCTAAGGACATTGATCTCATGAATCATAGTTTGTTTACTACTTGTCGAGAGAGGAGGCACTATTTCTAACTCGTCATGGCACGCTTCATCCACCCATGTAGTTCACAATGCTGTAAATCGGAGCTATCCCTTTTTGAGATGCCTCCAACTCAAGTTTCTATTGAGCACAGTGACTTTATTACAATTAACCCTTTAAACACAATTAGTTCCCCGAGTGCTCCTATAGAATTCGTGATACCCAGCTCAGGCCTTACTTTTTTGATCCAAGCTGTGTGCACATGTACGCTAAGCTACGTATAGCCCATTCTGATGGAACGGACTGCGATGACAAATATGCTGTATACCCTGAAACAAACTTTCTGCACTCCATATTCAACCAGTGTGACGTATATTTAAATCAGGCCAACATATCGTCAGGCACGGGATACTATCATCTACGAGCCTATCTGGAAAATGTCCTCAACTTTTCCAAAGAAGCGAAGGCTACCTTTTTAAGTGCCGAGGGATATTATCAAACTAAAGACGAAAGTAGTATAAAGGACAAATTTAAAAATTCTAAAAAGAAGATATACGAGTGTTTTGGACGTCTGCACACAGATTTCACTTTCCAGGAGAAGTTGCTTGTCAACGGGGTGGATATGAAAATAAAGCTCACCCGCACGAGTCCTGAGATCTGCTTAAATCTGGATGCTGATCAAGAAGAGGGAGCAAAGCCCGTTGTGGTTCACATTATGGAGACATACCTCCGCGTACGGCGAGTGAAATTAAGTTCACCAAAACAACTAGAAATTGAGAAAAATTTACTAAACGCTACAGTGAAATACCCTATTAACAGAGTACAAATCAAACTATATACGGTGCCTGCAGGGTTGGCGTCGAAGCAGATAGAAAACATCGCCCTGGGAAATCTTCCTAAAAGGATATTAATCGGAATGCAGGACCATGCTTCGGTGAATGGAAAATATAAAAAGAGTGCCTTTAAATTCGAGAATTTCGGACTTAAAAATATAACTCTATACGTTAATGGCATTGCTTTGGGTGGAACATTGGATACGGACTATTCATCAGACGCTGTGTTACCTCTTTGCGCGAGAGCCTATAGTAATCTGACCCATATTGCAGGTGATTGTGATGAGCTCGGTAATGGGGTAACGCAGAAAGAATTCATTGATCAATTTAACCTTTATCCGTTTGACATTACACCTGACTTATCTGCTAGCGTAAATACGCATTTAACCCACAACAGAGCGGAAACATCTCAGTGAGGTTGGAATTCACCAAGCCTATAGACGCGCCTATTAGTGTACTAGTATATCTCGAGTCGCAAGCCCTAATAGAAGTAGATAGATTTAGGTTATCACTGACTTTTAAAATGGATGCTAATACACTTCAGAGAGTAATGAATAGTGAACGAGTCACACGTTCCAAATTTATCGGCGTGTTTGCGAAGAATGAAACATTGAGTTTGCCAAGTACGCGAGAATGCGGTAGTCTTATTGTGAACACATGTCATCGGTAATGAAGGGATTCATTGGTTTGCAATCTATTTTAAAAATAGACACCGCCTGTACTATTTTGATTCACTCGGTACTCAACCCTGGAGTGACCCTGATATTGTAAAATTTCTCGCTCAGTTACATATTCCCGAAGTTGTATGGAACCCGTTTCGAATACAAGGATATTTTAGTAATACTTGTGGAATGTACTGCATTTCATTTCTCATGCATATGTCACGTGATAAAGAATTTATAAATTTTTAAAATTTATTCGACCCGTGTCACACTCAACGAAACGATGAAATGGTATGCAGACAGATAAAAAGCCGTTTTCCAATTGTGCGTACTCGTTGTATAGTATAATGTTTTTGTTCGTGTGTATATTTGTAACGTTAGTTTGTATATTCTGTAGTTTAAGATGGTTATTGTACTGATTTCTTTCATTTAATAAATTGATGAAAATATATTGTCTTCTTCCCCCAAAAAAGATCGAAAAACACTTACATTATTTCGATGTGACATTCATTATGCTGACTGTTCGGTATATCCTCCGTATTCATGACACGAGATTCTTCAAAAGATTGTATAACACGTGTCAAATCCTCATCGGACCTTAAAGGAGAAAGAATAATGTTCATATTGAATCTTTTTTAATAAAAACATATACAGAGTATACATATTGTAAGACAGACCCCATTATGTGAAGATATCTTTGGTTCGCTCAGAGAAGCTCATTTAAGAGGTAATTCCGAATAACATTTATAAATAAACATGCAAAAGATTGCCATAAAAAAATTTCGATTTTAGCATAATGGTGAGTATCTAAATGAAGTATTTGACGAGATACTACATCCTTCCATATATATGAAATCGTCTTTCTGACAGTTTTTGAGTAAAAAATAAAAATAAAATTATAGACACTTACATTTCTATGGTAGTCCCTTGCGTTGGATTCTAAGGAGCTCATTGCAAATATCATCGACGGTTTGCGGTGGAAATAATCCATCACGGTCAATCGCGTTAAAAAGATTAATTGCAGTCAATGCTGCAGTGTCACCTTCTTGATACAAATCCGGAAAAGTGTAAAGTTCGTGATCTATGGCGGAGGGAATGTTTATTCACTGGCAGAGGGATGTTTATTCACTGGCGAAAATAGCTACTGTTACTCCCAACTGAAAAATATTTCCTTTTATATGCACAATCACCAAGCTCCGCCCCAAAAGATCAAGAGCAGATGTTCGTAATGATTGGTTGGCAGTGTAACTGGGTGGAGCTATGATAAGTTTGTGTACCAATCGTAACACCGATATAACGGGTCCATGCTTTGGACGACTAATGGCTTCTTTATATTTTCTCCATAGATTTAATAGGTCTAAGGCAGAGTGAAAAGCTTAACCATTGTTACAATTCGGCGAGGAGTTAGTTATTATTATTATTACTAAAGAGAAAAATCTACATTGTTTTTGTGCATATCACATTTTGCAGCCATACTATTCCCGGATCAATAATCACTATTGTAATCGAGAGGAGAAATTATTTGGCAACCATACTAAACACAGCTTTCCCAAGATTCCTGACTTGTGGTGTGAAATGTATTTATATATTTAGCATATTTGTGTGTGTGTGTGTGTGTGTGTGTATATATATTTCTGCTATATTGATGACTATACGATTTCTTATTTTGCGCGGTAGAAGATAAAGTGTATGTATTTATTTATTTAACATAATTGTGTGTATATGTTTCTGCTATATTGATGGTTATATTATTTTTTATGTTGCGCGGTAGAAGATAAAGTGTATGTATTTATTTATTTAGTTGTGTGTATATATTTCTGCTATGTTGATGGTTATATTATTTTTTATTTTTGTTTTTTGATCATTCCAATAGTATATTTATTTTCTATATATCTCCATACTATAATTGTGTGTGTGTGTGTGTGTATATATATATATTTCTCCTGTACTGTTAATTTGACGGATATATTTTTTGATTATATGCACATTCCTCGTTCATATTTCTTAGACTATTATTATTTTTAATTGATCATTCAACTGTATATTTATTTTCTATATATTTATAATAAACAGAATGATGTAATGTTTTATTTAATTCTTTTGGTTGTAAACAATTATATCAAATGGCTGGTTACGCCTTCTAAACCTACTGGCGGAATTCTAAGCCAACTTTTAAGAATTAATTAAATAAATGGTACAATCTGGCAACTTAATAATGTATACCTGAACAATTAAAATGGTATCTGGCAACTCGCCCTAATAATGTATACCTGAACAATTAAAATAAAAAGTGGTATCTGACAACTCAACCTGAACAAGCCATTTACGCCTTCTAAGCCAACTGGCTGATTAGGAGTCTATAAGATAACGGCCACTCGGCTGAAGTCTTAGTGTGCACTTGGCTCCTGCCAGGTGAACACCTCTCTTCCTTTCACTCCTTCTCCTGTCTTTCTCTTGGGGGATAACGCCGCCTCCAAGTTTCATGACCCCTTGTTGCACCTGCAGCATCCCCCCACCCCCTTTGCAACCTTTAGTTGTTGCATACCCCACCCCCTTTGCAACCCCTACTCTCCTTTGCGCCATTGATCATTATATCTTGCAACATTCCTGCACTCTAACCTTTTGCGGCTATACTACTCTCTTGCAGCAGTGATGTTGCTTCTTGCAGGATGAAATTTGAGAGTGCCTTACTTGATGATAGAGATGATAGACTTCGTGTATGCTCGTCTGGAGCCTTGAAGAAAACAGCGGTCGCTTTCCGGCGAAGGCCGGAGAGCGGGTGGCGTGACGAGTGGTGTTACTGACGAAGGCGCTGAGAGAGAGACGTAACGACAAAAACGAGAAGATGGCACGTGAGAGTGATTTAAGAAAGAAATCGCATTTTATAGGCCTTGGTGACGTCCTCTGGTGGTCATTTCGGGAAATACCACAAAACCTGAGTTTCCTCCGTGGGCCTGTTTCATGCCCTCGTGTATAGCCTTTGTTTTGATTCCATGATGTTTGAGAACGGCGACGAAAGAATTTCTGGGCGGTCTCTCTTTCTCTCTCTCTCTCTCTCTCTCTCTCTCTCTCTCTATATATATATATATATATATATATATATATATACACCTTACCTTATGTTGTTTCGTGTGTTGGTCTCTCTTCACACGGAGGTCAAGCTGGTGGCTCTCGCCTATATATATATATATATATATATATATATATATATATATATATATATATATACCTTTCAAAGGTTCTGCGCGATGATTCCTCATTTCACGAAGGTCAACCTTGTCGCCCCTCCTCTCGAGTTGACCTGGTGAAGTAGTGAGTTGGTTTCTTGTACTCTCCACCTCACATAGTCAGGTATGCCCGGCTCATCGGGGATTGTTCTGAGCCAGGCGTCTAATCTTCTTTTGAAAATATCTACTGCAACACCATTCGTGTTCCTTAGGTATTTGGGCAGCTGATTAAGCAGTTTTGGCCCTCTCACAGCAAAACTATTTTCTTTCAGGGTTAAGGTTGTTCCCTGTCTCACCTTTAATTTGGGAACGCAAAACAGTCTTCCTTTTCTACTTCCCATCGTTGTTTGGGGAGTTACAGGGTTCAGAGTAAGATTAGGGACTAGTTTCTCCATTTCTCAAGTGTAAATAATGGTGTATATCTCTCTTCTCCTTTCCAGTGAATATAGGTTTAGTTCGCGTAACCTTTCCCAGTAATTTAGTTCTTTGCACCCCTTGATCTTGGCTGTGAAGCTTCTCTGAATCCCTTCTATGTAGCTGTCTCATGTCTTCTTTTTTATATGGGCATGTTAGGACCGAGCAGTATTCCAATTTGGGTATGATCAGTGTTTTCAGTAGAGGAATCATTACATTCCTATCCCTTCATTTAAAGGTTCTCAATATCTGCCCCTTTACTCTCTTTGCTCTGTTTACTGCTATCTTATTTTGCGTTTCAAATTTCGCATCATCAGTCATTACAACCCCTAAATCTTTTGCTTTACAATTTCTCTGAATTTCCTGTCCATTTGGGGTATAATATTCCATGAATTTTAGGTCTTCTCTTTTTCTGTACCATAACAGCTGAAATTTCTCAGTGTTAAACTTCATATTTGATGTCTTCCGTCCGCGTGTAGATTCTGTTCATGTCAGTTTGTGTGTGTGTGTGTGTGTATATATATATATATATATATGGTAGCATTAAACCTGCTTGCCATATACACACACCTTTGTTTTAGTTACTCACACGCTAAAAAATTTGCATGTATCGATGACCGATACATACAAATTTTTTAGTTTACAGTATTTATATTTGTTCAATATTCAAACTTTCCCCTATTAGTCAAAAAGACGTTATCTGAATTTTAAAATAGTAAAAAATTCACCAACCCGCGACTGTTAATTTTAACCGCCAATTTGTCTTAAAACCAGCCCAATTTGGCGAGAAAACCGCGCACTTCGCACCTGTGCCCCAGGCATCCTTAGGGCTGTTCACTCTGATTTTCGTTCTGTTTAGTTCTATGCTCTGTATTGGCGATTTGTAATTCTTGTAATTGTTATCAAGTGCTTCTGTGACCTGCATTGTATACTCGTACCTTGTGAAGTGAGCTGCCATCATGGATCTTCATCATTATTTCAAAAGAAAAAATGAGAGTGATGCAGATATGAATGAAGATGATAATTAATCAGAGTAAATTTGCTAAATATAGACTTAATCAAATTGACAATTTTGAACAATCTTCTGTGGCAAATAGTACACAGACCGAGACTTCAAATTCTGGTGTCTCAAGTGCATCTAGAGATTATGCAGCATCAGCAAGCAGTTCGTCAAACCTGAATATTGGCTCTAGTAAATGTTTATGCATATACATACTCGTATGGTATACACACCTTTGTTTTAGTTACTCACACGCGCCCGCCCCCTTGACCAAATCCTAGGTACGTCCCTGATATACCGGAATGATGGACAGTGTGGACAACCTGAAACAACGGATTATTGCAGACATAAAAACCGTAACTCAAGAGATGTTGAGTCGTGTTTGGACTGAACTTGATTATCGACTAGACATATGTCGTGCCACAAAAGGAGCCCATGTAGAAATTTACTAATAAAACTAAGTGTTACTCTCCATTTCAGTATTTAGTTCATTCCAGTATTTTGCATGGGTAGTGTAGTATAGCCTCATGAACTGTGTACCACCTTTTCCGGACACCCTGTATATACTCATATATATATATATATATTTTTTTTTTATTCCTCGATGGATTCATAGTTTAAGTAGAAGTAGGAAGAATTAAACATTTTTCACATAGAGCATCATTCCGCTCATACGCCCATTTCAGAGTACGAGAAGCTCGCAGCAGCATTGCCAAGCAAATAGGGAGTCAAAGTACTGACGATGCTTTCGTACGTGTTTCATCACCACTGAAAACAACAATGCTCTGCGTTAGTTTTGTCAAAAGAACATCCCTATCTGTATTCAATTTATTACAATTTTCGTTAGTTTGTATTGCAGACGCCCCTAGTTATTATCAGTCTGGTGCATGATTCTTCACGAGCAAGATGCACCGCAAGTTTGTGTTTCCTCCCTATTCCTATTGGAAATGTGTAATCTAACCGGGTATACTCTAATGTAACATTACCTAACCCAACATAACATATAGGGGAGGTAATTTGGGTTAATACCCAGGTATAAGGATGGGGTGCCGCGGTGTGCGGAAAAGGTTTTTCCAGCTACATTGCGAACTTTCCTTCTCTCTGTAAATATAGGAATACTGGTAAAGCGTTAAATTCGCTTTTGTCATACATTCCACTAAGCCATTTAATACATCGTGGACCTTGTGTACGCTATTCCTAATGCACTCACGTTTCGCATTTATGCAGGTTACCATCAGTTTCACGAGTTCATTGACTGGCGTAAAAAATGGATTAAATTAATGCCTAAACCGATGAGTTATGCCGATGCAAATGCATTCTGTATACAAAGAAAATCAGAAATGTTCATACCACAGATCAAGCAGACAATGACTACATGGTATCAGTGATGATTGCGGGGGGATTGAGTTATATGTGGTACCCAGTAAATGACATCGATGTAGAAAACAGTCCAAAATGGCAAAATGGCTCAGGTAAAGTATCAGAACGTCTAGTTACAATTAATTAATTAATTTAACGCAGACGTTGAAGTATAACAATGCTTAAGAAAAAAATATTTCACTTAAGTAATAATGTTCAACATTATAACTAATGCAGATCGAATTTTGGATTATTTACACGAACATCGAATTCAAGGTAGAAAAGTTTGAAAACTGATAAAAATTTGAAAATAAATCAAACAACAAAGAAAAAATTTTTATGAATTAATAATGGAGGCAAAGGGAAGTGAAAGTTCATTGTGATATTATTAGTGACATCTTGAGTGTATCCTATGAATGGGCATGACGGAATCTTTTGTCATGAAGCCCTCAAGGCCGAAGGATTGCGCACCCTCACCTCACAGAACCTCATCTCGAACGCGATGGAAACTGCACACGATGTTTTCCTTCGTAGATGATCTACTGTAGGTTTCACTGGTGGTGGGGACGCGCAACCCAGTAGTCTTGATGGCGTCATACAAAAATTTGCCCTCATGGGATACCCTCATGACGTGTTTTGCCTATAGTTTTCCTGCTTTACAAAATAAAAGTAAATCTTTGAAGTGTAAAAGATAAAAATAAACTGAACAATAACGACAGTTATTCAAATTTGGTTGTATGGCTAAGCCTTAATTCTAGAAGTTTTGTACTTAATAAACGGAATAATCTTACTCATTTCATACAGAAATGAAAAGTTTATAAAGTAAACAATATGGAATAAATGCACGATTGTTTCAGCATTTCCTTTCAGGTTCTCCATGAGTTACCTTAATAGATTGAAGTACTGTTCTTCATATTTCATTTCCGAAAACACTTTTAATTGGAACAATAAAAGATGTACAGTTTGTACACGGGGTCCCAAAAGTCTCTACCCAATGGGAATTACGTCAATTAATTAATTACATTAACGCGCTCTGAAGTAAATGAGGAACATTTTCAACATTTATGATATGGCTTCGCACATATATGTTTTTCCTATCGGGTATGAGTTTCAGTGTATAAAAGAATATTATTTTTCTTTCTAGATGTCTTACCATCAGCTCCTGTACCCTGGTTCAATGGACAGTTTGGCTATAGTGCAAACGCCTCTCCTGATGAAGACTGTGCTCAAATTACTGCTAGTGGGAAGGTCATAATTTACTGGTGCGGTTATGAAGATGCAGGAGTCGTCTGCATATCAAAATTAAACTAAATGGGGAGGAAAAATGAAGATGTTCAGAACTTTTAAATGGGGAAATATTAATTTTAGGAACACTTCCTACTTTCCATTACTTTGAATCGTGCAGTAACATTTACAAAGCTCATCTAACAAGAAGTAAACTAGTTAAAGCTTTAGACAAGGCATGACGATGTTTTCCTAGAATTTATTCAACGTTCTCAAATGTTTAATTTACAGTAATTTAAAAGACGTTTTAACATTACACTTAGGGGAAATGCGAAAGTCGCATAACTGTTGTTGCGTTGTTTCTCACGATTTCTTGATAATATCGATAATGATACAAGGTCATCTTTTTATGTAGCTTTGTTGTTTTATGTAGGCTATTAGCAAAGCAAGATGTGAAAATAATTAATCAGTATTCAATTAATTTATACTTGATTATGTGTCCAAAGTTACTATTTTGTATTACACTATTTAAAACGCTTATTAATCGGTGCTTATCATCTTTCAAATGACCTGACGGTACACAGGCCAGGATTATGACCTAGCACCATAGGCACTGTGCTTCGGGCCTACGAAAGTAATAGAGTTCACAAAAATTATGTTAAAAAATAAATTTGGTACTTTCCGTTATACCCCCGCAATTTTAATAAGCCCCAATGTCAATCGCCCTTGACGATTGGTTAGATTTAGTCGTGATATTTTCATTGTTTTGTATATATATATATATGTAGTGGCAGAGACGTTTGCAAATACTTTCGCGATGTTCCATCGACACGGCCACAACTAAGATGACATCATATCGCGAGGATTCGCTAAAGGCATGGCCTTATGCTTCGCCTCACACCTCAACCTCGTTACAAGGACTTCTCAACGCACCTCGACTCTCTCTCTCTCTCTTTCTCTCTCTCTCTCTCTCTCTCTCTCCGAAGAACCAGTGACACGAGAGCTACCTTCATGAAACAGCATTGTGCATGCCCCATTTTGGCCTAGTGTCATTCATCTAACTTTATATAAACACTAATCATTACCTCGCGCGTTATCTTATTACTATTTAAGTCATTATTATTCAAGTGCACATTTAATTTCAACTGTAAACAATCAACTTTTATTTTGTCTCATTCATAAATCATTTATTTTTTTTAATAAAGGAAGAAAACTCAGTCTATCAATCAGCCTAATTAATAACCCTCTTTGATCAGAAAAAATCATGATGACCCCAGCCTTATCATCAGCATCAAACATTAACAATCAATCGTAACCATAAAAACTATCATCCCTTCGTAACCATTATTATTATTATTATTATTGTAGTGCCAACGAGGCACTATATATATATATATATATATATATATATAATTTAGTGGTGGACCGGATGTCAGTTTATCAACATCTGCGGATGCGGATTTTTAATTTCAATATCCGCGGATGCGGATGCGGATATTTAGTTAATCTATCAATATAATATAGAATTATGAATATACGACATAATTTTTCAAATTTCGTGATATTACTATTATGGCAGGCAATGCATAAGAATTAAAATTAATATTAATGTTTTCATTATGATAAAAATAAAAACTTTTTCAAGAGTTTCAGCAACAGAAAATTGAATGAAACAAGTTGCATTCAATTTTCTGTGTTACCACGTATTTATATTTTGAGGTTTATATATTTGTTTGTTCATTAATAATTAATGCTTTACATGAAATGTGCATGACTGGGCCTTATAAGCTAATTTAATTGTAAATTGCATAATTTATTGGAGGTAATATCCGCATATTTTAGTACTTCCATTTTTCCCGTGCTTTTTAGGCATTGCTAATGTACTTAAACTTTTGAATATTAATGTAGTATTTTCATATAACAATAGTGTGAAAAATATCATAGTAAAAAATAGCCCTACCAATAATTCAGGTATTATCTATAAAATTGGTTGTAAACAATGTGATTCCTTTTACATTGGTCAGACGGGAAAGGATTTGCACACGCGTGTAAAACAGCATCAATATTCCGTTAGAACGGGACAGTCGTCCAGTGCCCTTTTTGTCCATTTGTAGAGTTATCCCATTGTATTGATTGGAATAATGCTTCAGTTTTGTTTCACTCTAGCAATATTGTTAATAGAAATATTCTTCAGTCTGCTATTATCCAACTTACAAATAACTTTAACATGAGCAAAGGTCTTTTTTAACTCGATCCTGTTGTTTTGAATTCGTTCAGAACGGATTTTGACAAGAAGGGCAGAGTGCTAAAACCTTGGTAATTTTCCCTTATAAATTTGTATACTCCTCTTACAATTTTTATTTTTCAATTTATTTTTATTTTTTATTATTTTTTTGTGACCTATATATCATTCAGGCATTATCTATAAAATTGGTTGTAAACAATCCATTTGATCTTGTGTTGAATTCGGGCAAAGTGCTAAAATTGGTAGTTTTCGGTAGTTTTCCTTACAAATTTGTATGCTCCTCCCACAATTTTTATTTCTATATTTATTATATTTATATATATATATATGTTAAACACAGACCGTGCATGGAACAAGGAACTCTTCTGGGAAAATTAAATCCACTATAGTCCGAATAAGTAATGGTAAATGACAAATACCATAGTTTTTTCCTTTTTCATGATTTTAGCCCGACGTGGGCAACGGGTCTCTCGCAAAGAGATCCCATAAATATAGCTTCCCTCACCAGCTATCTGCAAGGCAGACAGGATCCAGCTTTGGGACGTGGATCTAGGGTTTAATCCTGTCTGCCTTGCAGATAGCTGGTGAGGGAAGCTATATTTATGGGATCTCTTTGCGAGAGACCCGTTGCCCACGTCGGGCTAAAATCATGAAAAAGGAAAAAACTATGGTATTTGTCATTTACCATTACTTATTCGGACTATAGTGGATTTAATTTTCCCAGAAGAGTTCCTTGTTCCATGCACGGTCTGTGTTTAACATATAATGTTCTCAGGGAACCATTCTGAGTTTGTGTATATATATATATATATTTTTTTTTGTAACCTATATATAGTCTTGAACTCTTTGTTTACTTCAGTGTTCCTGAGGATGTCATTAGACGAAAGCGCTTGAGCACCACTCTGTGTTTCCTTTCCTTCGTGGTTTTATTCGTCATAAACATTTTTCACGTGTTACTTTCGTGAAATAATTTTCATATATATATATATACACACACGTGTGTGTGTGTGTGTGTGTGTGTGTGTGTGTGTGTGTTAGACACAGACCGTGCCTGGAACAAGGAACTCTTCTGAGAAAATTAAATCCAAGTCCCAATAAGTAATAGTAAATAACAAACACTATAGTTTTTCTTTTTCATGGCGTTGTTATCCCGACATGGGCAACGGGTCACTCGCAAAGAGGGCCCGTTGCCCACGTCAGCCTAACATCATGAAAAGAAAAAACTAGTGTTTGTCATTTGCCATTACTTATTCGGACTATAGTGAATTTAATTTTCACAGAAGAGTTCCTTGTTTCATGCACGGTCTGTGTGTAACATATATATATATATATATATATATATATATATATATATAATTTAGGGTGGCCCTTATTTTTCAACTTTTGAAATTACCTGCTCCCAACCGCTAATCTTCTTCCAATATATAAAAAAGTGCTCTGTGCAAACTTTCAGCTCAATTGGGCTATATTAAGGTGGCCCCCAAAGGCCCTAAATTTTCAAAATTCACCGATAATTGGTATTTCTAATATAAAACCTTTATAATTCATTTGCAAACTTTGTTTGGGAAAATAATCACAAAGCATAATCGAAAGTGAATTTTATTTACAACAAATAATTACGCCGCTTATATAGGCCGCAGGCGCAAAACTTTCTAGAACCTTCCAGAAGCGGTTTTTTTACGCACTTATGATACTTTTCAATTTCCGTGAATATCTCGTCCAATTTTGGTTTTAAGTAAATAATGGTTATAACTAAATTTATTGTAAATTGAATTCTCTTTCGATCATATTCTATATTTCTTTCGAATAAAACACTGTAAAGAAGATAAAAACGGTTTTATATGAAAAAATATCAATATTGTTAAAATCTGAAACTTTAGGGCCTTTGGGGGCCATCTTAATATTGTCTGATTGAGCTGAAATTTTACACAGAGCATTTTTACATGGATTAGAACAACTTTGGAGGTTGGGAGATGAAAAATATTTCATTTCAGAAAATCACATACAACTAAGGGCCACCCTAGTATATATATATATATGTTGAATTTCATAAGTAAACACTTGAAGTAAATAAATGATCGAAAACCATAAGGAAAAAAAGGAAAGTGATTTCAAGGCCTTTAGTGTATTTAACGAGGTGTACTGTTGGATACACGAAAAACCTTGGAATCGCGTTTCATTTTCCCTTGTGGGTTTGTATCATCTATGTTGTCTTAGAGTATGTTTGGTTTGCGTGACGTCAGAATGTAAGTTGTACTTGTTTGGAAGTGAATGAATGATTGGTACCCTTGTATTTTTTATGTAGAAAGGAGGGGCCAAGGGCGGTGCCCGCAAAAATGCCCTACTTTATAGGAAAGAGAGATCCAAAATCAAGGTCGCCGAGGCTTACGATGCCATTATTTTTATATATAAATTTTGAAAAGATTGTGTTGTATTTAAAATGCATGTACGTGTAGTGAAGAATAGAAGGAGAAGTGTGTTTGAGAGTATGATGGACTGCTCACAGGGTAGATGAGACACGGAAAAAGATCAACTAAAGAGGACAGTTACAGGAGAAACGGGAGTTTCAGCATTCCCTGTCTCCTGTCTAACGTTCCCCCTGGAGTACTTCCCTGATCAATTGGTGTCTACAATCTCCTCTTGTATATGTGTAAGAAGTCTTGAGTTGGAAGTATGTTTGCGAGGAAGGGATTTATGCTAGATTTTCAAAACTGTACGCATCAATGGTGTCACTCTGCAAATAATGTTAAAATTGAGTGGAAAATTTCTGGGGTATTCACTTTAACGGTTACTTTTTGCCCTCTTGTGGGGAAGTAATTTCTTTTTGTTTTCAAAAATTATATATGTATTTATTTATGTAGAAAGAAGGGGCCAAGGGCGAATGCCCGTAACCCCCCCTCCACATACACGAAGGAGAGAGCTAAAATCAAAGTCCAGGGTTTTCGAGATGCCTGGACACTCTGCGTTTGAAAGATTGGAGGTCATAGACGGGAAAAAGGTGGATTCAGGAAAATTGTTCCAGAGTTGATCAGTTGAGTAGATGAAAGATTGAAAACACCGATTAAATCTTGCGTTAGAGAGTCGGACAGAAAAGGAATGAGAATGTGTAGAAAGACTGGTGCTGTGAGCTCTCCTTAAAGGAGGAGTCATGCAGTTAGAGAGTTCAGAAGAGCAGTGTCCGTTATAATAGCGATAGTAAAGAGAGAGTGAGGCAACACTGCAGCGAAGAGAGAGTGATTGAAGACAGTGAGTAAGAGGCGGGGAATTGATGAGACGAAAAGCCTTTGATTCCACCGTAAGCTGAGTGAGAGTCAGGAGTTGGATGGTGGTACCTTCTGAAATCCTCCTTTCCGTTGCGGACAGCATTAGAACAAGTAAAGTTAAACGAAAGTTTTTTAGTAGTGGTTGATTTGATTAGTTTAGGGTAGGTTAGGTTAGGAGAGACTTCTGAATTTTGCCATTCTTAACATTAAACGTGATATCACCAGTTACAGAGAAGATAATGAAATGTCTGATATAATAAACATTTTCGCTAATCGGCACAATCGGGGTCGCTATTTACTTTCATAATATTTGTGTACTGTTTGACTTTATCCTAGAATTTAGTGTTAACACTCGTCCTTTACTGCCATAGCTGCTGTATGTGCAAGTCAAATTTTGAGTGCTTTATTTGTGATAATTGCTGTGTGGCCTCAAGGCTACACAGCAGCTATCACCTCATGGCTGTCAGGCGCTAGTTTAAAAATGTTCACTCAGTGTACTGTTATCTGATGCTTTGTGTCTAAGACACAGTGTCTTATACAGATATTTTTGTTCTATTATGTAAGCCGTTTAATGTTAAGATTAAGCACAAAATATGTTTTTCTTCATAAATGCCTGTTTAAATTGTTGCTTATATCTTAGGAAACACCATGTTCAGTACAATAACTGTACTCTCGTAGTATGTAAACCTAGATAACTGTATTCATATCAAATGGTAGTATTAAATGATTAGATCCATTGAAGCTATTGTTCGCTTTGTATTAAATTAGATATAAGAAGTGTTTATTTTTGTTTTAATCTGAATTTTGTATTGTAGACTTAAGCTTAACACAAGTTAACAGTAAGTAATATTGTTTATCTAGCATGATACACAACAAATAATAAATACATGACATAACAATACTATGGTTTATTTATATATATATATATATATATATATATATATATATATATATATATGTATAGAAACGACGTAAGTATAGAGGAGTGTTCTGCACACGAGGAAGAGAAATAACGAACAAATGAAAAATTTGTTCGTTATTTCTCTTCCTCGTGTGCAGAACACTCCTCTATACTTACGTCGTTTCTATACATTAATATACTGCGTGGTCATTGCAGTCAGTTAAATGTGTGTATATATATATATATATATATATATATATATATATATATATATATATATATATATTAAAAATACAATGCCTGTATAAGAAAATAAGTAAAACAATTGAAATCCCAAATGGTTAAAAGAATAAGATACTAAAAACCGCAAAGCTTTTCGAAAGAATCTTCTCTCTTCGCTCGGACGGTGGACAGAAACCAAAAGTGGGAGTCAAACTTAAAAGGAGTACTTAATAAAAAAACACATCATGCTTCAGCCAACTCAAACAGGGTAAATAATTTCGAAAGACAAAAGATTCTGAGAGCCCAAAGTTAATCATAAAATAAAGTCTGAAGTTCTATGTTTTATATTAAAATTATTAATATTTTTTTGTAATAAAAGATTCGGCGAGCTTGCATTTGTCATTATTACTGATATTTAAAAGTAACTCAGCGTTATTAATATCAATATTATGATCCCAATCTAATTAATGCCTATGTAGGACCGGATTTTCACTGACCGTATTCAAACTATATTGATGGTAGTAAAGGGGTCTTTTAAAATCAGTAGTTTCGCCGACATAACTCTTAGGACAGTCCTTACAGGAAATTCGATATAGTCCAGAATTGGGGAGAAAATTAGATAATTAATTTTATTTTTTAAAAGACCACGAGTGGAACATGGAATCCGTGAGACAAGATTAAGTTTGGGAGGAACCAAGTCGTGAAGTGACTGTACACTGAACAGGATTGCCAGAGCGTCACGGAAGTACTTACAAGTGCTTTGATTTAGATCTTCTTTAGGGCCTACCATAGGTGCCAGCTTCCCACAATAACCTACTTAAATAGCTAACCTTACTAATTTAGAAGCTATAGACATTACCCCTAACTGATATAATAATTAGACAACTTCCCGCTTTCCTTAGCCAATTTAGAAATATCACCAAATTAAACTTAGCACCATCGATTTAGTTAGATACAAAAACACATGCTGGGTTAGCCAGCCCATTGACCAAACAGACGGCGTTCCGCTGCTTATCTTTTTGTGTTGCCATTCAGCTTTCTTTTAGTGACTTTTCTCTTTAGTGACTTTTAGACTATATACACATATATATATATACACGTCACCTCACTCCTCCCCTACAAGTTGAGTCTGTCAGGGGGGTAAGAGACCCTAGACCAGTGATGGCGAGCCACTGACCAGCGGGTCAAGTACTGACCCACGAGGCAATTTTTAGTGACCCACAAGCTCTTATTTAAATAAAATATGACTTTAATTTTTAATATTTTCTGCCTTATAGTTTTAAAATTATTTTATTCTCCCATCCATCGAAATAAACAGCTGATATACATTGAAACGTTTTTAAACGTATGGTATACATTTAAAAGCATGACAACCGACCGAAATAAACAGCTAATACACGTTGAAACGTTTTTAAACGTATAGTATACGTTTAAAAGTGTGCGTATATGTATGACAACCGACTCATGGTGCGTGCTGCGCGGTCATCCGCCTTCCAAGTTTTGCAGTTCAAGTCTTTAAGTTTGGGAGTGCCAAATTATTAGTGCAGAAATTATCACCCATAAAAAAATGGCTACAAATAAACGAAAAACTAGTTCTGAAGGTAGTGGAACTGGAAGGTTATTTCATGAAGAGTGGACTGTGAAATAGGTATTATTAAATGAAATAATAAAGCTTTTTGTTGTATTTGCAAAGTGGAGATTGTTGCTCGCTTTTATAATATTAAGCGGCAAAATTTTGTGCTCAATGTCAGATGAGGAAAGGAATGAAATTATTATGTGGCAATTAAACCAACAGCAACAACAATCTGCTATTTTCAAAAGAATTTTTAAACCAAACAACAATATTACAGCTGCTAGTTTTCAATTATCATCTACCATTGCTCAACACGGAAACCACTTTCTGATGGTGATTATTTGAAAGAAGCCTTCATAAACTGCTCAGATTATTTATTTGAAGATTTTCAGAATAAAGATAAAATAATTAAACGTATTAATGAGTTACCTGTGGCCAGAAATACGGTCAAAGATAATATAATTATCATGGACAAAGATGTATCTGATCAACTTTTATTGGATTTGACAAATGCTGGAATGTTTTCAATTTTTTGGATGAAAGTACAGATGTCACATCACAGGCCCGTCTAACAGTTATTACAAGATTTTATTCCGAAAGTATAATGAAGGAAGAGCTAATTAAATTGATGACACTGCCTGAGAAAACCACAGGACAGGATATTATGAATGAATTGAAGAAGGAATTCATCCAAATGGGTATTAATTTCAGAAATATTGTATCTGTGACGACTGATGGAGCTCCGAGTATGATTACAAAAAATGTTGGAGTTGTTCAGTTACTTAAACAAGAAGTGAAACACCCTTTAGTTGAATTTCATTGTATTTTACAATGAAAAAAAAGTAAAATCACTTGAAAATGTGATGTCTCTTGTGACAAAGATTATCAATTTTATAGTTGCTCACGATGTTAACAAACGTCAATTTACCAAACTATTAGATGAGGTTGACTCTCAATTTTCAAGGTTAGTCATGTATAACAATGTTAGATGGTTAAGTCTTGGTCACGTTTTGAATCGCTTTGTTGAATTGTTAGAAGAAATAAGATATTTTTTGAATAAAAAGGAACATGAATATCCAGAACTGACTGACATGAATTGGTTGAATGACTTACATTTTTTCGCTGATTTCACATAGCATTACAATGCTTTAAATAAAAAGTTTCAAGGTCGCGGTTGTGTTGTATCATCAATGTTTGAAAATATTAAAGCTTTTGAAAAAACTAAATATTTTCTCAAAAGATCTGGGAGAAGAAAAATTGAAATATTTTCCATTACTGCAGAAACACTTCTTGACTTCAAAATATTTTGCAGACAATGAAGAAAATAAATCTGACGTGTTCAAAAAGTACTCTTTAATAAGAGATGCCAGACAATCACTTTCAGAGAAGTTTTCACAATTCCGACAAATTGATGCAACATTACAATTCATCCAATTCCCCCATACTATTCAATTTGAAGATCTTCAGTTATCAGCTTTTCATTGGCTTGACATTGGTAATTTAGGAATGGAATTAGTTGACTTCCAAGAAAGTGCAGTATGGAAGACTAAATTTATTGATCTTAATCTGAAGTTACAAGAAAAGGAATTGGAGTCGTCAATTTTGGGTGTAACCAGAGAACAACACTCAATAGAAAGAGTAGAGATCTTATTCTTGCAGAATGGAACTCTTTACCAAATTCTTCTGCATCAATGAAGAAGCTAGTATTAGCTCTGCTAACAATGTTTGGTTCATCTTATTCATGTGAACAGTTGTTTTCCTCCATGAATTTCGTCAAATCCACCACTAGGAATCGCCTTGGTACAGATATGAGTGCTGCATGTGTGAGACTAAAGACAAGACAACTAAATATAAACCTAGGATCACAATATTAACAGCTAAAATCCAACAAGTTTCTCAATAAAAATAGTAAGTAAATAAATTATTGTGACCCAATTTCGTTTTTTTAAAAATCAAAAGTAACAAAAATGACCCGCTAGCAAAAAAGGTTCGCCACTACTGCCCTAGACGACCTGCGGAGCGGGGTTGATGTAGTAGGAATAGGTGCAACCTACATAGGCGGGCGAATTGAACCATTTTCAGGAGGATCGGGTCTCCCTTCCGGAAGACTCTGGTCACCTTGCAATTCACGTTTCCATATCTGGTCCTGATGGCATTTAATAGAACGACCATCTTCTAGTTGGCACCATTGCAGGAACCCATTTTGGTCCAGCCCCATAGTTGCGAATCATAACTGGATAATTAGGTTGCGCTTCTACAACTCTCCTTTTTTTAGTGTCATGATACAACTTCTGTTTTTCCTGATGGCGTAAAACTCGTTGTTGTAAAGTTTCTTTTGTTCGTAACAGATCGAAAATTGAACGAATTTCCCGGCCAATCATGAGTTTAGGAGGAGACACCCCCGTCGTTGTGTGAGGTGTTAGTCGATATTTAAACAAAAATTTATCCAACACCACTTGCATTTCCTCCCCATGAGAATGACGCAAGGCCGACTTGAAAGTACGGACCATGTTTTCCGCGAGGCCGTTAGTAGACAGGTGAAAAACACTAGACCGGACATGTCTAATGCCATTTAGGTGGACAAAAGAACGAAATTCCTCACTGGTAAAACAAGTACCATTGTCAGAAACCAGAACTACGGGTAAACCCCATCGAGCGAAACACGAACGGAGTAAGCGAATAGTAACACCCGAAGTCGTGGAAGTGGTTGGAAAAATTTCCGCCCACTTAGAGTAGGCGTCCACAATGACTAGGAAATAGATATTATTTATAGGACCTGCATAGTCAACATGGATCCTATGCCAGGGTATAGTAGGCCATTCCCACGGATGAAGTGGACTTTTCCTTGGGAGATCTCTGTTCTCTAGACAGTTTTGACAGGAACGAACCAATGATTCGAGTTCTCCATCTAAACCGGGCCACTAGTACAGTTATTGTACTGAACAATTTAAACAAGCATTTATGAAGAAAAACATATTTTGTGCTTAATCTTAACATTAAACAGCTTACATAATAGAACAAAAGTATCTGTATAAGACACTGTGTTTTAGACACAAAGCATCGGATAACAGTACACTGAGTGAACATTTTTAAACTAGCGCCTGACAGTCTTGAGGTGATAGCTGCTGTGTAGCCTTGAGGCCACACAGCAATTATCACAAATAAAGCACTCAAAATTTGACTTGCACATACAGCAGCTATGGCAGTAAAGGACGAGTGTTAGCACTAAATTCTAGGATGAAGTCAAACAGTACACAAATATTATGAAAGTAAATAGCGACCCCGATTGTGCCGATTAGCGAAAATGTTTATTATATCAGACATTTCATTATCTTCTCTGTAACTGGTGATATCACGTTTAATTTAAGAATGGCAAAATTCAGAAGTCTCTCCTGGTGAATAGTTGAGCGAAGGTAAGTTTTAATTCGTCGCAAAGCTGAAAACGACCTCTCCGAGCTGCATGATGTGGCTGGGATAGCTGCGAGAATTTTGGCAACACCAGAATAACAAGATTTTGTGCCTCTCAGGATAACCATGCGAGCATATGATTTTCATGATGTATACTTTTTGCATGTTTCTCAAGTCTGTGCGTAGCACTCCATTTCTTGAAAATAAAAGGCGTCTGACTTTTAGGGCCAAACTTATTACATGCATAACAAGATGCTTCATCCTTTTCTATGTCGTATTCAATCCAGCGATAATCATTGTACCACTTCATTTTAAACCTTCTGTTATGACTGGAGATGACTGTAATTGGATATTGTTTTAAGATCGGTTGCCTTGTACCTTCTGGCCCGGTGAGTACTGTAGAACTAGAAACATTTGGTGTCACATAAATTTTCTCCTGTCTGACGTGGATTTCTTCTTTGTCGTCATTCTCCTCCTCTCTCTCTTTATCCTCTTCATCATCTACCTCTTCCTTTTCTTCATCACTGCACAATGCTTTTTCTTTATTAAGTGCTTTTTCTCTTTCATTTTCTTCTTTCACCTTGTCCGCTTTTCCGTCATCTTCCAGCAACTGTTCAGCTTCTATTGTTATTGGAGATTCCTCAGAGTCAGAGATACCAACACCAACATCATCAACATGTGCTGCTTTTCTTGGAAGTTCTGCCTCAGTATGAAAAAACTTGAACTCTTTGACTGAGATTGTGGCAGCACACAAACAGTATCAGGAGTTCTCCCAGACAAAATCAAACTTTGATGATGTTTATTCATATGTCTAACTTTGAAATCATTGTCAAAAATTTCATTGCATGCAACACATTTGACTGTGTACCTCCTGCTATGTTGTCGTTTTCGTAAGTTAATTTTTTGAGACATTTTGTTTTCCAACTAAAAGCCATAAAAGTAAATCTGAAATAAAAAATAAGGAAGATTATTTAAGGTGATTGGAAAAGTAAAAGCGATAATGCAAGCTATGCAACAAAACTAGTTTTTCATGAAATATGAGAAAAATACAGTAATATAAATTATAATGATGCTTATGTAAATTACTCTTCAGTTTCATGTATTTAAAATCAGATGCATACAAGACAAGACAACTGTACAGGTGTATACAACCATACAAGTGGTCAAATAAAATTAACTTTTAAAATAATTTCAGTTTACTGTACAGTTTTGCCTTCTAATCCTATTTTCCTCCCTTTTTAATTTTTCTCTCATTGACATGATGTGATGGACCCGACAAAGTGAGGCAAAATGGACCCGACACAAAGGTTGACTGGGGACCCCCAGACCCCCCGCCTCCTACGCCCATGTTCTCAGTCACTGAAGCCTTCATGGGAAAACTGACTTCTTGTCTTTCCGAATAATTTGCATGCAAAACAGCATATTGAACCTTTTGATGGTGAATATAGGAACCATTCTCGTTTCATTTATTCTCAACAAACATGCTTCCGATACAGGAAATTCTTGCTGAAGTTCCTAATCTGATCAGTGTACTGCCTTTCGGACTTACTGAAATCACAATCATGATTCCGACATTCTTCTGGTCCTTTCTGAGCCCAGTGTTCACGCATTGTTACTGACATCCTTCCATTCTCCAGCATTAGTCGATTTGCTTGGATCACCAATGATATTTACATAAATACAAGTTTCAGATTCACCATGTGCGGATTCCAAAGATACAACGGGAATAACGTCACCATCTCCCGATGTAGTCAGAGAAACATCTATCTCATCTTTTAATGTTGACGATCCTGTAGAAGCGGTTGCCGATGAGCGTGAAAATCCTCGGTGCCACAATTTAGGCATTTGTCTGATTTCTTTCTCATACATCTGTCTTTTCTCTGCCAACTTTTTACAATTTGCAGCACCACTTTCATGTTGTTTCTGGTTATTCCTGGGCTTTTCCAAAAAATTTAATAATAAATAATAACGAATATTAATGAGAATAATTTCTACTATTTGGTAACTGGCGAGTGATGCTGGGGCTCCTCCTGATCCTCGCGGTCCATGGGCTCCAGCCCAGTTTGCCCATGCGTTAATCCGGTACTGCATATACAGGGTGTTTCGGGAGGAAAGGTCAATACTTTGGGGGGTGATAGTATCGGTCATTGTGAGAAAAAAAGTTAATATGAACATGTGTCTAATTCTGAATGGTTACGGAGATAGAGCTGTTTGAATCTACAAATACAAAAGCATTGTTAATGGTAATCAAGAAAAGGAAACCAATTACTGTTTCTAACATTTAATGTTTAAACATTGGCATTTTGAATGTATCAGATACAGAAATGACAAATTTGTTACAGTTTACAATACGTTTTCGAAAATCCCACCGTCAACCTCAATGCACTTTGCAACTCGTGTGCGAAGATCGCGTGTTGTTCGTCTGAGTTGATCTTGACGTTCCTTTATGTGGGCAGCAGCAGCACCCAAAATGCGCGCGAGTAATTCGTCTCGTGTATCCACCTTTCTTTTGTAAACTTGACTTTTCATCCACCCCCACAAACAATAATCTAACGGAGAGAGGTCTGGAGATCTTGGTGGCCATTGAATGGGACCACCGCGGCCGATCCATCGACCAGGGAAAGTTTGATTTAGGTATTGCATCACCAGACGGGTAGAATGTGGAGGAGCTCCTCAGCTCCGTCATGCTGAAAGTACATACCAGCGCGTGTAGCCAAAGGAACATCCTCCAATAGTCATGGCAATTCATTTTGCAGAAATTCTAGGTAACTTTGTCCTGTAAGACGATTCTCGAAAGTAACAGGGCCAATTAGCTGATCATCGATGATACCGCACCACACATTGGCAGAGAAGCGATGTTGAAAATTTGTTTCCACAGTAGCATTTGGATTTTCGTCTGACCACCGATGAGAGTTACGAGTGTTGTTGATACCGTCACGGGTGAAAGTAGCTTCATCGGTGAACAGTATTGATCGAAGCAATCGGCGATTAGCATTTACCCAATGACAAAATTCCAGTCGCATGGCAGCGTCTCCTGGTTGAAGGTGTTGTACACGCTGTACATGATATGGATGCAAGCCTTCTTCACATAATGTTCGCCATACTCTTGTGTGTGGTACACCAAGACGTGTAGAAATTCTTCGTGAGCTAGTAGTAGGACTACGCTCTACCAACTGAAGAATGTTTTCCACTTCATCCATATCTTGTTGACCTTCACGTTCAGATGAAACATGAGCGCTGGGAAGTGTACCAATCTCACGCAATGTGTTGAAAACCCTGGTAAACACTCTTCGATCCGGAATTCTGCGGTTCGGAAACCGTCGACGGTATTCTGCAACAGCAGCTGTTGCACTTCCATCACAAAAACCGTAGACATACACCATATCTGCATATTCGGCATGTGTGAAGGTGTGTGGCATTCTTAACACTGCTTCAAACACCAAACAATGTCACTCACAACAGTCAGCTGTCGATTGACTTATGTTACATGCTTACATTACAGCTCCATAACCTCCATAACCTCCATAATTCTCCGTAACCATTCAGAATTACTGTAGACACATGTTCATATGAACTTTTTTCTCACAATGACCGATACTATTACCTCCCGAAGTATTGACCTTTCCTCCTGAAACACCCTGTATATATTATCAGGTCCAGCAACTTTATTTGACTTTACTGTATGAATCATTTGCCTAACATTATCCTTCGTTATATGAATATGAACAAGAATGCCTGAGTTTACAGAATCTAAAGAATTAAAACCAAAGTTATTTAAATTTTCTTCAGTAAAAACAGCTAAAATAATCATCAAAAATACCAACAATAACTTAATCTTTTTCAAACATCCTATCATCATGTTCCATTAAGCCAATCTTATCATGCCTTTTGTTATTATATTTATAAAAACTAAACAAATTCTTTGGATCTTTATTGCTATTTCTAGCTAGATTTATTTCATTATGCCTTTTGCTCTTCCTAATCAAATTGTTTCCTAATCAAACAATTTAGATTATTTCCAAGTCCAAAATACAATCACTACCTTCAAATTCCGTGAATGCCCCTTTTTTTATTTTTAATCATTTTAGCTTTTCCCTATTCCACCACAAAGGTTTCCTAATCTTGTTATTCCTAACAGTTCCGAAAGGAATACACCTACATTGTACATCCTCTAAAATTTCTTTGAATCTAGCCCACATCTCAATAGTATTTTTATTCGCAAATTCATTATCCCACTTTACTGAGCCTAACAAGTCCCTAAATTTACTATAGTCACCCTTTGAGAAGCAAGGGACTAGATGGTCATTGTTCACTAGATCCCTATTTAATTCTATATTAAAACGTATGATCCAGTGGTCACTATTCCCTAATGACTCTCCAACTGCAAGTGCCTTAATAAGTTCATGATCATTAGAAAGAACAAGATCTAAGACTAATTGATCCTTAGTTGGTTTGTCTACAAATTGCGTTAGAAAACAATCATTATAGCAATCAATGAAGAAGTTGCCCTCCCTATTATTTCCTTCTAAAAGACTCCAGTCTCATGAGGCAGGTTGAAATCTCCCATAATTAATGTTCTTGCACTACAACCTTTATTTATTTCTTGAATCATACTATCATCAACTTCCTGTGTTTGGTTTGAAGGCCTGTAAAATGCACCTATCCGAATAAACTCTTAATGTATAAGACCAAACCACCCCCCTGCCTATCCATTCTCTAATAAATATGCCTTTTGCTCTTCCTAATCAAACAATTTAGATTATTTCTTAACTGCCTATAATTAATTAGCCAAGTCCAAAATACAATTACTACCTTCAAATTCCCTGAATGCCCCTTTTTTTATTTTTAATCATTTTAGCTTTTCCATGCTGGCTCATAGCTATATCCCTGCAGAGTTCATGAGGGTATATATCTTGCTCCTAGTCAAAAATAAGTACGGGGACATTCTGTCCAGCAATAATTACAGGCCTATTGCTGTCGCTTCCTGCTTCTCGAAACTACTAGAAAAACTCTTGTTACTCCGATTAAATGATTTCTTATGGACATCTAGTCAGTTTGGCTTTAAAAGGTCCCACTCAACTGACCTGTGTATCTATGTACTTAAAGAAACAATATCTAAATACATTGACAGTAATTCAACTATTTATAGCTGTTTCCTAGATATAAGTAAGGCATATGATAGGGTGAACCACAATACTTTTTTTGCAAAACTAGAAGACAGGAAGGTTCCCATGTACATATTAAATTTATTGAAATTTTGGTATTCCCACCAATCTTTCACTGTTAGGTGGGGCAATGTACTATCCGAGTGTTTTGGCTCCTCTTGCGGGGTGAGACAAGGCTCCTTGCTCTCCCCTATGCTGTTTAATGTGTATATCGACGGATTAATTGCTTCACTTAATGAGGCAACAGTGGGATGTTGTATAGATAACACAAGGATAAATAACTTAGTTTATGCCGATGATATGGTGTTAATAAGTCCCTCTGTTAAAGGTCTGGATCGGCTACTAAAAACCTGCGAAGTGTATTCGCAGAAACATGATAGTCTTTTTAATGTTACAAAAACTAAGGTTATGCAATTTCATTCTAAAAGTTGTAATCAGCCAGCTGATATAAGGTTTAAAATGAATGGTGAAGTAATTGAGGAAGTACAAGAGTTTAAGTATTTGGGTCAAACTATTACCAGCTCCTTGAGTGATGACTCGGATATAAGAAAACAATCTCGAAGCCTGTGTGCTAAAGCGAATATGACCATAAGGAACTTTCGATTCTGTGCAAGTGAAGCTAAAGACACTCTCTTTCGTACTTTCTGCAGTAATATATACGGACAGCAACTGTGGATGAATTATAAAAAAGGTTCTGGCAGAACTCTAAATTTGCTGTACAACAGGTCTTTTAGACTCTTACATAAATTACCCCCGAGATGTTCAGCTTCGCAAATGTTTGCCACCCGCAATGTCCCGAGCTTCCCGGAGGTAACAAGACGTGCTGAACACAGTCTAATGCAAAGAATTAAAAAATCAACCAACCCGATCATCCAAGCTATCCATGAGTCCTGCCATTTATCCTCTAAGCTATGGACTTTTTGGTACGAAACGTCTGTCTGTAGCTCCACTTAACTTCGACATTACAGTATTATTTCTAATTAATTGTATATATTTCTATCCTTAGTATATGAACTGTCATTGTATTAATAACTATTTAATTCATATTCTGCTCTAATACCATTGAATGCTGCCTCACTAATCCAAGTCTCACTAATGCAGACTATATCGAGATTTTCACTAATCATGTAACTAAATAATTAATTTTTCTTAGTCTAAGGACTCCGTGCGTTTCTATACACTTCAACCCCCTCAGTTTTAAATGGTTCCCTACCTTTGGCTAGAGAGCTAATATTCCTATTCCTGACATAATCTGTATTGTAAACACTAATCAACCAGAGAAGTACTCCAGGTCGGGGAGTGGGGGAGGGGGCGTTAGACAGAAGATAGGGAGTGCTGGAACTCCCGTTTCTCCTGTCACTCTCCTCCTTAGTTAATCCTTTTCCGTGTCTCATCTACCCTGTGAGCAGTCCAGTCACGCCCGTCGCCAAGGGGGGGTCCAGGTGGTGCCAGGCCCCCCCAAAATGAGTTGGTGCCCCCCCAGAAAAAATAGTAGGTACTGTCATAATATGACGTTATTTTATTTGAAATGTTTGTACTAAACGATGTCGCTTAAGAAGTGGCTTATACCAAGTACCTCCAATGACTGGCAATTCAGCCACTTCCTGTAATTTACTTTTGTATTTGTATTTGTATACCCGTTCTAAAAGCTATGCTCACACTAACGTAGGCTAAAGCAGCTAGGTTTATGGCTTACATTTCTTCCTAGCCTAGCCTAGATAAAGTTAAACGCTCGGATACCCTAGACCAGAATCGTAAGTCTAAGACAAGTGTGTAGAACTTTCGGTACCTTGTCTTGTGTATTCCACTGCCTACCTATAAGTACCTGTACTGAATAAAAATTATTCGATTATGATCTTTTATGTGTTTATGGTTATAGAGGAGGTGCACCCCTAATAAACACAGGTGCCCCTCCAAATATTTTCGGCTGGCGACGGGCCCGAGTCCAGTATGCTCTGAAACACACACTTCTCTCCCTATTCTTCACTACATATACATGCATGATGCATCTTACACACTATATGATCTTAAAAAAAAGACAACAACTTCAAGAGCCTCAGAGTCCCCTCTTCTGGCTTCCCCGCTGCCGATACCGGGAACGTAGACCCGGGCAGCACGGCTGAATCTGCTACCCCACATTTGAGATGTTCTGGGTCCCTGCCTGATTCACTTTTCATGAAGTGCTGCAACATTCGTGGACTTTCCTCAACTTTTCAAACTGTTGAACACCACCTCTCCTCCTCTAAACATCACCTTTTCTTCCTCACTGAAACTCAGGTGTCTGGGACGACTGACAGTAACCCCTTTTCTGTACCCTCCTACTTTCTCTATACTCAATTTCACTCAGGGGCGTAACCAGGGGTTTGTTAAACGATCTTTCAAAACTTTCTTATCTTTTTTAATCACAATAAGTCACATATTGTTGGTCCCCCCAATATAAAATTGTTGGTCCCCCAATAAAAAATCCTGGTTACGCCCTTGATTTCACTCCAAAGGTGGATGTTGCGTATACAATATGTATATTGTACGCAATGACCTAACATGTTCTCATATTCCCAAACTCGAATCCTCCGAATTCTATATTCTCTGGCTACGGCTTACATGCCAATCTCAAACTAAATACATCTGCGTTGTCTACCTTTCTGCTAATTCTACTGACTATTCAAAACACTTTGACCACCTCATCTCCAAATCTCCAAAGTAGAATACATTCTATCCCACTTTCCTTTTTGCTGAAATTTTAATGTTCACTACCACCTTTGGCTTTCCTCTCATTTTACTAACATCTCTGGTGAACTAGCTTCAACTTTTCTATTCTGAATGACTTAGAACAGATCCCCGATACGCCTTCGGTATAGGCCCAACTTTCTGAATTTATTTCTTACCTCTCATTCTTTTTCTTGCTCTGTCAAACATTTTTCTCCGTTGGGCTCCTCCGACCACAATCTTATATCTGTTTCCTATAATCTGTCCTTTCACTTCAATTCGGCCGTTGGATCCACCCAAGAGGAAGTGCCTCTGGCACTTTGGCGACGTTTATTGGGAGGCCCTTAGGCAGTACTTCTCTGATTTCTCATGGAATAATTATTGCTTCCGTGGCCAGGGCCCTTCCGAGTGTGCTGAGCGTATCACGGAAGTGACTGTCTCGTGCATGGAGGCGTACATTCCATATTCTCTTCTACTACTAATCAACCACTACTAAAAACCATTGGTTTAACTTTACTTGTTCTAATGCTATCCGCAACGGAAAGGAGGATTTCAGAAGGTACCACCATCCAACTCCTAACTCTCACTCAGCTTACATTTTTGCCTGAAACCGAAATCGGCCAAAATCTGTTCTTTGACTCGCCAAAAATCCTTCATCTGACAAAAATATGAAAACTTATCCAATTCTAATTCTTCTCGCTCTTTCTGCCATCAAGCTAAGAACCTCTCCAACAACTTTACTTCCTCTTCTTTAACTCCTCTTTTCCATTCCGACGGCTCAGTTGCCGTCTCTTCTCTTGACAAAGCTGAACTCTTCGCTCAAATTTTCGCTTCCAACTCAACCCTGAACGATTCCAGTGCTGTTTCTCCATCTCCTCCTCCCCCTGACCTTATTATGTCTGAAATTAGAATCTCTTCCAAAGATGTTCTTTCTGCCGTGTCTGGGCTCAACTCTAAGAAGGCGTACGGTCTGATGGTGTTTCTGCTGTTGTTCTCAAGAACTGTATTTCTGTGTTGACACCCTGCCTTGGCAAATTCTTTCGTCTTTATCTTTCATGTTGGTACTTTTCCTTCCTGCTGGAAGTTCGCTTTCATTCAGCCTGTCCCAAAGAAGGGTGACCACTCTCAACCCTCCAACTATCATCCAATTGCTTTGATTTCTTGCCTTTCTAAAGTTTTTGAATGTATCCTCAATAGGAAGATTCTTAGACATCTCTTCTCACACTCCTCTTTCAGATCGTCAGTATGGGCTCCGCAAGGGTCGCTCTAGTGGCGATCGTCTTGCATATCTCTCTGACTCTTAGGCGTCAGGTTAAAAGATCAGTTAGGAATGCCAAGCGTAATTTAGAGATACTTATAGCTGCGGATAGTAAACATAATCCAAAAAAGTTTTTTGAATACGTAAATAATCGTAAGCCGATAAAAGATAACACAGACCCTCTAGTGGATGTTAATGGCGTTTTGGCTTCTGACGCTCAGGCAGGGCCGGCTCAAGGTACCGGCAACTCGGGCAGTTACCCGGGGCGCCACGTGCTAAGGGGCGCCACGTCATGTGTTTGGGATCTTCCAAATACAAAGGGAAAAATAGAAAAATAAATAAATAAAATTAAATTAAATAAAAGAGTCAAATGTGAAAATTTCCTGATGTGGAGTCAAATTTTCAAGGATTATGACATTATATTAGCCAATAGCATTAGTACCAGACTACCAGTAAAGCTAAGGTCAGCTTGGCCCGACATGGGATGACATGTCACATGGGTTGATGTGGCCGAGTAGGTGAGCGTTGAGCACAAATTACATACGCCTGGCAGCGCTGCCATCCTTTAATATCTCATCAGTGTTGCCACTTTGTGGAATTTTTACATTTTTTTGTGGATTTACCTCAGACAAAAGTGGCAACACTGTCTCTCATATTTTCATACATGGTTCCATTTTGAGAATGTTTAGTTGTACTTTGAGTGAATATCGTTAATTGTAATAAACTCTTTATTCCTACATTTGTAGTTTTTCCTCATTGTGAACAAATTTAAAAATTATACTTGTAAGGACGCCGAAGTTCAGCTTGCCCGGGGCGCCAGCAATCCTAGGGCCGGCCCTGCGCTCAGGCGATGGCGGGTATTTTCAATAACTTTTTTGCGACAGTTTTTGCCGTAGAAGACGTAAATAATGTCCCCGACGTGGACGATATCGTTCCATTTAGTAGCGAGACTATTTTGGATGAAATAACTGTTTACGAGGGTGAGATTGCGCATTATATCGATAGGCTAAAAGTTAGCAAGACTCCAGGCCCTGACGCTTTTTATCCCAGACATTTGAAAGATTTGAAAGACGTTATCGTAGGCCCTTTAACGAAGATTTTTAATCAGTCACTCGAAACGGGGATTATTCCTGAAGACTTCAAATTAGCTCACGTCACGCCCATTTTTAAAAAAGGCGACCGCGCAGTAGCTAGCAATTATAGGCCCATTAGCTTAATGTCATTTGTCGGTAAACTTTTGGAATCCGTAGTTAGGGATCGTATCATCGATCACTTAGAAAGTAGAGATTTGATTAATAGTAGTCAGCATGGGTTTCGACGCCATAGGTCTTGTTTAACTAATTTGTAGAATTTTATAACGAAATAGTGCGCGAATACTATAGGCATAGAGCAGCTGACGTTATTTATTTAGATTTTAAAAAGGCTTTCGATACAGTTCCGCATAGGAGACTAACTGCGAAGGTCAAAGCGCACGGTATACGCGGTCAGGTAGCTAACTGGTTAGAAGAATGGCTTCGTGCTAGGAGACAGAGGGTCGTAGTTAATAGTAGTGAATCGGGGTGGTTAGATGTAGGTAGCGGTGTCCCACAGGGTTCAGTGTTAGGCCCATTGCTATTCGTAATTTACATTAACGACATAGATGTAGGATTGACTAGTAACGTGTCAAAATTCGCGGATGATACTATGTAAAATAGGCGGTAAGGTTGTTAACGAGGACGATAGTAATAGGCTCCAAGACGATGTAAATAGGATTATGGAGTGGACAGATAAGTGGCAGATGCAATTTAACGTAGATAAATGTAAAGTTTTGCATATAGGTTCTCGCAACAATAATTACACATACACGATGGGTGATAGGGAGTTAGCGAGCGTTGACGAGTAAGTAGATTTAGGCGTACGCGTATCTAAGAATTTAAAGGTTAGGAACCAGTGCCTGGAGTCTTGTGCAAAAGCTAATAGGATGTTAGGCTTCATAGCGCGTAATTTCGAATTTAAATCTAGGGATGTTATATTGCCCCTTTACAAGTCCCTAGTCAGGCCTCATTTAGAATATGCCGTTCAGTTTTGGTGCCCGTATTTACGCGAGGATGTTGATACTTGATAGGTTGGAAAGGGTTCAACGTCGTGCCACGGAACTAATTCCGTCATTGCGCAACAAGCCTTATGAAGATAGGATTAAAGAGTTAGACCTGTATTCACTCGAAACTAGGAGATTAAGGGGGGAGCTTATTGAAGTTTTCAAAATTTTGACAAATTGTTCACTTTCGATAATAGTAATACTCGCAATAACGGATTTAAGTTGCGTGGCAGACGTTTCATTACTAATATCGCTAAAAACTTCTTTACGTTTAAAGTAATTGATAAATGGAATAATCTTCCCGCGTCAGTCGTTCATTCTACCAGCGTTAATGTGTTTAAGAACCGTCCTGACAGACATTTTAAAAATATTAACGTTGTTTAAAATAAAAAAACAAAGTTAGCAACAGGAGCTCTGGTGGTGGTGCTCGAGGATGAGTCTGTTGACGATAAATGCCAGCTTGTGACATGCCAGCGTGTGATGCCAGCAATAAAAAAAAAATAAAAAAAAATAAAAATTAGACTAACACGAACGTAGATGTAGCTCGTACCGTAAACTAACCCACTTTTTGTTTAACTTTACCTACTTTTTTTTTTCTTATCTCCTTACTTTGCATGTTTGTAACTCTCTTTTCTTGTTTGTACTAGTTTGCATGGTATGACTGTGAGTTATGACTGTGTTTGTATGGCTTGTAAGCGTTTTTATTTTACTTCTTTTCATCTTTCACCCCTCTCCTATTTTCTCCGACTATTTTTCTGACTTGTCGGCAGTGGCCGGCGTATGATGATGGTGAGTCTTTTTTATCTTTTTCTGAATGAATGTTAACGCACGAGTGATAGGTGTTGCTCCTTACTTAACCCCTTATTCTCTTCTTTTCTCTTAACCCCCTACTCTTTCCTTTCTCTCGGGCTAACCTTAGAGTGGATCTTAGGGTCTTTGTTAGCCTTAGCTTCTGTAGATCTGTAGATCTTGCTTTCGGGATTTCAGTGAAACTTTTGCTATTGCGCTAGACATATCGAAAGCTTTTGAGAGAATCTAGCACAAATCTTAAATTTACAAACTGCCCTCTTTCGGTTTCTAACCTTCTATCTGTGCTTTGATCTCTAATTTTCTTTCTGGCCGATCAATAGCTGCGGTTCTAGATGGCCACTGTTCTTCTCCTAAAGCTATTAACAGTGGTGTTCCTCAAGGTTCTGCACCGTCACCCACTCTTTTCCTTTTATTTATTAATGATCTTTTAAGTTGCACTTCTTTGTGTATCCACTCCTATGCCGATGATTCCACTCTTCACTTCCCCACCCGCTTCACGAAGCGTCCCTCTCAACAGTCACTTCATAATTCGCGTAGGATGGCTATTGTACACCTCACCTCCGATCTTCTTGCCATCTCTGATTGTGATAGAGAAAACCTTGTGGCTTTCAATGCCTCTAGAACTCAGTTCCTCCACCTGTCTACTCGTCACGATGTTCCACACGATTATCCCCTTACCTTCAACAACACACAACTCAATCCTTCCTCTTCACTTATCATTCTTGGCTTTTCTTTTTCTCGTGATCTTTTCTCGGAACATCACATATACTCTCTTTGCAAAATAGCTTCTAAGAGGTTAGGTGTGTTGTACTGGCTCCGCAGTTTCTTCATCCGTGCTCAGCTGCTGTCTTTTTACAGGGGTCTTGTCCGCCCCTACATACAGTATACTTCTCATGTGTTAGGGTGGCTCAACCCACACAGCCATACTTGACCAGGTGGAATCAAAGGCTTTTCGTCTCATCAATTCCCCGCCTCTTACTCACTGTCTTCAATCACTCTCTCTTCGCTGCAATGTTGCCTCACTCTCTCTTAACTATCGCTATTATAACGGACACTGCTCTTCTGAACTCTCTAACTGCATGGCTCCTCCTTTAAGGAGAGCTCACAGCACCAGTCTTTCTACACATTCTCATTCGTTTTCTGTCCGACTCTCTAACGCAAGATTTAATCGGTATTTTCAATCTTTGATCAACTCTGGAACAATTTTCCTGAATCCACCTTTTTCCCGTCTATGATCTCCAATCTTTCAAATGCAAAGTGTCCAGGCATCTCGAAAACCCTGGACCTTGATTTTAGTTCTCTCCTTCGTGTATGTGGAGGGGGTGTTGCGGGCATTCGCCCTTGGCCCCTCCTTTCTGCATAAATAAATACATATATAATTTTTTAAAACAAAAAGAAATTACTTCTCCACAAGAGGGCAAAAAGTAACCGTTAAAGTGAATACCCCAAAAATTTTCCACTCAATTTTAACATTATTTGCAGAGTGACACCATTGATACGTACAGTGAAAATCTAGCATAAATCCCTTTCTCGCAAACATACTTCCAACTCAAGACTTCTTACACATATACACCAATTGATCAGGGAAGTACTCCAGGGGGAACGCGTTAGACAGGAGACAGGGAATGCTGAAACTCCCGTTTCTCTTGTGACTGTCCTCTTTAGTTGATCTTCCGTGTCTCATCTACCCTGTGAGCAGTCCATCATGCTCTCAAACACACTTCTCCTTCTATTCTTCACTACACGTACATGCATTTTAAATACAACACAATCTTTTCAAAATTTATATATAAAAATAATGGCATCGTGAGCCTCGGCGACCTTGATTTTGGATCTCTCTTTCCCATAAAGCAGGGCATTTTTGCGGGCACCGGCCCTTGGCCCCTCCTTTCTACATAAAAATTATAAGGGTACCAATCATTCATTCAGTTCCAAACAAGTACAACTTACATTCTGACGTCACGCAAACCAAACATACTCTAAGACAACATAGATGATGCAAACCCATAAGGGAAAATGAAACGCGATTCCAAGGTTTTTCGTGTATCCAACAGTACACCTCGTTAAATACACTAAAGGCCTTGAAATCACTTTCCTTTTTTTCCTTATGGTTTTCGATCATTTATTTACTTCAAGTGTTTACTTGTGAAATTCAACATATATATATATATAGAATGTAAAAAACGACGCTTGTGTAGAAGAGCGTTCAGCAGAAGATGAGGAGAGAGAACGAGCAAATGAAAAATGAGGTAACTTCCAGGAATCGAACCAGGGATCATCCAATTGCCCGTCGGATATGTTAACCACTACACCAAGGATCCCGATTAGTCAGTACTCGTAATTCTCCTACATACGAGCGAAATCAAAAGCCCTGAGGGAGCACCTTCGCATGCCGTACATATATACATTTTAACTGCAAACAACACACAGTATAATTAATGTAAAGAACGACGCTTGTGTAGAAGAGCGTTCCGTACAAGATGAAGAGGGAGAACGAGCAAATGAAAAATGAGGTACCTCCCAGGAATCAAACCCGGGATCATCCAATTGCCGGTCGGATATGTTAACCACTACGTATGTAGGAGAATTACGAGTACTGCGAGGGCAACGGGCCCTCTTTGCGAGTGACCCGTTGCCCATGTCGGGATAACGCCATGAAAAAGAAAAAACTATAGTGTTTGTCATTTACTATTACTTATTGGGACTACAGTGGATTTAATTTTCCCAGAAGAGTTCCTTGTTCCATGCACAGTCTGTGTGTAACACACACACACATATATATATATATATATATTTATATATATATGGTCACACTATTGAACAGTACAGTACGAAGTCAGTATTCTACTTTCAACATTATTATTATTTTAACATAACGACACTTTTTTAAAAGTTTTTGTTCTGTTTTTATGTTGATTTTGTTAGTTGATCCCTTCCCGTCATCATTGTGTGACATTTTCTTTGTATTTATTATCCATTTGGTGATGTTATCAATAATTCAGATAAGTTTTTGGCATCTTGAAAGTTAAAACTTTTTTGCAGTTTCAAATTAGTCGCTCCTGTATGAATTTTTACCAAACCACATCGCGAAATGTATGGTGAAATGATCTGTTTAACGTACTTGTATCCCTTAAGACTACGTTTTACAACCAAGTAGTAAAAATAAGATCGCAGAAAGGGTCAGTGGGAAGAGGTATGATCTAGTCCAGTGGTTCTCAGCCTGTTTTGTATGGTTACCCAAAGCCAATTTTAACCTAGCCCCATTACCTCAATCATTACTGTAGATATTATTTTTTTTATAACTTCTGGATTATCACAATATTATTTTTTATAATTTCTTGATCGCGCGTCATTACCCCACAAAATAGTTGTCATTATCCCAGTTGGGTAATTTACCCACCGGTTGAGAACCACTGATCTAGTCAAAGAAACTACGAATACTGGGCACATTCATGCACTGTTCCTCCTCAACATCTCATTTGCTTTCCAATGCATGTATCAGGGATGCGTTTCATACTTTCATAGCAACGCATCTTTACAAAATATTATTGTTGAGTGTCTCGCTGGTTAGTTGGTTGTGTCTCGTATGACCATTAATATGTGGTTATACGAGTCTGTTGAATCGATAGTAAAAGCATAATTGAATATTCTATAACGTTGTAGATTTATGATTTATTTAAACTTTACATAATACTAAGTTAGTAAAAGCCAAATGAAAACACTAAAAAAATGCGTTAAAAGGATGAACAATACATAGAGAGTAATAAGCATCACTATTATTATGAGAGAACTTCTTAAAATTATGTGCACAACATGCCACAAATGAAATTCTTTACACACAGTTATAATAATGACGTATTTTAGATATATAAAACATGTAATATTAGAAACCATGACGCGTCAGTAACAAGTATTATTTGGTCTTTCGTTATTTTGTCACTCTGGTGCGTGGTCTGCCGCGGTAATTTCCATACATTTAATAGGTAATTTTATAGAAATTAATTTTTTTTAATTTATCACAAAAAATATTTACTGAACTTTTAATTGAAAATCTGTAAATTAAATAAAAATTAATGTGTCTGAATTTGAATTTATCAATTTTAGCCATCAAACGTGAGTGGTGGTAAATGGTGAAAATGTCGATTTTCTTTGCACGACAAATGCGCGACCCCTAAAAATGATCAAACTGAAAAGAATATTTTTTTACACTCGATGAGAGTTAACTGCGTTAAAAATGTTAAAACCTAAGATTATTTTAAGTCATTTGAAATTGGATTATGTTTTTAATGCAGGACGTAAGTTGATTTAATTCAATGAGTCAAAGCCATAATAAATCTCAAAAGGGTAGTTTTTATTTAAAATTGAATTAAAATATTTAAAATATTTCATTTACATTGTAAAAATATATATAATTTCACTACAAAAGCTCTTAGACTAGGTAAAGTGACGATATAACCTCGGAATAGGCCATTGTATTTTGTAAAGTGTATCGAATTTTCATGAATAGTAAAATATGTACAAATGTGCAACAATTCCTGATTTGCTGTCATTAGCTACCGTCAGCGCCAGATTCATAGCTTTGTAAGCCTCAGGCGCTTACATCTCGTTGGCCAAATGTCCACACACAAAAAAAAAATGTTTATAGGTATGCTACTAAATTTCATATTTCAACGACTCTTTGAGTATATATACACACGCGTGTACTGTTATAATTGTTAAGAATTTGTCGTAAGAAATTTACGACGAGGCATGTTTACATTGACAAAAATGATCAGTAATGAGGAAGATTATATTTTTTCATTCAAGGATTAGGTAAGGAGGTACACAAAACTGGATCTTCACCTACTGCTCACCATTGTTCAATAACATCGTTAAAACTAACGAAATTATTATGAAAACATTACAACTTAACCTAATCAATCGTCAATATATATATATATATATATATATATATATATATATATATACAGGGTGGGCGGAAAGTAGCTCCCTATTTTGGATTGGTAAAAAAATACGTATATTATTCATTTATTTCAGAAAAAATAATATGAAAAGGTAGGCATACATGGTAGGTTTTCTCTAAAATTCAATGTGGGCTCCAACTCTTTCCACCAGCTTCTGGAGCCGCCCAGGAATGGCGTCCACTGACTTTAGCAGGAACTCCGGCGGGATGGAGGACATGACTTCCTAATTCGGTCCTCCAGTTCTTCCAATGTCCTCGGTTTGGTGCGGTAGACTTCTTCCTTTACCCACCCCCAAAGAAAGAAGTCGCACGGTTACCGCTGAAAAACGGCAGAATCGGTTCAGTGTAACGGTGTGGTGTGGTATGACCTCAGATCAGGTTGTGGGCCCGTTCCTACTGCGCAACACCATGAATGCTGAGCGGTACCTTGCTATGTTGCGAAACGAGGTCTGGCCGGTTGTCAGCACATGGGAGAACATCGACGATCTGATATTTATGCAAGATGGCGCCCCTCCGCACTTCGCTCTTGTTGTCCGTGAGTGGCTGGATGCCCACTTCCCTGGGCGTTGGATGGGTCGTCGTGGTCCACATCAATGGCCAGCCAGGAGCCCCGACTTGACACCGTGCGACTTCTTTCTTTGGGAGTGGGTAAAGGAAGAAGTCTACCGCACCAAACCGAGGACATTGGAAGAACTGGAGGACCGAATTAGGGAAGTCATGTCCTCCATCCCGCCGGAGTTCCTGCTAAAGTCAGTGGACGCCATTCCTGGGCGGCTCCAGAAGCTGGTGGAAAGAGTTGGAGCCCACATTGAATTTTAGAGAAAACCTACCATGTATGCCTACCTTTTCATATTATTTCTTCTGAAATAAATGGATAATATACGTATTTTTTTACCAATCCAAAATAGGGAGCTACTTTCCGCCCACCCTGTATATATATATATATATATATATATATATATATATATATATAATATATATATATATATATGTATGTATGTATGTATGAGAATTAATGAGACTAGGACAAAAGTAATGAAAATTGCAAGGAAAGGAAAGGAGCACAAATGAACCTAACGATAGGAAATCGAACCTTAGAAGAAGCTGAGTTGTTTAAGAACCTGGGAAGTTTATTAACCAACAATGGAGATTGCAATAAGGAAGTAAGATCTAGAATTGGTATGGGTAACGTAGCTTTTGAGAGACAGAAAACACTACTTACAGGTAAACCTAACTTGAAGCTGAAGAAAAGGTTAGTAAAATGCTTGATATGGAGTGTGGTACTGTATGGAGCAGAAACATGGACACTGAAAACAACTGAAAAGAAACCCCTGGAAAGTTTCAAAATGTGGATTTGGAGAAGAATTCTAAAGATAAGCTGGAGGGAACACCAAAGTAATGAGGAAGTACTGCAACAGGTGAGGGAGAAAAGAAGACTCAGTAAGGTGATACGAGAAAGACAGAAGAAATGGATCGGACATGTGTTGAGAGGAGAAGGATTGTTGAAGGAGGTGATAGAAGGTAGATATGAAGGTAGAATGCCGAGGGGAAGGAAAAGGAAAGCAATGCTGGATGATTTGAAAGCAGACAGGAGCTACCATGAGATAAAAAGGATAGCTCAGAATATATATATATATATATATAGGGAGAGTAAAAAATCCGGAAACATAAGAAGGATAGGATACTTTTATTGCAAAAAGACATGTGTTACAAGTAATGTTACAAGATGTGATCTACTGTATATGTTCTCCTTTCACTTCCAAACATATAGAGAACATATAGAGCACATTTTATAACATTACTTGTAGCACATGTCATTTTGCAATAAAAGTTTCCTATCACTCATATGTTTCCGGACTTTTGACTCACCCGGTGTGTGTGTGTGTGTGTGTGTGTGTGTGTGTGTGTGTGTGTGTGTGTGTGTATATACTGCCTCGTTGGCACTATAATAATAATAATAATAATAATATGTTCCGAAGGGATGATAGTATTATGGTTACGATTGATTGTTAACGTTTGATGCTGATGATAAGGCTGGGGTCACCATGATTTTTTCAGATCAAATACAGTTATTAATTAGGCTGATGGATAGACTGAGTTTTCTTCCTTTATTAAAACAAAATAAATGATTTACGAATGAGACAAAATAAAAGTTGATTGTTTACAGTTGAAATTAAATGTGCACTTGAATAATAATGACTTCAATAGTAATAAGATAACGCGCGAGGTAATGATTAGTGTTTATATAAAGTTAGATGAATAACACCAGGCCAAAATGGGGCATGATGGTAGCTCTCGTGTCACTGGTTCTTCGGAGAGATATATATATATATATATATATATATATATATAATAGAAAGAGAGAGTCGAGGTGCGTTGAGAAGTCCTTGTAACGAGATTGAGGTGTGAGGCAAAGCAAAAGGCCATGCCTTAAGCGAATCCTCGCGATATGACGTCATCTTAGTCGTGGCCATGTCGATGGAACATCGCGAAAGTATTTGCAAACGTCTCTAGCACTACATATATATATACAAAACAATGAGAGGTGCTCTTCCAATATATGCTCTACCGCGAAACTGTGATCTACCATATTCCAATACGTGCTCTACCGTGAAACTAGCCTTATAAGGCTAACTAACGAAAATATCATGACTTAACCTAACCAATCGTTAGGTCAACTATACGCCCTTGACGATTGGTTAGGTTAAGTCGTGATATTTTCGTTAGTTAGCCTGGAATATGGAATATTAGTTGGAATATGGTAGATCACAGTTTCGCGGTAGAGCACATATTGGAAGAGAACCCAATGAAAATATCACGACTAAATCTAACCAATCGTCAAGGGCGATTGACATTGGTGCTTATTAAAATTGCGGGGGTATAACGGAACGTACCAAATATATTTTTTAAAAATTTTTGTGAACTCTATTACTTTCGTAGGCCCGAAGCACAGTGCCTATGGTGCCTAGGTCATAATCCTGGCCTGTGTACCGTCACGTCATTTGAAAGATGATAAGCACCGATTAATAAGCGTTTTAAATAGTGTAATACAAAGTAGCAACTTTGGACACATAATCAAGTGTAAATTAATTGAATAATGATTAATTATTTTCACACCTTGCTTTCCTAATAGCCTACATAAAACAACAAAGCTACATAAAAAGATGACCTTGTACCATTATCGATATTATCAAGAAATCGTGAGAAGCAACGCAACAACAGTTATGTGACTTTCGTATTTCTCCTAAGTGTAATGTTAAAACGTCTTTTAAATTACTGTAAATTAAACATTTGAGAACAGTGAATAAATTCTAGGAAAACATCGTCATGCCTTGTCTAAAGCTTTAACTAGTTTACTTCTTGTTAGATGAGGTTCGTAGGTGTTACTGCACGATTCAAAGTAATGGAAAGTAGGAAGTGTTTCTAGAGTCAATATTTCCCCATTTAAAAGTTCTGAACATCTTTATTTTTTCCCACATTTACTTTAAATTTGATATGCAGACGACTCCTGCATCTTCATAACCGCACCAGTAAATTATGACCTTCCCACTAGCAGTAATTTGAGCACAGTCTTCATCAGGAAAGGAGTTTGCACTATAGCCAAACTGTCCATTGAACCAGGGTACAGGATCTGATGGTAAGACATCTAGAAAGAAAAAAAATATTCTTTTATACACTGAAACTCATAACCGATAGGAAAAACATATATGTGCGAAGCCATATCATAAATGTTGAAAATGTTCCTCATTTACTTCCGAGCGCGTTAATGTAATTAATTAATTGACGTAATTCCCATCCATTGGGTAGAGACTTTTCGGACCCCGTGTACAAACTGTACATCTTTTATTGTTCCAATTAAAAGTGTTTTCGGAAATGAAATATGAACAACAGTACTTCAATCTATTAAGGTAACTCATGGAGAACCTGAAAGGAAATGCTGAAACAATCGTGCATTTATTCCATATTGTTTACTTTATAAACTTTTCATTTCTGTATGAAATGAGTAAGATTATTCCGTTTATTAAGTACAAAACTTCTAGAATTAAGGCTTAGCCATACGACCAAATTTGAATAACTGTCGTTATTGTTCAGTTTATTTTTATCTTTTACACTTCAGAGATTTACTTTAATTTTGTAAAGCAGGCAAAATATAGGCAAAACACGTCATGAGGGTATCCCATGAGGGCAAATTTTTGTATGACACCATCAAGACTACCGGGCTGCGCGTCCCCACCACCAGTGAAACCTACAGTAAATCATCTACGTAGGAAGACATCGTGTGCAGTTTCCATCGCGTTCGAGATGAGGTTCTGTGAGGTGAGGGTGCGCAATCCTTCGGCCTTGAGGGCTTCATGACAAAAGATTCCGTCATGCCCATTCATAGGATACACTCAAGATGTCACTAATAATATCACAATGAACTTTCACTTCCCTTTGCCTCCATTATTAATTCATAAAATTTTCTTCTTTGTTGTTTGATTTATTTTCAAATTTTTATCAGTTTTCAAACTTTTCTACTTTGAATTCGATGTTCGTGTAAATAATCTAAAATTCGATCTGCATTAGTTATAATGTTGAACATTATTACTTAAGTGAAATATTTTTTTCTTAAGCATTGTTATACTTCAACGTCTGCGTTAAATTAATTAATTAATTGTAACTAGACGTTCTGATACTTTACCTGAGCCATTTTGCCATTTTGGACTGTTTTCTACATCGATGTCATTTACTGGGTACCACATATAACTCAATCCCCCCGCAATCATCACTGATACCATGTAGTCATTATCTTCTTGAACCTGTGGTACGAACATGTCTGATTTTCTTTGCGTACAGAATGCATTTGCATCGGCATAACTCATCGGTTTAGGCATTAATTTAATCCATCTTTTACGCCACTTAAGGAACTTGTGAAACTGATGGTAACCTGCATAAATGCGAAACGTGAGTGCATTAGGAATAGCGTACACAATGTCCGCGATGTATTAAATGGCTTAATTGAAGGTATGAGAAAAGCGAATTTAACGCTTTACCAGTATTCCTATATTTACAGAGAGAAGGAAAGTTCGCAATGTAGTTGGAATAACCTCTCTTCCACACACCACGGCACCCCATTCTTATACCTGTGTATTAACCTAAATTACCTCCCTATACGATAGGTTATGTTGGGTTAGGTGATGTTACATTAGAGTATATCCGGTTAGATTACGCATTTCCAATAGGAATAGGGAGGAAACACAAACTTGCGGTGCATCTTGCTCGTGAAGAATCATGCACCAGGACTGATAATAACTAGGGGCGTCGGCAGTACAAACTAACGAAAATTGTAATAAATTGAATACAGGTAGGGATGTTCTTTTGACAAAACTAACGCAGAGCATTGTTGTTTTCAGTGGTGATGAAACACGTACGAAAGCATCGTCAGTACTTTGACCCCCTATTTGCTTGGCAATGCTGCTGCGAGCTGCTCGTACCCTGAAATGGGCGTATGAGCGGAATGATGCTCTATGCGAAAAATGTTTAATTCTTCCTACTTCTACTTAAACTATGAATCCATCGAGGAATAAAATTGTAATAAATTGAATACAGGTAGGGATGTTCTTTTGACAAAACTAACGCAGAGCATTGTTGTTTTCAGTGGTGATGAAACACGTACGAAAGCATCGTCAGTACTTTGACCCCCTATTTGCTTGGCAATGCTGCTGCGAGCTGCTCGTACCCTGAAATGGGCGTATGAGCGGAATGATGCTCTATGCGAAAAATGTTTAATTCTTCCTACTTCTACTTAAACTATGAATCCATCGAGGAATAAAAAAATATATATACAGTATATATGAGTATATACAGGGTGTCCGGAAAAGGTGGTACACAGGTCATGCAAAATACTGGAATTAACTAAATACTGAAATGGAGAGTAACACTTAGTTTTATTAGTAAATTTCTACATGGGCTCCTTTTGTGGCACGACGTATGTCTAGTCGATAATCAAGTTCAGTCCAAACACGACTCAACATCTCTTGAGTTACGGTTTTTATGTCTGCAATAATCCGTTGTTTCAGGTTGTCCACACTGTCCATCATTCCGGTATATCAGGGACGTACCTGGGATTTGGTCAAGGGGGCGGGCGCGTGTGAGTAACTAAAACAAAGGTGTGTATACCATACGAGTATGTATATGCATAAACATTTACTAGAGCCAATATTCAGGTTTGACGAACTGCTTGCTGATGCTGCATAATCTCTAGATGCACTTGGGACACCAGAATTTGAAGTCTCGGTCTGTGTACTATTTGCCACAGAAGATTGTTCAAAATTGTCAATTTGATTAAGTCTATATTTAGCAAATTTACTCTGATTAATTATCATCTTCATTCATATCTGCATCACTCTCATTTTTTCTTTTGAAATAATGATGAAGATCCATGATGGCAGCTCACTTCACAAGGTACGAGTATACAATGCAGGTCACAGAAGCACTTGATAACAATTACAAGAATTACAAATCGCCAATACAGAGCATAGAACTAAACAGAACGAAAATCAGAGTGAACAGCCCTAAGGATGCCTGGGGCACAGGTGCGAAGTGCGCGGTTTTCTCGCCAAATTGGGCTGGTTTTAAGACAAATTGGCGGTTAAAATTAACAGTCGCGGGTTGGTGAATTTTTTACTATTTTTAAATTCAGATAACGTCTTTTTGACTAATAGCGGAAAGTTTGAATATTCAACAAATATAAATACTGTAAACTAAAAAATTTGTAGGTATCAGTCACCGATACATGCAAATTTTTTAGCGTGCGAGTAACTAAAACAAAGGTGTGTGTGTGTGTGTATGCTACCATATATATACCCAAAGGGCGAAAGTTTTCATCAGTTCCATATGGACGTCTAGAATCCAGATAATTATAGGATTAATAATAAAAAACATCAAAGCTCATGTGTTTATGAGAAAGCTAAGTATTTATATGTACAAAAAATATGAAACTGAGAAACCTTAGTGCACTTTTGCAGATTAAATAAATTCATGTATTGTATACTTTTTTAGAAAATCAAAATAATACTTCTTACAAACTAAAAATTAAGTATTTGAACGGAAATAATATATTTTCTTATAAATTAACACGGCTTAAAAATAGGATGACATTTTTATGGCAATACAGTACTACATGAGGCGCCGCTGAGATGACAGATATCAAGTTTTCCCTAACAAAGTAAATTACCCATATATATTTTTGGGAATATATATTTGAATGGCATTTGTTGACCGTTGACAACCTCACGCCCCCCTTGGGGTTGGGAACCGATGATCTATATATATATATATATATTATATATGATACACACAGACCGTGCATGGAACAAGGAACTCTTCTGGGATAATTAAATCGACTATAATCCGAATAAGTAATGGTAAATGACAAATACCATAGTTTTTCTTTTTCATGATGCTAGCCCGACGTGGGCAACGGGTCACTCGCAAAGAGGTCCCATAAATATAGCTTCCCTCACCAGCTATCTGCAAAACAGACAGGATCCAGCTTTGGGACATGGATCTAGGGTTTAAAGCAGCCTAGCCCTGCTACATTTAGAACCTCAATATAAGAAAAAGACTCGCTGCCTTCACGTCAGATTGAATACATCAAAGAAAAAGGGGTAACTATTATATTTTATCCAAAAACCAAAACTTAAACCTCAACTGGCAGAATTGAGCGTCCACTTTTCAAGGTACATAACATGTCCGTTTCAAGATGGGAATGAACTCAGAATGGTCCCCTTAGTTTTTTATGATACACACAGACCGTGCATGGAACTTTTTCTTTGATGTATTCAATCTGACGTGAAGGCAGCGAGTCTTTTGCTTATATTGAGGTTCTAAATGTGCCAGGGCTAGGCTGCTTTAAACCCTAGATCCATGTCCCAAAGCTGGATCCTGTCTGCTTTGCAGATAGCTGGTGAGGGAAGCTATATTTATGGGACCTCTTTGCGAGTGGCCCGTTGCCCACGTCGGGCTAGCATCATGAAAAAGAAAAACTATGGTATTTGTCATTTACCATTACTTATTCGGACTATAGTGGATTTAATTATCCCAGAGGAGTTCCTTGTTCCATGCACGCTCTGTGTGTATCATAAAAAACTCAGGGGACCATTCTGAGTTCATTCCCATATATATATATATATATATATATATATATATATATATATATAGAGAGAGAGAGAGAGAGAGAGAGAGAGAGAGAGAGAGAGAACCGCCCGGAAATTTCTTTCCTCGCCGTTCTCAAACATCGTGGAATCAAAACAAAGGCTATACACGGGGTGATGAAATAGGCACAGAGGACGTCACCAAGGCCTATAAAATGCGATTTCTTTCTCAAATCACTCTCACGTGCCATCTTCTCGTGTTTGTCGTTACGTCTCTCTCTCAGCGCCTTCGTCAGTAACACCACGGCCCGCTGTTTTCTTTAAGGCTCCGGACGAGCATACACGAAGTCTATCATCTCTATCATCAAGTAAGGCCCTCTCAAATTTCATCCTGCAAGAAGCAACATCACTGTTGCAGGAGTTTCCGTTGGCCCCCTTTTCATCAAGTCTCTACCGGCCCTCAACACTCATCCTCTCGCTGGTTAGGCCAGTCCGCCTGCAGAAGCAATCCTTCGAAGCCCAGGTCTGTAAACCTTCTAGTAGGGTACAAGCCACAAGCCTACCCTTGCCTTCGTGTTAAGCAATTCCCGCGTAGCCTACAAGGCTACATAGTGTAACTGCAGCCAAGCGAATAGGCTATACCCAAAAGCGTACGCAAACAACCGGCAAACTAACTCTCTCATTACGACTGCGGTAGGCCTGTACAGTGTACAGTGTACAATTATTTTACCGTATTTTATTATCTTACTGTATTTGTATTCGCTTGTTTTTTTGCTCATTTATGCACTTCATTTTACTTGCCTAATTAATTTACTGTACCATACCGTACTTTCATTATCTCAGTTATTATTGGCTAATTACTTATTGTACGTTCACTGCTGCATATCTCATTAGCATACCTAAATTAGTATTTATCATTAGTGTACTTTCTTAACGATTATATTGTGTAACCATTTTGTCCTGCCAATAATAATCAATCATTTGTAATATAGTATAAATAGCGTTATAGAATTGTTAATCACTGTGAACAAATATATACTGTATATATGTATATATTGTGTGTGTGTGTGTGTGTGTGTGTGTGTGTATATATATATATATATATATTATTACGGAGCTATTGAAGAATAGGGACCCCAGCTTTCTTTAATTAGGCTTATAAGGCTAACTAACGAAAATATCACGACCTAACCTAACCAATCGTTAGGTTAACTGTACGCCCTTGACGATTGGTTAGGTTAGGTCATGATATTTTCGTTAGTTAGCCCTATAAAGCTAACTAAAGAAGGCTGGGGTCCCTATTCTTCAATAGCTCCATTATTATATTAGGGTGGTCCATAACTATATAGGGAAAATGTTTTTAATATTTCCTGGCACCCACCCACTGAAGTTGTGAGGTTATGTGAGAAAATGTTGCAGGTAAATTTTCGTTTCGATCAGTTCATATTTGGGGGTCGCTCACGCGTTTCAAACTATATAATTCTATCACTGTAATAGGTATTATATGGTATGCACTACAGCTCCACTGCCTTTGGGTTCCTCCCATCCACAAGCTGATGGATGAGTACTATCTGTTCTACGACGGGAGTGTCATGGTTGGCAACCATTCAGTCGCCCAGTTAAAGAGCTTTTTCTGGCATCCGGAAACTTCCGGCGATGCTCCGACACTACTTGCAGCAGAACTGCAGCTGCTCCTCGTCTTTGGTGTGGCGGCCGCTGTACTGTTTGACGAGGGCCACAGCTCGCTCGGCGTAGTCATTCACCACCCTGAGGTTTTCCACAACCTTAACCGCCGCCTGAAACTCCTCCATTTTTTCACATTCATCCGGATATGGATGGAAGCGGAAGCGGCCATCGGAGCAGTGAACCATGCCTTCAGGTAGACTGTCACAGCGAAGATGTTCATGACTTGCAAGCATGTTTTCTCTTTCGGTGTGAGATGTTGCAATTGCTTCCGCAACATCCACATCTTGATAGAATACAGGACCTTGCACATCCAATGAGTGTGATGCATCACACCTGGGCGCTTGAATCGAATCGGCGATTCAAGATTTCCACCAAGGAAGAGAATGGCGAGATCCAAAAATTCCCCTTGTAATCATCTCGGTACGTTTCGCGCTGGATTTGGTCTTTGGCGAACTTCAGAAGTTCTTCTCTGACTGGTAATAGGGATGAACCAACAGTGGGGTCGTCGACACCTGTTTGGAACTTACTTTTGTCGATGTAGTTCCACTGTTGCTGGAATCTCTTGAATAACAGAACTTTAGGACCAGAAATTGCGTCATGACACGCCGTGAACGTGGCGGCGACAATTAGCTCCATGATATGATGCCTGCATGTAAAGTAGAGCAGCTCTTTCTGCAACTTCTGCTCTAGGAGCAAACAACATCCTGAGTGACGACCAGTGTTAGCAGCGGCAGTGTCGAAACACATCCCCACCACTCTTTCACTTAGTCTCCAAAGTTTCAAGAGATCGAACACCGCTTGTATCTGCTGTTGCCCACTTCCCGAAGCTATTTTTGGCACTCCCAAGAGCTGGCAGTTGCCATCTAAGGTGGATACTAAGACGGGAAGCCGGTCCACCTTCTCGTTGTTGGTAAAGGTCTAGCAGAAGCTTTCCTTCCCAGTACACCACCACTGGTCCGGAATGGAATCCTTTTTGAACCAATTCAGCCTGTTGCCTGCAATGATGCTCTCGGCTGCACTTCACAGAGGTTCGGCTGAGAGTCAGTTCCTCGAGGTTTTGGCCAAGGTTGCGAGCTGTTTCCGATACAATGTAAAGCGCCATCCGGTCACTCACCCTCGTCCTGTCTAAGGCTGAAGATAATTCTGAGTTGAAAATATGCTTGGTCTGGTGTGTTCTTTTTTTTAGGGGGGAGGGGGGCGGAGAAGGACAACCTCCAGTGGCTCCCTCAAGAAACTCGTCATCGGCAGAGCTTGAAGAAGCAAGTTCGGCTGTTTGGAATGTCGAAGCTTGCTCTTCGACTGCTTTCCTCTTTTGGACGTCTTCCTCTGCTTTCCGCTTTGCAACCTTCTGCTCCTTCTCTACCAATATTTTGTCGACGGAGCCCATTGTGCCACGCCGACCGGGCTCTGTTTGAGCGAGAAGGAAGTCGCGATCTTCTTGAAATTGGATCATTTGGAGAGCGTTTCCATGTGCAATGTCGAACAAATTGTTCAGTTTGCTTTTGAAAGACGTCTCGTTTTGGACTTGTTTTGGATTTCGCCTTCCCTTGTTCTTTTTCGAAGCCTGCCACCAGTGATGTAGGTCTTGAGATCGGTCTCGGTCTCGAGACCGATCTCGAGACCCAATTTGCAGATCTCGATCTCGATCTCGGTCTCCGCTATTTAGATCTCGGTCTCGATCTCGGTCTCAACAGACGCGGTCTCGGTTTTTCTCCCCGAGACCTTTCGAGACCTCTCGAGACCGTAATGAAAAATACATGTTATTGGCATACTCATGATAGTGGCTTGGTTGAGCAGACACAATTCAGAATGTTTATGAAAGTTTGTAAAAGTAAGGGACTCTAGGTATTCACTAATCAGTCACCCTGTTTTGAGTTGCCACGTTTGTCTTACGGGGGGGGGGGGGGGGGGGGGCTGGATTTTTTTAGGTTAGCGCTACAAAAATATTTGCCCCCCCCCCCCCCCGCCCCCGTCAGATTAATTTTATTGAAAATGGAAACACTAAATAGAGAATTATATATATTATATATATAAGTATATATTATAAGGCCACTTAGTAGTTATTAGTTTATTAATATACTTAACATACGGTAGTCTAATTTCCATAGTAGTGTAAAACAAATTGAAAGGGCATGAGCTTGGTCTCGATCTCGATCTCGGTCTCGAATTTTAAGGGTCTCGATCTCGGAAGGTAGATCTCGATCTCGAACCTTTGATCTCGGTCTCGATCTTGGTCTCACAGGATCAGGTCTCGGTCTCGGTCTCAGTCTCGGACTTGGTGGTCTCGACTACATCACTGCCTGCCACTCTTTGACAAAACAGTGGTCCTTCCGGCGTGTTGATATGCGGGCTCTTTCCCAAAATGAGAAAACTTCGTCCAGCACTTTTCGGCGCTTTGTTTGGTGTCTTTCTTATTCACAACATGATGGTGCAAAAAAACACCTAGGACCTGGCCATTTGAAGGCAGTTTACTGGTTAAATTTTTTGGTCCGGTTTGTCCAACAAGTAAAAACCACGTGTTTTTGACATGACCGTCACCGTAAGTAAATGTAACCAATATAAATCAATGTAAGATATACCAATATCTATTAAAATCTATTTCATATAGCTATATTTAACACTCCAACTTGTGAAAGAGCAGAAAACGGCATTAATTAGCACCTGTAATAGATCATAGTAATAAGTGATTCAGAGAAGAACATATAACCCCATGACCGACCATTAATTATGTACCGATGTGAGTGAAATTTTTCACAATTTATTTTCTGCTATAGTGACAGATTAGGCGGGTGGGAGCTGGAAAAATCGAAAGTTCGATTTTATGGATCACCTTAATATATATATATATATATATATATATATATATATATATATATATATATATTTGTTATTCAAAAAATGTGTGTTCATTTCATTGTGTCAGGTTTGCTCTATAGGTTGCAAACTGGGAGCGTGCTGGGGAATATTTTCTAAGACCACAAGCACTAAGTTTGCAACTGTTGTACTGGAATTTTCTGCCTCTCTTAATTCTCCTATAATTTCGCTTTCCTAATCATTCTGGAGAAGTCATAAAGTAAACTTGTTGTACAACTTCTGCAATTTTTGCAGTTCATACAATCACCGACACTGAAATAGGCCTACTAGTTTTTCTTTGTCTGTAAGCATGAAAGAAAACTAAATATTGATCGTAGATAAATGCATCCATTCAAGTAAATCTAGGTATTGAGTAGCCATAAATGTTAAGATTATGTATAATGCTTCCCTTTCGAAGGAAGTACTTAAAATGACCTACAAGAAAAAGGGATATTTAAGACTTCATTGTTTTGCAGCTTAATTGAATAAATGAACTTCCATTGCAACGGAGTCTCGCAATGTTTTGACCAACCAGAGAACAAGAAATTAATAGAAATTAGAACCACTTAATCCACAAACCTACTACATCCAAGTACATGTCGCAGTTTGGATTCAAAATTACATCAGATACTTCTCTTATGAGGACGCACGTCTTGGTGTTATTTTCCATTTTTACATTGAACACGAAACAATTCCTCATGCTGTAGCAAATTGCCCCACATTCGATATGAGTAGAAACCTGTGAAAAGATAATATAAGGTTGTAACATATATTCTGCTCGATTTTTTAGTTCATTCAGAACAAAAATTAAAGGACTTATAAGGACAAATTTGCTCGAATTTTTAGTTTATTCACAACAAAAATTAAGCGACATAATAACAAATTAATCATCACTATAATTCCCTTCTTTTTCTATAATCTCCTACCACCTGTAGAAAAGTTTTTTTATGCCACGTTCGAAGAAATCCCTTGGTTTCGAATTAAAAAAAGCGATCACTTCGTTTTCGATAGCTTCCCTGGATTGCAACTTTTGTACATCTAGGTGGTGTTGCAGACTTCTGAATAAATGGTAGTCTGAACGTGCGATGTCCGAAGAATAAGGTGGATGAGGCATTTTTTCCCAACCAAATGCCTCCAATTGGTCAGTGATTCGAGCAGTGTGAGGGCGCGCGTTATCCTAGTGGAATAGAACACCTCTGCGATTAATTAATGCAAGACGTTTTTCTTGTAATGCCATCTTCAGTCGTTGGAGTTGTTGGCAGTAGACTTCAGCTGTGATTGTTTGGTTATCTTGCAGAAGCTCAAAATGAATAATTCTTTGCATATCCCACCAAACGCATAACAAAATTTTCTTTGGATGGGGTCCATTCCTTGGCTGAGGTTCAGGCTTTGTTTCACGGCTAAGCCACTGATGTCGACCCTTAATATTGTTATAGAGGACCCATTTTTTATCCCCAGTGACGATCCGATTCAACATCGATTCGATGTTGAAGATTCGCTTGTGACAAATCATGCGGAACCCATTTTTCAACCTTCACTACTTTTCCTAACAGCTTCAAATGACGATGAATGGTCATATGGCTAACGCCGAGTTGCAGGCCAAGTTCTCTTACAGTTACCGTTGTGTTTTCCTCCACTGTTGATTTCAGCAACTCTTCATCTAATTCATTTGGTCGTCCTGTTCGTTGATAATCTTTCAGACTGAAGTCTCCATTTCTGAACTTCTCAAACCATCTCCTACACATTCATTCGCTCACAACATCATTTCCATAAACTCTTTGAATATTTTTTGCGGATTCACTAGCGTTAGATCCTTTATGGAACTCATACAGCATCACATGTTGAATATGCTCTTTCGTGGGCTCCATGTTTTTTAAATTATTGTAATATCGTAGGGGTGGCGTTGTAACTGTATGAAAAACACCAGAGAAAATATTCATTAGCCTAAGCCTACACTAGCCTAAACCATTCTGTATCACTCTGTATCGTGATAAAACCTGTGCGAACCTGTCGTCGCGTGTATTTTGCAACGTTTCTAAAACTATTTCACATTATCTTGAGGTTATTCTATTATCTATTGTCCGTTTTCTAATCGAGCAGAATTTATGTTACAACCTGATAATAATGTGTAGCATGTCAAAATAGGTGTGGTGTGTTAGGAAGTGGATCTGGTGAATTTTAGCATGAAATCTAGTGTATGGCAAAATGGATTTGGGGCATTTCACAAAGTAAACAAAAAATTTCCTTCATTTTACTATGAGATTGGGTTATATGGTGAAATGGATTTGGGGCATGAAACAAAGTAAACAAAAAATTTCCTTCATTTTACCATGGGATTGAGTGTTGTGTCGCTAAGTTGGAAATGCTGTTTGGGTACATCATAAGGTAGAATCAGTGAAGGCACTGAACAGCTTGTCGGTTTACCAGTAACTCTAGCTTGAATAGGTGTAGAGGACCGAAGGGCCCACCCATGGACAAGTGAGAAATAACCAGACAAGAGGAAGTCCTAGTGGGTACTGGGAAAAATTGCAAGCTGGCATAAGTACAAAGTTCCAGAGTCAAGAGCATTGGGGGCTTCTCTAGAGTATCCGCAAGTAAACCAACCAATCTGTTTCAAGTGTTAATTGCCCAATGAAAGAAAAACTAATTTATCTGGAGACTAAGCACAAGAGCTTGATGTTCAGAAATAAGGTTTATTCATTCAGTGTGGCATTCTAAAAGAGTTTCTGGTACATAAAGTGTTAAGGCGTGAATGGACAATGCTTACAAGTAGAGTTAACATTGGTATGGCCCTGCATGATGATGAAGGCCCAGTGACAATTCCAGAGGGGGCTGAAGGGGCTCTAGCAGCCCCCTCCATTGATAAAGATGTTTCGCGAACCGCAACCCAAGTGGAAAAACATTCATATATCCGCCAAGTGAGGCTCCAGCTAATCCTTCACTTTGGTGGAGGAATAGGGTCCGCATGGATCTCTCTTGTGAGAGAAGTTTGTTGTGTATATTCATAATGAAATACTTTAATTGTATTCGTAAATACAGTAATACTGGGATAGCGTATTCAGTATAGTTGAAAATATCGTGAGGCCAGGCTGAGAGTTATAATGATATGTACAGGTAACTGCACAAATGAGACCTCATTAAATACATAATTTAGAAAAGCAATTTTCATACTGTTTGTTCGTGCCAACACTGAAAGAAGTGTTTGAATGTATTTTTCAATGAATTTTCTGTCCTCTGATAGGTTGAACAGTCGTCTAGGAAGTGGCTGTATATTATTTCTATTGTGAAGTGTTTCTGGTTTTGATTGAACGTTCCTAATAACCTGATAATCATTGAACATTAATCTTATTACCAAGTACTTTTATCGGAATGATTGCTTAATAATTAAACTTGATTTAGAACTTCATCCGAACCCAACCAGCCCATCCCCCAAACAAAAATCCTAGATCCGCTACTGCTGAGGACCCACTAGTGTATTTTTAGATTATGGTAATGGTCACAAGTTATATGGAGTATTACAGTTTAAGGTTAATCAGTTTTAGTTCTCAAAATTTATTTCATTGGTCTGTGTCAATTTATTAAGAAATCATATACACATCTAATACGGGTATAATTGCAGGAATAATATTAAGTAAGTTAAGTTAAGTATTGAGTTCTACTTGATAAATTGTAGATGCTAATCATCAGAGCCGTTTCCTGACTTAAGCAGACTAAGCGGCTGCTTAGGGCCCCGCTGCTACTAGGGGGCCTCTAGACAGGCTCCCAGGTCATACTCAGTGGGCAAGAATAGGAATATAGCTCGTTATTATTAATATTATTATTATTATCATGATTATTATTATTTAGCAGATTAGTTGTGGTTAACTAGATGTGATTTCGTGCATCTTGGAAAATGAAACGACATTATCCATCAGGAGCTGAAAAACAGAAAAAGAAGAAAATAGAGGAGAAGCTTTCCAGTAGCACAGTTGAGATGTGCCACTTGTATATTCTTATGATTACAGTTCAGGCAACTAGGTTAGGTAGACCATCAAGCTAGGCAAGTGCTCAGGAATCGTGTAGAATAAGCTAGTCTCTGTAATATTTATAATATTTCGAAATGTGAAATTTAATGGATCACATCACCTCAAATTCTGTTCACACAGATCAATTATCAAACAAGATAAGAAAGAGTATTTTAGCAAAAATTAACAGAATATGTAATGTTATGTTCTTCTCAGGAGCACTACTGAAATATTTGGAAAAGCCATCCTCAGCAAAGCCTGATGATCATCATGAGCCAACAGCAGGACCATCCTCTATGCAACCTCAAACACCAGTAGAAGTAGAACCTGATGAACCAACAAGTGGCCCATCTTCTGTTCAGCTTCAAACACCACACACAGGCATTTCTACTGAGCAACAAGAACCAAGATCTGCTCCACCGCTTGATCTGTATGACTGGCCAGTTGTCCTGTCAGATGCCTTGAAGACAGATCTGGTATCTCGAGGACCATTTCAAGTCAGTCCAGATTTCACATCCCCTAAAAGAGAGGACGGTAGAAGCTTTCATCACCATTACATGTACAGAACATTAATTAATGGGGAAAAAATAAAGCGAAGCTGGCTGATGTACTCTAGAAGGAATGATGCTCTTTATTGCTTCTGCTGCAAGTTGTTTTCAAGGAAGTCGTACAAATTAATTACGGATGGACTTTCAACTGGATAAACGTTGGTTCGCTTGTGAAAGGCCATGAGAATAGTTCAGAGCATGCAGATAACATGGCAACATGGAAGGATCTGGAACTGCGGCTAAAAACTGGGAGGACCATTGACCAAACTGAAATGTCATTAATGGAGGTAGAGCGAAGACGCTGGCGAGATGTTCTCACACGCCTTGTAAGTATAATCCAATCACTGGCAGAGAGAAACCTTGCTTTCAGGGGGTCTTCCTCTACATTGTACAATCGAGATAATGGGAACTTCTTGAAGGAGGTTGAGCTGCTTGCCAAATTTGATCCAGTGATGAAACAACACATCAGCAGAGTCGAAAGTGGCCAATATAGTCATTCAAGTTACCTAGGAAACATCATTCAAAATTAGCTCATTGGGTCCATTAGTGGGAAGATCTTGGATGCCATTGTTGCAGAAATAAAACACTCCAGACACTGCACTCCAGACATAAGCCACCAAGAACAGATGTAATTTCCACAAATTTCCCCTGCCCTCGCGAAGGTGTCGCAATTACAAACAATTTGAAGGTTCTATCCTTAAATGCTCGTAGCTTACGAAATAAAATAAACGAATTTTTTTCTTTAATTGCTTGTAATGACTATGATTTAATTGCGATAAATGAATCGTGGCTTAGCACCGAAACACGTGACTTTGTAGGAGAGTATCAAATTAGAGGTTATAGACTTTTTGTTAAAAACAGAACAGGTAGGCGAGGAGGCGGTGTTATGTTGTATATCAAAGATAATATTGCGAACGTTATAGAAGTAAAGCACACAATTCCAGAACCGATAGATTCGACTATAGCAGAACTTAAATTGAACGATTTCAAACTTGTTGTTGCGGTTATATATAGGCCCCCTAATCAAACAGCTGATACGGACGAAGCGTTATATCGTGAACTAAAGAGAATAATAGGTAGTGAGCAGGCTTTAGTTATGGGTGACTTTAATTGCGCCAACGTGAATTACGATATAATGCAGGGAGACGCGGAAGGTAATCGTTTAGTTAATTTTCTCGAGGATAGCTTTCTTATTCAAAAGGTTGGGGAACCTACGAAGTTGGACAGTATTTTAGATTTAGTAATAACTACGGATGATAGGCTAATCACTGGTCTTCAAGTAATAGAACCGTTAAGCAATAGCGATCACAATATGGTAGAGTTTGTCCTCTCAGTAAGCCACTCGAAACCAGCTAACTCGACTAAAATTCCTAACTTCCAGCAAGCAGACTTTTGTAAATTTCGAAATAAATTGTCACGCGTCAATTGGGAAAACGTAATGGGGAACTCCAACGCAAAACTAATGTGTGGAATCGTTTGAAACAGTATTTAGGACTATAAATGAGGAATGTGTACCGTACAAAATTAAGCGTGCGAAAGTAAATAACAAGCCCTTGTGGTTTACTTCTAGAGTAGGAGACATTATAAAGAGTAGAGATAGGGCTTATAGGCTACATAAGTGCGATAAAGACAATTTGTGGTTACGAAACAACTACATATCTTTAAGGCGTGAAGCGAAAAGTGTAATAAAAAAGTCCAAGCGCGAATTTGAAATCTCCATAGCTCGTGACCGTAAAGAAAACCCCAAGCGATTCTTTCAATACGTCAACAATAGAAATCCAGTAAAAAGTGTCTTGGGGCCGTTGAAAAAGGTTAACGGAGATCTAGTTTCTGAAAACAAGGAAATTGCTATCTTGTTAAATGAATTTTTTTACGTCAGTTTTTACTATAGAAGATGTAACGAATATCCCTACGGTCATAGACATAATACCTTTCGATAATGGTAATATTTTGGATAATATTGTGGTTAGTGAAGGGGAGGTAATGCGTTATATTGATAAAATGAAAATGCGTAAATCACCGGGGCCGGATTCCATATATCCCATACAACTAAAAGAATTAAAAGATAGCATTGTTGTGCCGCTAACAACGATTTTTAATGCGTCTATTTCTGAGGGGTGCGTACCAGATAATTTCAAGTTAGCAAACGTAACACCTATCTTTAAGAAAGGCGATAAAGGTGCGGCGGGAAATTATAGGCCAATCAGTTTAACGTCTGTTGTAGGTAAGCTACTGGAATCAATAATTAGGGATCGTATAGTCGAACACTTAGAATTGCATAACTTAGTTAGAAATATGCAGCACGGTTTTAGGCGAAACAAATCTTGCTTAACTAATCTTTTAGAATTTTTTCAAGGCGTGGTTGACGTTTCGATAGTCATCGGGCGGTTGATGTAGTGTATTTAGATTTTCAAAAAGCGTTTGACACCGTACCGAACAAAAGACTCATTGAAAAAACTAAGGCTCATGGAATCAGGGGTGTAGTAATAAATTGGATAGAAGAGTGGTTGCGAGGTTGGAAACAGAGGGTGGTCGTTGATGGAGCGGAGTCGTGTTGGGCTAATGTAGCGAGTGGCGTTTCTCAGGGTTCTGTATTGGGCCCCTTGCTTTTTCTTATATATATTAACGATTTAGATGTCGGCCTAGTCAGTACGGTTTCAAAGTTTGCGGATGACACGAAGCTGGGTGGTAGGGCGATTAATGACGAAGATAGAGGTAAAATCCAGGAAGATCTGAATAAAATCGTTGATTGGTCAGTCACATGGCAAATAAGATTTAATGTCGATAAGTGCAAAATTTTACATATAGGTTCGCGTAACGGTAATTTTGCGTATAGTATGTCAGGGAAGGAGTTAACAAGCGTAGAGCAGGAAAAAGATTTAGGAGTTATAGTCACTGGTGATTTAAAAGTAGCGAAACAAAGTACAGCAGCGGTCAATAAAGCGAACAAAGTGTTAGGTTTTATAGCTCGGAATTTTGAGTACAAATCGCGCGATATTATAGTTCCTCTTTATAACTCATTAGTTAGACCCCATTTGGAGTACGCGATCCAATTTTGGAATCCGCATATGCGAAAAGATATAGACAAAATCGAAAGAGTTCAAAGACGAGCAATAAGATGATTCCGTCGCTTAGGTCAAAGTCGTACGAAGATAGGCTTAAGGAGTTAAAATTGACTACACTCGAGACTAGAAGGCTAAGGGGTGATCTAATCCAGGTTTTCAAAATTATGAATGGGTTCGATAACGTAGATAGAGATAGCTTTTTCGAAGTATCTCAATATAATAGGACTAGAAATAACGGGTGTAAGTTGACAAGTAGAAGGTTCGAGACAGCAGTGGCCAAAAACTTTTTTACGCATAGAATAGTAAATAGCTGGAATAGTTTGCCGGTAGAAGTAATTAGTAGCACGTCTATAAACATGTTTAAAAATCGATTGGATGCATATGTTGATAGATTGGGTATAGTTTAAGATAGTAAAATTAAGGCTTTGTGGATCGGAACCCACGTAAAATTATAGGTCCCCTCCGCCACCACGGAGGACATGCACAACACAAAATTATGAACACAGTTAGGTAGACCAGCCATGAGTGGATCCTAGGGTCTTTGTTGGTCTGAAACATTATAACATTATAATATTATAACATTTAAATTCTTGTATCTGTTTTATTGGTTCGTCTCTCAATCTGAAAATAATGTCAGCTGTTTGGTTTGAGCTTTTGGGATAAAATTGAATAACCCTAGTTTTAGTAACATTAATATTAATGTCATGGTTCTGAGAATATGATTCACAGATTTTTACAAGACGATACCTGGAGACCTTTCACCAAAGGGCTTATTAACACCATATCATCGGCATGGACCAAGTTATTTATCCTCATGTCATCCATACAGCATCCCACTATTGCCTCATTAAGCGAAGCAATTAATCCATCAATATGTACATTAAACAGCAGAGAGGGTGGGGATGGGGCGGAGAGGGGAAGGGAATGCCTATGTGGTTGCCCACTTCTCGCCCCTTTAAATAACGTTCCAAGTAGCACCAGTTGGATGCACAGGCATCTTTTCACATTAAATATCACGAAACAATTACTCACTACGACAAACTAGGTGTAGGCCTAAACTCGAGTTACTGTAAGTTCATGAACAGAATTACGTAAAATACTTTTTCTTACCTTTTCCCTTTTCCTTCATATTACCTATAAAGTGCTCTATGTATCTACTGTACCTGTTTTTTTTCTATTTACTTGAAATCCGTACATTGGTCACTTCTTTGTGTTTGCGGGGATGTCTTTATGTCCTAATATTTTAGAACATTTCTTGTGAATCTAGCAATTTTCAGCTTTTTTCGGATGGATCTAGTGACACCCGATAATTCACTGGGCAACACGTATTTTATTGAATGATATCTGACACTTGATTCTAGGTAATTTGGGTGCGCTGAATACGAATTTCAACTCGGTTTGGCTCTATCAGGTCCTGATTCTTGTCGACAGCCTATGTGCCATTTTCCAGATTTTTCAAATTAGGACTAAAAAATTAAGTCATGTCTTAAATTTTTTTTTCAAGTTTCATGAATACAAGCAGTTCAAACTACAGTAAAATTACATTATAACGATAGAAATGACTTAAAATAAAAAAACAAACAGATATGAAGCTTTCACTGTGGCAAAAATTTTCTTTTGTAAGACTTTCTAGCGTATTTGCTTGTTGATGGCAGGTCTCTTATCAAGCACCAGCAGTAATCAGCCATCATGTGGGAATCCCAGCGGCCTTGGTACCGTTCCTCCATAATTTTTATATCTTGGTGGAATCTCTCCCCTTGTTCGTCACTTACATCACCTAAATTACTTGGAAATTGGTCAAGATGGCTATTCAAAAAATGCATTTTTATGCTCATATTGCAATCTAACTCTTTGTAGTCCCTTAAAAGTTTTTTTACGATTTCTTCGTAGTTATCTGCCCTATAATTGCCTAAAAAGTTTTCTATCAAGTCCACGAATGAGAACCAGCCATTTTTTTCGCGTTCATTCATGACATTAGGAAAATTGCTGTTTTTAATCATTGTTCTTATTTGTGGACCGTCGAAAATTCCCGCCTTGATTTTTTCATAACTTAAACTTGGAAATTTTGAAGTTATGTATTTGAAACACTCGCCGTTCGTATCTAAAGCTTTTACATATTGTTTAATGAGGCCTAGTTTTATATGCAGAGGAGGAAATATGATTTTATCTCTGCTCACTAAAGGTGGATTAATTACGTTTTTTTCTCCGACAGTAAGTAATGTTCGTGCTGGCCAGATTTGTTTGAAATAATTTTTTCCTTGGCTCTGCTGTCCCATAAGCAAAGGAAGCAGGGATATTTAGTATACCCTCCTTGTTGTCCTAGCAGAAAATTAACCATTTTTAAGTCAACACATATGATCCACTCGTGCTCCCTATATTTGATAAGATTTAAAACCTTTTCTATATGTTCATACTTTTCTTTTAATTTTGTTGAGTGCCCAATCGGTATCGAGCCGTATAGATTGCCATTATGCAACAACACACACTTAAGACTTCTTTTCGAACTGTCTAAAAACAAGCGCCAATCATTTGCATCGTAAGACTCAACCCCCATCTTCTTTAACAAACCAACTATGTCGCAGCAATATACTAAACTATCCTCTGTTCTAAAATATTTAACAAGTTCTTCTTCTCTTTTTCTGTAAAATGAAATGTATGTGTTTGAAGTAAGCAAGTTTTTCTCTAAGTCTTGAAGCTAAAATTTCCGCAGCCTTTTTTGGCAAATTTAGATCCCTTACAAGATCATTCAACTCGGCCTGGTTAAACTTTTGCGGATCGTTTTGACTTTCAAATACGCTGGGGTCAAAATCGGTGTCTGACTCCTCAAAGTGCATAACAATATTTTCAGGAACATCTTCAACTAATTCTTGAGTTGGCAGACCCTTAAATTTTGGAATGGGGATCTCATTTGAATGTAGCACAGGTCGTATCGCGGTGTCGAAATTTGGGTACTCGATACAATGTTTATTTTTCTTAGTGAAGCCCGAAGTCTTGACAAAGCAAAGGTAGCAATCGGTCTCGTGGTTAGTAGGCTCTCGCCACACCTGATATGGAAAAAAAATTGTAAAGCGTTAACAAAAGCGACGAGAGACTTGTTTTTATGAATTTTATCAAAAGTTATCACCCAAACATTTAACATTTCTATGTGTTTCAACCTTATGCAATATTTGAGATTCTTATAAACATTTTCTGTAAATTTTTGTTTATGTACCTAAGTTACAATTACATTTAGGTAAGTTACAGTATACTAGTGATTAAATTACGTAGTTTTATGAAATCATAAACTTACCATCGGAACTCCAAAAGGTATTTTTGAATCCGAACCCTTCGTCCAATGTCTCAGTCTTTCAATGCATATAGTGCAGGCTTTATGTGGAGCCCACGATTTATCTTGGTCCCCCAGTTTTATGCCAAAATAAGCTAAGTAAGCTCTTTTTACGAAGTCAGTTATATTTGCTCGTTGATGTGGAAGTGTAAAATTTCCACATATATAACAGAAGGAATCAGGGTTGTTTTTGCATTTGAACTTTCTAGTGCTTGATGACATATTGCTTGATTGTTCTGCCAATTTGTAAAGGTATTTAAAGCCCTTAATTCATATAAATTTAAGAAAATCTGAAATATAAACACAAAAATTAGTTTAAATAGGTACTTATTATGAAATAGGTACTTACAATCTATGAAATTAAACTAGAAACACGGATGAGTAGGTACAATATAAATTACGTCTAATTAAATCAACTATATTAAATCACGATGACAAAATTACTCACTAAATCATATGCCAATTCAAAATTATGTTAATGCCCAAACTTAATTAACTAACTAACTCAACTGACTGACTGACTGACTGACTGACTGACTGACTGGACTGATTAACTCTGGAAACGAGTCGCTTTTATATATTTTAGTTGTCCCTCTAGAATACTCTACAGAGAACAGGAACGCTCGAGAAAATTTTAGAATTCTATGATATTTTTAGCTTAATTTACTAATATTAAAATGGGTTAAAAATGACAAAATTAAAAATATTTTTAGGGTGTTACATATAAAAATATACATAATACAACAATACCATAACAATAGGTACAAATACCTAGATAAAAACCTAGTTGCATAATGTGTAACTGCAAAAAGACAGCGAGTATTGAGAAAAAAACCTTTTTATGAATACGACGAAAGAGGAGGGGTGTTGAGCAAAATCAGGACCTGATAGAGCAAAACCGAGTAAAAATTCGTGCTCAGCGCACCCAAATTACCTAGAACTAACTGTCAAATCTAATTCAATAGACAAAAAGTTGAAATTTGTTCCCCAGTGATAATTTGACTTGGCAATTCTGACCTGAAAGACTTGATTATTTTCACTGTCCAGTCAGATTTGTCCCTAATCGGCTTGTCTTTGTCACGATGCAAATCCCTGTGCCTTGTTTGTTTGTTTGTTGTACTACATCATGCTTCCACTTTTATTCAGCAGCTTAATAGGCCTGTTCAAAAATCAACTTTTTCTTATTTTCATAGGTTTCTGTACATTTTCCCATGCTTTTTGACCTGAAAAAGCCGAATATCACAACTATTTTGACCTAGGATGTTGGGAAGCATTGCCGCATGGAGCTTTAAATTTTCTGCCTTGAAATCGGCCAAAGCGCCAATTCCGGGGTCCCTTGAATTATGTTTTGCACTTTAACTTTTGATCTAAACAAGATAGAGCAACAAATTAGGTATCAAATGAAAGAGCATAAAATTAATAAATAATAATAATAATAATAATAATAATAATAAATAAATAATAATTAATAATAATAATAATAATAATAATAATTATCTATCATTTTTTAGGAAACAACAGAAACTCAATCAGAATCTAGAAAACCATCTACAAGTTACAACTTCACAATGGCATTAAGCAAGGAGCTGAGGGAGCTCCGTGGGCGCACAGTTGATATCTCAGAACCTCCACGTACTATCCACAGGCAGGTGTCAACTGGGCCATCTACCAGATATCTCACTGAAACTTTCCTGGTTGGATACCCTTCAGCTTTTATCAGTGGTTCCCAGCTTCCCACCAACAGACAGGCGTTCCAGTATTTCCTTAATCTTCAGAATTTACCGGAAAATGCAGGGAGGCCCATGGTTCAAGACCTTGCATATGAAACAGTTGAATCTATCATCCCATTCTGGCAGATGGCTAGGATCAAGACAATGACCAAGTACAACGCAATGAAGCTCTTCATGAAACTACATGAGAAACATCGTGCTCTGGTGAAAAGCAAAGGAAGAGCAAGTAACCCTGGAGGAAAAAGAGGAGCATTTGTGCTGGAATTAGACAGCCTGTTCGATATAGGAGCTCCAGATGCAATCCAGGAAATACAGAACAACAGACTGTTATCCAGAGAGAAGAAAGATGAGGATATCAGGTTCTACGAAGACCAAAAGACTGAGAGGAAAGGTCATATGTCTGGTCATGACAAGATTTTTGAGACAAGATCCCTGCAGCAAGCAGCGAGGAATGAAAGACTGCAGCATAGACAAGAACAAGGTAAAACTAATTACTTTGAACGTTATAAAAAGTTTTAAGTTTTACTCCATTGCGATATTTAGCATGTACTTAACAATTACTGTGTTAACATGTACTATTTTACAGCTGCAGCAGAACAAGAGGCAGTTGTTCATGTGGATGACATTACCTGGGGTGACTCAACTGACAACGACGCTAACACAGAGGACATGGATTACCATCAGCCTCGTCCTGGATGTTCTCACCATCAAGACACTGTGACTAGTGTGACTTTGACGTTTCCAAGGAAGGTCATGGAATGTGATGTCATCTGCAATACAGCTGATCGTCTTGGTTTATCAGACAATCAAGTTACTGCCATGGTTTCTGCCACCTTGAAAGCTGGAGGGGCTGATCTGGATAACTTCGTCATCTCAACCTCAACAACACGTCGCAACAGAATGCTGTCCAGGTATAATATCAGCCAGAGTCACATGTCCAAGTTTTGTGAAAACCCCCCACAGTACGCTGCCTTACACTGGGATGGAAAGTTGCTCAAAGATGTCTTGGGGAGTGAACCTGGAAGTACCTCAGAGACTTTAGCTGTGCTAGTGTCTGGTCCACCTTCATACACTGAAGGAAAGTTATTGGGAGTACCTGTCATCGACAATTCTTCTGGCACAGCTCAGGCTGAGGCTTCAATGGATTTACTGGAGACATGGAGGAGAAAGTGGCAGTCAGAGAACGCCAAACCAGATTCGCTTGAACCTGCATTAAAGGTAGATTATAATTCTTCGTATGCTCATCTTGGGGTGACAATTCTTCGTATGCTCCGATTATTTAATATTTAATATTTAGTGTAAAATTTTCTACCTTAATTGTAATTTTATCACTTTCTTTTCAGGCTTGCGATACCGATATATTCCCAAACATCAACTGCTTGTTGCGAATTGGTTGCACCATACCCGTCACACCTGCTGACAAGGAACGTGCCAACAGTACCTTGAAACTTGTGAAGGGATACCTTAGGACTACTATGTCCACGGAGAGATTGTCGGGCTTGGCGTTGATGAGCATTCATTACGACAAGCCCGTTGATTAAGAAGCTGTAGTTCAACGGTTCGCTGAACAGCAACCCCGACGAATGGCGATCGTTGATCCAGTCTTTGAGAGTCGGGAGATTAACTGATATCTCAGTCAACACAAAACTTTGGCAAGAAATATAACAACTTCATTTATATTAATGAACAAATCTAGAATGATAAAGTATGATTTTCAAAAGAAATTTAGGTTTTGATATTGTGAAATTTTCGTAAACAGTGTTTCTTTAAGACTTATCACGAATTTTGTCTTTCCTCGTGTAATTTTCTTGCAAATCAGTACATAACTTAGATGTTGTAAAAGCTAATAAACTTGAACAAACACCCCACAAATTGCTTAAAAACGCGTTTCTGAGTCTTAATTTCAACCCCCCAGAAGCCTTCAGCACTCGTACCGAACCCCCCTCCAGCAAATTCTGGATCCGCCCCAGTGGGCCCCCCCTGTTTACTCGGTATTTTATTATGAATGTTTTTTGTGTACATAACAAGCAAACTGATTATATGTCCAAATCACTATTCAGAACATACAGTATGAATAAACAACTCAGAAGAAAATGACCATTTTGTTTTTCGAATCAATTATATTAATTCTATCACCATACAATTTACAAATGCAGTACCAGTCCATGCAGACAAGACAATTGTTTACTGCAAGATTTTCATAATTAGAAGTGTACTTTCTTTGCCTTCTCTCTAGCAAAGTGGTAAATGATTCTGATGAAACTTAAAGTACGGGCTAACTGGCTTTCAATTACAATGGTTCCCAGATCTGTCAGTCGGTCTTGGGCATTGGTGGACCAAAAATAATATTGTATCTGTTTTACTTTGACTATGATAATCTCTATAAAATGTATGTTCATTAATTAATAATTATATTTCCTCTCTGCTATTTAATCAATTGCTTTATTAATATTTTTAGATTTTATTCCCCCTCTTTCCGGGCCCTCTAGAGGTCCGGGCCCAGGGGATTTTTCCACGGTATCCCCACCCTCTTGGTGGGCCTGCCCTGTGGTACTGAGCTGCGTACTTCCGATTCTGATGATGATATACCTTGAACTTTGACGACCTGTAGACGTTCTCTGAGGAAGTTGTAGATCCATGTTCCCACTTTGCCTGTTATTCCCATATATTTCATTTTATGTGCTATTATACCATGATCACATTTGTCGAAAGCTTTAGCAAAATCCGTGTATATGACATCGTAGTTGTCTTTGCCTTCCAATGCATCTAGGATATTGTTGTAGTGTTCTATAAGTTGTGATAGGCATGATCTTCCTGATCGGAATCCGTGCTGATTTTAAACGTTGCCTTTGGAACACCATAACATACAAAATAAAGATCTACTCTGGTAAGCCTAAGACACTTGAAGACCTAAAGACCAAAGTCTATGAGGTACTCAGCAACATCCCAGCTGAGCTATTTCTAAAAATTATGTCAAGCATTTGTGTAAGGTTGACTAATGTGTTAGAAAAAAAATGGCGATTAGATTGAACATGTTTAATTAAGGTTAATAAACTATGTTTTACGTACCTATTACGTTTGTCTGTGACCACTTCCTTTTTTTTTTCACTTAGAATATTTATTTGGAAATAGCGGCATCTTTGGGGGACACCTGACAATTTAGGCCTGTTCAAAAATAAACTTTTTCTTATTTTCATAGGTTTCTGTACATTTTCCGATGCTTTTTGACCTGAAAAAGCCGAAAATCACAACTATTTTGACCTAGGATGTTGGGAAGCATTGCCGCATGGAGCTTTAAATTTTCTGCCTCGAAATCGGCCAAAGCGCCAATTCCGGGGTCCCTTGAATTATGTTTTGCACTTTAACTTTTGATCTAAACAAGATAGAGCAACAAATTAGGTATCAAATGAAAGAGCATAAAATTAATAAATAATAATAATAATAATAATAATAATAATAAATAAATAATAATTAATAATAATAATAATAATAATAATTATCTATCATTTTTTAGGAAACAACAGAAACTCAATCAGAATCTAGAAAACCATCTACAAGTTACAACTTCACAATGGCATTAAGCAAGGAGCTGAGGGAGCTCCGTGGGCGCACAGTTGATATCTCAGAACCTCCACGTACTATCCACAGGCAGGTGTCAACTGGGCCATCTACCAGATATCTCACTGAAACTTTCCTGGTTGGATACCCTTCAGCTTTTATCAGTGGTTCCCAGCTTCCCACCAACAGACAGGCGTTCCAGTATTTCCTTAATCTTCAGAATTTACCGGAAAATGCAGGGAGGCCCATGGTTCAAGACCTTGCATATGAAACAGTTGAATCTATCATCCCATTCTGGCAGATGGCTAGGATCAAGACAATGACCAAGTACAATGCAATGAAGCTCTTCATGAAACTACATGAGAAACATCGTGCTCTGGTGAAAAGCAAAGGAAGAGCAAGTAACCCTGGAGGAAAAAGAGGAGCATTTGTGCTGGAATTAGACAGCCTGTTCGATATAGGAGCTCCAGATGCAATCCAGGAAATACAGAACAACAGACTGTTATCCAGAGAGAAGAAAGATGAGGATATCAGGTTCTACGAAGACCAAAAGACTGAGAGGAAAGGTCATATGTCTGGTCATGACAAGATTTTTGAGACAAGATCCCTGCAGCAAGCAGCGAGGAATGAAAGACTGCAGCATAGACAAGAACAAGGTAAAACTAATTACTTTGAACGTTATAAAAAGTTTTAAGTTTTACTCCATTGCGATATTTAGCATGTACTTAACAATTACTGTCTTAACATGTACTATTTTACAGCTGCAACAGAACAAGAGGCAGTTGTTCATGTGGATGACATTACCTGGTGTGACTCAACTGACAACGACGCTAACACAGAGGACATGGATTACCATCAGCCTCGTCCTGGATGTTCTCACCATCAAGACACTGTGACTAGTGTGACTTTGACGTTTCCAAGGAAGGTCATGGAATGTGATGTCATCTGCAATACAGCTGATCGTCTTGGTTTATCAGACAATCAAGTTACTGCCATGGTTTCTGCCACCTTGAAAGCTGGAGGGGCTGATCTGGATAACTTCGTCATCTCAACCTCAACAACACGTCGCAACAGAATGCTGTCCAGGTATAATATCAGCCAGAGTCACATGTCCAAGTTTTGTGAAAACCCCCCACAGTACGATGCCTTACACTGGGATGGAAAGTTGCTCAAAGATGTCTTGGGCAGTGAACCTGGAAGTACCTCAGAGACTTTAGCTGTGCTAGTGTCTGGTCCACCTTCATACACTGAAGGAAAGTTATTGGGAGTACCTGTCATCGACAATTCTTCTGGCACAGCTCAGGCTGAGGCTTCAATGGATTTACTGGAGACATGGGAACTTACGGATAATGTTACTGCCCTTGTTTTTGACACTACATCCAGTAACAGTGGAGTTCACAGAGGAGCTGCCAAACTGCTAGAGAAAATGCTGAACAAAAAGGTGTTTTATCTGGCCTGTCGACATCACATCCTGGAAATCCTAGTAGGAGCAGTTTGGGAGAAGCTGTTTGGGAAGGTGAAGGGGCCAGATAATCCCTGGTTTGAGCATCTGAAGGATGTTTGGACGGACTTGTCCAAGGAAAACCCAAAGATGCTGGCTATCAACAGCAAATGGCTGAAGGAAAAGAAGAAGAACAGTGAAGAAATACTCCAAGACATTCTAACAGCAGAAAGGCTTCCAAGAGCCGACTACAGGGAAATGGCTGAACTGACAGTCATTGTTCTTGGAGGAACGCCTCCTCGAGGTATTCACTGGAGTCGACCAGGCGCCATTCATCAGGCCAGATGGATGGCCAGAAACCTGTACTCCATGAAAATGCTGATGTTTGCAGATCAACTTGAGTACGACGAAGAAACTGTATCAAAGCTGGAAAGACTCAACACCTTCCTTGCGCTGTTCTACACTCCTGTATGGATGATGTCAATGTCTGCTGCAGATGCTCCCGTGAATGATCTAAGTCTAATCCAGGACATGTTGAAGTACAAGAAAACTGACCCAGAGCTTGCTGATGCAGTACTTAATAAGATGGAAAACCACAAATGGTACCTGACGCAGGAAGTCGTGCCATTTGCCCTGTTCAGCAGTAGATTGAGTGACACATTGAAGCACGACATTGCTGCCCAGTTACATGCCACTGAGAAGCCAGACAGCTTCAGAACAGGAAAGCCTCTATTCCAGAGAGTCACAGCTAAGACCACCCTGGTTGATCTCATTGGCCCAGAATCACATTTCCTGCTGGACACACTGAACATTGGATCCGAGTGGCTTCTGGAACCTGTCACGTCTTGGCCACAGAATGAGGACTACAGAAAAGCGTTGGACTATGTTAAGAATCTGAAAGCGGTGAATGACATTGCTGAACGTGGTGTCAAGATGATGAGCGACTTTGCAAATGTCATAACAACAGATGCCAAGCAAAGGGACTATCTCCTTCAAGCTGTGGAGTTCAACAGACGCCGCTTTGACAGCTTCAAGAAACAAACTCTCAACAACTGACTGTGTAAATGTCATTATGAAATTAATCATCATGTAATGCTTTCACTTCTTGATCGATTAGACTTGTGACAAAATGTTAATCTCAAATTTGTGTCATGAATAAGGCGCCTTGTCTGCCTTGAGTGTTGAGAAAACGAATTTTGTGATATTTCTGAAATCTTTGTATGTACCAATGTGCCATTTCTTGTTCCAAGACTATCATAATTGTATAAGTTAGAAAGAGGATTAAAAACACTTTAATTTGGTGCCTATTTTGTTGCTCTATCTTGTTTAGATAAAAAGTTATAGTGCAAAACATGATTCAAGGGACCCCGGAACTGGTGCTTTTGGCCGATTTCAAGGCAGAAAACGTAAAGCCCCATGCGGCAATGCTTCCCAACAACCTAAGTCAAAATGGTTGTGATTTTCGGCCTTTTCAGGTCAAAAAGCATGGGAAAAAGTACAGAAACCTATGAAAATAAGAAAAAGTTGATTTCTGAACAGGGCTAACCTGACATATATATATATATATATATATATATATATATATATATATATATATATATATATATACAGGGCTATTCAAAATGATTCACCTGATTTCAAATGAGAATATTTTTTAATGTTACAAATACTGTTAACAGAGCTGGGCACTTGCGGCATATTGCGGTACTGCGGTACTGCTGCACTACCAAACCGGTACCAAACCGGTACGCGGAAATTTGAATGCGGTAGCGGTACTGCGGTACTTTCAGCGATCCTTTGCGGTACTGCGTTATGGGGGCCCGGGGTGGTAGTGCGGTGGTACCGCAAGTACCGCAGTACCGCAAAATATGCCGCAAATGCCCAGCTCTGCAAGTTGAAATACAGTGTGATTTGTGATACATCAACCAAAAGAAAAACTGTCCAAATTTTGTCTCTCACCTTATAAATGCTCTATGTGACTTCCCCTAGTTACACGAGCAACGTCGACACGATAGTCGAATTCCTGGAAACACACTCTGATTCTTTGCACATTATCCTCAGACACGCGCGGTCGTCCTGTGGACTTGCCTTTACACAAACATCCTGTTTCCTCGAACTGCCGATACCACCGACGGATGCTCTGAGCACCCGGTGGATCTGTTCTGTAACGTCGACGAAACTCACGCTGCATTGTGACTACCGATTTACAGCTCGAAAACTGCAACACACAAAACGCCTTCTGCTGTGCGGACGCCATTTTCACACTGACTGTTTGTTGCTAGGCTAGGCCACGGCGTGACTTTGGAGCCCTCTCGCGGTGATCTTGTAAAACTTGAAGATTTCCTCTTTCATGTGGTGTATGCCCAGTTGATGCACGGTTGATAGGTACGGAAGTATTCTCAGTTGAAATCGGATGAATCAGTTTGAATAGCCCTGTATATAATATATATTAACCCTGATAAACCAATAATATTTATTGTTGGCGAGATGGGTTAAGATTAGCTTGGGTTGCGTTAGATTTGGCCTCCCATAAACGTAGAGACTAGATCCGCCAATGCCAATCACCATACATCCCTATGTAGGTGCCTATGGTGATTCGATGCCTATGGTGATATCGAAGCCTATCAGAGAAGGTAAAATATTCACTGATAGTTTAAGAAGACTATTTCTTACCTCTTTTGACACGTACAACCATCCGAGAGCTTCTTCTTTTCTCTTAATGTACGTGTATTCCCTCTGTGAAAGAGAGAAAGACAAACGCAGGAAAGTGCCAGATGCCAGTGCCAAAACTAGAGTCCGAAAGATGTTCATAGTGAAGAGGTTGACAACAGACAAATATTGTTGATACCGTTCACTGGAAATATTTGTTGAAGAAAAGGACAGTTATTGAGGAAGTCTGTTACTGAGGCAGTCTGTTCAGAACTTTAGTCACAGTATTTGGTAAGGAAAGAGCTAGTCTAAAATCGGGATAAATAGCGTTAATTCATTAATACGTTTTCAACAAAAATTAATGTTTTCACCCAAAATGTGTTTAAATTTCTATGAAAAAGTTGCAAAAACGTTTCAATGTAGTAAACAAAATAATTGCAAATAAAGCATTAAGTAACATTCTTCAAATCCCAATTTGAAAAAAAAAATCTCTATATATATATATATATATATATATATATAGGGTGTCCCATAAGTCCGGCATCATAGGAGAAATTAATATTTTTCTATTTCTACAAACCATAATTCATATTTTTCTCTTTCTACAGGCCATAATGTCAGTGAGCAAGGAAGAACGAATCCAGATAATTCTACTCATAGGAAATCGGAGTCAGAGTCAGACTGCATCCAGACCGCGAGCCAATAACACAGAGTTGTGTTAGCAGACTTGTTGCAAAGTTTAAGGAAACAGGATCCATAGAAGATAAACCACGCAGTGGACCTTCAAGGAGGTCCACTGACGATGATACAGCGACTGCTATCCTGGCTCATTGTAACAGAAGTCCCAATAAGTCTCTTCGGCGATTGTCCGCCGAGACAGGAGTGTCGAAAAGTAGCATCCATCGCATTCTTCAGGCTCACAAATGGCATCCATATAAACTTCAGATCCTACAAAAATTAAGGGAAGATGATCCGGACGGCCGATGGAATTTTGTGAATGGGCTACGGAACAATATGCTCGGGATGCCAATTTCCCGTCCACCATTCTGTTCAGTGACGAGGCTGTTTTTTATGGAAATGGTGAGGTAAATCGACAGAACACCCGCTACTGGTCTCAAAACAACCCTCACTGGTATACCTCTTCAAAGGAACAAGGTGCATCTCGGGTGATGGTATGTTGTGGCATTTGGAAGGATCGCATCATAAGCCTCCTCTTTTTCGATGAACATGTCATTGGAGGCACCTACCTACGTATGCTCAAGGAAGAAGCATTTCCCAGTGTCTCGAACGAAGAAGGAAATTTCCCAACATGGTTCCAGCAAGACGGCGCTCCTGCACATTACAGCACCCAAGTAAGGGAATACCTGTACCAACAATTCCATGGCCATTGGATAGGAAGTCGAGGGCCTGTGGAATGGCCAGCTAGAAGCCCAGATCTCACGCCACTAGATTTTTATCTCTGGGGCCACTTGAAAGCGCTGGTATACGCAGAGAAAATTAGGAGTGTTGAACATTTGCGGCAGTGCATTATTGGGGCATGTAACACCATTACTCCTGACATCATTCACCGTGTGCTTGCTGACTGGGTATCACGTCTGAATTTGTGTATTGAAAACAATGGTGGACATATTGAGCACGTTCTGTAAATAAAAGCTTTTGTTTTGCCCTTTTTTATTATTTTTCCTATGGTGCCGGACTTGTGGGACACCCTATATATATATATATATATATATATATATATATATATATATATATATATATATATATATATATATATATAAATATAATGAATTTCACAGGGCCGCGAAAAAGGGGGTTACTGTGGGTGCTGCAGCAACCCCAACATTTTTGGTAGGGGTGCTGGAATATGTTTGAGCACCCCCTGGTTTTAACGTTTGAGTGGCTGTTTATTTTGTAAAACTTATTTTAATATTGTAGCTTATTCAGCAAATGAGAAAATACTAAAATTATGAACCGTTTCAACATATTTATGGAATCACTTCAGAACACATTTCAGCTGAATGGTGTTTACTTTATTGTGATCATACATCATTTCGGATGCAAAGAGTGGCTCTCGCCTCTCAGGTCCTTGAAAATTTAAAAAAATCTTAAATACACTACAGGGTGTCCCAAAAGTCTCCATACATAGGGAAAATTAGCACTTTTAGCAAAATGTAACTTTATTTACAAAACATTCTCTACATGATTGCCATTTCTTTGTAAACACACACGGATGCGTCTCTCCCACTCATGGTAAACTCGTGTTAACACATTTGGTGTTATGGACGTAATGTACCAGGAAAAGACACAGAACATGGATCGCCTAAAGGAACGCATTCGAAGTGCAATTACGTCCATAACACCAAATGTGTTAACACGAGTTCACCATGAGTGGGAGAGACGCATCCGTGTGTGTTTACAAAGAAATGGCAATCATGTAGAGAATGTTTTGTAAATAAAGTTACATTTTGCTAAAAAGTGCTAATTTTTCCTATGTATGGAGACTTTTGGGACACCCTGTATTAATGTTTAAGAGTTCTGCCATACATATATAATAGATATATAATCCATAATGTCTTCGTGCTTCACACTCGCAGTAAGTACCCAAAATATTCAGCGCCCCCTGGTAAAATATTGTTCCATCGTTACTGGAATTTCACACTTAAACACTGAAATGAATGACTAATGCCAACCCACAAGGAAAAAGAAAAAATTATTACGAGGATTTTCGTGTATTCAACAATACACCTCGTCAGGAAATGAAGGGAAAAAGCAAGCTGACCAAAATATATACCTATGTACATTAAAACAAAAAGTAAAATGAGATTACCACAAGGTTAGCAAGCGTTGATTAAAGGCAAAAGACATTTTAACAAGATACTGTCAATTTTATACATTCTCGAACTGTTACTGAAATTATTTTTGAAATATTCTAAAATATTCCTTTCAATTATATCTGTTTTTTGATGAGAACTTTAGAACTCTCCCACTTAATACTATGATTACATCTTTAGATCTGATTAAACAATACATTAGAATTATTTGCTGTTCTATACGCATATTTATGCTGTTTTACCCTGGTATCTAAAGTTTTTCCCGTTTGACCTATATAAACTTAGTTACATTGGTACGTCCGATCAAATACACGCAGCCAACAGCATTATCTGGGATATTCTTAATTTGGTGAGATTTAACCAAATTATTATTATTATAATACTTAATTAAAGACCACGCTCATGCCAAGTGTTTTAAGCATGGTAAGATAGGCTAAGGTTATTTTTATGATCAAATTCATTTACAATTACACTATTATAATACCTATTGAATAGGTATTATAATAGCGTAAAGCTAAGAATAGTATTCTTAATTTTCCTAAGACAGTTATCTAAAAATGGAATAGGATAACATATAATAATTTAGTACCAATATTCATGATATTGCTTAACTCAGAATCTAAAAATTCAGAATTAACTACTCTGAGAAACATAGAAGAGAAAATAGGAGATTTTATCTGGTAAAATGCGCAAAAGAGTAAAAATGCACATAAGAATTGTTATTACCATAGTAGGCTTGCGGAAAACTTCACATTTGAATTGATTCATGCATCTCCGAATTTTTAGATACAGAAAAGATAAGCATCCATCATTTTCTTTTTCAACAGTGAACTTAATAGATGGGACTAAATTATTGAGTTTACCAAGAAATTCGTCAACATCCAAATTGTCAGGCCAAAGGCATAAAACACCATCTATATACCGGTACCAGACAAGGTTAAAATTAACAACAGTGGGCAAAATTCTACACAGGGAAAATACTCAGATATCTTATCTTACAAAGTCAAATAAGTCATCAACAGGAACTTTTGTGAATAACGAACATGCATCAAAACTTAATAGTTTGAAATTAGGATCATGAGGAAACTTCAGTTTGTTAATAAGATCCATGCTATTTATGACATGGGATTTCAAAATAAATCCAACTAAAGGAGTTAATAAACTAACTAGCTATTGAGATAGCTTATAGGTTACTGAGTTTACTGAGCTAGCAAAAATCCTCATGGCCTTAGAAAGGTTATTATAATTATTTTTTTTAAATTTCTCTTAATTTTCTGTTAAACATTTTGTTAACATCCTCCAATGGGTTTCTGTTTAGACTTTAGAGTTTAGAGGTTTGTACGTATCACGGTCACTCAGTCAATGTAATTATTTTTGTCCATGATGACGATCGAATTAAATTTGTCAGCTTTAGTAATATGTAATGAATCATTATTTTTAAGTGTTTTTAGGGTTTTTCATACCTGAAAAGATAATTCGATTCATAACTCATATTTAAAGCACCATATACACACACACCCTTTAGCTAAAATCACATCACTATGTTTTTCAAAATTGATAAAAGATTTGGCAATAAGTAAACTGATAGGATTTTTTGGGACAGAGAATCCTAAGCCATAACCTAAGGCACATTTTGTATTGAAGTCTAGCTCATGGGAAGACAGGTTCAAAAAGTAAGTTTACAAGGCGTTTTGAAGAAACTGTTTTATTACAAGGCAAGTAATTATTACAAGTATTTCAACAACAACGTAATACTACTTTTCTACATAATCACCAGACTTAGGATAATTATGCATTTAAAACTGGCTAAATATGCATGCAAATATGCAGTAAAAACTGAGAAAATATGCACTTAAATATGCATTTAAAAATAAGTATATAAATACTAATAATAAAAACTTATTATATTTATTTCTTCACCAAATAAAACGATAGAAAAGGACATTAAAAGGACAGTAAACTTCACAAAAAAATATGATACAGGAAACTTTTTACATATTACATTTAATTACAACATATTGCTTTAAATGTTCAAATGTCATTCTACGCCTGTTATCAGCCAGAATATTTTTGTATTCAGAGAATATTCGTTCCACTTCGACAGTAACTATAGGAGCATATTCTAAAGCCATTATATCCGAAAGGTTGAGGTGTTCTAAAGTTGAATCAATTTGTATATTGTTTGACAGTATTTCACTAATTTTTTTCATCATGCCATACCCTTTATTTTTTGACAGAACAGTTTCTAGTTTACCATAGAACTCTTTGATTTCAAGACTTTTTAATGAACTGCGAATTCCTTCAACTAATTCAATGCTATGCTTAAATGGCAATTCTTTTTCTTGCAGTTTTAAAATAGCTGCGCAAATACAGCTGAAATTGATGGAAATGTAAATCAGATTCTCTCGAATACCTTCCTTTGTGAATGCAGTATTTGCATCTGTGATGCTGTGACCGCTCTCAGGATCAAATGTCTCCATCACACTCTTTACAATTTCAAAATAGTCCACATAATAGAATGCAGCTTCTAACCAGGTTCCCACCGTGTTACTATTGGGGAAGGAGGAAACGGTGCACTTCCAGCAAGTTCTCTAAATTTTGCTTTGCGGTATGGTGCTTTTACAAAAACTGACTTAACGCTAGAAATTAATTCATTTACATCCTTGTACTTTGAACGAATATATTCTGCAACTCTGTGCAGTCCATGGGCTACACATGTCACATGTATCATTTTAGGATAAAGAACTTGAAGTCCTCTCATACACTTAGTCACATATGGAGCACCGTCAGTACGCACTAAAAGAATTGAATTATACTGAATACCAGAAGGCATTAATAGATTTAATGAATCATTGAAAAATGCAGCGATAGTTGCATGGTTTACCTTGTCCAACTCAGCAATTGTTAATAAATAAGATTGACCTCTGCCATATTCTGTTCCCAATAAACCAAATACAAAACTTGCAACACACCTCCGCTCTACATCTGTCGTTTCGTCAATAGCCACCCAGATCTTATTATTTCCAATCTTACTTCTAAGCTTTTCTAATTTATCCATGTACAGTTCCGAAACATAGTTCTTCCTTAATGTGGACTCATCTGGCAGATGCTCGTTTGTGTACTTTTCTAGAAAATTTTTAAACTCCTTATTTTGTAACTTTGCCAAAGGTATATCAGCAGATAAAAATGCATTGCACAAGTCCATATTGAACTGCGAACGTTTTGGGCCAGTTTTATTTGGTAAACAGTCGGCTAAAATTTGTTGGCTTGGTTTGTGTCTTGTAGTATTCACTCTACCTATATGCTTAGCTGTTTCAAGGTGTTGTTTTACTTGGAACCTTTTACTGGCAGAAACTGCAACCTCACAATATTTGCAAAACAACACGTTCCCATCAGTCGTAAATGCATCAAACTCTTCAGCAAATATTTTAAGTATTGCACTTTTACTCTTTTCTTTCGGCATCTTTGGAAATTCACCTGGTCCTTTCAGACACCAGCAGACAACTAAGAGAGAGAACGATTGATAAGTTATAATATGTTATAACTGGTCTGCTTATAACTTAAACGCGAAAACAGCATTGCCAAATTTCTGAAATACATTGTTGTCAAAGCTAAAATTACCTGAAAATGTAACCTTAAAAATAAAAATAAGGAAAATATGACTAATTGTCAGAAAATCAACGATATATGCAAAAACACTTTAAAATGCCAAAAATATGCATTTGCATATGCAAGTATGCAAATGCATAGTTATCCGAAGCCTGATAATCACCAAACAGATTCAAATATTTATCGCAGCGTGGGACAAACTTTCCGATGCCGGTCGAGTAAAATGTAGGGTCCTTAGTTTGTAGCCAGTTTCGTACGGTCACTTCTGCATCAGGATCGTTTTGAAATCGTTTATCTCCGAGGTATTCCTTTAGGGCTGGAAACAAATGGAAGTCACTTGGTGCAAGGTCAGGACTATGAGGGGGGGGGGGGTGATGATCCATGACTTCCCAGTGGAACATGACTTCCCAATCAAACATGCCAAAAATTGGCGTGTTTGATTTGCAATATGAGGGCGTGCATTGTCAGTAGTATGGATGCAAAAATGGGAGAGTGCAAAGATGTTGCAGAGCTAATGATCAATGTTTCAAAGGGGGAAGGGTATGTTGGAAAAGAGGGTGGGGGTATGCTGCAAAGGGAGGAGAGGGGTTATGCAATGAAGGGGTGGGGGGTAGGCAGTGAAGGGGGGTGGGGGAATGCTGCAGGTGCAACAAGGGGTCATGAAAATTCGAGGCGGCGTTATCCCCCAAGAGAAAGACAGGAGAATGAGAGAAAGGGAGAGAGGTGTTTACCTGGCAGGAGCCAAGTGCATATTAACACTTCAGCCGACCCGCCGTCCTCTTATAGGCCCCTAATCAGCCAGTTGGCTTAGAAGGAGCCAAGGGGGAGAGGGGAGGGAGCTTCGGGGGGAGAAGGGAGGATGACCTCCCCCCAAAGGGGTTGCCTTAACCCTAAGAGAGGAAGAGAAAGGAGAGACGGAGGAGGGCTTTGGGGGAGGAGGTGGGATGTCCTTACCCCCCGAAAGAGAAACCTAACCTAAGTCTTAACCTTACAACGTAGGATAGTGAGATCTTTATTCCACAGAAGTTCGCATCGTTATGACCGCTCCGAAGCCAAGCGGGCTTTATATAGAGGAAGGTTGAGTTGCCAGATATCACTTTTTATTTTAATTGTTCAGGTATACATTATTAGGGTGAGTTGCTAAATACCACCATTTATTTTAATTCACACGAGTTACCAAAGCAAGTGAACTTTCTCATTTAAGAAAATTAATTATTAAAACAATATTAACATTAAAAGAAATACATTTAAACCGAAATAAATAAAGCACCATTCTGTTTATAAAATAAATAAATAGAAATTAAATACACGCACTTTATCTTCTACTGTACAAAATCAGAAAAAGAAAAAAGAAATCAATCCAATAACATATTCCTTTATTCATTTGTTTTCAAGCTAATTTCATAAAAAAATATTAATACACACTTTATTTTTATATATGTATATATATATATATATAAAATTATTTTAACTAACTTCACCTAAAGGTCTATTTACTTTCTCATTCCTCTGTGTATATATATATATATATATATATATATATATATATATATATATATGTGTGTGTGTGTGTGTGTGTATATACACACACTCACACACTCGCGATCTGGCAAGAATGGAATGTGGGCCAAACTTTCGCCAAAATACTCGCTTCATGCGAAAGCTTTTCCTTGTATATAAATAATTTTATTAACTTCGTTATTTTACGTTTACTTTGCATGGAATCATGATCCTAGTTATTGAACGAATAAAAAAAATATGGAAATAAATTAATAAAATTACTTTTCCTAATGAATGTAAAACTAATTTTAAAATTCTTATATATATATATATATTATATATATTTTTTTTTTTTTTTAACTGCAAACACAGTATAATTAATGTAAAGAACGACGCTTGTGTAGAAGGGCGTTCCGTACAAGATGAGGAGGGAGAACGAACAACTGAACAAGTGGTACCTCATTTTTCATTTGTTCGTTCTCCCTCCTCATCTTGTGCGGAACGCTCTTCTACACAAGCGTCGTTCTTTACACATATATATATATATATATATTATATATATACATACAAACAGAGAGATATATACAGAGAGAGAAAGTGAGGACCACACACACACACACACACACACACAATTAAATACATATATATATATAGGGTGGTACAAATTACAGTAGTAACAATAATAGCTAACTCAGTTTTCCCTTTCACCGAATTGTTTATTCTAACAATGGTCAAGCTTTTCACTCCACCTTAGACCTACAGTTTATCGTGGAAACCGAATACATTAATCAGGGCGGGGTGAAATGTCATCGGCCCGATCTCTCAACAGCACCCGCCGGCTAATCCACTAGGATACCTAGGGTACCCATTTATCAACCAACCCAAACAGACATTCATGAACTAAATACGAATTAATCACACAGCCATGCGACAATTGGTAAGTCAAACCGAATACATTAATCCTGGCGGGGAGAAATTACAATGTCATCGCCCGATCTCTCAACAGTACCCGCCGTCTAATCCACTAGGATACCTAGGGTACCCATTTATCAGCCAACCGAAGCAGACATTCATGAACTAAATACAAAATAATCACATCTACGCGAGAATTGGCAGGTCAAACCGAATACATTAATTAATCAAAGTTGAGGTCGAATAGTATGGCCGCAAAACATAACAATGCATAAAATCTTCTAGATTTGATGTTTGTCATAGGATATTAGTGTGCTGTTAATGTCAGAGTAATAAAGAGTAGCGGCGCTAATTTTGTTTCCTGTGGTACTGAGCTGTGCCACTCTGATGAATATATTCCTATAACGACATGCATCCGAAAAATTGAGACTCAATTAGTATGGCCGCAAAATAATAAAATATTGTTGTGAGGGTTGATCAATGTTGCATAAAGGGGTGGGTTGGGAAAAACCAAGTATGGATGCAAATATTGCAGTGGTAGAGACAGCAAGGGGTAATACGAGCATTAAATCTACGGAGAGAATATAAAGACACCGTTAGTCGCCCAAAGCCTGGACCCGTTATATCGGTGTTACGATTGGTACACAAACTTATCATAGCCCCACCCAGTTACAGTAACAACCAATCATTACGAACCGACTCTTAATCTTTTGGGGCGGAGCTTGGTGATCGTACATATAAAAGGAAATATTTCCATCTGGGAGTAACAGTAGTTGTTTTCACCAGTATATAAACATTTCCTCTGCCAGTGAGTAAACATTCCCTCCACCATGAATCAAGAAATTTATAGCTTTCCGGACTTATACCAAGATGGTGACATTGTAGCATTGTCTACAATTAATCTTTTTAACGCGATTGACCGGGATGGATTATTTCCAACACAAACCGTTGATGATATTTGCAATGACACTCCTTACGATCCGTAAGGGACAGCCGTAGAATTGTAAGTGCCAATAACATTTTTTTAAATTTTTTTTTTAAATTTGCATGTTTTTTTATAAATGATATTCGGAGTTACCTCTTAAATGACTTTCTCTGAGCGATTCAAAGCTATCTTCACATTGTAATACTCTTACTATATGTTTACTCTGTCTATGTTTTTATTAAAAAAGATTCAATATAAACATTATTCTTTCTCCTTTAAGGTCCGATGAGGATTTGTCAAGTGTTATACAATCTTTTGAAGAACCTCATGTCATGGACCTGAATACGGAGGATTTACCGAGCAGTCAACCCAATGAATGTCACATCATTAACGAAATAATGTGTTTTTTTTTTTGTATGATCTTTTTTGGGGAAAGAAGACACAATGTATTTTCATCAACTTATTAAGTGAAAGAAATCATGTTTTTACTACAATAACCATCTTAAACTACAGAATATACAAACTAACGTTACAAATATATACAGGGTGAGTCAGAAGTAGCGCCCGAATTCTGTCAGTTGATTGTTTGTTTGCCATTTGTATTACAGTGTACAAGAAGGTAGAAATAAATGAATGACATGTTTATCTAACCATTTATTCGGGGAAAAATTATTACGGAACTGTACCAAGCTCTTTTACTTGCAATTTTCAAAGTGCCCTCCCTCGTGATCGATGCACAATCTGACAGCCGAAAAAACAGAAATCGGGCGCTACTTTTAACTCACCCTGTATATACAAGAACAAAACATCATACTGTACAACGAGTACGCACAATTGGAAAACGGTTTTTTATCTGTCTGCATACCATTTCATCGTTTCGTTGAGTGTGACACGGGTCGAATAATTTTTAAAAATTCACAAATTCTTTACCACGTGACATATGCATGAGAAATGAAATGCATTACATTCCACAAGTATTACTAAAATATCCTTGTAAGCGGAATGGGTTCCATACAACTTCGGGGATATGTAACTGATCGAGAAATTTTACAATAACAGGGTCACTCCAGGGTTGAGTACCGAGTGAATCGAAATAGTACAGGCGGTGCCTATTTTTAAAATAGATTGCAAACCAATGAATCCCTTCATTACCAATGACATCCGTGTTCACAATAAGACTACCGCAATCTCGCGTAGTTGGCAAATTCATTGTTTCATTCTTCGCAAACACACCGATAAATTTGGAACGTGTGATTCGTTCACTATTCATTACTCTCTGAAGTGTATTCGCATCCATTTTAAAAGTCAGTGATAACGTCCCTAAATCTGTCTACTTTTATTAGGGCTTGCGACTCGAGGTATACTAGTAGGCGCGTCTATAGGCTTGGTGAATTCCAACCTTACTGAGAGGTTGCCGCTCTGTTGTGGACTTAAATGCGTATTTACGCTAGCAGATAAGTCAGGTGTAATGTCAAACGGATAAAGATTAAATTGACCAATGAATTCTTTCTGCGTTACCCCATTACCGAGCTCATCACAATCACCTGCAATGTGGGCCAGATTACTATATGTTCTCGCGCAAAGAGTTAACACAGCGTCTGATGAATAGTCCTTATCCAATGTTCCGTCCAACGCAATGCCATTAACATATAGAGTTATATTTTTAAGTCCGAAATTCTCGAATTTAAAGGAACTATTTTTATTTTCCACTCACCGAAGCATGGTTCTGCATTCCGATTAATATCCTTTTAGGAAGATTTCCCAGGGCGATGTTTTCTATCTGTTTCGAGGCCAACCCTGCAGGCACCGTATATAGTTTGATTTGTACTCTGTTAATAGGGTATTTCACTGTAGCGTTTAGTAAATTTTTCTCAATTTCTAGTTATTTTGGTGAACTTAATTTCACTCGCCGTACGCGGAGGTATGTCTCCATAATGTGAACCACAACGGGTTTTGCTCCCTCTTTTTGATCAGCATCCAGATTTAAGCAGATCTCAGGACTCGTGCGGGTGAGCTTTATTTTCATATCCACCCCATTCACAAGCAACTTATCCTGGAATGTGAAATCTGTATGCAGACAACCAAAACACTCGAATATCTTCTTTTTAGAATTTTTAAATTTGTCCTTTATACTACTTTCGTCTTTAGTTTGATAATATCCCTCGGCACTTAAAAAGGTAGCCTTCGCTTCTTTGGAAAAGTTGAGGACATTTTCCAGATAGGCTCGTAGGTCATAGTACCCCGTGCCTGCCGTAATGTTGACCTGATTTAAATATACGTCACACTGGTTGAATATGGAGTGCAGAAAGTTTGTTTCAGGGTATACAACATATTTGTCATCGCAGTCCGTTCCATCAGAATGGGCTATACGTAGTTTAGCGTACATGTGCACACAGCTTGGATCAAAAAAGTAAGAGTCTGAGCTGGCTATCACGAATTCTATAGGAGCACTCGGGGAACTAATTGTGTTTAAAGGGTTAATTGTAATAAAGTCACTGTGTTCAATAGAAACTTGAGTTGGGGTCAGCTCAAAGAGGGATAGCTCCGATTTACAGCATTGTGAACTACACGGATGGGTGAAGCGTGCCATGACGAGTTAGAAATAGTGCCTCCTCTCTCGACAAGTAGTAAGCAAACTATGATTCATGAGATCAATGTCCTTAGCTTATATCAGTCAAAAAAAATGGTCAACCATAGGTTTCATTCGTTTAGAACACTTCTTTTTTTATATCCCTTTACGTTTAATGCCACGTGTGGTAATCCCTTCTTCCGGTCAGCCCTCTTCTTCTTCCCACCACCACGCATTTTTCTCTTTGCATCTTTGATGATTTCGTCCCGTCTACATTTTAAATATTTTTTAGAGCTTCTTGGTTTAGCCCCAGCAAATATGTCTTCTGCAGTGTTAAGACCTGATTGTAGCGCTTTCCTTCCGAGGTATCTGGCACCCCTCTTCAGCAAAGGAACAGCCGTACGTAGTATGGTTGAAAAAATGGACCCAAGTCCACTACCGTGCTGGTATCTCACCCCTCGATAGACGGTGAAAGGCTTTCTGTCCATTATAACTCAGTGCGTCGAAAGTGCAGCTTCACTGTTAAGCTCCCGTCACCGAATGGGGAATTTTTACCCTCAATCGTTCTTATATATATTGAGATATTGGTTATTAGATTAGTTGCGACATTCACATAATGGGGTCTGTCATACGTAGTACTCAAACTCCTTCCTCTATGGTTGGGAATGTGAGCTATGCGCAGCAGGCATGCCTGGGTATCCCCAACAAACTGGTGCTCCACTTTATTGCTGTAAATATAGCACATGTCTGGGGGCCTTCTCTTTGGAAGGCTGATCGATATCGCCCCTCGATTATAATTTTGAACACTATTCCGTCTTTAATATTTCTGTTAGCCTTTGATTTTAGGATTAGAGTATGTGCGGGGTTTCCTTTGTTTACGATTTCGTATAATAAATCATTCGTAAAATTTGAATTTTTTAAACTTATGTTTAAGTCTCTCACAACATCCTCAGCCGAACCATAACGGCCCGGCCTAGTGTTACTTCTGTACTGTGTAATACCGTGCAACCTAGTCCGGGCGATACGTATAGTTTCATCCCGAGTTACCCGGCTTTTTCACACTCATCAGTCTCTAAGAATCGTAAAAACGGTATCTTTATAATCAATATTTAAAAAGAGGGTGTCCAGCTGAATTTCACATATCCCCACCTCATACGAATCACGACCCAATTCAATGGGTCCATGGAGTTCTGTTACAAAGTTGGCTAGTGTGTTGTTAGGGTGTACAGACAGGGACGAGGAGGACGGGAGTGTGACGTAGAAATGGTTAGGAGCCATGTTGCATACTATTTAAGCTTCATTATTGCATCAGCTTTTATATAGGTGTTGAAGCTTTCTGGGTACCCTAGCCATTTCACCAGGTACATTTTTCTCTTTCCTGAACCTTTGCTTCCTAAAATTTTCTCAATTTTAAACACATTTTTTCCTAAATTAAATGCCACTTTCTGCAACTCCTCGCGGTAAAAGCCTCCTGCGATTTCTTCCCCATTCAAATCTTCAACGTAATACATCATTATCTCACCTTTAGGTCTCATAGCCCTAACTTTAAAAATCTCACGTGTCCATCCTTGCTCAAATCCCTTCGCGAATTTATTTCCCGAACGCGACAGCCTTACATAATCATTGATTTTGAAACGCGCAGAGTGTGGTGGTGGTGTTCCATCTCTTCTCACCTCTGGGCGCGTACCTCTTTCTAAAACTCGTTAGGTGTTGTCCCAATCGTGCGATGGTGTGAGCGGTTGTAGGATGAGGCCAATGATTCCAGAATGTCTAGAAATCTGTATGTGTTTTTATGTGTAAAATAGCGGTGCATGCGTTCCTTTATGGTACGTTGAACTCTTTCAGCTAAAGAAGCCTTATGTATAGAATTGGTAGTGTAATAGCTGATATTAAACTCTGTCAACATGTTCTGAAAAGCACGGCCTATAAATTCCTTCCCCATATCCGTACAAAAATAGCCAGGAACCCTGTTTTCTTTTAACATCAGCGTTTTGGTGGCTTTAGCAACTGTTTCAGGTGATTTATTTTTCAGAGGAATTAGCCACAGATATCTAGAGAATACATCTATTATGAATAGAATGTAGCGGTAACCATCGTTATACACAGAATATCTTTGCATGTCTGTTAAATCTGCTTGCCAAATAGAGTCAATCGAAGCAGCTGTTGTCTTGGCTGTTTTAAACCTTTTTCTCACAGGCTTATGAAGTGTATAAGCGTCCTGCTCCCGCAAAAATCTCTCAACATCTTTTTTCCTACTCCGTAAACACTTCTGTACAGTCTATCTACGCCTCCGTAGGAGGCTGGGTTAGAAATGTCATAATACGTCTTCTTAATATGTTAGCCATTTGCGTATTTTAGAGGCACGTGGGTAGGGTTGACCGTTGTTTAACCTCTTCTTTCTCCTCTTCAAAGGTGTTACCGCCGGGGTGATGGCGTCTTCAATTGTGTCACGTGCGTCGCATGTTCCAAGTCTTTTAACCTGTTCAGATTTCCTATCATTGTTTTGGGGACATTTATTTGTTGTAGTCTTGCTTTAATATGCTTCCATCCTGATGGTGAGGGCCTATCCCACTTTCTCACCAGATCATGGACGATGTCTACGATATTCGATCCCTGTACCTTTGATCCTTCCACAATGATCTCGCCTGTATCGGTCCATTGTATGGCTGGGTCCTCATTCAATAGATTATAAAGACTTAAACCTTTATTCCTCAATGTATGTGGGAGGGTGCTTTTTAATACATGCTCGATATGTTGTGTGGCGACCCTTAATCTTTGGTTGGTCAGCTGTATCGTCGGACAGGTCCTATGTCACCATGTCCATCGTTCCCGTGCTGTGCCTAATAACCACGGGAATCTCTGTGGTTCTTATAATTTTCGTACTCGTGAAGAAATTTCTGCAGAGCTTCTTGGTATAAGATTCTTTTCTCATCAGGTGTTTTTTCACTGTTTAATAGGGCTAGCAATTCGCTTTCCATTCTTTTAAGCCTGCTTTTACGGGGATCTAGATCCGTGTCTGGATTCCTTTGCAGTGAAGCATACACCTCGTGTGGAATCACTACCACTTTCTTCATTATATTAATCTAGTCAGTAAAGGACCCAAAACTGAAAATAAGATGGGGAGGAATGACCCTCCTCTTTGTACAATAATTCGTTTTTTCTTCCCTACAGTTTGACTTTTACGAGCGAGTGCACGTATTATGTTCTTGTAACGGCGTAGGCGAGCCTTCTGAGGTGGTTTCATTGATACATTGCAATTTATAACGTTAAGACAGATTTCACAGATGCATTTTAAAAAGTCGGAGTCGATATTTTTATAAACATCGCTGCATTGCCCGGGGCAGTCGATGATAGATTTTTATTAATTCATGGTATTTCTTTAGCCTCTTTGTCATTCTGGAATATACACCGTTTCAGGCTCGTTTGGAAATATATTCGTTCTTAGAAGCACCCTAAACGTGTTTCGCGGATGAAGGTCGCAAAGCAAATATCCGTAACGGTGCTTGTAGCTTCTTTATAAACTTCCAAAAACTCCTTACGCTGATTCGGGAACATTTGATTGGCTAATACCCCAATTTGTGATACATCTCTACGTTGCGCGAATAAGACTAGATATTGTGTATTTAACGACACATCGCGCATGTATCTATTTTTGAAAAATAGATTCTGATTGATGAAGAACACGCTTATGTTAAGATGGTGGGAGAATACTGTAAATGTCTCGGCAAACGTTTATCCATCTCCAACATGAGATCGTCAATTACAATGACTGTATGTTCATTTCCCTTTAACGAATTAACATCATATACACCTTTGTGGAACAAAATAACATCTTGGTACTCGTTAAACACTGATTGATACGTCGAATAGCACCCATATAACTTTATGCACAAATTTTGAGAACACTCTCCCTTTTCTTTAATGATTTTAAGCATAAACACAGTTTTACCACATCCTGTAGGTCCAGATATAATACATGTGGATGGGCTCGTGAACCTGAATTTTTCTACAGAGTCCATTTCTAACACATCACACTCCTAAATGGGTCATTTACAAAATATTACAAATTTTGAGTGCTGCTCCTTATATTTTACAGTCTTATTTTTCTCTCTCTCCCACAGAACCGTGAATGACGATGAGGTACAGCACCCCATCATCGACATTGCGGATGACCCCGACGACAATGTAGTTGTGATCACAGAATCCTTCCCCGCCGACCAATCCTCACCAACGATACCTGTAGCACGCGACAATTCAAAGCGGATGCATGATGAAGAGCCCTCCACGTCAGGTATAAAGCGTGCCAGGATTGCGCCGGTTGTTAGACCACCAGTAGTAGAGCCCCAACCCTCTACGTCTTACGACACAATCCCCACAATAGTAACTTCTTCAAATAAAAATATATCCCCTTACTCCTGTTCAAATCCTTGTACATCCTCCGCAGCAGCTTCTCGCTCTGTTGAGGATGGCATAACATTTGAGTTGGTGCGTACCGATGCCCCCACCCCAGTCTTGACTAGAAATCGATATATAGTCAGGGTTGATCCTAGATCCGTGTATAGCAATGGTGTTGAACACGAACTACGGCGCATAGTTGAGCGTATTGTAGAGTTTGACCTTCAGAATTGCGACGAAAGTGAAGTCAGGACGATGCTGTCTTTTGGATTCGGGTCAGATGACGGAGATGTAGATGATTTTTGGGTAGTAATACCCTTCAGACGTTTGGCAGCTGAAGATATAGAGTATATATTAGGCCGTATAATGCAGGCCTTTCAAAGTAGTATAGCCTTCAATATGGACAACTTCACGGTAAATATTGACCGTGTATACCGTGTTGCGGGTCATAGCGCCACACCTTATACTCTTAACTTCAATTCTCAGGCTATTTTTAGGCGGCATATAAACGTCGATCGTGGTTGCGGCTTTATAGCAGTGGTCTTAGCTTGTATGTTTACTGTACTAAATACACGGACCCAAAAAATTTGGTTGCCTACGGTAGTGGAGCGTGCCCGTAAACTAGCTGTAGACTGTAAACTTCAGTTTGACTGTGCTATGGGTCCCGAAGAACTGAGAAGGGTAGAACAGGAAATGAATGTTCGTATAGTTGTATTTGGAATGGATGATCGTCGTAGGACTGTGTATGTTTTTAAAAGCAGTGTGAGAGATCGTACAAGGCCCCTACTTATTTTAGGACTGTCAGGGACAACGTATCTCCCCACCCGTAATATAAGGGACCTTTACGCGAGTTATGATTAGGCTGACCATATTTCCTTGAGACAAAAACGGGACATTGGGATGGCAAAAAAGGGACGGGGGTTATGTAATATTCTGTATTCATGAAAAAGTAAGTACATAAACCGGGACAAAATTGACATTTTTATTAAAACGACGGGACGACCAGGAAATATAAAAAAAACGGTACTGTCCCGTTCAAAACGGTACGTATGGTCAGCCTAGTTATGATAAAAGTCGAAAATATGGGCGACATCAGGATTTGTGTAAGGGATGTATCGAGTTTGCGGATGGTATAGTGAAACATTGTAAAGATTGCCACATGGTATGTGAGCAGTGTAAAAGCTCCAAATGTGAAAGCCGTGTAGTTGAAGCTGAGAAGAGAGACTGTGATGTATGTAGACGCACATTTTTTCAATAATAACTGTTTTGAGCCCCATAAATCAATTGGCACGTGCAGAAAAATGAGAAACTGTGAATGTGGTATGTTTCATATGATGGATAATTGGGGGAATTTCAGGCATAAATGTTATGAAATTCACTGTCCTACATGCCATGAGAAGTATAAGGCGGATGGAGTAAAGAATGTATGTTATATGAAAAATACTAAGCCTAAATATAACCCTTGTATAACTGTGTACTACGATATAGAAACATACACGAACGCAGAAACCAAAGAGGTTATTCCACATTTACTTGTAAGCCAGACTATCTGTGATGAGTGTATGGAGATCGAGTGTGATGAGTGCCACAAATGCGGTAACCGTACAAACGTTTTTAAAACGAGTGCCTACGATAGCCCTGTGAAACTCTTTGTGTCCTATTTTGTCAAGCTAGCGGACAAGTTCAAAAAAATGACTGTGCATATTCTCGCCCATAACGGGGAAAGATTTGACACACAGTTCCTTTATAAGGAGTTGCTTGAGCACGAGTCATCTGAGATATTTACAGGTGACCCCTTGAAAAGAGGCAACAAGCTAATACAGATGCAAATAAAAGGTAATGTACAGTTTAAAGACACTTTATTATTCACACCTTGTAAATTAGCAAAGCTACCCAAGGTGATGGGCGTAGTCGCTGAAGTTTCAAAAGGATATTTACCTTACACATTCCTCACTAACGAAACTTTAAATTACGTAGGACTACCTCCACCCAAACATTACTTTAACTATGAATGTATGAGTACAGATGAACGTGAAGATTTTAACCGATACTACAACAGTTTTAATGAAAGTAACCCTTATAATATAGCTGATGAATGTGAGCGTTATTGCGTGAATGATGTGCGCGTGCTTAGAGTATGTTTCTATGCCTTTAGAAGGATGTACATATGCCGCTTCAAATGCGACCCGTTGCAAGTCGCAACCACCATAGCCTCATTATGTTTTACGGTGTTCAAGAATAACTTCATGCCTAAAGACACCTTAGCCATTATTCACAGAAACAATCCCCGCAGTTATGGCCACAAGGCTATTTACTGGCTCATATACTTACATCAACAGACGGATGTATACATAAAGCATGCCCGCTATAGTAATGTCTAATTAAGAATTAAATGTTTGTTTATAAATTAATGTTCAAATATATTAAACTTATAAAATACGAGTTGGGAGTGCAAATTAAAAGAATAATAATATTTAATGGATGTAATTACAATAAATTATGGTTGAGTATAGTAATGTCTAATTAAGAATCTCGGCTCAAACGAGAGGGAAAAATATATACCCAAAAATGGTCAGTCATCCGGGCAGGCGTGGGCCAGTAAGGTGTTTTGGGTGTAGGGCGTAATTGTGAATTTAAATTATTAGTTCGTATCTTTCCGCCTTAAGTCCTTAAGTAATATAATTAAATTTTACCCCTCGCATTCCCCCGTTTAACTAAAGTCATTTCGGCATTTAAATAAAGTATTAAAAAGTGTACCAAAGAGTGTAATTTAACCCCCCTTTCCCCTTGCATTAGGCTAACGGCTTTCATAGAGTCTCGGCATGGCTACCATGAGATTTTATGCGGTATACTAAAACGAGTGTAAAGATAAATGGAAAACAGAGTAAAGTAAGTAATTATATAAATGACGGAAGGGGAATCGCGATATTCTGGTGGCAGCTAACCTTATTAAATTCTTATCAATTTAATAATACGAACCCATGCACTCCGTTCTTAAAATAGGCTTATGCAAATATTTTTTCGTGTTTTAATAGAAATTGAAAATTTGTGCGTGTGTTCTTTCGATTAATCACGATCGTTTTTCATGTTCTCCGTATAAAGAAAATTAGTAGATATTCTGTTTCGCTACCCGTTTTAGAGTACAAGATTAAACAAATGCTGATTCCCTTTTCGTCAAAATTCAATGATCGAAGATGGCGCCCATTATTTTTCCAAATTATTCTCAGCGTCGCGTTCCTTCGAAATTTTCGTGCGGCCGAAATTTTTTTTTTCTTTTTCGTTGGAGTCTCGACTTTTAAAACCGTTTCGACTCAAATTTGCTCCCATAGAGTCGGCCTCTATCTTGACTAAAATTTTTTCGAGAGTCGTTTGTTCCATCTTTCTTTGCGCGAGTTCTTAGTCCGTTAGCTTTCGTTCGTTCCGTCGGACAGGAAATATTTCAAAATTGATCGTACTGTCTGGATGGCTCATTTTTTTCTTTTCGTCTCTTCCACTGTTATTCCGTCTCAGCTTACCTTTTTGTTTACGGTTTGTGTTTAGAATTTTGGAATTAGTAGAAATTGTGATAATGATAATAATAAAATACGAATTAAACAATTAAATAATGATTAAACAATAATTAAATAATATGGAATTAATTATTTTAGCTGTTTAAATACTGTGACACGCATTTTTTACGGTAAAGCTCAAAATGATTGGCGTATTGTGATGCGTCTTTAGGCAATATATATATATATATATATATATATATATATATATATATATATATATATTATATATATATATATATATATATATATATATATATATTATAGATATATATATTAGGGCACTGTAAGAGATTTAATAAGCGAGTACCAAAATTTCCCAGAATTCTTTGATAGGTTTTTCAGATTATTTTACGACTGCATGTACATAATAGTAGGCTTAATTAATTTAGAATTACAGGCTTCTTGGGCGAGGCCGAAATAATTTTAAATAATTTTAAGGTTCGCTTTGCTTTGCTTTATAGGATTAAGTTAATTTTTTTAAGTGGCAGATTGCCGTATAGAATTGTGTGAAACTGCAAAATAAGCAAAATTTGTTAATTGAAATAGAAAAATTATGTTCGTAAAATTTTTGATCAACTAATTTCTGTTTTTTATTTGTTTATATACTCATTAATTATATACTTATATATTAACTTATACGTATATATTAATTATATATATAATTATATATATTTATATATTATATATTCATAAAATTTTATAGGTAGGCTGATTTGTCTATTTTTTTCTTTCGTTCATTTTCAAGACAATTCCGACTGATATTTTGTATAATTACGCATTACGGCGTTTAAAATTTTTATGCTGAAATTGGATTTTATAAAGACTTTCTAAGATGGCTGTTGTGTTGTACTAAAGAAAGATTCTTGTAGGCCTATCGTTAAAAATTGTTCGAATATTGATCATCACTACGGTATATGTCTATTGAGTATTAAATTATAATACCTTTTAAATTTATTATTAGTATTTTCTTAGAGAGTTATTTAACAAAATTTTAATTGATTCAACATGAATAATCATAGGATTTTTCTTTAATAAGCACAAATGTTATGAATTAAATTCTTAATTGTTCTTTCCACGCGTAACGTTGAATTTATTGATTATAGACTTAAAACTGGCATCTCTCAAGTTTTAGAACACATATTTTACGAAATCTGCAAATTATCATATTTTTATTTGAAATACAGGAATTGGTGTAGAAAATTCTTTTGATGTATTAATTTCTGTTTTTTTTTTTACTTTTTATAGATTCATTCATTTTTATTTTTATGGGTGGGCCGATTTTTATTTATTTGTCTTCCTTCCAGTTCAACGACAATGGTTAAATTTTTATTGTATTGCAAAAAAGGATGTTTTAATTTGACATTTTAATTTGGGTATTAAAAACGAAAAATGTCCTTTTTTTAGTTCGCGCATTTGCATGAACAATATTACAAAATTATGTCTCGATGTACTGCAGTTTTGTTCGGTTAGGAATATTTTTATAGAGGCTCGCAGTATACAATGATTGGTTTTAATTTTTTTGTTTACATAGTAGGTTGCGTGTATTTTGGGTTCATATTGTCTGTTCTTATTTAAAATAACGATGTAAATTTGTAGTTTCAATTGGAAACGATAAATTATAGGATTTTTGTAATTTACAAACCATACTGGGTTTTCTGTTGAAGGAGAGAGTTGTCTCTCAGATATAATTTGTGAATTGCGAGTTTGATTCCTATGAAATTTAGTGTTTCAAATTGGAGTTACTGTATTAAAATAATTTTCGGCGGTAATTAATTTTTTTACTTTTTAATAACTGTTTTGGAAAATTGTTATTTTTTAAACTTCAGTTGGGTTTACCGATACACTTGGAACTTTAGGTTGAGTGTTCATCCGGAGATGGAGCATTCTAGAGGCCAGTAGCGTTTTTGTGGCGTCTTAGTGTGCTCCCCCCAAAGTGCAAGAGGGTTTATGCTTTTCAGGGTTGATTACATGAAGTTTCTGGGGTTCATTTTTGTCTTTTGTATTTGAATGTATCAATGTGATTTCTGAAGGAAGTTGAATAAAAATATTTGCGAAATTATAATAACGGTTACTATGTATGGGCGCTTTTATAATTATATTGTACAATTTTGGTTCGTGGTAGCTAGGCTGTGATTAAAAATTTTTGTCAATTCTGTAAAATTTGAGATAGTTTTTTTCCGTGAATTTGGCCAGAGCAAATGTGTAGTTATTGTTTCGAAATGAACTGTCGAGAAAATTCGGTAAATTAAATATGAAATGATAAGCAGTACAGAAAAATGTTTCGAATAATTTTTTTTTTATTAAATTTCGAGAGGTTCGATTTGGAGGCAACTAAGTTGGATCCAAATTCCATTTATGAGTTAGTCGACCGGATAGGTGATCGATCACCAATGATGAGAGAGAGATAAGAGAAAGCCGAAATGCGCAGGGACTTGGCGCAGGACGGTTTCGAAAGAGTAGAGAAGAGAAGAAAAACCAAATGCGCAGAGATTGGCGCAGGACAGTTTCGGAACAGAAACCAAATGTACAGAGACTTGGCACAGGACAGTTTCGATGGTCTACTGGTATTTTTCGAGCAGTAGCTGGTCACTCTGGTCTATGCTTCGCTAAATATGTGTTTTAGCGCTCTGTAGGCAAGCCACGAGAGCTTGAACGAGTGTCTAAGGCTTTACTGTCCATACAGACATACAGTAGGTTTGTTGTGAAACTGCCTACGGCGAAGTGATCGTTTGATTATTGCCAATGGATGAGCTTTTCACCTGTATGTAGGAAGAGCAGCGTTCACTGACAAAAGTTGAGATGAGACAAGGCAAGTTGATTCGTCGACTTCTAGAATTGCAAATCCCGTCCGATTCCGGTGCGTGGTTCCCCTTTCAAATATCTCCCCTCCAGATCCTTTTAGAATCGGACGTCTTTCTTGTTTTTTTTTTCGCCATTTGGAGAGAGAGTGGAACCAACCTAAAGCGCGCTGACCTGTTGCATGTTGATGCAATCCCTTGCATTCTACCGAAGTGAGCAGGAGAGCTGCGATTGAAAATTGAAGTCCGTTGTCAACTGTGCGGATTGTGATCTAAACAACGTCCGGCTATAAATGTACTGATTATTATGAAATGAAATTATAAGTGAAAGGGTGCGATTATTGCCCATATTTGTTTTGTGTTTCGTGAAGATAGTATGTGCGCTCTGGTCAGTATTTTATATAAACGTTTTCTTATTTTTCTATGTTGCCCTGAAAGTAACTGTATAGCTATACAAATAATTGTTTCAAATATAAAGCGACCTTTGATGAGAAATCGCTGGAATAGATTGTGAACTTGAAATTTGTGTAGCCACTGTAAGAAAATTTCCCGTTATTTTTTGGCACGTTATGGATTTGTTACCGTTTGTAATTTGATTATTAGTGTGAAACGTTATTTTATGCAAATGTTGTAAAAATTGTACTTTGTTTTCGATTTTTATAAAGTGATACAAAATATCTGATGTGTGGAATTTGTCATTCTACTGATTTCTTGTCTATCTCTAACATGAAATTGTTAATGATAAAAAAAATGAATTGCAAAATAAATAACTGTTGAATAAATTAATAAATTTGTTAAACGATATTAATAAGTTTTCCTAGTAAAAAACTTATTTTCAAGGGGGTGATGCGAGTATAGTAATGTCTAATTAAGAATTAAATGTTTGTTTATAAATTAATGTTCAAATATATTAAACTTATAAAATACGAGTTGGGAGTGCAAATTTAAAGGATAATAATATTTAATGAATGTAATTATAATAAATTATGGTTGAGAATAGTAATGTCTAATTAAGAATCTTAAAAAAGTGTTTGTTTAATAAAGAAAATGATAATATAATGTTTGTTTAATAAAGAAGATAATAATATTTAATGAAAATGTAATTACGTTAAAATAATTGTTGGCTATACTGGTTGACAATACTCTCTCGGCTCAAACGAGAGAGAAAAATATATACACAAAAATGGTCAGTCATCCTGGCAGGCGTGGGCCAGTAAGGTGTTTTGGGTGTAGGGCGTAATTGTGAATTTAAATTATTAGTTCGTATCTTTCCGCCTAAGTAGTATAATTAAATTTTACCCCTCGCATTCCCCCGTTTAACTAAAGTCATTTCGGCATTTAAATAAAGTATTAAAAAGTGTACCAAAGAGTGTAATTTAACCCCCCTTTCTCCTTGCATTAGGCTAACGGCTTTCATAGAGTCTCGGCATGGCTACCATGAGATTTTAAATGGTATACTAAAACGAGTGTAAAGATAAATGGAAAACAGAGTAAAGTAAGTAATTATATAAATGACGGAAGGGGAATCGTGACACCGCAACACGGGTGAAGTACTCATTAAGATTATGGTCGTGTTTTTTGGGTTGATGGACTAAGTGAAAACCGTATCACTGGTGAGAAGACTGTGTACTCCTTTAACGGTTGCTGGTGGCATGGATGCCCCCGTCCTGAGTGTGGAATCGCAGGAGATATCCACAGTAGATCTCCTGCCGACTGTCTTGCGTGGACCCGCACCCGCGATCAACTTATAGGATCCCAGTTCACTCACAGTCTTGTGGGAGCATGGGTATGATGCACGGATGGAGACAGACGGACAGTACCGTGAAGAAATAAACACGATCAAACGTTCAATGGTGCTGGATTCTCTAAAATGCGGTGATAGCTTGTTCGGAGGGCGTACAAATCCCTTCAAGCTATACTTTCCGCCTACGGAGGGTGTGAAACTCCATTACTACGACTTCCGTTCTTTATACCCCTACGTGATGAAGAACAATCCATACCCCGTAGGTGCGCCTGAGAAACTGGTGGGACCTGACCTACCCTCCATCGACGAGTTCTCAAAAAATTTGAACGGGTACTATTTCGGCCTTTCTTTCGTAGACGTACTCCCCCTCGCAATTTATTGGTGCCGATCTTACCCGTCGTTATCGATCACAAGCTCATGTTTCCCTTGTGCGTGAAGTGCGCAGAAGAGAACAATGGTGATTGTAACCATACAGCCCACCAGCGTAAGATTAGAGGTGTATATACAAGTCCAGAGCTGGATCTAGCTGTTCGCCATGGCTACAGCATATTGTACATGAAGTGTGGAGGTTTCAGAAGCTACCCAACCTTTTCACGCCATACATAAACGCCTTTTGAAAGATAAGGTCGAAGCAACAGGGTATCCGCGAGTTGATACCGAAGATGAAAAGTCGGCCTATATTCAACGTTACCGTGACCGTGAAGGTATACAGCTTGACCGATCCCAAATTGTAAAGAACCCTAACAAGTGCTTTAGTGCAAAGTTGTGTCTAAACAGTCTTTGGGGAAAATTTGCACAGAATACCGGCAAAGGGAATGTTCATTTGGCACAAAGTTATAGTGAAGTCTGGGATTATACCAATGCTCCCGATAAAGAGGTCATGGAGATCATGAATGTAGGTAATACTTACATAATAAAGTACAACAATACCGAATTGGCCACAGATACCTCACGGGTTACAAACATACCTGTAGCCAGCTTCACAACGGCCTACGCACGCATAAAACTTTGGGGCTTATTGCATTCTCTTGGGTGGAGAGTATTGTACGCTGATACAGATAGTGTGATATTCACAGAGAAGGATGGTGAATACATGCCACCTATTGGTAAATTCCTTGGTGAGTTGACTGATGAGATCAAGGATGAGTATGGAGACATCGCATACGCCGACTCTTTTGTCTCAACAGGACCAAAAATTTATGGGGTATGGGTGAGGGTGGGGGAGGATATGAAATATATCGTGAAGGCAAAGGGTATCACGCTCAACCATGCGAATCGGCGTGCCGTTAACTTTGAATCGTTGAAGGATCTAGTGTGCTTGGACGATGATGAGTGTGATCGGCCTCCCCAACTAACTGTAGGCACCCACAATTTTTGGGCGCAGAAGCTGGGGGGCGTGAAGGAACTTAGGGGTACAAAGGTGTGCCGTAACACCTATAGGAAACGTTACCAGCTACCTAGTACCTATGATACCGTACCCTTTGGATACCATAATCTTTGATGTGTTTATTGTTAATTTATTTATTTCACGTATTTTGAAATATATATATACCTTGAATATAATCTTTGATATGTCTATTGTTAACTTATTTATTACACGTATTTGTAAATATATATATACATCTTGAATATTTCGTTTATTAAATAAATTGTGTTTCAATTTCTCCTTTGTGTGTGTGTGTGTGTGTGTGTGTGTGTGTGTGTACACAGGAGAAAGTTCTAAGCTCCGCCCACTGTAAGCCCTGGACATCAGACGTGTATTCTCCCGCGTAGACAGAAAACAGTAATGGCTACCTTTAATATTGCTTGTTCGACATTTATGAAATGGTATTCTGCAAAGTGTCAAGATGTAGTGGATAATGAAAAACTCCCTATTCCACCCTCCTTTGATGCTTTTAAGGTTATATTGAATCGTGCGAAGGAGCAAGATGTACAAATACTCTATGGCTATTCTGGTGAGAGCATTGTAGGATTTCGTGGGACAAGTGATGTGTTGAACTATGTTGTAGGACTAAACTTTATAAAAGCTTACATATACCGTGAAGTAAAAGAAACAACACGTGCAGAAGAGAAACAACGGTTATGGATAGTGAGTCTTGTTGATGAGTGGTGTGACAAGCGTTATTATGTCATGTTGTCGTACCCTGCAACTGAAAATGTAAATCTCGTCATCATGGAGAATCTTAAGTATTTTTATCACTATATTAATATATATCATGACGAAGTTTGGAGTGAGGTTGTGGCTAATGCCCTGTGTGAGTTTTTAACAGACTTTAGAGATGAATATCCTTGTTAATCAAAAAGGAAAAATATGGGTATATGTTCCTCTCAAATAGTGCGCCGGAATGTGAAGATGTTTAGTTTGTGGAAATGGCGAGTGGTAAAACATCAAAACCGTTATAAAATGTGTTTAGTTCGTGAAAATTACCCTGAAGGAAAATGCCTGGTGCGTATTCGGGGAAGTGGTTGTGATAAAACATTAAAACCGAAATTAATTCTTGTATCGGAAAATTTCTCAAACCACCTGCCCAATATAATGGGATACAACGATTCATGTTGGATCAGCGCCGTACACGTTTCATTAGATTATGGTGCGACTCACTCCTCCCGTCGAACCGTCGCGTTGCATGTGCATCATAGTTATCTCAGAGCTTGAGCCGAGTGGACGTGCGCTCCTCGAATACGATGGAACTTCCTTTGAGCAGCTTTCTCAACGCCGTGTACGATGTCTCCGTGACGAAGTCGTTGCGCGTGTTCAGGCGTAAATCCGGTATCGTTAACTATGTACTGGAAACGGATTGTAGACAAACAAACGGAATGTTGTTTATTTAAGTGTCGAGGAGATGAATAGAATCTTCGTGATAGTTGAGAAGTGGAGTGAAGATCGTTATAAAATTCCTACAGGTGTAGGTACAAGAAGAGAGCAGATTAGTGACACTCCCTAGTACGCCGTTGTATGTACGTTGTGTATAAATAACGATCGGTCATGCATTGATATACGGTTGATGTGGAAGAATGCTTCTGATAATAACGCTCTTGTCCCTACGCGAAACCGTTTCATCCTCGACAGAATGTTTGAAATCGCCGGATTCCGCAAGCTGAAGCCTATATTAGACGCGCGTGTTACGGATATGCTTTATTTTGATACGGTTCTTGAATACGCATACACCGCTCTGCTCGATGGGTTTACCGAGTGTAGGGTTAAACAAGGTGAGAATGGTCTAGAGCTGGACGTTTATTTAAAAAGTTTAGGCTCTTTGAAATATCATGAACTTTGGTACAAAGCACTTGATCGGTACAGGGCTGAGCTCACCTACACCGTTCACCTTGAAGAACTATTTCTTTATATAACGAGCAGCTGTCGTAACGACTTAGAATATTATTTCAACTGTCGCTATGCAGTGTGAAGAAGAGTTCACGATTGAAAAGCTCGGGTCGGTAGAAATAAACCCTCGATTGGAAAGGCGTGTTTATAAACTTGTATTTGACGCTGTGACTAACGATGAACTCTTTGTGCGTGCTTTTGATTGTATTGTAGACGTATTTAAAGATAACTTACCAACCGGTTGTAAAGTGGGTACAAAAACAGTGCTGAACGATATGAAGGCCCTTTATATAGAGTATAGGTATCCCTATACCTTAAGCGGTGAAATATTATTAAACCGTGTATACTGCGTAATGCAGAGCAATAACGATGTAATTGTAGACTCAATTAAGTGCGAGTTTAGTGTTTTGAAAAAAAAGTGAAATGTATTTATATATTTAACATAATTGTATGTGTGTATATATATTTCGCCTGTACTGCTATATTCATGGCTATACGTTTTGTATTTCTTATTTTTATTTTGTGCGGTAGAAGATAAAGTGTATGTATTTATTTATTTAACATAATTGTGTGTGTGTGTGTGTGTGTGTGTGTGTGCGCGTGTATTTCTGCTATATTGATGGTTATATTATTTCTTTTTTTTCTTTTTTTGTCTTTTGATCATTCCAATGTGTATTTATTTTCTATATATTTACAATATTTAATAAACAGAATGATGTAATGTTGTTTTATTTAATTCTTTTGTTGTAAAGAATTAATTAAATAAATGGTACAATTTGGCAACTCAACCTAATAATGTATACCTGAACAATTAAAAACACTATTTGGCAACGCTTGTGAAATAAAATAAATGGTGGTATCTAGCAACTCACCTAATAATGTATACCTGAACAATTAAAATAAAAAGTGGTATCTGACAACTCAACCTGTACAAGCCATTTACGCCTTCTAAGCCAATTGGCTGATTAGGGGCCTATAAGAGGACGGCGGGTCGGCTGAAGTGTTAATATGCACTTGGCTCCTGCCAGGTGAACATCTCTCTCCCTTTCTCTCCTTCTCCTGTCTTTATCTTCGGGGATAACGCCGCCTTCAAGTTTCATGACCCCTTGTTGCACCTGCAGCATTCCCCCACCCTTCACTGCACACCCTCCCCCTTTGCAACATCTCTGCACTTTCCCATTTTGCGTCCATACTACTATTGTCATGCAAGAACACCACACCTGTAGTAAGCACCTCGGGATGGTTTCCCCTAATAGCCCTGCGGAGTCGCTGTAAAGTTTCACAAAAAGAAGTGGCATTTATTGTTGTCCCTTTTGCACGAATTCAACATGCAAAACGCCTTGATGGTCCCAAAACATCGTTGCCATCACCTTACCAGCGGGTGGTGCAATCTTGAACTTTTTGGTTCGTGGTGTCCCCGGATGTTTCCACTTTACAGTGTTGCTACACATGCCTAAGAAAATATTGTACTATCAATAGCATTACTGTACTAGGCATAATGCACCAGTAATTAACCTCGTAAACTTACTTTTTGAACAACCCTCGTATTTGGATCCTGGTGCGGTCAAAGGATCTCTGGTTGTATGACTATATACAGGGCTCGAATTGAGGGGGGATGGCATCCCCCTTGTTATCTAAATAAAATACACTTTAACAACCTAATTACGACTAAGGCACATAAAGTAAAATAAAATATCTCAAATTAAAATATCTCAAATTATCCCAGATTTTTGGTTTATTGAAAGACTAATATATTTATATTTTTATGTAATTTAAATGGTTTAAAATAAATATTCTATGGTCATAGAGTATAATGTGCTGTGATTAAAGGAAGGGAACAGGGGGTTCATTGTGATTAAAATGGATTTTATCATAGTATATAAGTTTCGAGTCAAGTGTTACAATTTACTTTCAGGGAAAAATATGGAAATCGCTAAAAAAACGTTTCACTAAACTGATGATTTTGCTGCATATCTTTCCCTGAAAAATCATCAGAATGTAGCATTGTGCAGTTACATTTTTTTAAATTTTCACGGGGGGCATGCCTCCGAACCCCCCTACCCTACCCATCCTCACCACCATCACCCTCGTTAAAATTTTACATTTCGACCACTATAGATATATATATATATATATATATATATATATACACTCGGACATTTTTCTTCCATTATCAATGCATTTAATGATACTGAACTAAAGCTAAATAAAAATATACCCTTCGTTCAATAACATATACAGGGTGGGCGGAAAGTAGCTCCCTATTTTGGATTGGTAAAAAAATACGTATATTATTCATTTATTTCAGAAAAAATAATATGAAAAGGTAGGCATACATGGTAGGTTTTCTCTAAAATTCAATGTGGGCTCCAACTCTTTCCACCAGCTTCTGGAGCCGCCCAGGAATGGCGTCCACTGACTTTAGCAGGAACTCCGGCGGGATGGAGGACATGACTTCCCTAATTCGGTCCTCCAGTTCTTCCAATGTCCTCGGTTTGGTGCGGTAGACTTCTTCCTTTACCCACCCCCAAAGAAAGAAGTCGCACGGTTACCGCTGAAAAACGGCAGAATCGGTTCAGTGTAACGGTGTGGTGTGGTATGACCTCAGATCAGGTTGTGGGCCCGTTCCTACTGCGCAACACCATGAATGCTGAGCGGTACCTTGCTATGTTGCGAAACGTGGTCTGGCCGGTTGTCAGCACATGGGAGAACATCGACGATCTGATATTTATGCAAGATGGCGCCCCTCCGCACTTCGCTCTTGTTGTCCGTGAGTGGCTGGATGCCCACTTCCCTGGGCGTTGGATGGGTCGTCGTGGTCCACATCAATGGCCAGCCAGGAGCCCCGACTTGACACCGTGCGACTTCTTTCTTTGGGAGTGGGTAAAGGAAGAAGTCTACCGCACCAAACCGAGGACATTGGAAGAACTGGAGGACCGAATTAGGGAAGTCATGTCCTCCATCCCGCCGGAGTTCCTGCTAAAGTCAGTGGACGCCATTCCTGGGCGGCTCCAGAAGCTGGTGGAAAGAGTTGGAGCCCACATTGAATTTTAGAGAAAACCTACCATGTATGCCTACCTTTTCATATTATTTCTTCTGAAATAAATGGATAATATACGTATTTTTTTACCAATCCAAAATAGGGAGCTACTTTCCGCCCACCCTGTATATATATATATATATTAGCACCATATATATATTTCTATTAGGGATGGAAAATAATTGAAAAGTGTAAAACCGGTTTTCACCGTCGCTATATTCTTAAAGCCGGTTTTTACCGGTTTTCACCGATGGGATTCTGTATGCTTTTTAGGGAGGTAAATGATCAAAATATTAAACAGAAATAAGGTTTTAATTGATTCAATCAAGTATGTGTAACATTTGAATTCAAAAGTTTATTATCGAACTTGATTTTTGAAATAACACTTGAGAAAACAAAGACATTCTGACATTCTTGATCGAATCTTTGTGACGAATAAACCAGCAGCTGAAAACACTCTCTCGGACTCTACGCTGGTGGCTTTTATTGTAAGCAACGCCTCGTACATTCGATCCAAATTTTCGCTTCTATTCAAAGTAGCTTCAAAATATTTGAATTCATTGTTTACGTCAAAGGTGTCAGAAGAATCTTTCTTGGGTTTCATTTTCAGTTTGTTCATCTCACACATGTACTCGTTCATAAGTTGATCGTCATCATTTACTTCACGACCTGAGCTGCATTGTGAATCTTCGAGTTTTGAAGCAATTGATTGGACTTGGTCGTCTGTTTCTGAAATCTGGCAAGCTTCTGGAAAAAGCCTCTTAAATGTATGATCCGCATACTTCTTAAGTGCTTGTCTTGAAGGAAAGAGGAACGGTGCTGATGATTCATTTTCAAAGACCTCGGGATTGTGGAGAAAACTCAGCAAGGTGACAGCTTCTTTTTGTCTTCTCGATGAGTAGCGATCAATGAGACACTGACGTAGCTCAAAAGTTAAAAGATTGTTTTTGCTTTCAAATTTATCCAAAATGAACTTCATGGAAGATTCAGCTTTGAGCAAATTTGCATCTTCGGACATAGTCCCTTCAAAACAATTTCCAGTGGACGAAGCGTGTCAAAAAGGCTCTTTAGAGCATTCCATTCTTCATCTGAAATCGTCTCTGTTGAGCGTATCACTCTGAGGGCCTTTGGAATGCAATTTTTTAGTTTCAAAAATCTTTCTATCATGGCCAAAAGACTGTTCCACCTCGTTCTACAGTCAAGGATAAGCTTCATTTCCTTTCCATTAAATTCATCTTTGACAAAATCCTGCAATCTCTCATTTTTCAAAGGAGACTTTCGAAATATGCGGCAGATTTTTCTCACCTTATTTATTACTTTCAAGTAATCTTCTCGAAGTTTTGGAAGAACAATTACGTCATCTATGTCGGACTCAAAAATTGTATCAGTGCATAAAGTTTCACACTCATCTTCGCGAGATGTATAGCATGTGCAATGTACTGTATTGCTGATGATCAGGTACTATTTCTCTTCCAAATTTGACCATTACTGAGGCACCGTCGGTGGTGCAACCCACGATATGCTTATCTAGGTCCAAGCCAAAGTCTTCCAATCTTTTCCTAACGATTGCAATAGTTTTGGTGCTATCGAGAGAACCATTTATTTTCATGAGACAAAGAGACCAATGTTGATTTTCATCATGAACATTAATATTAATATATCTTTGGTTTTGCAAAGATGTATACTCATCCATAGTTAATGAATAGCGGATTCCTTGTCTCACCTGATTCTTGAAGTAGTTGACCAATTCATGTTTCTTTTTCTCATAAAAACTAAGCACCATTTTTCTGACACCATTATGGGAAGTTGGATGAGGCTTGTCATATTTTATCTTTCTTAGGCTTTCTTGAATGAATTCACTTTTAGCAATTGATTGGAAACTCAGTCCATCTACACACGCAAGTTTCGAAATTTCCCCTTCTATGAACTTTTTTTGCACAAACTCTTCCACTGTTCTTTGTTTCTTCAATGGCTGATTAATCTGGTCGATGTTTATGCCATGAATATTTTTCATGTGGGATGATAAACTTGAAGTAGAACCTCCACAACACTTTAAAACTTTGTGACATGTCATACACTCTGCTCCTTCTTTATTCTTACGAGTGAAATGATACCGAGCATTTGATTTCTTTGACATGATGGAGTATTAAATCTTAGAATCTTAACTGATCAATGTGCAATCATCCACATAACATTCAAGACTGAAGCATCAATTATTTACACTTATAAACAAACAAAAAACGATACGAAACGATGCAAAACGTAATTACTATGTTTTTAAACCTTTGGAAACGTTTGTTTCATAGAAAATGGACCAAAGTGATCGGAGACTTGCGCAAAAATGTGAAAACCGGTTCTTATCGTCGGTTTCGGTATGATTAAAAATTTTCATCACCGGTTAAAAACCGGGTTCCATCTCTAATATATATATATATATATATATATATATATATATATATATATATATATATATATATATATATTCTGTTTCATATGATTTTTACTCTTTTGTGTAATTTTCAGTTGTAATTATTTAAATAATAAAGACTGATACTTTATCTTCATATATATACTATAGAATACACAAAACTTAATAATAATGAAAAGCGCCACATATCACTATTATTAAATACACTGATTCTAGACGAAAACCTTTCGAAACGATTGAGATTGTCAGACATCGGTTAGGTGCCGTACCTAACTGTTTTAGAACCAGCTCGTTAAATCTTCTTGTGGACAATAAATGAAACTACGTTCAATTCAAGCTATTCCTTTCGATTCAAAACCAATCATTTGAGAGCGAGTTGAAAGGGGAATGAAAAAGAACGTTTAAATCGAAGTATTTTGTTCCGTGTTAAGTTCTCAACATTATAAGAGAGTCTACATTAGCACCATACTACGTTATTAATGGTCGCATCACTGCATTTTTGATTCCACATAGCGCGTAGAAATTACATTAATAGCTTTGTACGTTAGACCACCCATTAAAAATGCGTTAAAATTCACTTTAAAACAGTTTAATGAAAATTGATGTATGAAATAAATCATTTATAAGAATATGCGTATTAAATATGCATAAACTCGTATATCCACAGTCAAAATCTGAATTTATAGATTTACTAAGTATATCGGTGGTGTAGTGGTTAGCGTCTCTGACTACGAATCCATCAGCCCCGAGATCGAGACCCGGTGACGGCAGCCGGCGCGCAGCAAAACCCAGCTGTTCATCCTTCCACACAATAAAGAAAGTGGTTGGTAGATAAATGGGGACCCTGGGTGGCCTAGTGGTTAAGACGCTGGGCTGCTGGTGGGGCGTGGTTCGGATTCCACGTTAAACTGTAGGTCTAAGGTGGAGTGAAAAGCTTGACCTTCGTCAAAATGAACAATTCGGGTGGAAGCAAACCAAAGGTTACCAAAGGTTATATCTTCAAATCACATTAAAATCTAATCAGTGAGCATTTATCCTTTATCAATTATCATTTTAAATATTGTAACGGAATAGAATAAAAATGAAAATACAGAATATATTTTTCTAACAGGTGAACATGATTTCATTTCTTTTATCAAATTTTAATTTTGGAGGAAAGTCACGGCATCATCGTTCATTGTTGATTGCAGTTTAGGTTTGCTATAAAGCAAAATAAACGGGATTACGACATCTGGTCGACTTAACTTTTTCTCGACAAGTATATTGTGGATTAGATTAAGTTAGGTTAGGTTTCGTCAAGTTAGTTTATTAGCGTGTCGATGTTATGGGTTTGTCAATCTGATCGGAGGCCAAGGAGAGGAGTGGCCAAGGGCGAAAGCCCGCAAAATCGCGATGAATTGTTGAGACGAAAAGCCTTTGATTCCACCCGGTCAAGTAGAGTTGTGTTTGTTCAGCCATCCAATACATGAGAAACGTACTTCATACAGGGACGGACAAGACCCCTGTACAGAGACAGCAACTGAGTACGGCTGAAGAAACTGCGGAGCCGTTACAGCACACCTAACTTCTTAGAAGCTGTTTTAGAACGACAGTGCTCGTATATGTGATCTTTCCAGGAAAGATCACGAGAAAAAGAAACACTAAGAATGTCAAGAGAATGAGAAGGATTGAGTTGTATATTGTTGAAGGTAAGGGGATAGTCGTGTGGAAGATTGTGACGAGTAGTCAGATGAAGGAATTGTTTTTTTAAGGCATTGAAAGCAACAAGGTTTCCTCAGCACCAATCAGAGATAGTAGAAAGATTAGAAGTCAGGTGCACCATGGCCGTCTCACGCGAATCATGGAGTGACTGTTGAGACAGGGCCGGATTGAGGTCCTCGTAGGACCTAGGCACTTCTGTTTTGTAGGTTCTTTGGTGGATGCATTTTTATGGGTGTATCGATTTCTATTGGTAGATGGGTGATCAAAATTATCTTGAATAATTTTTTTAATACATAATAATAATAATAATAATAATAATAATAATAATAATTAATTTCAAATCATTTACTCGTATACAAATTTTTTTTTTCTCATTTTAGGTGATCCAACCCTCCCCAGTCGTCCAATATGTCAGATGGATATAAAAGAAAATATAATATAAAAGTTAAAATATAGGGTGATCAAAAAGTAACGCAACCCATGGAGAAACGCACATAATTGATTTTTTCCTTCTGTTGCAGGCTATGATTCAGAAGTGTGTTGATGCAATTTCACAGGAAACGTTGCAAAGGGTCTTTAAGAACATGAATCGCCGTATCCACTTGTGTGAAGCACAGAACGGTGCCCACTTCCAGCACTTGCTCTTCTGCCTCTTTGTATATACACTGTGCCTATCCTTGTTATGCTATATACAGGGTGGCCCAAAACAAATGGCACCAATTTTGAGAAGTGATATCTCAATAACCATTGCAGCTAGGGATTTAAAAAAACAACCAAATGAAAGATAATTCTTTTCTCTTTAAATACTTATTCTATGGCTTGATGGTTATAAACCCATGTAATGCCAAAAATTGGCTTATAAGAAAAATATACAAAAAAAAGTTGCGCATTTATATTTATTCCTTTTAAGTTAAACCTAATTTTCAATAAATGGCTCAATCTGCCCTCCATTATGGTCAACCATAGCCTGTAATCTCGCCCTCCATTTTGAAATTGCCTTTGAGATCGTCACTTGTGAGAGATTTTCCCATGCAGCCTGAATTCGTTCACGAAGATGGTTCACATCACGGATTTTCTGACCATGGTAGACTTCTCTCTCTAAGGCAGACCACACAAAGTAGTCAATGGGGTTTAGATCTGGGCTGCATGGTGGCCAATTATTTGGTTCGATAAAACCAGGACAATTATTATTGAGAAATGTTATTGTTTCCTTGGCTGTATGAGATGGGGCTCCATCTTGCATGAACACAAAATCAGTGCTCGTCTCCTTGATCTCTGACAACATTGGAGACAAAATGTCATTACAGTAGTAAATTGAGTTAATTTTAACGCTTCGCTGAATAAAAATGATGGATATTTTGTTCTCAGATGACGCTGCAAGGGAAACCACTATCGAATCTGAAAAGTTTTTTTTCACGCAAAAGTCGTTTTGGGTCAACATGAGTTTTTGTCGCCACTGCTGCACGAACCCGATCATTTTGGGTATTTCGTGGTGTTTCGACCGTAAATCGTTTCTCATCAGAAAACCAAATTTTTTTCACAGACTCATTTGACCGAAATCTTCGCAATAGATTTTTACATCGATGGAAACGTCTTTCTTTCACAGGCTCCGATAAAGCAGTAACCTTCACCCTCTTAAATGTTTTCAACCCAAGATCTTTTCGAATTATTCGCTGTACTGATGAACGTGAAATCCCGGTTTCTTTCGCAACTTCACGTTCACTTTTACTTGTTCCCGGTTGTTTCTCTTGACTTAAAACGATTTCATTTACTTTTTCAATGTTTTCTGGCGTTGTAATACTATTTGATCGACCACTTCCCGGACGCCGTTGACTGCTGCCGGTTTCTTTAAGTTTTTGTAAAAAATGTGCCACAGTTCTTTTTTTCCAATTTCTATTTGGAAATTCGTAAAGGATTCTGTTTAATGAATATCCTTTTTCTTCACGTAGTGCTTGTATAATGTTCTTATCAGATTCTCTCAATCCCATCTTGAGGGGTCTGGAATAGAAAAATTTCATTTAAAACTAGGATCAAGGAATAAATATACATGCGCAACTTTTTTTTGTATATATGTTTTTGGAAGCCAATTTTTGGCATTATATGGGCTTATAACCATCAAGCCATAGAATAAGTATTTAAAGAGAAAAGATTTATCTTTCATTTGGTTGTTTTTTTAAGTCCCTAGCTGCAATGGTTATTGAGATATCACTTCTCAAATTTGGTGCCATTTTTTTGGGCCACCCTGTATATATATATATATATATATATATATATATATATATATATATATGTATGAAAATTATTTCACGAAAGTAACACGTGAAAAATATTTATGATGAATAAAACCACGAAGGAAACACAGAATGGTACTCAAGCGCTTTCGTCTAATGACATCCTCAAGAACACTGAAGTACATAAAGAGTTACAGCCTATATATAGGTTACAGAAAAAAAAATATATATATATATATATATATATATATATATATACAATAAACGGAGAGATAAAAATAAAAAAAATTAAAAATTAAACATTAAAGGATTGTGGGAGGAGCATACAAATTTGTAAGGAAAAACTACCGATTTTTAGCACAAGATCAAATGAATTGTTTCCAACCAATGTTATAGATAATTAAAAAAATAAAAATACAAATTTATACTGAAAATCTGCCCGGGTTTTAGCGCTCTGCCCTTCTTGTTTAAGTTCGATGTATATAAAAATAAATTGAAAAATAAAAGTTATTAGAGTAGCATACAAGTTGACCAAAGATTTAGTGTTCTACCTTTCTTATCTAAATCTGTTCTGAAGGAATTCAAAAGAACAGGATCGAGTTGAAAAAGACCTTTGCTTATGTTGAAGTTATTTGTAAGTTGGATAATGGCAGACTCAAGAATATTTCTATTAACAATGTTGCTAGAGTGAAATAAAACTGAAGCATTATTCCAATCAATACAGTGGGATAACTCTGACAAATGGACAAAAAGGGCACTGGACGACTGTCCTGTTCTAACGGAATATTAATGCTGTTTTATGCGTGTGTGCAAATCCTTTCCCGTCTGACCTATGTAAAAAGGGTAGAACGCTAAACCTTTGGTAAACTTGTATGCTACTCTAATAACTTTTATTTTTCAATTTATTTTTATATACATCGAATTTAAACAAGAAGGGCAGAGTGCTAAAACCCGGGCAGATTTCCAGTATAAATTTGTATTTTTATTTTTTAATTATCTATAACATTGGTTGGAAACAATTCATTTGATCTTGTGCTAAAAATCGGTAGTTTTTCCTTACAAATTTGTATGCTCCTCCCACAATCCTTTAATGTTTAATTTTTTATTTTTTTATTTTTATCTCTCCTTTTATTGTATATATATATATATTTTTTTTTCTGTAACCTATATATAGGCTGTAACTCTTTATGTACTTCAGTGTTCCTGAGGATGTCATTAGACGAAAGCGCTTGAGCACCATTCTGTGTTTCCTTTCCTTCGTGGTTTTATTCATCATATATATATATATATATTCAAGAAGATATCTTTGTTATAGTTTTTATCATGGAAATAAAAAAAAGATGTCAAAAAAATTTTCGTGGGCCTTTTAGTTTTCGTAGGCCCTAAGCATAGTGCCTTTGTGCAAATTGGATAATACGGCCCTGTCATTGACATTGACATGACTCTGCCTCTGTATATACACTGTGCCTATCCTTGCTTATGATATATATATATATTATATATATATATATCGGGTGTCTAATAAAAAATTGTACAAGAACAAATTTGAATAACTTTTCTGTTTCTCAAATGAATGTTTTTATTTTTTAGATGTGTATTGTAGACGTTTTGGCAAGACATCTCTGAAGATTTGAAGAGGATCCATGCATCTTTGACAATGGGGTAGACGACTGAAGAAAAGACATTCTGCGTTGAAAGCTACCTAATCTCCAAATCATACAAGCAGACAGCCAGGAGTTTTCAAAAGCATTTTAACTATGGCAAACATCACTCAATTCCATTGAAATCACATATTGTGTATTGGGTAAAGAAGTTTCGCGAAAAGGGTAATGTACATAATATAAATTCACAGAGTTCCGGACGACCTCTATTGCAGCGGACACCGGAGAACATTGAAGCGGTCAGGGAGTCAGTGGGTCGCAGCCCGAAAAAGTCAGTGAGACGACGCTCACAAGAGCTACAGATACCGAGAGGAAGCCTATCAAACATCCTACACAAAGATCTTAATCTCCATCCTTATCACATTGGTGTTTTTCAACAATTAACGGCCAATGATATGGCAAGGCGTGTTAAGATGTGTCGTTGTTTTATCAATAAAATTGAGGCGGAACCAGATTTCCTGGACAATCTCTGGTTTTCGGATGAGGCTCATTTTCTGCTTTCAGGCCAAGTCAATATGGGGGAAGGCCACAGACAATTACAGAATTGAAAACTGCCATCACAAGAAAAATCCGGAGCATCCCGGCTGAAGAGTGTGCACGAAGCCACGAACTTTCAATAACTTTGCGTGGCGGATTCAGCTCTGCCTCCAATGTAAAGGCTCACATCTTCAGCATATCGTGCAACTGCGGCAGGACCGTTAATTTCTTGCGTAGACACATGAAATTCTGAATGAAGTTGTACCATGTTGTTGCCAATATATGGTGAAAATATGAAGTTGTTTCAAAAATAATTTTAAAAACTACTCCATACTCCATACTCCATACAGAGGCGAACAAGATCCTTGTACAGAGAGAGCAACTGAGTCGGGGTGAAGAAACCGCGGAGGTGGTACAGCACACCTAACCTCTTAGAAAAGAGATCTTTGTTACAGTTTTTATCATGCAAATAAAAAAAGATAGTCAAAAAGATTTTCGTAGGCCTTTTAGTTTTCGTAGGCCCGAGGCACAGTGCCTACTGTGCCTAGTGGATAATACGGCCCTGTCAGTTGAGAGGGACACTTTGTGAACTGGGTGGATGAAATGGATGAAATCATCGGCATAGAAATTCATAGGTTAAACAAAGTTGTTGTTTTTTCATCAGTAGTAGGAATAGAATATGGAATGTACGCCTCCATGCCCCAGAAAATCACCTCCGTGATGCGCTTAGAGCACCAGGAAGGGCCCCGGAAGCAGTAATCATTCCATGGGAAATCAGATAAGTACTGCCTAATAAGGGCCCCCAATCAGGGGCGCCAAAGTGTCAAAGACGACTTCTCTTGGGAGGATCCAAAGGCCGAACTGGAGTGATAGGACAGGAAACAGATACAAGATTGTGGTCTTAGGAGCCCAATGCAGAAAAAAATTTAATAGAGTAAGAAGAATAATGAATTACAAGAAATAAATCCAGAATGTTGGACCTATCTCCAAAACAATCGAGGATACGAGTAGTTTGTTGTCCAATCTGCTCAAGGTCATTCAGGATAGAGAAACTGTAAGTTAGTTCACCAGGGATATCAGTGAAATGGGAGGAAAGCCAAGGGTGGTGGTGAACATTGAAATCTCCAAAAATGGAGATTTCAGCGAAAGAAGAGAGGGATAGCATGTATTCCACTTTGGAAGTGAGGCAGTCAAAGATTTTTGGATAGTCAGTGGAATTAGGAAAAGGGTAGACGGCGCAGATGTGTTTAGTTTGAGATTGGCGTGTTTTTTTAATCCAGGAAGGAGGGACCAAGGGCAAAAATGCCCGGAAAAGCGCCCCTCCCATAGAAGAAGAAGAGAGCCAAAATCAAGGTCCAGGGTTTCCGAGATGCCTAGACACTCTGCGTTTGAAAGATGTGAGGTCATAGACGGGAAGAAAGATGGATTCAGGAAAATTGTTCCACAGTTGACCGGTTGAGTAGATGAAAGGTTAAAAATAGTGATTAACCCTTGCATTAGATAGTTGGACAGAAAAGGAATGAGAAAGTGTAGAAAGTCTGGTACTGCGTGCTCCCCTTAAAGGAGAAGGCATGCAGTTAGAGAGTTCAGAAGAGCAATGTCCGTTATGATAGCGATAGTAAAGAGAGAGTGAGGCAACATTGCGGCAAAGAGAGAGAGATTGAAGACAATCAGTAAGAGGCGGGGAATTGATGAGAGGAAAAGCCTTTGATTCCACTCGGTCAAGTGCGGCTGTGTGGATTGAACCACCCCACACATGAGAAGCATACTCCATACAGAGGCGAACAAGATCCTTGTACAGAGAGAGCAACTGAGTCGGGGTGAAGAAACCGCGGAGGTGGTACAGCACACCTAACCTCTTAGAAACTGTTTTAGAAAGAAAGCATATGTAATCTTTCCAGGAAAGATCGCGAGAAAAGGAAACGCCAAGAATGTTAAGAGAAGAGAAAGGATTGAGTTGTGGGTTGTTGAAGGTAAGGGGATAGTCGTGTGGAAGATTGTGACGAGTAGACAGATGGAGGAACTGAGTTTTTGAGGCAGTGAAAGCCACAAGGTTTTCTCTGTCCCAATCAGATATAGCAGAAAGAATAGAGGTCAGGTGTCCCACAGCCGTCCTACGCGAATCATGAAGTGACTGCTGTGATGAACGCTTTGGGAAGTGGGTGGAGAAGTGGAGAGTGGAATTATCGGCATAGGAGTGAATAGGACAGGAAGTGCGAATTAAAAGATCATTAATAAATAGAAGGAAAAGAGTGGGTGACAGGACAGAACCCTGAAGAACACCACTGTTAATAGCTTTTGGAGAAGAACAGTGGCCATCTATAACTGCAGCTATAGATCGGGCAAAAAGGAAATTAGAGATGAAAGCATAGATAGAAGGATAGAGACCGAAGGAGGGCAGTTTCGAAATTAAAGATTTGTGCCAGACTCTATCAAAAGCTTTCGATATGTCTAGCGCAATAGCAAAGGTTTCACCGAAATCCCGAAAAGAGGATGACCAAGAGTCAGAGAGATATGCAAGAAGATCGCCAGTAAAGCGTCCCTTGCGGAATCCATACTGACGATCTGAAAGGAGATTGTGGGAAGAACGGTGTTTAAGAACCTTCCTATTAAGGATAGATTCAAAAACTTTGGAGAGGCAAGAAATCAAAGCAATTGGACGATAGCTGGAGGGTTGAGAGCGGTCACCCTTCTTTGGGACAGGCTGAATGAAAGCGAACTTCTAGCAGGAAGGAAAAGTACCAGATGAGAGACAAAGACGAAATAGTTTGCCTAGGCAGGGTGTCAGCACAGAAGCACAGTTCTTAAGAACAACAGGAGGAACACCATCAGGACCATACGCCTTCCTAGAGTTGAGCCCAGATAAGGCAGAAAAACATCTTTAGAAGAGATTCTAATTTCAGGCATAATAAAGTCAGAGGGGGTAGGAGATAGACTGCCACGCTTCTCAAACTAGGGGTCGCGTAAATATTATTGGGGGTCGCAGAAACATTTGAAAATATTATTTTTTTCATAAATATACAGTGTTAGTACCTATTGCTTTTATGACATTGAGTGAAGGGTCGCGAAAAAATTTGTCTGATCCAAAGGGGTCGCAAGTGAAAAAAGTTTGAGGAGCCCTGATGATAGAGGAACAGCACTGGAATCGTTCAGGGTTGAATTGTAAGCGAAAGTTTGAGCGAAGAGTTCAACTTTGTCAGGAGAAGAGACGGCAACTGTGCCATCGGAATGGAAAAGTGGCAGGAAAGAAGAGGAAGTAAAGTTGTTGAAGAGGTTCTTAGCTAGATGTCAGAAAGGGCGAGAAGAATTAGAACTGGATAGATTTTTACATTTTTGTCGGATGAAGGAATTTTTGGCGAGTCGAAGAACAAATTTTGCACGATTTCGGGCAGAAATATAAGTTGAATGAGAGTCAGGAGTTGGATGGCGACGGTACCTTCTGAAAGTCTCCTCTCTGTTGCGGATAGCATTAGAACAAGTAAAGTTAAACCGAGGTGTTTTTGCATTAATAGTAGCAATAGAATATGAAATGTACACCTCCATGCCCCAGAGAATCACCTCTGTGATGCGCTCTGCACACTCAGAAGGGTCCCGGCCATGGAAGCAGTAATCATTCCATGGGAAATCACAGAAGTACTGCCTAAAGGCCTCCCAATCAGCGGCACCAAAATGCCAGAGGCGCCTACTCTTGGGAGGATCCAAAGGCCGAATTGGAGCGATAGGACAGGAAACAGATATAAGATTGCGATCGGAGGAGCCCAACGGAGAGAAAAGTTTCAGAGTAAGAAGAAGGATGAGAGGTAAGAAATAAATCCAGAATATTGGGCCTGTCTCCAAGGCGATCGGGGATACGAGTAGGGTGCTGTGTAATCTGCTCTAGGTCATTTAGGATAGAAAAGTTGTAAACTAGTTCACCATGGATGTTAGTGAAATGGGAGGAAAGCCAAAGGTGGTGGTGAAAGAATGTATTCCACTTTGGAAGTGCGGTAGTCAAAGAATTTTGGATAATCAGTAGAATTAGGAGAAAAGTAAACAGTGCAGATGTATTTAGTTTGAGATTGGCATGTAATCTGAAGCCAGAGTGTATAGAATTCGGAAGATTCGAGTTCGGGAGTTTCAGTGAGGAACAGAACGTGAAGTTAAGAAGAGAGGTAGTATGCAACACATTGAAAATTTGAGGAAAGGTCACGAATGTTGCAGAAGTGAAAAATGAATCAGGCAGAGGCGCAGAACATCTCGAATGGGTAGACCAGAATGAGTGTCGGGCGCATTACCTTTTTAAAGTAACGGCGTTACCGTTACTTACAATAGAAAGCAAGGTAATTACCACTACAGTTACTTCTATGGAAAATAATGCGTTACAGTTATCGTTACTTTTATAATAAACTAAAAAATATAGTAGTTATCAATATAAGAATATGATATATCTACATCGCAATTATAAAAGCATTTCTGAATATCGAACAAATATTTAAGGTCAAGTATACAGGGTGTACATAAAGTCAGGATCTATTTTTGTGAAGCACTTGGAAATTATATGGAATTCAATCATAAAATGATAAAGTGGTAACATTTATTAAATAATTAAGAGTAGGATTCGACGTGACGCCCATCAGTATCCCTGCACAGCTCAAATCGTTCCGCAGCATTTCTAAACACATTCTGGAGCATTTGCGGGGTTATGTTATCTGCAGCAGTTCGTATACGTGTACGTAAGTTTTCAAGACTCGTAATCTTCGTCTGATAGACGCGCGACTCGATAAAGCCCCATGCAAAGAAATCTAAAGGGGTTAAATCTGGTCATCTCGCTGGCCAAGGTCTGTTGCTTCCGCGTCCGATCCAGCGATTTGGAAAACGTCCATTTAGATAATCCTGAACAATTTTGGCATAGTGACAAGGAGCACCATCATGTTCATAGACGACGGTACTAACAATCCTATCCCCGTCGTCTATCAACATGATGGTACTCCTTGTCACTATGCCAAAATTGTTCAGGATTATCTAAATGGACGTTTTCCAAATCGCTGGATCGGACGCGGAAGCAACAGACCTTGGCCAGCGAGATCACCAGATTTAACCCCTTTAGATTTCTTTGCATGGGCTTTATCAAATCGCACGTCTATCAGACGAAGATTACGAGTCTTGAAAACTTACGTACACGTATACAAACTGCTGCAGATAACATAACCCCGCAAATGCTCCAGAATGTGTTTAGAAATGCTGCGGAACGATTTGAGCTGTGCAGGGATACTGATGGGCGTCACGTCGAATCCTACTCTTAATTATTTAATAAATGTTGCCACTTTATCATTTTATGATTGAATTCCATATAATTTCCAAGTGCTTCACAAAAATAGATCCTGACTTTATGTACACCCTGTATAATACAATGAAACAATACCCGATTTTATACTTGTACTTAAATAATAAGCAATACAATTTAACAATTTTACCATTTGAAATAATATTAATAGCGATCAATAGATCTAAATAAAAAACTTAAAATGTAAAATAAAATTGCTCTTTGGGCTTAGTATTACAAAAACGAAAATTATTTAAGAGAATACACTAAAATAAATCGTGAAAAAAAAAAATTACAAAATACCTAAAGGATTAATCGATTATTTATTCATATAAGAAAAAATATAAATCTTTAAAGAAAGTAACGAGTAACGAAAAATGACAGAAAATGGAATGAAAAGTAACGGGTAGGGTGCCACACTCTATAGGGGCAGTTTTTAGAATTTGGAAATTTCGAATGGCCCTTAGTCATATTGTTTGGTTGGATGAGAAAACCCTAAATATGAAGTTTGAGCCCGATCGAAGTACATTTAGAGGTTCCGCATCGACCGTTTCTGTTGTACCGTGTGTTCGAAATAATGGATTTATCTGGGAAACCTGTAACCATGGCACTATTACATATATACAGGGTTGGAAAAAACCATGGTTTAAAAAAAAAAAAAAAAAACTGGTTTTTAAAAAAAAAAAACTTAACTCAGATAACTCAATTAGGTACTGGTACTCAGAAATTAGAATTGCTGACTGTCTCATTTTTTAATTGGAAGATGTTAGATGTAAGAAGTGCTAACTTCACAAAAATGAAAATAAACCTAATAACAACATTTATATTTGTAGCTACATGCGTTTATAATGTAATTGATACAGGTAACTTCAATCCTTTTATGTGCAATGCCACTATTAAATAGGCCTGCTAGTGCAAGGTAGCTATATTATATACCCGTACATACTAGGCTACCCTGAACTGATGGTTTTTAGGTCTTATCAATATAAATATAAGTTTTAGTTTTAGAGCTATTAGTTTATGAATTAAATAATTTGTGTTGTAAAAATTGAAATTATAAAAAAAACAAAAAAAAAACAGAAAAACATGGTTTTTTTAAATGGTTTAAACCATGGTTTAAACCAATGGTTTAAACCATTTGGGTTAAACCAGCCAACCCTGCATATATATTGCTATAATTTATGCATTTCATAAATTTAAATATTTATAATTAATATTTGCTTCTCACTGTATATATTTTCACTACTTTTCAGCATTGAGATCTGGCAACAGCGCAACGCCGGGTTAGTGTGGTGAGTCACACTGTCACAGTCTTCAGTCAATCAGTCTCCTTCACGCATTCAACGCGTGATCATCTCGTGATGGCTACCGCAAGCTCACTGAGATCCAAGACCAAGATATGGCTAATCGGACACGCCAACCCAAGCCCCCTAACGGGAAACAGGTTACCTTCAAATGGTGAAGTGCTTCGCCGGTTTATACAGTTTCATAAGGTGCAAAACAACTTCTAACCGAGGCGGCGTAATGTGATCGTCGAGGTGTATACTTTCTGGGCTATGGCCAGAATCACGACCATGACCTCCAAAAGCGCCGCGCGAAAACTGCTTAGATTTTACGACAATTGGCAGGCACTGCAGCGCAGCCGGAAGCGGTCCGGCGCCACAGGTGAGGCAGCCAGGGCGGCCTTCACCGAGGGACTCGATGACATTTTTGACGTGGCTCTCGACAACGCCCTCTCCGTCATCACCATCCAGGAGGATCGCGACTTCCTTCTTGCTCAACGCGAAAAGGGTCGCCGTGGTGTCATGTCCGGGGTGGACAAAATCCTCACTGGAATTGAGCAACGTGCATCCGCGCGTGAAGCTGCCAAAGAAAGGCAACGCCAAAAGCAATCAGAGCAATCACTGGCAACAGCAACCCTTACATCATGAAACTCGTCGTCGTCGCCTAATTGCTCGACAGAAGAGGAAACCAATCCACCTACAAAGCGCCGTCGCAAAAAGAACATTATGACTCAAGACCTAGCGTCGGCACTGGACCGGACCAAAACAAGCAACCGTGGAGCCGTTCAACTCATGAAAGCAGCTGCTTCCAGTCTGGATATTCAAGACACAGATGAACTGGCTTTCAGTCACGAGACGATTCGGCGTTGGCGATTGCGTCATCGAGGGGAAATCGTCAAAGAAGTGAAGATGACGTTCGATCCCAGTGTCCCGCTCATCGTTCACTGGGACGGGAAGATGGTCTCCGACTTCAGCGGCAAGAAGGTCGATCGCCTCGCCATAGTCGTGTCCGGCGACGGCGTCGACAAACTTCTCTCCGTGCCGAAGCTGCCTGCTGGAACTGGTCGCGCCCAAGCAGATGCTGTGCTGAACTCGTTGGATGACTGGGGAATCGCTGATCGTGTCGTCGGGCTCTCCTTTGACACGACAGCTGCCAACACGGGCGTCGTTTCGGGCGCTTGCGTCTTCATCGAGCAGGGCCTTCACCGCCAGCTGCTGAACCTGGCCTGTCGGCACCACATGCTAGAATTGGTGGCAGAGAAAGCCTTCATCGAGTGCATGGGCCCCTCCTCTGGTCCTGACATTAAACTGTTCTCGCGACTGAAGGAGCGCTGGCAATCCGTCTGCACCGACCAATTCAGCGCCATCTCCAAGGAAGACCTTACTAAGCCGCTGCTCAAGGCGCGAGACGATCTGATCGCGCGTTTCAAGGGTCACATCACCAAGGGCCAGCCGCGGGACGACTACCGAGAGCTCCTGGAGCTGGCGATCATAGCGCTTGGAGGCGTCCCCCAGCGAGGTGTGCGCTTCATGCGACCGGGCGCACTCCACCGCGCCCGGTGGATGGCCAAAGTGATATACGCCATCAAGCTCCACCTCTTCCGGCAGCAGCTCCCCATTAAGGCTCGCGAGGCCCGGGGCATCCTGCGCTTCGTAAACTTTGCGCTGCTGGTTTACATTCCGGCCTGGTTTACGGCGCCCCTTCCCGCCGCTGCCCCTCGAACTGACCTGGCGATGCTCAAGGCGCTGGTTGACTACGACAAGGTGGACAAGGACGTGTCCAAGGCTACCTCCCCTGTGTTTCGACGACATCTCTGGTACCTGAGTGAACACCTGGCCGCCCTCGCTCTCTTCGATGACGACACTCCGCTGGAGGAGAAGAGTCGAATTGCGACGGCCATCAAGGATGTCGAGGGCACCGAGGAGCCACCTAAGCGCATTGCCCTGGACGTCTGCCCGGAGGAGCTCGAGCGAAAGACAGTCGCAGACTTTTGCACGACATCCAGCACGCTTCTTTTCGAGCGGCTCGCGATCAATACTTCTTTCCTAGAGTTGGAGCCGGCTACCTGGTCGAACAATGCGTCCTACCTGGCAGGGAAACGCCGTGTCTCTACGTTGAGCGTTGTCAATGTCCGGGCGGAGCGAGGGGTCGCGCTGATGCAGAACTACAATCTCGCACTCACCAAGGACGAGGAGCAACGGCAGTACTTGATGCAAGTCGTTGAGAAGCACCGCAAAGAGCACCCAAGCGCCCGCAGCGGAAATCCTTAACGGGTTTGGGAGTACTTTATGGTATATTTGAATTTGCTTCATTTTTATAGGGTGTTACTCCTATTAATCCTGTATAACAATGTATAATCGTATATACTTTATTTCTTAGTTATTATTTTGATTTATATGGCCAGTAGGCTCAATATATTACTATGATTAATACGGAATAAAATGTTTTTTATTTTAATAATATTAAGTTGTTTTGTTGCAATAAAATTGAAATTGATTTAATGATTTTGTATTATTAATAACATTACACAGAGAATAGTATCCTGCTACCCAGGCATGGTGGGACAAGTTTATTCCAATTAATTATGAAATAATGTTGAACAATATTGTTAAGGTGTTTGCACTGTTTGCTAGTTGCGTATTGTGTTGTTATAAGCTGGTTGCCGGTTGGTGTGGTTTGGATTACAAAGCATAAACGTATTAAGGTGAAACTTTGAAAAAAACTTTTGAACCGCGACAAAAATATTAATATAAAAAAAAATATTGAAGATGGAATAAACTTAATGCTATGGAAATATAGCTGTGACTGTCCTCTACGCCATGGTATATGATAGCATTTATATTGACATTGTACATGTTACTTTACCCCTTGGAGCTGGAGCAATTTCTTGGAGAAACTCATTACTTCTGACACGTGGTACGCCAGAGATGGTCGATGCGGAACCCCTAAATATCCTTCAATTTGGCTAAAATTTCATATTCAGGGCTTTTTCACCCAACCTAACAATCCCACAAAGGGCCGTCCTAAAAATCAAAAAATGATTTTTATGTGGCACCCTAGATCTAACGGGGTTACCAATTTCGTTACAATATAAATAAAATAACGGCGTTACCGTTACAAAATAGGTAACGGCGTTACGTAACGCCGTTAGTCCCAACACTGACCAGAACTAACCTTGCTGCCCTGGTCTGCGTTCCCGGTATTGGCAGTGGGGGGAGCCAGAAATGGGAACATTTATGGTTCCCTCCTCAGGGATTCGAGGCTCTTGAAGTCGATGGTATTTTTAATTTTTTTTTAATTTTGAAAAGATTGTGTAGTGTGCAAAATACAAGTACGTGTAGTGAGAAATAGGGAAAGAAGTGTGTATTTGAGAGCATGCTACACTGCTCACAGGGTAGATGAGACACTGAAAAAAAGCAGTAATGGGAAGAAGTATGACGTAACATTTTGTATATATTGTGAAGTTCCAATATTTTTTTTTTAAATTGTCCTGAGTTCATTTTTAAGATTTAAAATAATGATATCGTGATTTTCGTGCTTGACCTGTCCGAAAGTAGTTGCCTTGTTTCTCTTGGTACCGAAATTGTAGTTTCGTTATACAGTGCGTTCGAGAAGTCTCTCCGCAGTGCTATGTTAAACGCATAGGAAATTGAAAAACTACAATGTTTTCATTGAACCATGATTTAGTGATTTTATTACATAACCTTTTGATTTTACAGCATGTGTTGAAAGTGTTTTCCACCATTTTGCAGGCACAGAGCAACTCGTCTACACTTGTTGTCAAACACTTTTTTTAAAGTGTTGTTGACTGCGGAGAGACTTTTCGAACGCACTGTACTTGAGAATTTACTTTCCTTGTAATTATTTTGGTACTTGTTATTTATAATTTAAATGTTTTTGTCGAATTATTTATTATATCAGCTTTAATAGTGCAAATATTAAAAAGTATAGATCGAAAGTATAGGTTGAACTTCGTTTTCCAATTTGTTTTGTTATAAAGTTGCCTCTTGAAGAGGCGAGTCTATTTTCATAAGTATATTTATGTAAAGTAAGTTGCCATTTTTTAATATAAGTTATGTAGGAAATTTTCCTATGTATGTTCATAATTTATATACTGTATATACTCATAATATGTTACATGAATGTTATTTATTATAGCTCACATTACGGTTATTGTTATTATTATATATTGCTTTAAATAGGTTTAAATCTTTCATACATGTTTACGGTTTGAATAACTTTGAATAATTTTGGGTATGGTTATTTCTCATTCAGAATTATTTATGCATCTTTTCGGTTTGAAGCACTGTGAAAAAAAATAACATTTCTAGATAGAAAATGTATTTGTATATGTTTAAGAAAGTACATTTTATGGTGAAGAAATGGAATACAACCTAACCTAACCTAACTCTCTTACGTGTACCAGGTTTGTGCCGAGATAATTCTAAAACATCCATTGAAAATCGAAGGTCCAAACTGTACAGATGAAATAGATGAAACATTTTGCGAATTTATTTGCTATCGAAAGAAGAGACTTATTTGAGAAAATTTTACGAGACATTTCCCAGTTTTCAATCTCTTCTAGCTAAACTATTATACATTTCTCCACCATAAAATGTACGTTTCTTAACAAATATATACATTTTCTACCTAGAAATACTATTTTTTGTTTTTTTCAGTGCTTCAAACCGAAAAGACCCTTATTTACTGTCACTTACTGCGTGAACACATATGAGGGGTCGCGCGTCTTAAGGTACCTAAGCGCCACCATAGGCGAAAACGTGTTTTTGATGGATGTCACTATTTTCACCCTTCCTCTATCGCGTGGTTTGGGTTATAATGACCTTACGACACTAGAAGTATGGTTGAAAACCTTATGAAGCGAACTACTTTTTTCACCTCTATCGCCAGCCAAAATTTCACCCAAAGTTCAGCATAATAAGAAAATCAACAAATTTTAAAAAATATATATAAAATATAAAATATGAAAATCTATTCCAAAAACTCATCAACATCTTCATTAGCATACTTAGAACTCTAATTTAGCCAAAAATGAACGTTCTAGCTCAATTAATTTCAGAGATACTATTGCCAGAATATTGCTGAACTTTGGAGGCGATTTCTGGCGAATTTTAATTTTGGCGCTTAGGTACCTTAAGACGCGGGACCCCTCAATTATGGTAAAAATACATTAGACGCAATCGTAGTTTTGTCAGAAAATTTATTTTCTAACCATTTTTTTATGAAAAATACTGTAATGATGTTCTTTTTTGCCACAAAAATAGCGAAATGTAACCTAACCTAAGCTAACAAATATTTTACGTAACCAGTTTTTGATGACATACCTTGTAGGTGGCTAAATTTAACCCAACCTAACCAATATTTTACGGAACCAGGTTTTGATGACACCCTGTAGATGGCTAAATTTAACCCAACCTAACCAATATTTTACGAAACCAGTTTTTGATGCACCCGCCTCCATGGTTGAATGAGCACTGATACGTGCCAGAATTCTGGTAATGGGCATTGTTAGCGGATGTGCACAAGACAACCTGGCGTTTATTCTGGTAGCCTTCTGTTAGTCTTCTAAAAGTTTTGAAACATCCATTATTTCGTTATCAAACAAGAGCAGCAATAATAACTAATTTTCCATGAGTGTTTCACACATATCTATTATTAAAGTGGATAAAAATATACGTACCTGACAATTGCGTCTTTATATATATATATATATATTATAAGCCAAAGATACAAATTCTCGCCCCCTTGAAAATTCGTTGGCCAGACTGAGGAAACCCACTGAAGGCCTGACAAGAAGTCGGCCCAGTACAATCCATCGGCCCAGTACAATCCATCGGCCCAGTACAATCCATCGGCCCGGTACAATCCATCTCTGTCAGACAACAAGCTTGTTTTGAAAAGACTAACTTACTGCAAGTTATTCCGGCGGCCGCTATTGTAAAATTATTTTTGCGTAACCATGCCTGAAAATTTAGGATATTTTCTAATACATCCACCACGTGGTTGTTGTTTGTCACTGCTAATTCCCTAGTATAGACAGACTTCTGAATTACCTACTACTAAAAAAAAAAGTGCGTATGTAGAAATTTCTTCTTGTGGTACTTCCGAACTCTTGTTTACTATTTTCAGGTCACTAGTTCATAATTCTTTCGGGACTCATGCATGTTAGATTGGGAAATTAATTTAAATTTTTTGTGGATAATTTTCTAGATATAGCCCCAACCTACGTGATTGTTCTGAATGCGGTAGAACGTTTCCTCAGTACTTTTTTAACGTTCTCTCTTCTCATCCTTTAGTTTACAGGCTTTTCATAAACCGACAAGAACTATGAAACGAGGCGATTTCGGTGAAAGAAGAATTTCTAAGTAGTAGGGGAAAGGCGACTGCGTTGAGAGGGGAATTTAGTGAGGTTTAACTCACTGCAGTTAGGTTTAACTCGCTGCAAGATTGTCTCAGAGAGTGTGGGCGCGAATTCTCTCACAAGGCTGAGATTGCGCGAAGACTCTACGACGAATCACCGACTAGTCGTCATTCCCGTTCCCCTTTCCCCTTCAGGGGATCGACCGTTTGAGCCAGTTCGAAATGGGGTCCGACCTAGACACCATAAGCCTTGTTTAAGAGTAATTACAACTAATAGATTTTCCGTTTTAGAGCCATAGCAGAATGACACGCAAGAGATTAGGCTAGTTGGCGATTTCATTGTTTGAGGGCAATTACAGGTGGTGTGCGGCAGGAATCCAACTCTGAGAAGGAGGTACTGCTATCCTGGAGCCCGTGTTGACATCACTGATCCATAGACAAGTTTGGTAAAGATGCTGATGAAAATACGGAATGTTTGGTACATGTTAGAACTAACGATGTCAAGATTTCCATGTCAGAGGAGGTAATAGAGAAATACAAGCGGCTGATGCGGACTCTAGAAGATATGACTAACAAATTAATTTTTTCAGTTCTTCCTAGAATAGCAGGATGTGATTACTTTTCAGCAGAGCTACTTACATGAATAATAGCCTTAAGAGTGTCTGACAACAAGAAAATGTTGAATTCGTCTATTTGTGGAGTCATTTTTATAATAAAAATTATTTATTTTTGCGTGAAGGTCTTCACCTGAATGGCGTGGGAGTAGCTCGTCTCGGTAGACTATTACATAGCTCTGCGATTGCTCTTCAGACAAAAAACGGCGAAACTCCTACGCAAGCGACCAGCCTAACATAAATTTTCTTTAGTGAGCGACTGCTTCAAAATTTTATAAATGTATTTTATATTAACACTCGAAGTTTAAGATTTAAATTTGATAAATTACTAAGTGTTGTCCTTGACCAAAACTTTAAGGTTGTAGCAATTACTGAATCCTGGTTAAATACAGAGAATAGAGATTTTCTCGGATAATATCATATTCGTGGTTATGAGATTTAACGATGATAGAATAGAAAGGAGTGATGATATAGTATTATTACACGTTGTCCCACTTAAAACCCATAATTAAAAAAATTTCAGAAATGGATAACATACAATAAATGCGACGTTTGTTGAAATTAAAGACAACTCGCGAAAAAAATTAATTATAGGTTTAGTTACTTTAGTATATGGGCCTCCCTCTCAGACTGTCGATAGTTATGAAAGACTTCAGAAACTAATTTTTTATGTAAATAGCGAACATAATGCGATAATTATGGGAGACCTTAATTTACCTTGCAAGGAGTCGGGTGGTTCTTTACAGTGTAAGTCCGGTCGTCGACTGTACGAGAGTTTGCTCGAAAGTTCTTTTTCAAATGGTGAAGGAACCCACTGGAGAACGCAATATTCTAGATTTAGTTTTAAGTATAGACCTAGACTTCGTTGATATATCTGTAGGAGACTGCTACTTCTCCACCAGTGATCCTCAGCAAATAACATTTGAAATTAAAATTAATGTTCATAATTCGGAGAGCTTGGAATAATATAATGGCGCATGGATTTCTTTTTTAAAATTATTTTAAAATTTAGGATCAAGTAATATTCCATTAAATAAAAAGAGACTAGCGAAGTCTGTTAAACCTAAAGGTGGAATACTGAAGTTAAAAGTAACTTAACGTTAAAAAGGAACGCGTATTTCAAAGTTAAAGAAATAAATTATTTGTCCGATGAAAATGCTTACAAACTATTAAGCAGAAGAATCAAAAACTTATTAGAAAAAGTAAGCACAACTATGAGCTATATACAGAGCTGTGCTTAGCGGCGCTAATTTAGCGCCGCTAAGTTTTCATTAGCGATTTTACGAGCGCCGCTGTTTCCTTAAAATGTTAGCGAAACAGCCAGCGCCGCTATATTTTTCAGGCAAATCAACCGCTAATCGCTATTTTTGCTGTGCTTTTTTGTAAAAAATACTTGTAAGATCTGTCATCAACTCGGCTGTTCCGTCACGAGTTCATACCAATAGTAAGTCACTATTTACACACGACGTTTTTCACCCAGAACAAATCTCGCTATTCTTGAACAAAACTGTACCAAACCGTAATATGATAGATAGTTCATATTTCCCTTCCAAAGTAGTCAAATCTATCTTCATTCAGTTAAACACACCTATTCCATCCAGCGCAGCTGTTGAGAGGATTTTCTCGACTGGAAAAGATATTTTGAAGCCAAAACGAGCTTACTTGACTGACTATAACTTTGAGAAGTTGTTGCTACTGAAACTTAATAAAACAACATAGCACAGTATCGAGAAAAAATGTAAAGAATTAGTGATTTACTATTTGGTATTTCCTAAATAACCATAGAGCGACTTTTTATTTTTTTTACAATTGTCGTAGCACTTCCTTGTGATTTATGACATATATTGAGCAGGAAGAATTGAACTTTGGATTAAATATTTCCCGCTATAACTAGGTCTTTTTTAGTTTTATAAAAAGATATTACACACACACACATACACACACACACACACACACACATATATATATATATATATATATATATATATATATATATATATATATATATAATTAGCGGAAAAATTAGCGATAAATCTAGCGCCGCTAGATTTCTAAAAGCTTAGTGTTAGCGACAGCGGCGCTGATTATATCAGTTAGTGCGCCCAGCTCTGGCTATCTATAAACAGTCAACCAAATTAAATCGAATAAGAAGGAATTCTATAATTATGTTAGGAATAAAAAAAGTAGCTTTGGTCCACTCATAGGCGAAAACAACGAACAAATTTACGATGACTTACAAATGATGAAAGTTTTAAATAAATTATTCTCTTCCGTTTTTACTAACGAAAATATGAACAACATTCCTGTTCCCGTAATCATGCTCAGTGATGATCGTTTAAAAGTTCACGATTTTACCATTAGTGAAACTGAAGTACCCTCGACCATAGGTAAAATTAATCCTCCAGGTCCAGATAAGCTCTACCCTAGGGGTACTCAAAGAAATGAACTGCGGAATAGTCTCTCCTCTTACATATATATTTAATAATAATAATAGTAATGTTATTTTATTTATTTTGATTGGGTTCAGAATCCCAGCTGAGCCTTGAACGGCCAAGCTCTGAGGGGCTACTTTAACTTATAGCCTAAATTAAGCTAGACTAAATCAAACTTACGGACTTGGAGCCTGGAGGTCCTGTTAGGTCCTACCTCAGGTTTGCTGACTCGATGCGGGCCTACTTTAGGCGTTGCATAAAATTAAGAAAAAAACAAAAGGGGCACTATTTATGGTCTTCTTTCTAAACCTTGCAACAACAACACAGCCTGCACCATTGCACGATGCAACAACCTTGTATCTAAACAACCAAACTGAATTGCAAGAGAGCTCTCTATAAGACCACGCCCTGTAAATGCCGCATTCAACAAACGAGTAGAAAAGATACGCCAGTGCCCCCAAAAAAATTAGGCCACAACAGTGCCCAAACAAAAATTACTAGCTCTAAATTAAGTGAATTTTTCACTAACCTTACAATTATGAGATGGATATATATAATTATATATGCTTTAACTTAATATATACAAGCAATGCTGCATCAATCAGCTTAGTCATCATATCGCCTGATTGTGCGACAATTGAGCGAGTGCACTTTGAGCGAGGGAAATTGAGCGAGTACAAATTGAGCGACTTGACGCATTGAGCGATTAGGCTTAACTGAGCGAGTGCAAACTGAGCGCATACAGTTGACCTAACCGGGCATTCAATTAACCTAACCGGGCATGGGTACCCCATAATGAATTCGGGACCCGGAAAGGTAAGTAGTACCCTTAACCTAGGCTTAGATGACGTCCCACTCGGACTGAGTTTCCGATTTGCGTTTCCGACGGTTAAATAGGAATTAACCCTATAAGAAATAAAACAAGTAAACGTTCGCTTGCAACGTCTGATCGAAGGTGATAATGATGAAAATATTCTCGACTTTCTGCGTAATGTTTCCTACAATTTGGAATTACATATATAATTCACTGCTTAACTTATTATATTTTTAAATCTGTTTTGAATAAATATACATTTGATAAATATGCAGCAAATAGCCCCACCTCGACTTTTGGTACGAAAGTTAATTATTAGGGTGTGTTTTCATGTGCTTTTCTCAGAAATGCCACTCATTTGCCCCGCATTTAATTGAAAGTATGAAAAAAATCGTTTTTTTTTTTGTCGTTTTATTTTCAAGTAAACACCGGGCAAATGAGTAGCATTTCTGAATAAAGCACATGAAAACACACCCTAATAACTAAATTTCGCTACCGTTATTGCTACCCTAACCTAACCTAAATGACCTGACCTAACCTAACCTAACCTAAATGAAGAGATTTCGAAAAAAAATAAATCGTTAAACTAACGAAAATATCATGACTTAACCTAACCAATCGTCAAGGGTGTACAGTTGACCTAACCGGGCATTCAATTGACCTAACCGGGCATTCAATTGACCTAACTTTGATATACTGTACCTAACCAATCATCATACTACCGAATGCTAACTTCGAAAATTATGAACTCGAGGTGGGGCTATTTACTGCATATTAACCATACATTTTAATGAAATATCTCTGTTTTAAATAAATATTTTTTACAAGGTGAATGTTTATTATTTTTGCGTCAGTTTGCGTTCAGTTTGCATTCGCTCAATTTGTTCTCGCTCAGTTAGCCTAATCGCTCAGTGCGTCAAGTCGCTCAATTTCCTTCGCTCAAAGTGCACTCGCTCAATGTGTATTCGCTAAATTCAAGCACATATTTTGTCATTTAAAGACATGTATGAACAAATTGTTTCCTCTCTCAATAATGCTAGCCTAGACTTAAATACGTTTAGAAGAAAAAATTATACATGCAGACCTGGCTGCAGCGATTATGTAGCTGAACTTCATAATGTATCCAGATTGTTTTATAATGTGGTGTGAACAAGGGAAGTCAAGGCAAGGCCCTGTATTACAACAAAAACAAAGGGTAATGCCAGGTTCAAGTATATATTAAGGTATATAAAAAATCATGAGGATGAATTAAGCAGAGGTGCTCTGGCTAGAAAGCTTGCCAGTAAGAATCCAAGAAACTTTTGGGAAGAATTAAAAACAATGAACAGTAGTGCAATGTCTCTCCCTGCTAATATTGAAAATGTAACTGGGACTGAGAATATAGTCAAATTATGGAAGGAACACTACAGTGAGTTATTCAACTCTGTACATAAGAACAATAATGTTCAGTCATACATGGTGTTTTGCCGGATACAATGTTATCCGTTGTTTTGGTGCCAGTACTAAAAGTTAAAAGGGTAAAATCAACAGTAAAGATAATTATAGGCCAATAGCCTTGGCCAGTATTATGTCTAAGGTGTTTGAATATATACTCATTAATAGACTTGAATGTTACTTGTATACAGTGATGGGCATCGATACATGAAGAACATCTTAGGCGATACCGATACGTCGATACTTTCTAGATGTCTTAAGCGATACCGATACCGATACATGCATCGCCGATACATGTATCGCCGGTAGATTTTTATAATTATTCGTTTAATATGTAGGTATTAGATATTATTGTTTATACTAGTAATTTGTACGCACTGTAAGTAAAATCAACGACATTTTAATGGGTTTTATAGATGTAAATAAAAACAATTGCTTTATTTAATGAAAGTATGTTTCAATTTTGTAGGATACATGAATGACTGAAAAAATTACACTAACAATTAAAAGTAATTACTATTACCCTTCAAAAATACCAGCTGGCTAAACATCTGGTCAGACAGTCTATTCCTTTTTGGAGCGGGAATGTGACCAGCCAAACTAAACAACCGTTCTACAGGAGCAGAGGAAGGTAGTGGTGTGTTATACTTCAGGAAGACCCGTAGAATTCCTGGGTATTGCCTCAGAGATTGGAGAGAATGACTTCCGTCACCCAGATACTGTAAAACTTCCATCTCAGTGGAATCTTGGGTTGCAGAGACATTAGTGGAAGCAGACTCATAACAGAAGAAATCATCTGCACTTCCGTCAGATGCAGCATCACTTAGTTGTTGCTGGGGGGTCTGCTCGCTGAGGCTCTTAACAGCATTAACCAACATTTCTTGAACCCTCTTTTTGACAATGTTAGTATTAAATTTGCCTTTTATTGTCATCCACTTTAACTTGAACAGAGGATTTGAAGACGATGCCAGTATTGCTGCTTTACACTCATGCGACGCATCAAGGCACAGAAACTTTTCAAACCGCTTAGTGAACCCTACTGTGACTGCATTGAGAAGTGGCTGACAATGACGCAATGCCTCCGAATTCAAACGCTCTAGCTTCTTCTCTACAGCTAACAATGTTTCTATATTATGGTTAATTAATCTCAATAACACAAGTACAAACGTGTTTAAACGTTGCGCCGTACTGTGTGACGTGACCAGTAGAGTAGTACTGTCATTAAATAAATATTTAATAACATTATTATTTATGTATATTCATAAATATAACTCAGTAGTGTCATATTATAACATCTATTTAAATATTTAAAAATTCTTATTAATGTATCGATGTATCGAAGTATCGATTTTTTACGATACATTTAAGAAAATTGACCTTAGCGATACCGATAAATCGATACTTTTGTCAAGTAGCTAAAGCGATACCGATACCGATACAAAAGTATCGATCGATACGTATCGGCGATACATGTATCTAGATACTGCCTATCACTGCTTGTATACGAGTGATAACCAATTTGGTTTCAAAAAGAAACACAATATATTGATGTGTGTGTGTGTGTGCCTTGAAGGAAATGGTCTGTAAATACCAAACTCAAGATGCTTATGTATTTTTGTGTTTCCTGGATGCCTCTAAAGCATTTGATCGTGTTAGTCATGACAAATTATTCATGAAACGTGTAAATCGTAATGTACCTGGTTACTTGGTCCGTATATTAATATTCTAGTATAATCACCAGACAATGATTGTAAGATGGGGTGGGGTTAATTCAGAGCCATTCTCTGTGACCAATGGTGTCAGGCAGGGAGGGACACTATCCCCCTACTTATTCAATGTTTATATAGATGATCTATCTGTTGTGATGAACACCTGTAAAATAGGCTGCTATATTGGTACAATGATTGTTGATCATCTAATGTATTCAGATGATGTAGTTCTTATTTCTCCATCTGTAAAAGGGCTCAGCACACTTTTGAAGGTGTGTGAAAGGTATGGGAAGGATAACGACATGAAATATAATCCTGATAAAAGTCATGTTATAATTATGAGGACCAAGGCCTACAAGTATATAAAATTTCCTGAATTTCAATTGAATGGTATGGTGCTGTCAGAAGTGACCCAGACTAAGTTTCTTGGCCACATACTAACGGATAGTCTTTCAGATAACGGTGATATTCTAAGGCAATGTAGACAATTATGTTAATTTGATTTTGTTGAAAAATTTTTGTACTCCAATGTATACAGCTCATTTGTGGTGGAACTACAGGATGTATAATTTGAGGAAACTATATATTGCATATGATAATATTTTTAGGAGTTTATTAAGAACTCCAAGATTTATAAATGGTGCTCCTTCTAGTGTCAGTATGCTGTTTGTAGTCAATAAGGTGCCTAACTGTGCCAGCGTCAATCGCAATTTTGTATTTAGATTTATCACTAGATTTGGTGAGTCAGTCAATAAGATAACAGAAGCTATGTTTAGTAGACTGGGCTCCGATATATTTCATAAATCTCAAATCTGGAAGCATTGGCGTAGGCAACTGTATGTTCATTATACACAGTGATTCACTGGCCTACTTAGTCAATGCTCCAGACAACTATATCTTAATCGTCTGTGGACCTCTTGTATAATGTTTGTACCTGTTGAGTCTGAAATAAAGTGTTTGTTTGCTTGTTTGTTTGATGCAGTCTCATATCGCTTTGGGACAATAATGGTTCTAACACTCCCTACCGAAGAGGCATTGTCATTACCTTCTGCAACTTTAGCCAAGCCTTCTCCATGAGGCTGTAACCCAACTACTTCATCTTGACTATCCGTGTTTTGGCTAATTTCTAAATCACAGAGTTTTTGTATAGGTCTTTAATTTTCCTCCTGAAGTCTTTACCAGTGCAGACTTAACTAAATTGTCTTTGCCAACAAACAACTCTTCAATTATGCCAAGCTTCCAGCATTGCCTTGGTCTTTCATCCCCAATCATTACTACTTCTCCCACCTTGATACAATTTGCATTAAAGCCCTTTACATTGCCTGATGGGTAATAATTGAGTTCTAGCAAATATTCCTTCTGCCATCTCTTCCATAACTGATCTTGTAGCTCTTCAAGGTACTTGAACCTTCTGGTTAACACTTCTTGACTGCTCTGGATAGGTTGTAAGTCTACTGGCAAACTGGGGCTTGATATTAATCGTTTACCACAGAGAAAATGATTTGGTGTCAATGGCTCTGCATCCTGCATAGTTATAAACAAAGGTGATGGACATGCTGTTCACCATTGCTTCTACTTCACACAAAACAGGCAGAATTCTTCTTTGCTCAAATGAGCATTAGCTAAAAGTTTCTTTAATAGACACTTTACACTTCTCACTAGCCTTTCCCAAAATCCTCCCCACCATGGTGTTCTCTCAACAATAAACTCCCACTGTACGTCTGTACCCCATGGTGTTAAAAGTAGGATTGGAATCCCTCCTCCTTTAGCATGGACCAAACTTCTTGGAGTTCCTTTGCAGCTTTTTGAAGGTTTTTGCATTATTCGATATGATTTTATTTGGAAACCCCTTCTGTTCACAAACCTTTTAAAAGCCAAAAGAAATACATCACTACTTAAGTTGCTTACCAACTCGAAATGGATTGCTCTGGTGGTAGCACATGTGAAAAGACATATAAAACCTTTGTTAGACTCCCCTTGCTCATACACATAGACTGGACCTGCAAAGTCTACTCCCACTACATCAAATGGGGTAGTGTTGACACACCGTTCTCTTCGAAGTGGAGCCACCTTTTCATGATAAGGCTTTGCACTCCAACGCTTGCAAACTGCACATCTATGCAAGACCTTTTTTACTAGTTGTCTAATTTTGGGAATCTAAAACTGTTGTCTGATCTCTATTATCACTTCTCTATTCCAGCATGCAACAACGCACTCCAACGCTTGCAAACTGCACATCTATGCAAGACCTTTTTTACTAGTTGTCTAATTTTGGGAATCTAAAACTGTTGTCTGATCTCTATTATCACTTCTCTATTCCAGCATGCAACAACTTATCATCTCTCTATTAAACACCCAAATTAGAAGGGAAAAATCTACTCGGCGGTTATTCTGTTTGCACCCGAAAGTGCATAAAATATCAGTGAATCCGTGCATATAAATTATAAAGTGAAATTCATTAAAATAAAGAAAGTGCAATACAGTTTACATCATCTATCACCAGTTTTAACGTATATATTCAAAACGAAAAACGAAATAAGGTTGGGCATTCGTGAAAGTTTGAAACAAGGCAGGAAAAAGGTCATAAAAACGCAAAGGTCAGAAACCTCTCGAAATACACCCGACCATCGAAACATCGAAAGAAAGGAAACAGAAACAAAAATAATAAAAAAAAATAATAAATAAAAAAAAAATAAATAATAAAATAATAAATAAATAATAATAATAAATAATAAAAATAAATAAATAATTTGGGTGGGCACGTATAAAAATACAAAAAAATAAACAAAATTACAAATATAGATAAAATAAATAATAATAATAAAATAATAATAAAAGTAAATAATAAACAATAAACTTAAACCTTGCAAATATTTTAATATCTACGAATATCTGCAAAAAAATGGACTCACTGGTGACTATTCTCCACACTAAAACCAGTATGCAAGTCAACATGGCAGAGGAAGAAAACAAAAACAGAAACCCATGCATAAAATGTGCATTAGACTGCAGCCTACATGCATTAAAATGTGATGAATGCAGACTATGGATACACTACAATTGTAGTGAACTACCTACTTATTTCCTACTCATCCTTCAAAATTCAAAAAGAAAATTCTCATGCTTTAGATGTGCTCGTCAAATTTGCGATGACTATGACAGGCAATTTAAAGAGCTTGAAGTAGAAGTGGCAGGCGAGTTACAGGAGGAGGAAATTATCATTGCAAATGCAGAGCTTGCTGAAAAAGTGAGAAACCCTCAGGATGAGACCCTAGAGAGAGGGAAACTGCGAGCAAAAAGGGCACCAAAAGAGAGAAAACAAGAACAGGAAATGGACACTAAGACCCTCAACAAAGTACACAGTCACCAAAAAGCCAAAAGTGAAACCAAGAGGCCAGTATGCAAGTATTACAGGAGGGGCTTGTGTAATTATGGACTTAAGGGAAGAGAATGCCCATTTGCTCACCCACCACTCTGCAAAAAATTTATACACGATGGGAATGGCATTTCTGGATGTAGATCCAATGCAAGATGTCTCTATTTTCATCCCCAAATTTGCCAGAGCTCATGGTGGGAAAAAAGTTGTTTTAAAGAGAACTGCAATCTGGCCCACCTGAAGGGAACAATCCGATTCCAACCACATCAAACTCAACGGAGAGAATACCAGGATAGTGAGCCTACTATCCATCAGCACTATTTGGCCCAAGGGATGCAAGAAAACCCAAGACCAAATACCATTCCTGCACCCAGATCTTATGCTGATGTAGCGGGTCCAGGTAAGCCCACTGGTGAAAATAGTACAGCAAGCAACCATGAAACCCCATTGGGGTTTTACCACCTCATAAAACAAATACAAGACATTCAAAGCTCACTTGGGCTCCTCATACAAAAGCAAACGAGAACCCCAGCAGGAACCCTACAAATGCCCTATATGTGGGAGATGAAACAAATGGCTCCACAAATGTATCAATAATTTACTTAAACATCCAGGGCCTTTACCCAAACTCAAACCATACCAAAGTACCTTACCTAAAGAGCCTAGTGGAAAACACTACTAGCACAGTTATAGCCCTCACAGAAACACACCTGAACCCCATGATCATGAGTAGTGAAATTGCAATCAAAGGGTACACCACCCATAGATGTGACAGAGAAGACCGTCTAAATGGTGGTGTCCTGATGTACATCCCTGAAAACATTCAAAGTGAACTGCTCATGGCATACTCAAATGGAGCCTGTGAACTCCTAATCATCATGCTCAGCATAAATAAAGAAGACATAATACTAGTGAATATCTATAGCCCCCCAGATAGCTCCCATCTAGAGCTCACTGAAGTTGGAAAAAATCAGGCAATGCCCAGCTATTGTAGACTCAACAAGAGACTTAATCATTACAGGAGACTTTAATCTCCCAAATTGCACCTGGAACCAATATGGTGGTATGAAATCAGGGACAAAAAGGTCCAAATCAAAACACCTGAATGAGTTTATGGAAAAACTGCTCCTAGTACAACATGTCCACTGCCCAACTAGAAAAAATAATATCCTAGATTTAGTGCTGACAAATAATGCAACTACAATTGACCACATTGTTATAACACCAACTATACACTCCGACCACAATGTCATGCACATATTCACAAACTTGTCCCTCCACAAATGTAAGCAAGACCCATGCCAAACGAACTTGCCATACTCTGACCTAAACCTGCACAAGTCAGACTGGACATCAATAAATAACTGTCTGGGAGAAATAAACTGGGAAGATGAATTAGAAAACCTAAAGCCAGAAGAATGCTGGAGTAGAATACAATACCTGCTGTCATCAGCATTATACAAACACACACCAAAGAAAAACGATAGTGCACAGAAGCACCGGACAAAAGAGCACAGATACAGAAGGACACTTATGAGAAAGAGAACAAAGCTATCTAAACAACTGACAAAGCAATTAAGTGATACAAGACATAGTAACATCCGGAATCAGATACTGATGTTAGAACTTAAAATAAAGGAGTCAACCATAAGAGAGAATATTGATAATGAACACAAAGCTATTGGCACTATAAAGGAAAATAGCAAATTCTTCTTTAGCTATGCTAAACGCAAAGCAGTTATCAAAACGAGCATTGGCCCATTGCTTGCTAAAGATGGACTAACTCTCACATCTAATACACAGGAAATGGCAAACATTCTACAATCTCAATATGCTTTAAGCTGGAGTACCCCTGTAGTAGCAAAGAAAATAAAAACTACAGCATTTTTTGATAGAGAAGAAAATGACCAAGACAGACCATTATTGGAAGATATACAAATAACCACTAGAGATATACAACAGGCAATAACAGAGCTACCGGGGAGTTCAGCCCCTGGTCCAGATGGAATTGGAGCCAAGATTCTTAAGGAATGCAAACATACTTTATCTCTGCCTTTGAAAATCCTGTGGAGATCCTCACTAGACACCAGTAGAATACCACCAATCATGAAACAAGCAAATATTACCCCAATCTACAAAGGAGGCAAAAGAAAGGAAGCCAAGAACTATAGACCCATATCTTTGACTTCCCATATTATTAAAATATTTGAGAAAGTCCTGAAAAGGCACATTGTCAGTTTTATAGAAAATGAACATCTCTTAGAAGACTTTCAACATGGCTTCAGACACAAGAGATCCTGCCTTACTGAACTTATAGACCATTGCAATACAATCCTACAATATTTGGGAGAAAACCACAATGTTGATGTCATCTATCTAGACTTTGCAAAAGCTTTTGACAAGGTTGACCATGGTATATTATTCCATAAACTAAAAGAACTTGGTATTTGTGGAAAAATAGGAAAATGGATCCATGCCTTTCTCTCTGACAGAAAACAAATAACAATTGTAAATGGAGCAAGATCTATAGAAAAAGAAGTGATTAGTGGAGTGCCGCAAGGCACAGTACTAGGACCAATTCTATTCATTATAATGCTAAACAATATAAACTGTAACCTAGGAAGCTCTCTCCTGTCATTCGCAGATGATACCAGAATACTAAGACCAATTACAGAAAAAGAAGACTGTGTAGAGCTACAAAAAGATCTACAAACTATATATGCATGGGCAGATGCAAACAATATGGCCTTCAATGAAGACAAATTTGAACTAATTAAGTATGGACCAAATAAATACCTGAAAGAACAATTCAACTACACTGGACCCACAGGAAAAGATATTGCAAACTGATCATGTCAGGGATCTAGGGATTATATTATCTGAAGATGCAACATTCAACAGGCACATTGACAAAGTAACCTCATCATGCAAACAACTAATAGGATATATACTGAGGACATTCAGAACTAGGGACAGTATGACCATGCTTACCCTGTGGAAATCACTTGTCCTTCCACGCATTGACTACTGCTCTCAATTATGGTTTCCCCACAAACAGAATGAATTGCAAAAAATTGAGGGCCTACAAAGAACCTTTACCTCGTATATTAAACAACCTGATGGGCAACAGGTGAGTAAAAACAAATTAAACTACTGGGATAGGCTCAGAGGCCTCAACCTTTATTCCATAGAGAGAAGGTTTGAGAGATACATCCTAATCTACACCTGGAAAATTCTAGAAGGGCTTTTAGTTGCCCCCAATACTGAACCAATTGTGCCCACCTTAACAAGAACTGGCAGAATGTGTAAAAAATATCACCTCCCACCAAACAGTCTGAGAAGGATTCAAACCCTTCAATATAATAGTATCTCTAGGCAGGGTTCTCGCCTGTTTAACTCCTTGCCTCAGTACCTTAGAGATATAAGTGCAGTCCCAGTAGATACTTTTAAAAAACACTTGGACATGTTTTTAGCCAACATACCCGACCAACCCACAGTGTCAGGGAATTCCTCTGCCAGACCAGCCCCCACAAATTCAATAGGGGACAAAATCGTATGGCAGGAGCAAGAGAAAAGAAGGGTGGCGACCCCGTCGTGGCCCCGCCTCAGGAGGCGCTGAGCGGACTTCGTGGGAGCAGCGCACCCTTGAGGCAGAAGCGCTTTAAGGTAAATTAAGGTAAATATCCAGGATCAAAAGTTCCACAAAGTGCCCCCCAGAAGGTAGCAAAATTGGATGTCTTTTCTCCTCTGGAAGCCCAGAAAACTGTAGTCTACCTCCTACTCTTAATAAATCCTGATCCAAAAACACATCTAAACCTTTGAGGGCAGAATGTGTTGGTTGAACCTGTAATGGGCTGCTGGTGAGTAAGTTTCTCTCTTCACCAAATTTTTCCTTCTGCACATATACTACTCACTAGTGCCTGGCTTGTTGAATCTCCTTACTATGAAGAATTCCTTCCCTTCTTCTTTCTCTCTTAATGTTGTCTGTAAATCTATATACCCATGCTGTCACTCTTAACAACCTTTTCAGACTGCTAATGTCCTCAAGCTTCAATATGGGGTCCTGTTGCATAACTTGACAACTGTTCACAGTGCATTTTGTCATCTCACTCACCCATTCTTCTTCAGCCTGGCATTCTCCTACAATAGGCTGATTAGAAGGCCAATTTTCACTGCCAAGTTATAGCCACTCTGGCCCATTCCACCACAAACGTAACTGTGCAAGATCTTTCACTGAAATTTCTTGTGTTGGTAAATCAGCTGGGTTTTGAGTGCCGGGACAATGCTTCCATTGCTTTGGATCTGTGTGCGCTTGAATTTCCTCCACCCTATTGGCAACAAATAGTTTTCATTTTCTTGCCTGGCTTCTTAACCAGTGCCAAACTATAGTGGAGTCTGTCCAATAATAGCTTGGAATTTCATAAAGGCCCAAACAGTTTTGCACTGTAACTGCAAGCCGACTAGCAATGACTGCACCCATCAATTCTAACCTTGGAATAGAAAGCCTTTTCAAAGGTGCTACTCGATTTTTGCAGCAACCAACCTGCAACTTACTTCCTCTTCAAATGTGCCTCTTATATAAATGCAAGTTGTATAGACTTCCTCACTTACATCACAAAAGATGTGCAGCTCCAAATTGTCTGGACTACTGTTCAACTCTCCAAAGTACCATCTTGGGATTTTAATGTCTCCAAGATGTGCCAATTCTTTAAACCAATATTTCCACTTTACCACCATATGATCGGGTAACTCTTCGTCCCAACCAAGTCCAATTTCCCAGAGGCTTTGAAACCAAATTTTTTACTGTATCACAAATGGAGCAGGAATCCAAGAGGATCAAAGACCTTCGAAGCCAAACTAAGAGCTGTACGTTTTGTTCACCTTGTCTCATTCTCAGCCAGCTCTACTAAAGATTTCCCATTGAAAGTAAACAAGTCCTCTCCTTGCTGCCAAACAGTACCTAGCACATTAGTGTCTATGGCCCACAACTCCTTAATACCAGAATCCTCAATACTTTCTGCTGCATCAGGTACTACACAGGACTGATTCACAAACTCTTGTATTTGAGAATGATTGGTCTGCCATTTTCTAAGCTCCATGCCAGCCTCCCTCATTATAGCTCTAACTTCCATGAATATCTGTTTAGCCATTTCTGTATTATCCACTGAAACAGCAAATCATCAACATAAAAATTTTGCCTTATGTGTTCAATAGTATTAGGATAGACTTCAGAATATTTCTTAAAATGGTACTGCATTGTAGCTGCCAACAGAAATGGGCTAGAGCTGAGGCCAAACAACACTGACTTTATTCTATATGCTTGAACCTTGGGTTCATTTTCCAACAAGTCTTTTGTATCCACCCATAGATACCTTACTGCATCTCTGTCCTCTAATTTAACTTTATCCGCAAAAAGGCTTGCTTCACATCTGCAGTCAGTGCTACTCTACCAAACCTGAATCTCAGTAACAAGGAAAATAAATCTGCATTTAAATTTGGTCCAGCATCCAAACAGTCATTCAAGGACACACCACCTTTGTTCTTGGCTGAGCCATCAAAAACTACCCTCAGTTTGGTGGTAGTTTTGTCTCGCCGTACCACTTATCACTGCATGATGTGGTAGATAATGTGCCTCCTGGCTCACCAGCTCACCTTACATCCTTTCAGCATAGCCTTCCTTTATATAGCTTAGGATGGCCTCATTGTATTCATTTAACAACTCATTTTTCCTTAGCCTGTACAATGAAGTCTCCAACCTTCTATTAGCTAGCTAAAGGTTTGAGTTGAGTTTGCAACAATCCTTCCAAGGGAGGCCAACTTCGTAGCAACCATCTCTAAACACAATCCCTTTTTCAAATTGCTCTAAAACATCACTGTTCACTGTACTTGCCTGTTTCTCCTGTTTGTCCTTTATGCCAATGGATTCAAGTTCCCAAAAGGCTTTCAAATGCCTTTCCAAACCATGGCTGTTCTCTTCAATCTTAACAAAAAGAGCTTTAACCTCCATTTCATTGCAATTGCTACCATGTAGCATCCAGCCTAGCTTGCTTTCAATAGCTACAAGACCTTCAGATGTGCGGACAATGTTGCCAGTGATGAAGTCCCAGTAATAGTCAGCTCCAATCAAAAGACTAAATCTTCCGTTCCTTCAAACTTATTATTGCCCAAATTAATTCCTTTAACTTGCAATTCTTGGACACATGCCATATCTAAACAAGTAGTGACTGGAGCACAAAGTCCCTCAATCTCTACAGCTTGGACCTTGATAGTGGGACTTTGTGGTAACAACCCCTTAACCAGAATTTCAACCATCTTAACTTTGGTTCGGTTTTGAACTGAACCCCCAAACCCAGAAATTCTCAAATTTTCCCTCTTAAGTTCTTTCAGGTCGGCAGGCCCACCGAGAGGGTGGGGATACCATGAAAAAATCCCCTGGGTCCGGACTTCTAGGGGACCTGGAAAGAGGGGTGGATAAAATCTAAAAATATTAATAAAGCAATTGATTAAATAACAGAGAGGAAATATAATTAATGAACATACATTTTATAGAGATTATCATAGTCAAATTGAAACGGATAAAATATTATCTGAGGTCCACCAATGCCCAAGATCGACTGACAGATCTGGGAACCATTGTAATTGAAAGCCAGTTAGTCCGTACTTTAAATTTCATCAGAATCATTTACCACTTTGCTAGAGAGAAGGCAAAGACAGTACACTTCTAATTATGAAAATCTTGCAGTAAACAATTGTCTTGTGTGCATGGACTGGTACTGCATTTATAAATTGTATGGTGATAGAATTAATATAATTGATTCGAAAAATAAAATGGTCATTTTCTTCCGAGTTGTTTATTCATACTGTATGTTTTGAATTGTGATTTGGACATGTAATCAGTTTGCTTGTTATGTACACAAAAAAGCAATCATAATAAAATACTGAGTAAACAGGGAAGGCCCATATACCGATCTTTCCCCGGGGCCTGGGGCAGCTCTCGGCGTCCCTGCAGGTAGGTAGTAGGTATCTACCCTGAACTGCATAGTCTGACACATGATGAATCTCCAACACAAACAAACATGAAATTAACTGCAACAGAAGGCAATGCTGCTGAGACCATTAGTAATGTGGCCTTGCCTCAAGGAACTATTCAAACCTGCTTCGCAGCTCGTCACCCTGGTGAGCAGAATGTAGGGCATGGGTGGACAACAGTTAGTAAAACGGGTTTGCGTCAGAAAAAGAAACAGGACTCTGGGAACCCCCAACCATCCAGAAGAGAACCACGGCTAGGAGTAGCAACGAATACAGCAATTAAAGCAGTGAAAATATCTCGGCAAGCACATTTATTTGCCTCCCGTGTCCCACCTGACCTATCTGCTTCAGAACTAGAAGAATACCTGCGTGAAATGACAAAAATTGGGACTACCTGCCCCAAATTAACCAGTAAACAGCCAGATACCTACAGCTCTTTCTACATTAAGGCAGAATGTGAGGACCCCTCTGTATTTATTGGGCCAGAAGTCTGGCCTGAAGGAATCTACTATAGTTGGTATAACATGAATTCCAGGAAAAACTCAGTCCACAAAAATATGGGTAAGCAGACTCCACCATGCAATCCCAGGGAGACACCCAGTGAGAGCAGTGATAGTGTGTATAAAAATAATGGCCCAGTTTCACAAACTCAGTGTTAGTAGCTATAACTGTAGAGGCCTCAAAGTCAATGCTGACAGTGAGAAAATAAACTTTTATCTGCACATGACATTTCTTGCTTTCAGGAAACTTGGTTCTCTAAACAAGAGCGCAAAAATTTAAATAATATTAAGCCTAACTTCATTGGAATAGCTAACTCACCCAATGATGATACTGAAGTTATTACTGTGGGCAGACAGAATAGGAAGGAAGGTGTAGCTATAATGTGGCACTCACAGCTGCACAGGTTTATAGAGCTCATTAGTTAGGAATATGAGTGGGTTGTAACCATAAAACTAACTAATGATAACAAAATACTGCATATATTCAATGTTTAGATGCCTTATGAGTGTGCTGAAAATGAGGAGGTATTTTTAGATAGACTCTGTAAACTAAATATACTGCTAGAGGAGCTGGACTCTTTATGTGTTATAGTGGTTGGTGATTTTAACAGCAATATCAATAAACCTGGTTCGGATTTTGCTAACATTCTTATCAATTACTGTGATGCATGCGACTACAAACTTGCCAGTAAATTGCTACTCCGTAATGACTCATTTACATATGTTAGTGATGCCTGGGGGACTCACTCGTGGCTAGACCACTGTAATCCCCCCACGATGGTTATAATATAATCAATAGCATGTCCATACTTTATGATGTATTTGAATCTGATCATATCCCATTTGTAGTAGGGCTTGATTGTATGGTAGCACCTGACTTAGACAATGACTGTGATAATGCTGATTACTATAAGGTTAATGGTCAAATCTTAGTCACTCTGAGGTAGATTACGATACAATGCAGACTGATGCACAACTGAGGCTTGTGAGGATTCCTGCAGAAGCTTTGGCTTGTAGGAATCCCTTCTGTGATGATGTAAAACATATAGATCTCTTCAATAAGTATTACGGTAAGCTTGTACATGCCATTAAAGCTGCGAGTGGAAGTAGCTTTAAGAATAAAAAAATGGGGAAAAGTAAATGTCAATCCAGGATGGTCAGAATACTGTGCTGATTTGTATGATGTAGCTATAAATGTATTCATGAAATGGGTTGGTATGTGGAAACCTAGGCAGGGGGAACTCTTCCAACTGAAAAATAGAACTCGTGCTAGATTCAAGGGTGCTCTTAGATTTATAAGGAAAAATGAAGAGAATCTTCGAAAAGAATCTCTAGCCAGAAAATTAGGCAATAGCAATACTTCCAGTAGAGAATTCTGGAAGGAGGTTAATAAAATTAACAGTAGTAATCTTACCTTGCCAAATATAATAGTCCATAACGCTAAACAATGATGGAACTCTGAAACATACAAACAAAACATAAACACATACATGAAAAATAAAGGCATCAACATGAAGACACTAATCAATAATAATGAATATTCTCTAAATAGAGGGTGTACATGGTGCAAAAAACAATGCAGAACTGTGGAAAAATCATTATGAAACCCTATTTAATTGTCTTGGGGGGAAATAGACTAAATATATGCCTAAATGTAGAACGCTCTGAGGAGCTACTAATTAATGACTCAAAAATCTGGCAGGCTATTCATAAATTAGATGATAACAAAAGTTGTGGCCTAGATGGCATACAAGCAGAACATTTAAAATGTTGTAGCCCTCGTATAATACCTATGCTTGTAATGTGTTTCACAAGCTGTATGATACATGGGTACTTGCCACAGTCCATTTTGTCACTTGTATTGTTGCCAGTTGTTAAAAATAAGGGTGCTAGTATCTGTGATAAGAATAATTATAGGCTAATAGCACTTGCCAGTATACTTTCTAAGGTGTTAGAATATGTCAATTATGATAGGATACGTACTTACTTGCAGACTTATGACAATGTTTGGCTTTAGAATAAAACGTGGTACTGACATATGCTAAAGGAAGCCGTCCTAAAGTACAAGATGTCAAGTAGCAATGTATATTCCTGTTTTTTTGGATGCATCAAAAACATTTGATAGAGTTAACTATCACAAACTTTTCAAGAAACTCTTGTGTCGAAGAGTACCTAAATATATACTTAGGATACTTGTATTCTGGTATACAGAGCCAACCATGTTTCATAGGCTATTCTAAGGAAATTTTAAAAATACACACCTGTGACAAAGTACAAAAAAAAAAGTCAGACTTTTAAAATTAGTAGTATATTCAAAATTAGAACAACAATTGTTTTTAGTACTGGTAACAGTTTTTTCATTATCTGACACTTCTAAAAACATTGACCCATACCATCGGTGAGTCTTGTGCTTTGTTGGTTCTACATCTCTTCTTACTTTGTCATTCAACAATAGCAACACCGTACTTCTTGGATCAAAGTGTGATACAACTGGCATGTTATGCCTAACATAAAGATAGTTGATGAGCACATCTGAAGACAGCTGTGAACGATCGGCTGTTTTGAGAACATTAAGACTTGATGAGTCTTTCCACATCTGCTGAATGCGGTTTTGCTGCAACAATCCTGCCAAGTGCAAAGATCCACACATTTAATTCCTGATTTTCTTACTGCAGAAGTCTTTTCATCAGGTTTGAAATTCCAATACTTGAAACACCAGGTAATGCACAGGCATCTCTGTACTGTAGTGCAAATGTTGCTAAGTCAAGATCTGGAATAATGAAAGCATGGCATTCATTCAATTGTAAGTCATTCACTGAGTAATCTAAACTTCTCAAGTGGCTCAACAACTTTAAACGATCAGAATCAAAAGCATATCCTTCTTTTAAGAAGTTTATCAAGGATTCAATAATTTCATATCGTACAGCTTTGAAATCGAGTGTTGCTGTTGTAACTAATTAATGGCTCACTCTGCTCTTTTTGTCAGTCAGCTGGATGCCAAAGAATGTCAAGTTGTCCTCATCTCAATTTTCTTCAAAAGAACTTTCCCATCCACCAAGAAGCGAGTGACTCTTCAATACATCTACTAGGGGCGCTCAATATATTTTGCCCCACCCTTTTTTCTTAGCTAAATAATAGGCCATGGGGCTGAAATGTCTTTTAGGCCGTAAGTTTCAACTTTCTGCGCTTCACATAAAGGGATTTTTCCAGTTTGAACCTCCCCTCCTTGTATAAAACCACTTTTAAACACCCTTGTATAAAACCGATGGTTAATACAGGTTCGAAAATGGCGTCTGACAATGATGTGCGTTGTAAACAGAGAGCTGTTATCGAGTTCTTAACCGCAGAGAAGGAAACAGTTGGAAATATTCACAAACGTCTACAAAATGTTTACGGAGATGCTGTTGTTGATCGAAGCATAGTTGGACACTGGTCTAAACGTGTGAGATCATCGAAGAGAGGGAGAGCCAGCCTCGATGATATAGCCATGCAGCGACACTGTGCAATGTGCTAACAACATCATTCGATCAAATCGGCGCGTCACATACAAGGAGCTATCACTAGAGCTAGGAATTAGTGAAGGAAGTGTGAATACGATAATTCAGCAACTGGGATACTCAAAAGTGTGTTCACGGTTTGTTCCTCGCGAACTGACTGAAGATCACAAAGTCCAAAGAAAAGAAATTGCTTCTGAGTCGTTGGTTCGATACGGGAGAGAAGGGGATGACTTTCTTTCACGAATTGTAACTGGGGATGAGACTTGGGAACCTGAAACAAAACGACAATTCATGGAATGACATCACGCAGACTCCCCACGCAAGAAAAAGTTCAAAATGGCTCCCTCTGCAAGAAAGGCTATGGCCACCATCATCTGGGACATGAAAGGGGTGATTCTGGTGAACATTATGAAGAAAGGAAAACAATCAACTCAGAGCCATATATTGCTACCCTACAGAGACTTCAAAAACGTATAAAGCGAGTTCGACCGGAGAGAAAACTGGAAGACGTCCTTCTTTTGCACAATAACGCAAGACCACACAACAGTCTGAAAACAAGAGGCCATCACAAAAATGCGCTTGACTGTGTTACCCCACCCTCCATACAGCCCGGATCTGGCACCTTCAGACTTCCATTTGTTTGATTCAATAAAGGATGCTATTCGTGGAAGAAAGTTTCAGAGTGACGATGAGGTTGTTGAGGAGGTTAAGAGGTGGCTCCAGCGGAACCCAGCGGACTTTTACCAGCAAGGAGTAAAGACCTTTGTTTCGAGGTGGAGGAAAGCTGTAGAAAAGGATGGAGACTATGTGCAAAAATAAAAACTTGTAAAAAATGTATGTAACTACTTGTGTACAAAATTTCTGAAACTTACAAGGAAACTTGGAAAGAAAAAAAAGGGTGAGGCAAAATATATTGAGTGGTCCTCGTAGATTGTCCAGGAGATTCTGTACTTTGTTATCCCAATCAAAATAAGTGCATTTATTGTCTTGCAGGGACTCTTGAAATATTGAATATAAAAACAAAATGTCTGCAACTACGTACGTTCTGCTCAACTTTTTCAGATCAGTAAGATTCTTCAGATGACCCTGAGCAGAAGCATCTTCCGACTGCTCTAAATATGCTACGCTTGCTCTGCATGATGATAGAATACTGCTGAAAAGATTGTAAGAGAATTCTGTCCAACGAACTTCAAAATATTTTGGAATATGATGTACTGTTAAATTCTTTTCTTTTCCAACCTTTTCCAGTTCTTTAGTGCGAACTGCTGATGTAGGAAAAAATGTTGAGAGACCACTGTCATCTTGTATCAACATATTCACTTCCTTCACAGTTTTAGAGACTTTGCCAAAGGCCAGATCTGAGCGATGAACTCCACACCAAATTTTGATCAGTGAAAGGTTTGTTTCAGCCATTTTCCTTTCCTTATCTAACATTTTCCACAGGCTCACATGTTCTCCTGTGTTGAGACTCTCTCCATCTGTGACAACACATGTTACCTTGTTGAAAAGATCTTTCCAAGGAATAGTAAAAGAGACTGCTTCTTTCACAACTAATATATATCCTTCAGTCTTCCGCTGAGTAGATTCAGAAAATCCAAGGAAAAGGTCTTCCTCTTGCCCATCTGAACGAACTAGCTTGCACTTGACATATTTATTGTCAAGCTGGAATTGATCAACAGAGCCATCTATTGCAATTGATACAGCAATTGCCGAGTTGATTTTTTCAAGTAAATTAGGTTTATCTGCTCGTACAATAAAGTACAACAGATTAGCATGCTGCATTGGTGTTACATATTTGAACGCTTCCACTGGTGGATCAAATGGCTTCACCTCAGCAGCCATATCGAATTGAGAACTCATTATACTGGTCATATTGATGGTCAAGACCAAGTTGAAATTGTACCCCGTTTGGAATTATTATAAACCTCAATCATAAGTCCAACAATTTTATTTGCTAAGTTTTCATTAGCTTTCGATATGCAAATACCCATAGATGTGTTCTGCTTTTGTTCAACAATTGACATCTGTTGAACTCTTTCCGCATGACATGATTGTTTATGGATTTCAGAAGTCAAATGAGTTTGCAAATTATTAATTCTCAAAACAACCCCTTTTTCAGAGCAGATAGCTGGAGCCTTATTCCGGTAGGACATTGACTTTGCTACTGCTTCTCTATCTTTCCTACCACCAGTATCACTGCCTCCTTGTTCGGCGACTAATTTTATACACTTATTAACTTGCGGCAGTTTCTTTATAGTTTGTTCTTTGGAGGAACTAGAAAATGGTTGATTTTGTTCATCAGTTGTCATCACATTACTCTTCTCTTTTGACATTTCAGACTTTTCACTGGTTTCTTCAGAGGTTTCTTCTGTAGAACTTACATCTGTAAAGTCTTTGATAGTATCTTCTTTCTTTTTCAAATACTTGTACATGTCCATTTGGCGACATAATTTCTTCGTAGGCCTGTCGCTCATTGTTTTTCTTTTCCTGAGCCTGAGTGAGTAGTTCCTTGACCTCAACAAGGTGTCATATATATATACCAGGCCAATCAGACAGTAGTAAATCGATAGCGACTCACGAGATCCAACACCTGTAAGTACAAAATAAAAGTGTGTATATATATATATATATATATATATATATATATATATATATATATATATATATATATATATATATATTGTATTCCTGCTAGTTAATATACCTAAAAGTATTCCTAACTACAATAAATACAAATACCTAAGCCTACTTGCAATTTGTGATATCTATAAATGGTAGAATGAAAAGTTGCGAGGTATTCTACTAAAACTGGATTGGATGCACCAAAATTAAAACACAATGCAATTAACTTTATATAATATACTATAATATATAATACTATGATATAATATGCTAATATACTATATTGCAGTGTGCAAAACCAAAAAAATATTTACCATTTCATGTGGGAAATGAGGAGAAATTTAGAAAATTAGGATGAATTTTATATATATATATAATATATATATATATATATATATATATAGGGTGAACCAAATGTAGGTGGACAGTAAATGATAACGTTTATTTTGAGAATACATATTTAATTTTTTTGTATACTATAATACAAAATAAAATTTAAATAAATTTAGTTATAATATTTAATATAATAAAACACAAACACCATAGTTATAATGAACACCATAGTTATATATAATATAACACAAACCGTATTCAACCTACTGTCCACCTACTTTTGGTTCACCGTGTATATATATATATATATATATATACGGTATATACATTTAAACTGCAAACAACACAGTATAATTAACGTAAAGAACGACGCTTGTATAGAAGAACGTTCCGCGCAAGATGAGGAGGGAGAACGAACAAATGAAAAAAATGAGGTAACCACCCGGGAATCGAACCCGGGATCTTCCGATTGCCGGTCAGATATGATAACCAGTACACCTCATCTTGCGCGGAACGTTCTTCTATACAAGCGTCGTTCTTTACGTTATATATATATATATATATATATATATATATACTGTATATATATATCTTATAAACATGCTATATTCCTTGTCACTCTATATGGCATGTTCAAATAATCTAAGCCTACACACCTGTACATTTCGCCACATTTATTACTTTAGCAATTTGCTAAATTAGCCTATTATTTTATCTTTCTTATACATAGCTAATTCAATTTCAGTACCCATGGTATTCCTCAACGAAGATAAGTAAAGAATGTTGATATAAAAACATATCCAACCATAAAGCATTTGTCTAACTTCTATAAAATCACAGCAGAAAAGACATATACAAATGTGTGAAGTGTATATGTTAATAATGTTATATTGTAATATAAACTGTATATATGAAATGTATATAAAAAACACCACACTCACCACACATACAACGACAACCAAAAACAGAGTACAATTTAGTGTTTACATGAATACTATATTATATCAATCCTACAACATAAGTATTTAAAAAACAAAACAAAAAACAAATAGATTTTATGCCATTTAACATTACTCTCTGTTTCCTATTTGTCACCCATTCTTTAATTCAATTTAGCAGCTTAAAATCAATACCAAATTCATTTAATTTGTACAACAAGCTAGCCTGTGAAACTTTGTCAAAAGCCTTACTAAAATTCAAATAAATTATATCTTTCATACTTGATATTTTGATTGATTTTAAACCATTTTAATATTTAAATATCACATTTAAAAATAGGTTAATTATAAAAAATGATGAGTGAAATAAATATTTTGATGAGAGTAAAATCTGTAAAAACGTTTGAAATAAAGGCAAACTGGTATATTTATACCAAATTTTATAAATATTTAGGAAAAATAAATGTACTTTGATATTTTATATGTTATTTTATTAGATACCTATTTATGAAATGAAAATGAAAATGAAAAGGTTTATTGGCAGACTATAGTCCATATGACAAATATTATTAATACAATGACAGTTCATATACTAAGGATAGAAATACATACAATTGATTAGAAATAATACTGCACTGTCGAAGTTAAGTGGAGCTACAGACAGACGTTTTCGTACCAAGAAGTCCATAGCTTAGAGGATAAATGGCAGGACTCATGGATAGCTTGGATGATCTGGTTGGTTGATTTTTTAGTTCTTTGCATTAGACTGTGTTGAGCACGTCTTGTTACCTCCGGGAAGCTCGGGACATTGCGGGTAGCAAACATTTGCGAAGCTGAGCATCTCGGTGGTAATTTATGTAAGAGTCTAAAAGACCTGTTGTACAGCAAATTTAGGGTTCTGCCAGAACCTTTTTTATAATTCACCCAGAGTTGCTGACCGTATATATTACTGCAGAAAGTACGAAAGAGTGTGTCTTTAGCTTCACTTGTACAGAAACGAAAGTTCCTTATGGTCATATTCGCTTTAGCACACAGGTTTCGAGATTGTTTTCTTATACCCGAGTCATCACTCAAGGAGCTGGTAATAGTTTGACCCAAATACTTAAATTCTTGTACTTCCTCAATTACTTCACCATTCATTTTAAACCTTATATCAGCTGGCTGATTACAGCTTTTAGGATGAAATTGCAGAACCTTAGTTTTTGTAACATTAAAAAGAATATCATGTTTCTGCGAATACACTTCGCAGACATTTAGTAGCCGATCCAGACCTTTAACATAGGGACTTATTAACACCATATCATCGGCATAAACTAAGTTATTTATCCTTGTGTTATCTATACAACATCCTACTGTTGCCTCATTAAGTGAAGCAATTAATCCGTCAATATACACATTAAACAGCATAGGGGAGAGCAAGGAGCCTTGTCTCACCCCGCAAGAGGAGCCAAAACACTCGGATAGTACATTGCCCCACCTAACAGTGAAAGATTGGTGGGAATACCAAAATTTCAATAAATTTAATATGTACATGGGAACCTTCCTGTCTTCTAGTTTTGCAAATAAAATATTGTGGTTCACCCCATCATATGCCTTACTTATATCAAGGAAACAGCTATAAATGGTTGAATTACTGTCAATGTATTTACATATTGTTTCTTTAAGTACATAGATACACAGGTCAGTTGAGTGGGACCTTTTAAAACCAAACTGATTAGGAGATGTCCATAGGAAATCATTTAATCGGAGTAACAAGAGTTTTTCTAGTAGTTTCGAGAAGCAGGAAGCGACATTCAATAGGCCTGTAATTATTGCTGGACAGAATGTCTCCGTACTTATTTTTGACCAGGGGCAAGATATATACCCTCATGAACTCTGCAGGGATATAGCTATGAGCAAGCATGGCTGATAGGAGCAATGATATATCCAGACATACTACGTCATTTGCATATTTTAAGTGCTCATTCGATAAGTCATCTACCCCTGACGCAGAACCAGTCTTTAACTCTTTAATTAACCTCTTTACTTCAGAAAATGATATCAAAATATTTTCCCCTGTCCCTCCCATAATCGTTTCGCTGCAATCTATCTTAAGATTATCCCTACTCACACTATTAAGAATGTTAGAGTAGTGGTTTGTCCACAGCTTTGCAATTTCATCCTCCCCCGACACCCCATCGATTGTCGGAGGGAGGACATTTTTGACACCCGTTTGATTCTTAACGAATTTTCAAAATTTGTTATTATCGTTATTTATGCGAGCTTCACAGGCTTTTGATGTTCGAATAGACTATTCTTCCTGTTTACATCGCCTTATGGCTGCCTTATACTGACCTCGACTTCTACACATATTTATGTATACTGGTCCTAATCTGGGTCTACCATGAAAGCACCACAAATCATAGGCGTCTTTCGATTCCCTCTTCAGGGGGGCAATAAAATCATTCCATCCAGGAATAACCTTAGTATGATAGGTGTAAGATTTAATCAAGGGGCTTCCTGTTTCTCTTAACAGGGATATTATCTTACTATAATACCTATCTATGAGTTTACAGTGAGAATCATTTGAGCAAGGATTATTACAGGCAAGGTGCAAAATTTCTAAATTATTAAAGTGGTGACATGTTCTGTCTTTGTATTCTATTCTCTGCTGCATATTAACATTGGACCAATCGACGCGATTATTCTTACCTATTGAGTTCTTGTTAAGTCGTGTTGCGCATAAATTGGTAACGTTAATTAATATTTCTAATAGTCTATGATCAGAAAGAAGGAAATCATGCAAAATATGAACTCTAACAATTCGATCTTTAGATTATTACTAGTGAGACAATGATCAATCCACCTGGTGGTACCACTCAGTAGTATAGCCGCAAAAGGGGAGAGTGCAAGAATGTTGCAAGTGATTACGTAATGTTGCAAAGGGGGGTGGGATTGTTGCAAAGGGGGCGGTGGGTGTTGCAAACAAAAGAAACAAAGAAAAAAAGAAAAAAAAAGAAAATACCCCAAAGGGCCCTTTGTTGCCAACCTAGGTTGCAAGGGGCATGCAACTTGGAGGCGGAGTTCTCCCCCAAGCTATTCCCCCCAAAGGGCCAGAGAGAAAGGAGGAGAGGTGTTCACCTGGCAGGAGCCAAGAGCATATTAAGACTTCAGCCGAGTAGGCGTTGTTTTATAGGCTCCTAATCAGCCAGTTGGCTGAGCCAAGGGGGAGGGGTATACCTAAAGGAGAGAGAGACACCTGAAGGAGAGAGAGAGAGAGAGAGAGTAGTGGCCTTTGATTGCAAGGCATGCAACTTGGAGGCGGAGTTCTCCCCCAAGTTATTTTCGTTTACCTAACCTAAGAGGCCTCTAAGGGGTTTTCCCAAAGGGCCAGAAAGAGAAGGACCAGAGGTCCTTGCTCGGCAGGGAGCCGAGCTGGAATGACTCCGTCAGTCGTCTCTCGGACTTTTATAAACCTCTATTCTGGCTGAGTTGCCAGATAGCGCAATGTATTCAGTTGCCAGATAGCGCCATGTGTCCCAGATAGCAAAAACCATATATTAATCATCCATTTAAATAGTGTACCACAATATATATTTATATGACGGTAGTTAATCCAATTAAATTCTGTTTATTAAATAAATAATTTTTACACACTCAATCTTTATTATTATTAAACCTGGAATTGCATATCTTTCCAGTTTTTTTTTTTTTTTTGCAATGATCGGATTGTTCCTGCTAGATATATATTATTATGCATCATTTTAATGAGAAAGAAATGTACTTTAATATTATGTCTATTAAATTCTCCTAAAATAATTATATGTATAAGACCAAAGTAATGGTCTGACGTCGGAAAAAAAAAAAAAAAAAAAAGTAGAGAGAAGTTTAGTCTTGGAGGCCTCTTAACAAGACAAGTCTTCCATCAAAATTAGTTTTCTTTACTTACTTTAGCTTCAAATTTTATGGGTAACTTGCATATCTGAAAAGAACAGATCGCACCATGTATTCCAGATAGCGCCATGTATTCCCGATAGCAATATTTATTAAATTGTACTTGTATATAATAAACTAATGAACCACTCGTGTACACAAACCATATAAAATACCACAATATATGAATGTAGATGAGTCCTCACGAATAACGAAACGATATGAACATTTACGAAACATTTCGAAACACATGCACCTCATTCTCCTAATCCCCCCCCACCCATCTGTACTTGTATATATAATAAACTAATGAATCACTCGTGTGCACAAACAATATAAAATACCACAATATATATTTATATAGTTAATCAGTTGGAAGATTCAACCATATAAAATAACAATATGTTTATATAGTTAATCAATTGGAAGATTCAATTGAAATTAGTAAAAAACACAATCCTCTATAACCACACACACACACACGCGCGCACACGCACACGAGGAAAAGGAGACTCTGTATCATTTCGAAGCGTCCCCTAGAGACCTTTTTCGGGGCGAGGGATTATCCTTCTACAATCTATTCGAGCAGAAACCACCACTTACTTCAAATATTAATATTTTCATTATTATTATTTCTACAATGAAATATTTACGCGTAATTTGTATGGTATCATATTCTTAGCTAACATCTCTGTTATTGAAAGAAATACACACAATTATATTAAATAGCAATCAGCGAAAGAAATAAGGTAGGCATACCTGAATGTACTAATAATTATATATATATAAATATATATAATATAATATATATATATATATATAGAAAGAGAGCGAGAGTTTTGTTCAAATAAAGGAATCCAAATAATATTTCCATTTACTCAGTTTTCCCAAAATATTATTTAAAATTAAGTGTACTAATTTAAAATTACTTTCTTTTTCCAGGTTAACTATTCCCACAATTATAATAAATAATAATCGAAAAATGGCAGAGTTTGTTTCTAGTGAGAAAGGATAGCCAATGCTCTTAGTGGATGGGTTTTTATATGTAAGAGACCTAACCTAACCTACGAAATACATCTCGTCAGGGAGTCGTTGCTTACTCTTCCACATTTCAACATAACAGGATTATTGAACCGGATTTAAAATAACAGGATCATTTGCCCCGAGGCAGTAGTATGCCCGAAAAACATCGTAATGCACGATTTTTTCTATGTAGCAATAATAATCAACTCTTTCTCGCCGAATTGGTAACCTTTTCACCCGACCTTAGACCTCCAGTTTAACATGGATTCAGAAATACATCTCGTCGATGGGGGTCGTTGCTTACTCTTCCACATTTCAACATAACAGGATTATTGAACCGGATTTAAAATAACAGGATCATTTGACCCGAGGCAGTAGTATGCCCGAAAAGCATCGTAATGCACGATTTTTTCTATGTAGCAATAATAATTAACTCTTCCTCGCCGAATTGGTAAGCTTTTCACCCGACCTTAGACCTCCAGTTTAACGTGGATTCAGAAATACATCTCGTCGATTGCTCACTATTTCATCGAGATAATTTAAGCTCAGGACCTGCATTGTCTATAAGGGAGAAACTCTGAGTAAATATTTTCTCGAAAACTATGGGTGATAGAAAATTCTGAAACCGGAATCAGTACCAAAAGTTCTATAAGAAACACCAAATAGTTTTCGATGTCCCCTAGCGCAATTTGAATTGGAAAGGTTTTCACCCCACCTTAGACCCACAGTTTAACGTGGATTCAGAAATACATCTCGTCGATTGCTCACTATTTCATCGAGATAATTAAAGCTCAGGACCTGCATTGCCTATAAGATCTGTGACGCGTGGAACATGCAGCCTTCAGATGTGAACATCTGCTCTGTGGATCAGTTCAAGAAAATGGATACCCTAACCTTGACACACACACACACACACACACACACACACACACACAATATATATATATATATATACATATATATATATATATATATATATATATATATATATATATATATATATAGGGTGATATGCACAAAAGACAAATTTTTCTCTGTAGTAATAATAATAATAATTATTACCCCCCCCCCCCCCCGAATTTTCCAAAATTGCTGTGAAAGTGTAATGAAAAAGAACAGCTTCAGAATTCATTCACACCATGCGTACACTTATCTCGTGTACTCAGTGTACACTTCCCTCATTGTGCCTAACAACACAAAAGCTCTCCAAAATTGTTGTGAAAGTGTAATGAAAAAGAATAGCTTCAGAGTTCATTCACACCATGCGTACACTTATCTCGTGTACGCAGTTTACGCCTTACACATTGTGCACGATACACTATTTTTCTTCTACGCTAGAGAATACACATTTGAAATCCACGGCTTGCACCGCTCAACTGAGTACGCAGGCGTAGAGATATCCCTAAGTAGTAGCAGGAGTCACTTTTTTATGCGTAAGTGGCTTGTACAGGTTGAGTTGTCAGATACCACTTTTTATTTTAATTGTTCAGGTATACATTATTATGGAGAGTTGTCAGATGCCACTTTTTATTTTATTTGTTCAGGTATACATTATTAGGTAGCCAGATTGTACCATTTATTTAGTTAATTCTTAAAAGTTGGCTTACAATTCCGCTAGTAGGTTTAGAAGGCGTAACATGATATAATTGTTTACAACCAAAAGAATTAAGTAAACAACATTACATCATCCTGTTTATTATAAATATATAGAAAATAAATATACATTTTGAATGATTAATTAAAATGAAAAAGAATAGCTTCAGAGTTCATTCACACCATGCGTACACTTATCTCGTGTACGCAGTGTACGCCTTACACATTGTGTACGATACACTATTTTTCTTCTACGCTAGAGAATACACATCTGAAATCCACGGCTTGCACCGCTCAACTGAGTACGCAGGCGTAGAGATATCCCCAGGTAGTAGCAGGAGTCACTTTTTTATGCGTAAATGGCTTGTTCAGGTTGAGTTGTCAGATACCACTTTTTATTTTAATTGTTCAGGTATACATTATTATGGAGAGTTGTCAGATGCCACTTTTTATTTTATTTGTTCAGGTATACATTATTAGGTAGCCAGATTGTACCATTTATTAATTAATTCTTAAAAGTTGGCTTACAATTCCGCTAGTAGGTTTAGAAGGCGTAACATGATATAATTGTTTACAACCAAAAGAATTAAGTAACAACATTACATCATCCTGTTTATTATAAATATATAGAAAATAAATATACATTTTGAATGATGAATTAAAAATAATAATAGTTTAAGAAATATGAACGGGAATATGCATATAATCAAAAAAATATATCGTCAATATAACAGTACAGGAGAATATATATATATATATATATATATATATATATATATATATATATATACACCCAATTATGGAGATATATAGAAAATAAATATACATCGGAATGATCAAAACTAAGAAATAATATAACCATCAACATAGCAGAAATATATACACACAACTAAATAAATAAACACATACACTTTATCTTCTACCGCGCAAAATAAGAAATCGTATAGCCATCAATATAGCAGAAACACCACACACACACACACACACACACACACACACACACACACACACACAAATATGTTAAATATATAAATACATTTAACTTTTTTCAAAATACTAAACTCGCACTTAACCGAGTCTACAATTACATCATTATTGCTCTGCATTACGCAGTATACGCGGTTTAATAATATTTCACCGCTTAAAGTATACGGAAACCTGTACTCGATATGAAGGGCATTCATATCGTTCAGTACTATTTTTGTTCCCACTTTACAACCGGTTGGTAAGTTATCTTTAAATACGTCTAGAATACAATCAAAAGCAAGCACAAAGAGTTCATCGTTAACCACATTATTAAACACAAGTTTATAAACACGCTTTTCCAATCGAGGGTTTATTTCTACCGACCCGAGCTTTTCAATCGTGAACTCGTCTTCACTCAACATAACGGCAATTGAAATAATCTTCTAAATCGTTACGACAACTGCGCGTTATATAAAGAAATAGTTCTTCAGGATAATTTTCACGAACTAGGCACATTTTATAATGTTTTACTAAACATCTTCACACTCCGGCACTATTTGAGAGGAACATATGCTCATATTTTTCCTTTCTGCCCATCAAACGATACTCATCTCTAAAGTCTGTTAAAAACTCACGCAGGGCACTAGCCACAACCTCACTACGAACCTCGTCATGATATACATTAATATAGTGATAAAAATACTTAAGATTGTCCATGATCGCGAGATTCACATTTTCAGTCGTAGGGTATGAGTAATCGACATGGTGTAGCATGACGTAATACCGCTTGTCACACCACCCATCCGCAAGACTCATTATCCATACCTGCTGCTTCTCTTCTGCACGTTGTTTCTTTTACTTCACGGTATATGTGAGACTTTATAAAGTTTAGCTCTGCAACATACTTCAGCACATCGTCTGTGCAACGAAAGCCTTCAATGGTCTCACCAGAACATCCGTAGAGTATTTGTACATCTTGGAACTTCGCACAATCCAATGTGGTTTTAAAAGAGGCGTAGGAGGGGGAATAGGAAGTTTTCCGGTATCCACCACATCCTGGCACTTTGCTGAATACCATTTCATAAACGTTGTACACGCAATATTAAAGGTAGCCATTTGAATACACGTCTGATTTTTCTTCTGAATACACGTCTGATCTCTCGGGCTTACTGCAGTCGACTGACCACGCAGGGAATCACAGATAGTAGCATGACTCACGGTCTTACAGTGGGCGGAGCTTAGAATTTTCACCTGTGCACACACAAAGGAGAAAGTGAAACGCTAATTGAAACATGAGTTATTTAATAAACGAGATATTCAAGTATATATATTTACAAATACGATTTAATAAACGAGATATTCAAGTTATAGATCGAATCCACATCAACACAAAATTTTAGTCGCTAAAATAGCAGCCTGAGTATTGTTCATGTTCTAAATTATCTTTGATTCGTTTTGGTAAAATTGAGTAAACTGCAGCCTTTGTTTCCTGATCAGAAACTCTCCGTCTTTTTCTGGTATGGTGCAAGGTTTCGTTGCAACCATATTCACTGCTCGAGTCTACTTCACAGTCGTTGCCTTCTAATCTAGATTTACGCTCTTCACTATTGCATCAACGGGTGAATAATCATCTTGGTTGATATTATTGACACCACAATCGAGAGGGCTCACTGGGGTAACGGGCACTTCAGGTAATGGTGCGGGTGCTTGAGGTGGGTCGGGGACAATCTCCTCAGGTTGCCCTTGTGGCGGGGAAAATATTGTGTGGAGGTAATTATGTGCTGCTTCTAAGTAAACAAAACGGGCTTTATGTAACACAGTGGCAACTAATAATGATTTATGCAAAGATGCACCAGCTCTTCTGGAACGTCTGGATGCAATTTTACCGAGCGATATATTTATCAACTTGTGTGCTTCAAACCCGTTTGGACATCAGATATCATGTTCACCACCTAGGAATTGGTCAAGGCACAGAGAGCTAACTAACACGACTCTATCCTCTATTTCCAATCTTGTAATGAGTTAAAGTGAAAGTTTCGCCTGCCTTTATACAATGTCGTTTTGACGTCGTTATCAAGCTCCACGCATGGAATTTCCAGGTAGTAACATGAATCACGTTGCTGTTCTTTCACCTGTACACACACACACACACACACACACACACACACACGCACACACACACACACACACACACAAGGAGAAAGTGAAACATGATTTATTTAATAAAAGAAATATTCAAGCTATATATATTTATCATACACGTGTAAGTTAACAATAGACACATCAATGATTATATTCAAGACATATATTTAAAAACATGTGTAATAAATAAGTTAACAAATGAAATTATGTTAACACAGAAATTCAATTGTTAACTTATTTATCACACGTTTGTTAATATATATATACATCTTGAATATAATCTTTGATGTGTCTATTGTTAACTTACACGTGTATGATAAATATATATAGCTTGAATATTTCTTTTATTAAATAAATCATGTTTCACTTTCTCCTGTGTGTGTGTGTGTGTGTGTGTGTGTGTGTGTGTGTGTGTGTGTGTGTGCGTACAGGTGAAAGAACAGCAACGTGATTCATGTTACTACCTGGAAATTCCATGCGTGGAGCTTGATAACGACGTCAAAACGACATTGTATAAAGGCAGGCGAAACTTTCACTTTAACTCATTACAAGATTGGAAATAGAGGATAGAGTCGTGTTAGTTAGCTCTCTGTGCCTTGACCAATTCCTAGGTGGTGAACATGATATCTGATTCCAAACGGGTTTGAAGCACACAAGTTGATAAATATATCGCTCGGTAAAATTGCATCCAGACGTTCCAGAAGAGCTGGTGCATCTTTGCATAAATCATTATTAGTTGCCACTGTGTTACATAAAGCCCGTTTTGTTTACTTAGAAGCAGCACATAATTACCTCCACACAATATTTTCCCCGCCACAAGGGCAACCTGAGGAGATTGTCCCCGACCCACCTCAAGCACCCGCACCATTACCTGAAGTGCCCGTTACCCCAGTGAGCCCTCTCGATTGTGGTGTCAATAATATCAACCAAGATGATTATTCACCCGTTGATGCAATAGTGAAGAGCGTAAATCTAGATTAGAAGGCAACGACTGTGAAGTAGACTCGAGCAGTGAATATGGTTGCAACGAAACCTTGCACCATACCAGAAAAAGACGGAGAGTTTCTGATCAGGAAACAAAGGCTGCAGTTTACTCAATTTTACCAAAACGAATCAAAGATAATTTAGAACATGAACAATACTCAGGCTGCTATTTTAGCGACTAAAATTTTGTGTTGATGTGGATTCGATCTATAACTTGAATATCTCGTTTATTAAATCGTATTTGTAAATATATATAACTTGAATATCTCGTTTATTAAATAACTCATGTTTCAATTAGCGTTTCACTTTCTCCTTTGTGTGTGCACAGGTGAAAATTCTAAGCTCCGCCCACTGTAAGACCGTGAGTCATGCTACTATCTGTGATTCCCTGCGTGGTCAGTCGACTGCAGTAAGCCCGAGAGATCAGACGTGTATTCAGAAGAAAAATCAGACGTGTATTCAAATGGCTACCTTTAATATTGCGTGTACAACGTTTATGAAATGGTATTCAGCAAAGTGCCAGGATGTGGTGGATACCGGAAAACTTCCTATTCCCCCTCCTACGCCTCTTTTAAAACCACATTGGATTGTGCGAAGTTCCAAGATGTACAAATACTCTACGGATGTTCTGGTGAGACCATTGAAGGCTTTCGTTGCACAGACGATGTGCTGAAGTATGTTGCAGAGCTAAACTTTATAAAGTCTCACATATACCGTGAAGTAAAAGAAACAACGCGTGCAGAAGAGAAGCAGCAGGTATGGATAATGAGTCTTGCGGATGGGTGGTGTGACAAGCGGTATTACGTCATGCTACACCATGTCGATTACTCATACCCTACGACTGAAAATGTGAATCTCGCGATCATGGACAATCTTAAGTATTTTTATCACTATATTAATGTATATCATGACGAGGTTCGTAGTGAGGTTGTGGCTAGTGCCCTGCGTGAGTTTTTAACAGACTTTAGAGATGAGTATCGTTTGATGGGCAGAAAGGAAAAATATGAGCATATGTTCCTCTCAAATAGTGTGCCGGAGTGTGAAGATGTTTAGTAAAACATTATAAAATGTGCCTAGTTCGTGAAAATTATCCTGAAGAACTATTTCTTTATATAACGCGCAGTTGTCGTAACGATTTAGAAGATTATTTCAATTGCCGTTATGTTGAGTGAAGACGAGTTCACGATTGAAAAGCTCGGGTCGGTAGAAATAAACCCTCGATTGGAAAAGCGTGTTTATAAACTTGTGTTTAATAATGTGGTTAACGATGAACTCTTTGTGCTTGCTTTTGATTGTATTCTAGACGTATTTAAAGATAACTTACCAACCGGTTGTAAAGTGGGAACAAAAATAGTACTGAACGATATGAATGCCCTTCATATCGAGTACAGGTTTCCGTATACTTTAAGCGGTGAAATATTATTAAACCGCGTATACTGCGTAATGCAGAGCAATAATGATGTAATTGTAGACTCGGTTAAGTGCGAGTTTAGTATTTTGAAAAAAGTTAAATGTATTTATATATTTAACATATTTGTGTGTGTGTGTGTGTGTGTGTGTGTGTGTGTGTGTGTTTCTGCTATATTGATGGCTATACGATTTTTATTTTGCGCGGTAGAAGATAAAGTGTATGTGTTTATTTATTTAGTTGTGTGTATATTTCTGCTATGTTGATGGTTATATTATTTCTTAGTTTTGATCATTCCGATGTATGTATATTATTTTCTATATATCTCCATAATTGTGTATATATATATATATATATATATATATATATATATATATATATTTCTCCTGTACTGTTATATTGACGGATATATTTTTTTGATTATATGCATATTCCTCGTTCATATTTCTTAAACTATTATTATTTTTAATTCATCATTCAAAATGTATATTTATTTTCTATATATTTATAATAAACAGGATGATGTAATGTTGTTTACTTAATTCTTTTGGTTGTAAACAATTATATCATGTTACGCCTTCTAAACCTACTAGCGGAATTGTAAGCCAACTTTTAAGAATTAATTAATAAATGGTACAATCTGGCTACCTAATAATGTATACCTGAACAAATAAAATAAAAAGTGGCATCTGACAACTCTCCATAATAATGTATACCTGAACAATTAAAATAAAAAGTGGTATCTGACAACTCAACCTGAACAAGCCATTTACGCATAAAAAAGTGACTCCTGCTACTACCTGGGGATATCTCTACGCCTGCGTACTCAGTTGAGCGGTGCAAGCCGTGGATTTCAGATGTGTATTCTCTAGCGTAGAAGAAAAATAGTGTATCGTACACAATGTGTAAGGCGTACACTGCGTACACGAGATAAGTGTACGCATGGTGTGAATGAACTCTGAAGCTATTCTTTTTCATTTTAATTAATCATTCAAAATGTATATTTATTTTCTATATATTTATAATAAACAGGATGATGTAATGTTGTTTACTTAATTCTTTTGGTTGTAAACAATTATATCATGTTACGCCTTCTAAACCTACTAGCGGAATTGTAAGCCAACTTTTAAGAATTAATTAAATAAATGGTACAATCTGGCTACCTAATAATGTATACCTGAACAAATAAAATAAAAAGTGGCATCTGACAACTCTCCATAATAATGTATACCTGAACAATTAAAATAAAAAGTGGTATCTGACAACTCAACCTGTACAAGACATTTACGCATAAAAAAGTGACTCCTGCTACTACCTGGGGATATCTCTACCCCTGCGTACTCAGTTGAGCGGTGCAAGCCGTGGATTTCAGATGTGTATTCTCTAGCGTAGAAGAAAAATAGTGTATCGTGCACAATGTGTAAGGCGTACACTGCGTACACGAGATAAGTGTACGCATGGTGTGAATGAACTCTGAAGCTATTCTTTTTCATTACACTTTCACAACAATTTTGGAAAGAGCTTTTGTGTTGTTAGGCACAATGAGGGAGGTGTACACTGAGTACACGAGATAAGTGTACGCATGGTGTGAATGAATTCTGAAGCTGTTCTTTTTCATTACACTTTCACAGCAATTTTGGAAAATTCGGGGGGGGGTAATTATTATTATTATTACTACACAGAAAAATTTGTCTTTTGTGCATATCACCCTATATATATATAATATATATTATATATATATATATATATAGTGTGTGTGTGGTGTCAAGGTTAGGGTATCCATTTTCTTGAACTGATCCACAGAGCAGATGTTCACATCTGAAGGCTGCATGTTCCACGCGTCACAGATCTTATAGGCAATGCAGGTCCTGAGCTTTAATTATCTCGATGAAATAGTGAGCAATCGACGAGATGTATTTCTGAATCCACGTTAAACTGTGGGTCTAAGGTGGGGTGAAAACCTTTCCAATTCAAATTGCGCTAGGGGACAACGAAAACTATTTGGTGTTTCTTATAGAACTTTTGGTACTGATTCCGGTTTCAGAATTTTCTATCACCCATAGTTTTCGAGAAAATATTTACTCAGAGTTTCTCCCTTATAGACAATGCAGGTCCTGAGCTTAAATTATCTCGATGAAATAGTGAGCAATCGACGAGATGTATTTCTGAATCCACGTTAAACTGGAGGTCTAAGGTCGGGTGAAAAGCTTACCAATTCGGCGAGAAAGTTAATTATTATTGCTACATAGAAAAAATCGTGCATTACGATGCTTTTCGGGCATACTACTGCCTCGGGTCAAATGATCCTGTTATTTTAAATCCGGTTCAATAATCCTGTTATGTTGAAATGTGGAAGAGTAAGCAACGACCCCCATCGACGAGATGTATTTCTGAATCCATGTTAAACTGGAGGTCTAAGGTCGGGTGAAAAGCTTACCAATTCGGCGAGAAAGAGTTGATTATTATTGCTACATAGAAAAAATCGTGCATTACGAAGTTTTTCGGGCATACTACTGACTCGGGTCAAATGATCCTGTTATTTTAAATCCGGTTCAATAATCCTGTTATGTTGAAATGTGGAAGAGTAAGCAACGACTCCCTGACGAGATGTATTTCGTAGGTTAGGTTAGGTTAGGTCTCTTACATATAAAAACCCATTCACTAAGAGCATTGGCTATCCTTTCTCACTAGAAACAAACTCTGCCATTTTTCGATTATTATTTATTATAGTTGTGGGTATAGTTAACCTGGAAAAAGAAAGTAATTTTAAATTAGTACACTTAATTTTAAATAATATTTTGGGAAAACTGAGTAAATGGAAATATTATTTGGATTCCTTTATTTGAACAAAACTCTCGCTCTCTTTCTATATATATATATATATATATATATATATATATATATAATTATTAGTACATTCAGGTATGCCTACCTTATTTCTTTCGCTGATTGCTATTTAATATAATTGTGTGTATTTCTTTCAATAACAGAGATGTTAGCTAAGAATATGATACCATACAAATTACGCGTAAATATTTTCATTGTAGAAATAATAATAATAATGAAAATATTAATATTTGAAGTAAGTGGTGGTTTCTGCTCGAATAGATTGTAGAAGGATAATCCCTCGCCCCGAAAAAGGTCTCTAGGGGACGCTTCGAAATGATACAGTCTCCTTTTCCTCGTGTGCGTGTGTGCGTGTGTGTGTGTGTGTGTGTGTGTGTGGTTATAGAGGATTGTGTTTTGACTAATTTCAATTGAATCTTCCAATTGATTAACTACATAAACATATTGTTATTTTATATGGTTGAATCTTCCAACTGATTAACTATATAAATATATATTGTGGTATTTTATATTGTTTGTGCACACGAGTGATTCATTAGTTTATTATATATACAAGTACAGATGGGTGGGGGGGGATTAGGAGAATGAGGTGCATGTGTTTCGAAATGTTTCGTAAATGTTCATATCGTTTCGTTATTCGTGAGGACTCATCTACATTCATATATTGTGGTATTTTATATGGTTTGTGTACACGAGTGGTTCATTAGTTTATTATATACAAGTACAATTTAATAAATATTGCTATCGGGAATACATGGCGCTATCTGGAATACATGGTGCGATCTGTTCTTTTCAGATATGCAAGTTACCCATAAAATTTGAAGCTAAAGTAAGTAAAGAAAACTAATTTTGATGGGAGACTTGTCTTGTTAAGAGGCCTCCAAGACTAAACTTCTCTCTACTTTTTTTTTTTTTTTTTTTCCAACGTCAGACCATTACTTTGGTCTTATACATATAATTATTTTAGGAGAATTTAATAAACATAATATTAAAGTACATTTCTTTCTCATTAAAATGATGCATAATAATATATATCTAGCAGGAACAATCCGATCATTGCAAAAAAAAAAAAAAAAAACTGGAAAGATATGCAATTCCAGGTTTAATAATAATAAAGATTGAGTGTGTAAAAATTATTTATTTAATAAACAGAATTTAATTGGATTAACTACCGTCATATAAATATATATTGTGGTACACTATTTAAATGGATGATTAATATATGGTTTTTGCTATCTGGGACACATGGCGCTATCTGGCAACTGAATACATTGCGCTATCTGGCAACTCAGCCAGAATAGAGGTTTATAAAAGACCGAGAGACGACTGACGGAGTCATTCCAGCTCGGCTCCCTGCCGAGCAAGGACCTCTGGTCCTTCTCTTTCTGGCCCTTTGGGAAAACCCCTTAGAGGCCTCTTAGGTTAGGTAAACGAAAATAACTTGGGGGAGAACTCCGCCTCCAAGTTGCATGCCTTGCAATCAAAGGCCACTACTCTCTCTCTCTCTCTCTCTCTCTCCTTCAGGTGTCTCTCTCTCTCTCCTTCAGGTGTCTCTCTCTCCTTCAGGTATACCCCTCCCCCTTGGCTCAGCCAACTGGCTGATTAGGAGCCTATAAAACAACGCCTACTCGGCTGAAGTCTTAATATGCACTTGGCTCCTGCCAGGTGAACACCTCTCCTCCTTTCTCTCTGGCCCTTTGGGGGGAATAGCTTGGGGGAGAACTCCGCCTCCAAGTTGCATGCCCCTTGCAACCTAGGTTGGCAACAAAGGGCCCTTTGGGGTATTTTCTTTTTTTTTTCTTTTTTTTTCTTTCTTTTTTTTGCAACACCCCCCACCCCCCTTTGCAACATTACGTAATCACTTGCAACATTCTTGCACTCTCCCCTTTTGCGGCTATACTACTCCACTCATATCGCTAACGTATGTAAAATTACCACTTGCTACCCCTAATACATCTACATCACTTATACTTAAATTGGCCGACTCGCACATGTTACCCAATTCTCCAAAGAATTCCGAGTTCACATGTGCGTTAAAGTCCCCTATTATTATACAGTAGCGTGGATCGATTTTACATTTTTTTCGATTTCCATATTCTAATAGAGACAAAAACTTGCGCATGCATGAGAAAATAGCCTCTGCAAAATCTTAGCTTAATAGGTAATCATCTTCTGCCCCCGGCAGAGCGATGAAAATCATATTTTAGTAGTCAAAAACGTATTTTTCTTATAATTTTTAAAATATTTCAATATGCGTGTGTGTTATTTCATGCGTAAGCAACGATATAAATGCTATGGGAAATATATAAATGCATTATTTAAGACAAAGAGCCGATCTGAAAATATGTATATAAATTACCTATTTTCAGATCGGCTCTTTGTCTTAAATAATGCATTTATATATTTCCCATAGCATTTATATCGTTGCTTAGGCATGAAATAACACACACGCATATTGAAATATTTTAAAAATTATAAGAAAAATACGTTTTTGACTACTAAAATATGATTTTCATCGCTCTGCCGGGGGCAGAAGATGATTACCTATTAAGCTAAGATTTTGCAGAGGCTATTTTCTCATGCATGCGCAAGTTTTTGTCTCTATTAGAATATGGAAATCGAAAAAAATGTAAAATCGATCCACCCTATTATACAGTGAGAATATTTGGGGTTATCTGATAATGACTTAATTTTGTACAGCAAATCAATGTATTCATCTAGATTACTGCCGTTGTTGTATGGTAAATAGCAGTTTACAATTAATATGCAATCATTGTTCACTTGTAATTCAATGCCTAACAACCTTACGTTATCGCTTGTTAAAAATCTTATATGTTTTGACAAATTTTTCCTTAATAAGAAAGCAACACCACCAAAAGGCCTACCGTACATTAATTCATCTGAGAAGTCTACTGCTGATGACGCATGGTACATAAAGTCATCATGGATGGTAGAGAGGAGTTTTAGCTCTTGCTTAGGTAGCCAGTGCTCCTGCAGGAGTATCAAATCTGCACTGTCGCAGATTTTATGAACATCTACAGTTGAATTCCTCACTGACCTTACATTATATGAGACTATTTTCAACAAGTTATCCGCCATGACTGATAGAAAATTTATTATTAGTAAGATTATTATTATTATACACAGTACAACTTTCAGGCATTGCCGTTAGGGCGCCTATTATTATTATTATTATTATTATTATTATTATTATTATTATTATTATTTTGCCAGTTATCAAATCTCCTGGAAAAGTGAATAAACTCCTTAACAATAATACCGTCTGGCCATTGACTCATATTATACGGGTTGAAATGCGCATTTACACCTTTAACTATTACTTTAAAAGAGTTATAATACGGAGATTTCGTGTTTAGTTTATTAACTATCACTATACTGTGTTCACCAATGATTTCTTCTATCATGTGCCGAATATCGCTTGCCTCGTTCGAGAGCTGAATTCGCGACACAAATAGGGTGAAATTCTCCATCGGTGGCCTCGCCGCGGAGACCGGTTGAGGAGACCTTTGGGACGGGCGCCTATTAACAGTTACCCACCCGTCCTGCTCCCTCGATCTCCCTGAGGCAGGGTTCGCCTGCCTGGGGGATGGGTGGCACAACCTTTGGGGGATAGGAGGCCCCTCCCTTACTCTGTGGCTTGGTGAGGGTCTGTTAGCGGTGTTTATACCCTGACGGCCGGGTGTGCCTCTCCTTCTTCGGTGGGAGGGGGGGGACTGCGTACCGAGCGAGGCGTAATCGAACACCTCTCCTCTGCAGTGGGAGGCAGGGGAGAGGGCAATGATGCCTTGACTCTCGGCATTGGACCATCCCTGTTCCTCATTGTGAGATCGGAAGCAGGAGTCCTTTCCTGAACGGGAGGGGGGTTGACCGCTACCTCTGCATGCTGCGTTTCCACCCCACCTTCAGGGGGGGAGTTGGAGGCGGGGATTTCGTTTCCCTCGCTGCCCGGCGCGCTTCTTGGAGATCTGGCTTTTATATCCTTATATAGTTAGATTAGTGTACTCCAACTCTATTATTTCTAATATAGAAAATAGGTTGATTGAGTTGTCACTACGTAAATATCGTTTTTGAAATGTAGCGAATCTGATTGAGTTGAGCGCACAGTTGATAAAGTTTTCGTATTATATATTTTATGCATTATTTTAATTAAACGTTACAGAAATGTCGCACATGTCCATATAGGGTTTTAAATTTAATAATGCACAAATTTAATAATACACAAAATAATTTTTAAAGATATACAAAAAAATGTAATAATGCACATTTTGTGTATTAGGGCGGATCGAAAATTAGGTTTTTAAACTTTTTTTCGAAATTCAAATATGGCTAGTGCGGAAAATATGTGGGTGCTATAGATAATGACTGTGCATAAATATTAGTCCTGCGAAATTATATCTTCATGTGCCACAAAGCCGTCGAAAAAAGTGAAATATAATGATTTTCTTATATTCTGCATTAGTACAATAAGTGAAACTTACTTGTTATTATTATATATTAAGTGTTCCAATTACCAAAATAGTTACTGAATTACGCAGCTCTTAGTTTATTTAGATCAATGTTCTTTTGATTAATGATCTAAATAATCCAGAACTCACCACGAGGAGGTGGCTGCGTGTCGAGCTCCACCCATGCCCTCCCAACCACCCATCCTTGCGCATGTTTTTTTCTATTAACGTTTTATTTAAACTTTATATTCAGCTTTACTTTCGAATGATGGCATTTTTTTACGTGACTGAAGTGTTGATCTTATGAAGCCATCTCGCGCGTTCAATCCAAATACTTTTGATGATGCTTCAGTCACTAATTTTACCATTCTTTCTACTACTTGTGTATGACAAGGGAATTTCTCGAATGGAAGGGTACTCTTGTTTTCTATGAATTCTTCAATCTCATTTTCTGTCAGGTGTCTTGTCACAGGTGGTTCAGTGACAATGCATTTTTGCCAATTAATTAAATCAGTATAATCAGTAGCTTCAAATTGAATAACAGGTACTGTGAAACGCCTCACAACTTTTTCCTTGTTTGTTTGCCTTGCTTTCTTTATTCGCCTCCACGCTAATTCTCTTATGGCGCTGCGGTCATCATGAATCATTGATGCTAGAATATTTTCTGGATTTGCAAAAAATGCATTTCTTTGTATGACAGGGTTTACAATATCCTTTACTTCGTCATTCAGTGTTCTTGTTAGTTCAATAGTTTTGAAAACATGTTTTGAGCCATTGACAAAAGACGTACTTTGCTTAATAGAAAACCACATTGGGATGTAGACCTTCATTATAAAAGAAGCAATGTTCATGAGGTTCTCAGATGGACTTACAGTTGAAACGTATAGACGAAGCAAACGATTTGTTGTAGTCAGCCATCGTGAATGTGCCATTTTGCCTGGACTACGATGAGCAAGATCTGGAGAGCAATATCCCTTTGTTATGGCCTGATGAATATCAATTAGATATTTTTGGTCGGTGCTAAGATCTTCACAGTCTACAGTTGGTTCCTCAGCATCAATCCTTTCAAACTCGACAATAGGAAGACTCTCACAGTTCTCTAATTCCCTGCCAATAGGACCGGTGAATCCGCGGAGGCCAGATGTTTTTCCATCCAGCTTTGCAACTAAATGGCGTAATGGCAATTCATTGGCATGGAGCTGGCACACTAAATGTTGAACTGGCTTCTTCAGCTTCAATTCTATAAGCCTTATAACGCCTCCCTTTTCTCCAGTGTTGACTGCTGCACCATCGCATCCAATGGCAACAAGGTTTTCCAGGTTCATGTCATTATTTCCAATATACTCAAACATTCCTTTACATATTTCTTCAGCTGATCCAGAATTCACAGAATAATGGCCCAAATAATCTGAACCAGGTTCTCTCACTAAAGTGATATGTTCTTCTGTTACCTTCTTCTGATATACTTTGGACTCTTCTTTTTCTTGGAAGAGTGTAGAATCTTTTCGACCATCAAAATAGATTCCTCTGATTGGGACCTGATTTTGATCTTTCATAATTTCTGATCTCTTCTTTTGTCTTTCTCTTCTGATTTTACTCCTATCCACTACTTCAGATGTATTGTCAATAGAAACTTCTCCAATATCTTGCAATACTGCACTAACAATGAATGCTGCAGCTCGATCTGAAACTGCAGTCCTGTCACAAGCAGTAGCCACTGAAGGTAGATTTGTAGTTTTCCTTTTCTTGAATAATTGTTCTTCAGGTTGTTCGAGCTTTCTCTTCGAGCTAACTGGCTCTGGAAATGTATCGTCTGATATTTCGCCAGATTCACTTTCACTATTTGATGTCGATGATGATAATTCAACATTTGTATCCTGCAATTTCTCCTGTGAAGATTCTTTGGTGAGCCTCACAGCTTCTTTTTGCTTTCTTAGCAACGTAGATGCTTTTTTCTTTGAGAGTGTAATATCTACTCTATCAATAAACAGCTTTCTTTCACTCCTTTGATCTAAGAGGAACGTCACTTCTTCCTTTGGAACCGTTTTTTCTTTGGGACAAGAACATTGTGTTAGTACTTTGCACTTGCACGCTGCAATGTCAAAAAGTTTCGTGTGTGCTTCTTTTTTGAACATATCAATCTTTGCTTTGTAAGCTTCAGAATTTTTTCTGCTTTGGTATGGCTTCATAATGACACGATACTTTTCGTGGTAGCTTCTGAACATTGTTTCAATTCGCCTGTCTGACAGAATTGGGACGGAAGCACTTTCCCAAATTGTTTTCAATTTATCAACAACTTGTTCTAATATTTGAGATATTGAAGGATCTTTATTAGTATTCTGTTTCAAATCGTTTCTTACAAACAAGTAATATTTAAAAACTCCTTCGTATATAGGAAGATTCCTGTGCCACAAATCTTCCCCCATACCAAACATGGGGCACTCAGTTGAGGCCCTGGTTGATTTTGCACAAACTCGAGACATTTTGAAAGTATACAAATCTGAAAAAGAAAGAGCTAATATCAATTATACGTTAATTTCAGTTAATAGTACATGGAAAACTTAGGGCAACACAATACAGAAATGCAAAATATATAAGAAATATAGTTTAGACTATCTAAGTAACGCCAACAACAGAACACCCACCTGCTACGACAGCGACAGCTACACTGAACCGAGGTACTCACGTGACAGCTGAGTGAGCTGACTATAGAAAACTGTTTTTAGAGAATAGAAACTTTTTTTAAAGGTTGACTGAGCTATTTTTATACAAGTGTGAATAAATTCTTGTCTATTGTGCATCGTGGACTCTTCTGTAATTATTGGTTAAAATCTGCTTTTTTCAATTTTTTTCAATATTGAAGGTCATTGTGGCACCTGAAGATATTAATGTTATGATTTTAAATTTATACCAGCTTATTTCCTCACTACTTCACACATTTTCCACTCTAGCCAATTTGAAAATTCGAAAAATGAGTTTTTCACTCCGCCCTATTGTGTATTAATACACGCTAAAATTTGGAGGGGGTGTTGGGTAATCCTAAATTTTGCTCGGGACAAGCGTAAAATTTGGAGACACCATTTCTAAGCACGATTTTATATTTAATTTTTTTTTCCGAAGCCTCTTACCCCCCTGTACACCCCTCCCCCCTGAAGGCATACATATGTGTATTTTCTGTTTTTCTGCTATATAATCGATATTTATTGCCAAATGTGCTTTGTAATATGTCCTTTATAGGATTTTCAGGGTCGCAGAACATGAATACGCATTCGTAATGGAACTTTGAAAAATCATTATGGCGGAAATCGAAGGTGGCGGTCAAAATCACAAATTTTGGGGCATTTGAAAGTGAAATGTGGATGGAAATACTACAAACATCCATTATACTATATTTAATTGGGGGTTTGCGACAACACTGAACAAAGTATTTGTGAGAAGTATTTGTGAGAACTAATACAGTTAAATCATGAACTTTCAACCCATCTGAGACCACCAAGGACAATAAGGAGAATGCTAAGTGCACAAAGACCGATTTCAAGATGATTTTCACACATTCTGTATTTGTATAAAGATCATAGTATACTACCATACACGCATATTGTTCATTTCAGTAATGTGTCTACTGCATGGTTAAACTCACTGATTGTGACCTGAGCTTTACAGCTGACATTGCTGAGATAAAGCTTCAATTAGTGGCATACGTTGAGAGGGGCAATTTTCTGTAGTCCTTCATTAGACGAAATATATCACTAGTCTTTGGCACAGAAAGAGCGGTATCTCGTGCATATCTGACTTCGAGATAAAGGCGGTTCAGCTTCTGCGAATCGTCCACATTTGATTCTTCGAGATAATTATTCACTTGCTCACTAGCCATGAATGGCCCTCCTAGTCTTTTTAATTCTTCCAGGTCTCTATTTCTCCTGCGGTCTACAGCGACATTCGCAATCTCTTTAGTCTGTAATCCTTGCTTCTGTAATTGTTCTTGTCGTACGCTCCACTCTCTCATTATTTCCAGAATTTTTGCAGTTCCAATTTTCCTATAGTCTTTGAAAGACCATGTTGGTTGTTTTTGAATCAACGCAAGAGATTTAGCTTTGATCTGCGCTGCCGACGCGCATGCGAGTTGCTTGGCGCCTCTTCTGCCGAATTCATAGTTGATGAACCCTACACTGCGCTCAGAGTCCAAGTTGTGAATTGGCGCCTTGTCCAGTTTTTCACAGTCCATTTTTGAGAGAGCATGTTCCGCTGATTCGTCAAATTCTCCGAATACAAAGATATCTCCCTTTTGTTTCTGAAATCCTTCAGCAAGCTTTGGCAATATCATACCCAAAACCTTTGTGACTTCAGTACTAATTTGGAGAGCTGTAGCTTTGATAGCATTGTAAATATCATCGTCATATCGTGTTTGTTGGAATCTTTCAACAGACACAAACTCAAATGGGTGCGTATCCACTTCCAACAGTTTACCCGGATCAGTAGAAACGAGGTCTTGGTATAACTGTTGGAATGCTGGAATTAGCTTTGAATAATTTGTACTGGTCAATATCGTCAGTGAGAGGAACGGCTCCACTAAATGAAGTCCAATGAGAGCTCCAGCCGTGTACACAACTCTCAAGACGTCCAGATCCAGGAAGCATCGTACGATGCAGGCCAATTTTCCGAGAAATGTTCCCACATCGTCAATGTGATATAAGGTTATGGCACATGTCAACGTCAATCTGTTGACACGTTCATCTTTTAGACTGACAGATTTGTTTCAATTCGGCGCGATATGAGCGTCGAAATCGTTGGCTTTGTTCCACGGTTTGTGGTCAAAGTCATGATTTATCAATCTGGTTATACAGTACAGCGCTTGTTCGGTCACACTCGAGGATGAAGTTGTGGCATTGACGAGAAAGCTGGAATATATTTTATCTCGCCCAATGGCATTTTCTATTTCGGTCCATTGTTTAGTGATCACTCGATTGAACATGAGAGTTGGGTGGACACTGCAAAGCAAATGATCCGGGGTATGTTCTGATTCTAGCTTCTCAGTCACCATTTGCTCGACAGAGAGATTATGGGATGTCTGATCAGTGATCACAAAGTCTATCTTTTCAAACAGTTCCTTCGAACTAACTCCACTCGCTGCTTCCAGTATGTTCAACATGGCAACTTTCAAATCCGCCAAGGTCTCTCTACTTTCCGTAGCAATCGGAAATGTCGGGAGAGGTCTGTATTTTCCATTTACCGTCATTCCCTGCACCGAGAAAGAACCAGCTCCCTGTTTTTTTGAACCATCAACAGAATAGGTAACTATCGACTTTTGATCTGATTGCATGATCTCTTTCGCAATTTCATGCAATGCTAGCGCTTCAATGCTCTTTCCAGCTTGTCGAATATTGCTAGACTGTGGTAGAGTGTCTAGGTCTACTAAGTCTGGAGATTCGTCATGAAATTTCCATTTCCGACCAAATAGTTTATTGCCAACAATCACTACGGCTCCCGCAGCTTGACTATCTGACATGTGATGAGAACTTTTTGAGCTGGTCCATTGCTTCGTAAACCTCGGGCCTTACCTTTCTGACGCTTTCTCTTATGTACTGGTACTTTGGCGGCAACTCATCCTTTCCAATTTTTTTTGTCTAGAGGACAGTTTACGACGCTTCCGACCCGTAGACATGGAAGGCTCATCTGATTCTGATGTGCTAATTTGGAAATCACTATGATTCGGATCATCTTCATATAGTTCACTGAAGCCATTTCTTTATTCCTCGCTCTTTCCATCCCTGCTTCCTCTCTCATTCGCTCCAAACTTTGCAGATCTTTCTTTCTGCGTTCCATGGTCTTATTCCATTTTCTGTCGACAAAACTTTCGCAAAACATTTTTCTATCATGTCTTTGGTCTTCCAGAAAGTCTCATTCTTCTCGAGTCATTTTCACACCATAAAAATTTTCAAAGCGTTTCCTTACTTCATCGTCTGCGCAGAAGATATCAAACAGTTCTTTCGCTTTTTCGTTGAAATCTTCGACTTTTTTATAATAGTTGTCGTTTCGGCGATTTTTTCTGGTCTGAACTAATTTGATGAATCTTTCATACAGTTCCAAAATTTTCAGTTTGATGCGTTTAGTGGTCACTATATATATATATATATATATATATATATATATATATATATATATATATATATATATATATATATATATATATATATACAAAAAATCCAGTGTTCTTGAAGGACGTCCGCAAGAATTCCGGCTGCAACTTCCTTTGACCTCTCAGTTTTACCGGCTCTATCCGGTCGAAGTAAGTACAACATGTTTTCCAAAATGTCCTTTTTCGTTGGAAGCAAGCCATTTGAAAAGTCAGCAGTTTCTATGTAGGTTGTTGAACCCAAGGTCTTCTGGGCGGACGAGCGTGTACTTGGCGTCCGAGCGTAGCTCATTGTTCACTCAGGTGTGAAGTCTGAAAATAGAAAAAAAACAAGTTGCATCAGACTGGAAAACTTTGCGGCATGAAATGGGAGTCTTAGGGAATAAATAAAGACACATACAACAATGTAATGAAATCACAGTGAAGCATAATAATATTTTCGGTCCCTGAAACCAGCATTAGATGTGGTGTTTGGATGTTGGTTCACTCGGTGTCACTTATGTGCTGATGCTAATCAGGCTGACAACTGGACAGTGTGGTATGAAAGGTGATCGTGTCTGTGTTGTATGTGTGCGTTAATACATTCTTTAGTATATATCATAACATTAGAGATACTGTCATCCATGACAATTTGATGAAAAGCGGAGATTTTTGGCCGCCATATTAGATTTTCAAAATTCTGAGTACAGATTCGTGTTCTCCGACCCCGTAAACCCTATAAAGGACATATTACAAAGCAAATCTGGCAATAAATATGGATTATATAGCAGAAAAATACAATAATACACATATGTATACTTTCAGGTGGTATGTACATGGGGGTCAGAGGGGTCAAAAATCAAAAATCGTTTTTGACCCGAGTTTCACTATTGGTGGTCCATATTTTGAGGGGGTCCTCACTTAGGAATTCCAAAAAATTTAAAATAACAACCCCCCCCCCCCCTACTAAAATAGCCTATGCCATGGATACTTGTATTCTGGTATACAGAGCCGACCATCATTTGTAAAATGGAAAAACACTGTATCACCAGGTTTTAAGGTAACTAATGGTGTTAGGCATGGGGGGTATATTATCACCCTAACTTTTCTGTATATACATGGATAACCTTACCAATAAACTAAAAACTGCACGTACTGGCCAGGGGCGTTTTTAAGACTTCAAACTACTCGGTGCAATTTTTGTAAGGGGGGCCCATTTCAACCGTTTGTACTAATCAGCTATAAAAATTCGAATTTATTTTAATATTAAAATGTTCACAATTTTAATATTCAATGTACCAGAAATTAACACACCTAAAGAATAATAAAAAACAGAGCTCTTAATGGTTATGCATTTTATTACTAGCTTGTAAATAACACAAAGTGTACTTTTGGAGAAAAACATTTAACAAAAATAATTGATAATAATCGGTCTGTTTTTCTTAAAAAGGATACATTATACAGATCCCACATTTAAGACCAATAGAATTTTTACAGTTCTTTCATGGTTATGGTGTTTATTAGGCTTGTAAATAACACAACGTGTATTTTCAGAAAATAAATAAAAATAATTTAAAACAAGCGATTTCCTTTTTTTCAAAAAAGTTATAATTATAACACATTGGAGTCACAACTTATTTGTCATCTCGTCCTCAAGTTTTAAAAACTTAGCATCTAAACATTAATAGAGTAAAAAATTATAGATACTTGTTTTTCAAAAGTAAATAGGTTGTTGTCTGAGAACAAGTATCCAGTAAACAATCTACAAGAAATACTACTCAACACGAACTCCTCTACGCGATTTTACAGATCTAAATAAGTTGATAAATTTCTCCAGAGAAATTTGCTGTATTATGTCACGTTCAATGCTTAGTATAGCCAAGTCAGAAGTTCTTTCAGTTGACATTGTGTTTCTTAGGTAACTCTTCAATCTTCGCAAGACACTAAAAGAACGTTCAGCACTTGATATTCCAATAGGCAAAGTCACAAAAAGTCTGAAGAGCAATTCAGTGTTTGGAAAGATGTCCAACATTGTTTGCTCTATTAAATATTCTAAGTAACCCAAAACTCCACGATCAAGGCAGGCATTACCTTGGGAAAAGTAAAAGTCTTGAAACTGTGCTAATTCATCAATCAGAGCAAGAGATAGGAAGTCAAATTTATCACAAAGATTTTGAGACGCTCTTTTTATCCCTTCAACTTGCATCATTCTGAAGTAACATGGATTGAGAAAACCAAAACAGTCTGTACTTCTTTTAATCCCAGTATCCTTTCATCTAGTTCATTTATCATTCCATCAATCGTTTGGAAAATGACTTCGATCTTAAACCGAGTATCAGGGTCTTTGATGGGCTCATCTTCAACCATCTTATCAGGCATTCTTTTCTTTCTTCTCATTCTCTTTTCAGAACGAAGCATTTCACTGGGCGCCATGTCTGATTGTAACCATTTAGTAGCTGCAGATTTTTTTGTCTTCAAATGATGAATCAGATCTCAATGCTTGCAATTTCTGGTTAGCGTTTTCCATGAACGAAGCCACCTGAAACAGATCACTTTATTTTTTCTGAAGAAGTTTAGAGGCGACATGAATGATTTATAACACTTCATTCCAAACTACCAATGAGACCAAAAATTCAAAATTTAAGTTCTGAAGAAATGATATAGCTGATGAGACTTCCGAGTTGTCGTGTTTCAACTGAACCAAATATTCTAAACAACAGATGACATTCTTGAAGTTCATAAGAAGTGCACTTGTTGCTTTAGCTCTAGATGACCATCTCGTTGCTGAGAGGCCTTTCAGTGTTGTAATGCGGTTTTGGAGTTCACCTGCGTCATCATCACCACCTGAGGTATCATCTTTGCTTGAAGGCACTTCATCGAAGATTTTATCATTCAAACTTCCACAAATACAGATTTCCTTCAGCTGAGACCAGCGCCGCTGTGGAGAGTCAGCAAAAAGTGTATAGACACTCTAAAGGATACCAAAAAAGTTTATGGTTTGTACCGATGCACATTTTTCTGCAGCATGACTGAGGACCAAGTTGAGTTGGTGAGGTGGACAATGAACGTATGGAGCATATGTGTTGTGCCCATCACTGCTGATTTCTTCACGCAACAAGGTGTGAACACCACCATCTTTAGCACTCATCACACTGGCTCCATCATAACTTCGTCCAACTAGGTTTTTTGTGTCCAAACTAAAACGTTTGAAGGACTTCATCAGTGCAGAAACAAATCCACGAGCGCCATGATCTCTTAAGTTCATGTATTCCAGAAAAACCTCTTTAATTTCAGCTTTACATTCTGTGTTACTGTCATTGATATAAACATAGCGAATTATCAGAGCAACTTGGTCAGTTTTGGAGACGTCAGTTGTGCTATCAACAATAACACTCCACAAAACAGCTTTCCTGATATCTTCTAAAATTTCATTTCTGACACAAGTAGCAAGAATCTTAACTTGCTCTTCCATAATTATATTGCTGAAGTAACGAATTTTATTACTGGACTGCAAATGCTGCTTCAGCTGAGGATGATATTTTGAGAATAGATTCAAAAGTGAGAGATACACACCACAATCTGAATATGAAATATTTGAAGAATTACCTCTTAATGGTAAATTTAATCCAGTAATAATTCTAATGAGATCAAACTGAACAATCAGAACTTCGTTCCACCTCTTCCGTTCTTCATCTAACTGCTTTTTGAGAGCTATGTCAATAGATTTGTCTGCCAAATATGTCTTCATACCAACAACTGCATGAAATTGAGATTTACTTTTCACATGCTCTTGAATCCGATTTGATAAATGAACCCATTCTCTCCACGATACCACTTCCAGGGCCGTAACTAGGGTTTAGAAATTAGTGAGGTCCAGATTTTTTTCGAGCGCGGCGGCGGGACGAGCAAAATTCAGACCAAAATGACATCTACAAACACAACCCAAGCTATACACTAAACACAAAACCCTTGTCTATAATTAAATACTGTACAAAGGGACCTGTTAGCAAAAATACTTTTATTAAAGCTGCACGGAGAACGGTTCAGTCTCTTTTTTTTTTTTAGGAAATAATTACCGAGGTCCGGACCTCGGTGACCTCATAGGTAGTTACGGCCCTGACCACTTCCCCATTTCCGAAGAACCAGCAAGAGTGACAATATGCTGCATCCAAAATTACAGAATATGAAAGCCACCAACGATTTCTCTTTACACCCCAATTATTACAAAATTCATAATATTTTTCTGAGAAGCTGCGATTCCCATTCTTTAGAAACTTTATTCCACGTGGTTGATTTTCTGTTAGTTTAATGCAGTGGTGTCGAACACGTGGCGCATTGGTCTTTCTAAATTGGTGCATTACAGTATGCTTTTAGAAAAATTATGTAAAATTTCTTTAAAAGTATTGAAAAATGAATTTGACATAGTTATATTATAAATTTGTTACATATTTTAATGTGATACATGAATAATATAATTGAGAATACATGCTGATCATAAATATTTTTATTATTTATTAACTTTTAGAATTTGCATACAATCGTGCGTCTGGAATTGGCATCCATATCTAATCTAACTGAGTGGGTCGCTAAAAACTCGCTATTATGACTATATTTACGCCACATTAGGTTAGCTTGGTTAAATTGGTTTAGTTTCGTTAGAAACAATATACTGTAGTTAATATCATTATATAATATGAATGATAAAACAAAGAATGTTACCATATAAAATTATAAAATATAAAGAATAAATGTAAATTATTGTGCGAAGTGGCATCGTTTTATAAATGTTTATTTCATATCAGTCAGTTAGAGCGAGCAAAGGATTTAGTACAGTATTTCATGTTGATTACTAATCACAGTGTGCGGCAAAATGAGCAAAAGAAAAGCTATTACTGACAGTAACCGTGAATTTAACGAGCAATGGGAAATTCAATTTCTATTTATTATGGGACCTTCCGGAAAACCATTGTGCATTGTTTGTGGAAATACTCTGTCACATAATAGGAGACATGATCTTAATAGACATTATACGGCACAATATAAGATGGAAATAGAAGAAAAATTAAAGCTAGTGCTGGGATCTGAGGAGCGCAAAGATTATTTAAATAAGATGAAAGAAAAGAATGCAAAATTATTTTATAAAAAGAAGTTGTGAAAGTTCAGCAATGACGGCAGCATCATACGAAATAGCTTTAATGTTAGCCAAAAAGAAGAAGCCATTTACTGATGACGAAGAAATTGTTAAGCCTAGCCTAGAAATATTCGGCAGACATCTTGGTGACAAGAATGTAGAAAGAAAAGTTGGTGAATTTGCTCTGCAAAGCAGACAATAACGAGTCGTATTGAAGATCTCTCTAGTGATGTATCTGATCAATTAAAAGATCATGCCCATGCTTGCACCTTTTTCTCAATTGCATTGGACGAATCTGTCGACATATGTGATACAGCCCAGTTGAGCATTTTTATTAGAGGAATTGACGATAATTTTAGCGTCTTTGAGGAACTTATTGGTCTTGAGTCACTTCATGGAACGACAAAAGGGTCAGATATATTTGAGAAAGTAAAATTATGCTTAAAAAAATTTGAAATGGATTGGAACAAACTCATCAGTATTTGCACTGACGGAGCTCCCAATGGTCGGTAAAATTGTTGGCACCACAACTTTGCTTGAAAAGTTTTTAAATCGTCCTTTACTGAAATATCACTGTATTATACACCAAGAATCATTGTGTGGGAAAAATTTAAATTTCCAGGGTGTTATGTCAACAGTAGTAAAATGTGTAAATAAAATTAGAGCAAGAGGATTATAACGACGAGAATTCAGAGAATATTGTGATATGCTAGAATTGGAATATGGTGATCTCATTCTTCATTGTGATGTGCATTGGCTTTCCAGAAGGCAGGTTCTGAACAGGTTCTGGCAATTAAAAGACAGTGTTTATCATTTCTTAGAAGAGAAAAATGAGTTACCTCAAGAAAGGACGCTATTATGTAACAGTGAGTGGCTATTTGATTTAGCATTTCTAGTTGACATGACCGGTCATCTCAATAACTTAAATTTGAAACTACAATGTAGGAGCAGATTGTTTGCTAACCTAGTGAATGATATTAATGCATTTAGAATGAAATTAACACTGTTGGTTGCCCAATTAGAAACTGAAAATTTAGACCAGTTTCAGCATCTAAAAATGCAGAGCGAAAATAATGATAGTGAAATTGATTTACCAAATATATTGCGAAAATAAAATTAGTGCAAGATTAACTTGAAGCTCGTTTTAGTGAATTTGCCAAAGAGGAAAATAACATATTCATATTTATCAACCCATTTTCGATTACTGAACAAAAAATCAGCGACTTGCCTACTAGTATACAAATGGAAGTTATTGATTTAAAAACAAATTTCCAAACCTTAGAAAATTTGCTCAGGGTCACATCTGTCGATTTGCAAGCACATACTGGTGTGAGCAAACATTCTCATCTATGAAACTGATAAAAAATAAACAACGGTCACAACTCACTGACCCCAATCTGAAAAATCTGCTTTTACTTTTAACAACAGATTTAAAGCCTAATTTAGACAAGTTGGCGGATTAAAACAAACTCAAAAATCTCATTAAAGGTAAGCTTAATTTTTTTATTATACTATATGCATTTGTTGTCACTTTAAGATTTTTTGGGCGCATCGGAACTCAGGCACAAAAAAAAATGGCGCTCGGTATGTAAAAGGTTGGCCACCACTGGTTTAATGCCTCTGTATAGTCCCGTATAGTCCCATGTTTTTGTTACCAGCTGCTTCAGAATCAAGCTGATTTGTGAATGTTGTTACCATTTCATGTTCTGGGACCTTAACTTCAACAGCATCTTCAGGTGTTGGACCAACATTTGATTCAGATTCTACCTGTAATTGCAAGGCAGTCTCTGACTCTTGTAATGAATCTGTCTTATGTGAATCATGTTCTACTAAATCTTGTGTTGAAATTCTAATAACTTTCTGCATGTCTTCACAGCTTTTTCTCGCTGTTTTTCCTTAGCAGCACTTCGTTTTGCAGCACCAGATTTGTGTCTATACCAAGGCTGGCAGGTCGGACACGGACCCAGACCCGGGTTTAACCCTAAAGTGAGATAAGACCCGGACGCGGACCTGGACCAGATAGTGAATTAGAAAAAAGACCCGGAACCGGACCTGAAAGTGAATTTTAAAATTGACCCAGACCCAGACCCGACCCGAAAGTGAAGGACCCGCACAGCCAGGTTTTTAGTTTACAAAATTTATGTGTGCGCCTTTAGATTTGGCAACAATGTATTAAATTATCACGCCACCCTCCAAATGACTCACTGGAAGTGGAGAGTTAACGGTGACAGAGGAATAGCCTAATCCTAATATATTTTATTGTATGTTTGTGAGTTGAAAAAGAATTGCGACAAAAGGAAAGACTTCTCCAGAAGGGAGGACGAATTCAAACTGTGTCACTGAGTGCGAAGTTTGATGCAGGTGTGATACAGTTTGAAAAATGTCTTCGCCTCGCGAAAAAGAGAGATTCAGCTGGGAAACTGATCCATCAAGATCTCATGAAATGGTGGATGGAAATGGGAGGAGAATTAAAACAGGCAGCCTTCGTAGCATTGTCTACTCCGTGCACACAAGTTTGCGTTGAAAGATTGTTCTCCGCTCTAAGCTTCATTCTGAACCCGCAAAGAAATTCTCTTTCGCAATCATTATTAGACGCAGTATTGTGTTTGGATCGAACGGTGTTGGGGAATAAAGTCTTCTATAATAAAATAGTGTCGAATAGGCCTAATAAAAATATTTCAGTTAAGAATCGCATATATATATATATACATATATATATACAGGGTGGGCCGAAAGTCTGGATCCATAGGAAAATATTTATTTTAATACATAAATTACAACAAATGGTAAATACTTAAAATGAATATCAACTTTAACTCGTAAATGCGTATCCGTGATACTGTACAGTGGTTCGTACTCCAGTATAAACAACAAATTATAACAAATGCTCAAATTGGCGGCCTCTGACATCGAGACACTTAGGGATGGAATTTATGATTTTTAATAATTCTTCGAATTGACGTTCTCGAGATGCGTGTTTCATTTGATAATCTTCTTGTTGACTTTACTGGACTATTCGTTAAAGTTTCACATACCATTGCAGAGGTATTTTCATCAGTTGCAGTTTTTGGACGACCAGAACGCCGTCGATCATGTACACTTCCTGTTTCTTTGAAACGTTTAAACAACTTGCCAACAGTCGCATGTGTTACTGGATGCTTATCAGGATGTTTTCTATTGAATTCGGTAGCAACTTCTCTGTGTGTAGCGCCCTGTCTTGCGTACATGAGCACAAGTTCTACCCGGTCTTCTGTTGTTAGATTCGAAGCCATTTCTGGGTTGAAATAAAAAAGTATTTGAGTATTTATACTGGAGTACGAACAGACCCGGATCTAGGGGTGGGCTATGTGGGCTGCAGCCACGGGCCCCGCATTTGAGGGGGGCCTCCAAATTTGGAGAAGTTTTCCCCAATGTCTTAAATGCATACAGAATGTACTTGTCATTGATGGTGACCAATTGTACCGGCGAACGGAGTTTTTCTAAGTTAAAGCGACTAAAATGTTGCACACGTTCAACAATGAAGCAAAAGCGATTACAGTCACTGGCAATTCTCTGTGTTGAACATGCTCTGGCCAAAGAAGTCGATTTTCGAAATATTATTAATGAATTTGCACAAAAAAAGGCTCGTCGGTTCAATCGGTTGCCAGCTCATAATCAGTAGGTAGGTGTGTATAAAATTATTAATTCAGGAAAATATAATATGTAAAATAAAGTAAAATATTTGTAAAGTAATATGCTTGTTCTGAAAACTAACTAAATAAAGTAAACTAATATGTTTGTTCTGAAAACCTTTAATTTTCCTCGTAAACAAAGCTTATAATCCTTATACAATAAAAATTGTAGCCAAGGGGACCCCCAAAAAAAAAATTAGCCACGGGCCCCCATTCTTCTAGATCCGGGCCTGAGTACGAACTACTGTACAGTATCACGGATACGCATTTACGAGTTAAAGTTGATATTCATTTTAAGTATTTACCATTTGTTGTAATTTATGTATTAAAATAAATATTTTCCTATGGATCCAGACTTTCGGCCCACCCTATATATATATATATAAGCAAACAACCACAGGGAAAAGGAAAAGGAAACACGAAGTCCGAGCGCTTTCGTGATATATTCACATCTTCAGGGAGAAACAAAAAATATAGGCAGAGTTTACAAAGTAAATGAGTTAAATACACAAGCAAAAAAATTCCCAATCGGCAACTCAAATTAAAGACCATAAAACCCTCTAAAGATTTTTTCAATAGATAACATAATCTGTAGGCTGCTAAATTACTGAATATAAAAGAACTATATAGATGAAATTAGACAAAAAAAAACCAGTACAGAGAACAAAAATTATTATAACGGTTATTAGAACTAGTATTTAATTAAAGCAGGCAATTAAGTGGCAAGAATTTAATGAAAACAAAGGGAATGGTGCCATCGTCTTACAGAATACTCCAAAATTACTACAAACAGTCTGAAAAAAATTGTTTTCCCAATAGCCAACCAGTTGAAAAGGCCAATAAGCCACCAAGCACCCAAAGATTATATACGAAAGAAATATTACAATTAAAATGGACACATAAGAATGTTAACAGTTCTTAAAATAATATTTATTTATTTAACCAAGGCAAACCATTAAGGGGCAAGAATGCGGTCAAGAAAACAATAGGCCCTTCGCCAACTTTCTAACAATGCACGAGTCTAATTTATACAGCCCAGGGCTAATATTAAGGACTAAGTCCGCATTATTCTTGATCACACTTGAATCAAGTATATTTCTGCTAACAATAGATTTACTAAACCTTAATTTGGAAGCATTTTTCCAGCCAATGGGATGATTAGTATCTCTTACGTGAATGAAAATGGCGTTCGATTCCTGGCCAATTCTTATACTGTATTGATGCTGCTTAATACGTAACTCAAGGGTCTTACCAGTTTGGCCAATGTTTTTCGACTCTTATGAAGCTTTAAGAAAAGATCAAAATCTACATATAACCAAAGCCGATAAATCAAATGCCTTAGTGATCCTCAATAAAGACGTTTATCTAGGAAAAATGTATGATCTTTTGAATGACGCGGACACTTACGTGAAATTAAGGAACAATCCCCTTGAAACTGTGAACAGTGCATTTAACAAGAAAATTAAACAACTTTTGAAGGGTAATGAAATATTACCGTCATTACCCTATATGTATGGCCTGATTAAAACTCATAAGCCAAATAATCCTGCAAGGCCTATTGTTAGTTCTATAGAATCTATCTCATATAAGCTATCCAAATGGCTTGTCTCCATTCTTAATCCTCTCCTCGGCACAATTTCACAATCACACATAAATAATAATGTACATCTTGTGGAAAAATTAAATAGTATCAGTGTCAATTACAATTTTAGATTGGTAAGCTTTGATGTTACCGCTTTATTTACAAGAGTCCCGGTGGAGGATCTATTAGTGTTTCTTTCGGAAGAATTGGTTAAGCATAATTTGCCATTACCTGTGGCTACAATTATAGAATTAATTAAGCTGTGCATAGTAGACTCAAAATTTGTGTTCAATAATGAATATTTTAGGCAGAAATTTGGTATGGCGATGGGAAACCCTCTCTCCCCCATTTTAAGTAACTTATATATGGAGTTTTTTGAAAGTAAGTTATTAAGGAAGATTCTGCCAAATTATGCTCCATGGTTTAGATATGTAGATGATGTTCTTTGTCTTTGGCCAGTGACTTTAAATCTCAATGAATTCTTACCCAAACTTAATAATTTAACTCCCTCTATCAATTTTACAGTTGAAATAGAAAAAGATTCTTCGATCCCTTTTTTAGATGTTTTAATATATAGGTCTGGAAAAAAGTTTAAGTACAATATTTACAGAAAACCCACTAATAATTGTTCCTATATACGTTATTATTCTGATCACCACATTAACGTAAAACGATCCGTTCTTTCTACTTTGTTCCTAAGAGGCCTACGAATTTGTTGCCCAGAGTTCATTGACAACGAAATTAGTAAAATATACAAAATTGCGTTTGATTTAAAATATCCAAAGAACTGCATAGATAAGTCCTTAAAAATGGCAAAGAAAACCTTCTACGAAGTAAAGGACAAGATTCCTTATAACACAAAAAATGTTTTAGTGTTACCATTCAGAGAAAATTTCCTTGATCTGCCGAATCTGCTGAGGACTTTTAACGTAAATATTGCGTTCAAAAATTTAGATGTAATTAAGAATTCATTGATTAAGAACTCCCCTTTAAGTGAACAGGGTTGTGTATATAAAATCCCATGCACAATATGTAATAAATTTTACATTGGCTAAACTGGTAAGACCCTTGAGTTACGTATTAAGCAGCATCAATACAGTATAAGAATTGGCCAGGAATCGAACGCCATTTTCATTCACGTAAGAGATACTAATCATCCCATTGACTGGAAAAATGCTTCCAAATTAAGGTTTAGTAAATCTATTGTTAGCAGAAATATACTTGATTCAAGTGTGATCAAGAATAATGCGGACTTGGTCCTTAATATTAGCCCTGGGCTGTATAAATTAGACTCGTGCATTGTTAGAAAGTTGGCGAAGGGCCTATTGTTTTCTTGACCGCATTCTTGCCCCTTAATGGTTTGCCTTGGTTAAATAAATAAATATTATTTTAAGAACTGTTAACATTCTTATGTGTCCATTTTAATTGTAATATTTCTTTCGTATATAATCTTTGGGTGCTTGGTGGCTTATTGGACTTTTCAACTGGTTGGCTATTGGGAAAACAATTTTTTTCAGACTGTTTGTAGAAATTTTGGGATATTCTGTAAGACGATGGCACCATTCCCTTTGTTTTCATTAAATTCTTGCCACTTAATTGCCTGCTTTAATTAAATACTAGTCCTAATAACCGTTATAATAATTTTTGTTCTCTGTACTGATTTTTTTTTTGTCTAATTTCATCTATATAGTTCTTTTATATTCAGTAATTTAGCAGCCTACAGATTATGTTATCTATTGAAAAAATCTTTAGAGGGTTTTATGGTCTTTAATTTGAGTTGCCGATTGGGAATTTTTTTGCTTGTGTATTTAACTCATTTACTTTGTAAACTCTGCCTATATTTTTTGTTTCTCCCTGAAGATGTGAATATATCACGAAAGCGCTCGGACTTCGTGTTTCCTTTTCCTTTTCCCTGTGGTTGTTTGCTTATTAATAGGATCACGTGTTATTTTGTGATTTTAGTGCATATATATATATATATATATATATATATATATATATAATGTGTATATTCAAAATAAAAAAAAATCGGTTAAAAATTCAGAAATTTCTTTCCTGTCTTGCCACAACTTTCAATCGAGATTCTAGGAGAATGCCGCTATATCAATATCTGTTTTAAAGGAGTTCACAGAATATGTTGCCCTCAAAATATAAAGACAATATTACTACCAAATGACTTCAATTATTTCATATTATCAGTTTTATGTTTGTTTTTTAAGATAAACAAAGTATTTAATTTTAATGCAAGAAGATGATAATTTCCATTTGAGTTCACTCAAAAAAATATAGAATTTGTTTTCACAAAATTAATTAAAATTTAGAATAAGGGGGCTGAAGAGAGCAATCATACATCGTACTTTGCCCCTTAGCAATGCATGTATAACTATACCTAGTTACTACTAAATATTAATACAATTAATATACCTACTTTCAAACATTTCCAAAATCGGATTAATTAATATATATGGTTAGGCTACTACATAATGTTTTACTATGTTTCAGAAAACATGTTAATGTAGCTACGGTAGCAGTCTTATTACATATCCTATACCAGATTATAATTATTACATTTTTAATAATGGACCCGACCCAGACCCGGGTCATATACTGAAAGACCCGACAGGACCTGAAAGTGAACTTTCGGGTCCGACCCGGACCCGGACCAAGACCCGAAAGTGATAGACCCGCACAGCCCTGGTCTATACATGCTTGTGTCTATACATGTATGGCACCATACCCTCGCACACAGCGCTGGTGTATATGTGTTTGAATTCTCCGTCTATGGCCCTGGGGTGGTTCGAATCGACGGGGGTTCTGGTTGGGAGGCAGCAACGGATATTTTCTCGCGATACTTTTTTTCTATAATATTCTTATTCTTTTCTCTCGCTATAGGGTCGACAGTTGTTAATTCTTCTCTTTTTATAATACTCTGATACTTTCTCTGATACTAAAATTATCGACTTTTCTTTTATAACTTATCGACTTTACTGACTAAGTTCTTCTGGAGATAGCCCAACTCGAAGGGGAAAATAGAAAGTTTCTCTTACTGTAATTTACTTCTAAAAAATGTACAGGTAGTGCTCTGAATTTACAGGGGTAGAGGTTCGACCTCTTTCGACCATGGCTCAGGCCGGAATCTAAAAATTAAGGAGGCAAGGGGCCTCTGCCCCTCCTCGCAGCGAGGCTGCTAACAAGGGAGTCTCGTAGTAGTGACCAAAGAAGTGTGCAGTAATGAAGTGAAGTTAATTTTACAATTACATTTATCATATAAGTCTAAATGTTGGGTGAATGCAGTTGAAGGTTAAGTTTCCCTCCTTTTAAACACATGATCAGATGTTTGAAAGATTCCAAATAAAAATTTTAAAATAAAAATAAAAACTAATCGTATTTTTTGCCGAGTCTACATTTCTGAAGGCGATATCATTTCGTAGTAGCATAAGTACAATTTAAGTACATTACTGAGTACATTTTCGTTTTAGTTTATTACAATTATGATTGCGATTATGGATTACTTCACATTCGCTTATGATTGTCCATTACAGTTCTATTAAAGTACATTCTTACATTATATATTAAATCATTACATTTAATTACAGTTTCATTGAAGTACATTACAAGTTATTATTAATTACAGTTTCATTAAAGTACATTACGTTATACAGGGTGTCCCAGAATTAACTATCTATTTCAATGAAATCGGACAAATTTTTTAAAAACACACTTTTATTTATGTTTATCATGTTTAATATGTGTTAAAAATGTATAAATTTCTAAATTTTTTTCATAATTTTATTTTCATAATTTTGTCATTATCTGGTCCAATGAAAGACCGTCTGAAGTCATAGAATGGCAAAGAGACTCTCCAAAAGTTAACGTGTGGCTTGGAATGACCAAATCCAAAATTTATAAGTTCTTTGTATTTTAGTTCGTTATCTTTCCACCACTGAAGAGGATCATCGTCGGGAGCAATTCTTTTTTCTTTGTGATAGTTGTCTAGAAGAACTCGCATCTTCTTGTTGATCCTTGGTGAACTTTCTTCTTCTTCACTGCTTGAACTCAAAAATGCGTTCATCGAGTCCAGTAGTGACGACTTTGAAGAACTTGGCTCAGGAGAATCAGTCATTCGGGCTCTTTTTGGCTGCTTTTTGACTGGTTCAGGGTTTGTCACATCAACATTTTCACACAGTCTTGTAGATATGAAGAGCTCATAACATTACACCGATAACAATCAAAGCAGAACGAGGACTGATGTTGTCAACTAGCAGCGAGTTGAGACTGCGCAGGTCCGTTTTAACACAGACCACTTCTTTACCCCCTTTTGGGGGGAGTCATGTTCGAGAAACCACCCCTTTGGCCAACCAAGGCCATTGACCAAGTTACACGAACCCGAGAGGTCCGTCGAGCAGGAATAAGCTTTATTGACTATTGTACTACTGTAAAGGCGATTTTAGTTTGAAGAAAATTAAATAAAAATAAATGTTACTTCATGGAGCTCACAGAGTAATAACTTAGAGCGCAGTTTAAACCAATTTTACTACGGCAGCCGTATGACGTCACGTTTAAGCACGCATAAGGAGACCCATCATTTTCGTTTTAAAAAAAGAAATATTTCTAATTAACCTAAAATTAAAATTAACTAAGCTTTTACAACCGCAACCGCACTTATGGAACGGCGGTTGCGGTTACGGTTGCGGTTGTGAATTTTTGTGCGGTTGTAGTGCGGTTGCGGTTGCGGTTGCGGTTATTCGATCCATCACTAGTGTATGCATAATCTAAGGTCGAGGGTGAGATGCAAGACAATCATAATTAATTATAATAACTTCTATAACAAATTGAAAATGGATACGACTAAACCATAGAAATGGTAGATCGTAGGGTTGTGACAAACAAAAATAGGAAGCTACAAGTAAAATTATTATCCAAATTCGCGTTAAGCGATTTTGGTTCTTATGTAAAAATGAATATTGATTATTCATTGTTCATTTTTCCATTGCTCTCCCCTTTAAAATGATATGTATACAATAATATAATAGGGTACAATTAATATAATGCAAATGAGAAAATAACATTCTAACTAATTCAATTTAGATGACGAATTTTTCTTTACATTACAAATTTTTATACAGAACAAGTGAGTTCGGGTGGTTGGGTACAATGCAAAGTAATCAAATCTTTAACATGACACTTGCTTATAAATTATAAAAAATTCAAAGATTAATACTTTAATTTATGCAAACAGGATAAAATGATTAATACGTTGATTTAGACAGACAATTAAGTTGGATAAACAATGATATTGTTAAATTTTTAACAAAATTTTATTTTTCTGTGGGGAAAATTACATACATAATGAATAGTAGGTAAAAGGGAAAAATATAAATTATTTTTCAAAGTTACCCTCATCGTACAGTCTATAACTAATTTTATTGACTATTGTAGGTAAAAAATCGAATTACGTAATGGATGATGTATAGACCTGTGGTCTAGTGTGTATTTGTGCGTATTAGGTACAAAGTTTGTATCTTACAATTTTGAGGGAGAGATTAGCTGAGAGGATTGTTAAATTAACTGAATAAATGCATGAACAAGATATATTAGAAAGCAAAAATGATTTAGATTAAATTACATAGTTAGCATTTACACGCAATTAAATAAAGTTTATCGTGATAACCAATGATTTTAGCATAAGGTTCGTGTATATATAGTGTGCATACGTGTGTGTGTGTGGGGGGGGATTTGGAAGGTTTTTGAATTAACAAAGTTCAAATATAATGTATAATAATTTAAGATGGGTTTAGGGTTATAAAATCTTTTAAGTTTAAGTCAATTACTATAAAATTCTAAATTTAAGGACAATTACTCACGATTAATTGAACAAAGAAATGAAAAATACAAATTAAAAATAGAAATCAACCATGCATTTTAATAAGCTAAACATAATTTTATAATATTCTTAAAAATATTTAAAAAACCACTTAACCTAAATTGAGGTTATGTTCCATAGTACCAAAGAGGAATTAACCATGGTTGAACCATGTCTCTGGTTGACACTGTATTCAACTGGGGTTGGGGGTGTTAAAATAAAAAAAGTTTGGAGTACTACATTCGGGGGGATTGCGTGACTAAGCGGGGGATATATGTCTGAAATTGACAATTATGTCTTTTCGTTTTTTTTTTGTTTTTTAAAGAAAAGAGATTGCTTGTCACACTACTTAGAACAAAAATTAAAAGAGTTCAAACAAAACGGAGGGACGGCATGTTCCTCAGCATAGTAATTTAAAAGGAAGTCATTGGGACACGATCAATTAATTATTACACAACTATTATTATCACATATCCATTACAATGGTTATCAAAGTCATTATAAACAATTGTAAAAACTGTTTTGGTTACAGATAATAAAATATATAATTTTACCTAAATGTTTATATATGCAACAATGCCATGAAAAAAAAGACAAATCGGTCAATTTCCTTCTTACAAACAAAAAAAAGGTTAAACTAAAGACGCAAACCGGTCAATTCTGGTTGAATTTAATTCTCTTTTACAACAAAAAAAAAAGTTGAATTAAATTCTCTTAAATTACATTCTCTTAAACAACAAAAGAAAAAGTTGAATTCAATTGACTGCATTGAAATGACTTGGGACTTGAAAGCTGACTTGGGACTTGAAAACTGACTTGGGACTTGAAAACTGACTTGGGACTTGAAAACTGACTTGGGACTTGAAAACTGACTTGGGACTTGAAAACTGACTTGGGACTTGAAAACTGACTTGGGACTTCAATACTGAGACTTGAAACTAACTTCAAATAAAACTAACTTCAAATAAAACTGACTTCAAATAAAACTGACTTCAACTGCTATCAAGTACTTCTGTAATCTCTGGGGCGGTTGTCCCTCTGGATGCAACCTTCTGACTTGAACTGCCATCAAGTATTTCTATAAATCTCTGGGGCGGTTGTCCCTCTTGGATGCAACCTATTGACTTGAACTAACTGAAATGGACTACACTGAACTGCTATCAATGGAGTCTATTCTCTGGGTTTGGTTGTCCCTCTTAGATGCAACCAATTAACTGAAATTAACTGAAAACGGAAAATGACTGCACTTGATCTCTATCAAGTGGAGACTATTAACCTCTGGGGTTTGGTTGTCCCTCTTGGGGCAACTGACTTACTTGAACTGCTATCAAGTATCTCTATGAACGATAAACTCTCTATAAACTCTCCCTTTCTTAATTTGCAAGTCAATTCAATTCAATAATTTGAAAAAAATTGTAAACAAAACTAAAAAAAATGTAAACAACATTTCACTCGAATGTACGCGAAGGTACGGTACTATTATGTTTGGTACATAAAATAAAATTATTCTATACTAACTATAACAGTGAAAATAACTGAAAATAACTCTGAAATTAACTCTGTGACAATTAACTTCTGTGACAATTAACTTCTGTGACAATTAACTTCTGTGAAAATTAGTTTCACTAAAAAAATGTATCACTGGTGTCTGAAATGTTCACTGTGTTTCTTGTAAATTCTGGCTTGATACTCATTATTAACTGTTAATAATACTGACTTTTCAAATGTTTACAAATTTCTTAAAAAAACCAACTCTGTACTTAACAAAATTTCTACGGCGAAATCCTTAGAGACATGTCCTGAAGACGTGTCTTGCTGGCTATTTCTTCATGGATGAAAACTAGGCGTGGAGAACTTGGAGTCGTGACACACCGGTTCAAGGGTGGATGTTACGAACTAGAAGTCGTGACACGCCGGTCAAATGGTGGGTCGCCACTTGTTAAACTCTTGGCTACAGACTCGCCAGACTGTTATGCCAATATCTTCTCTGTGCTTGGGTCGTCAGTTTCTTATCCTGGGAAAATGGTCGCCAATGTTATAAGATCCTGGCAGGGTCGCCACTGTTTGAATCCTCCGTCTATTGCCCTGGGGTGTTCGAATCGACGGGGGTTCTGGTTGGGAGGCAGCAACGGATATTTTCTCGCGATACTTTTTTCTATAATATTCTTATTCTTTTCTCTCGCTATAGGGTCGACAGTTGTCAATTCTTCTCTTTTTATAATACTCTGATACTTTCTCTGATACTAAAATTATCGACTTTTCTTTTATAACTTATCGACTTTACTGACTAAGTTCTTCTGGAGATAGCCCAACTCGAAGGGGAAAATAAAAAGTTTCTCTTACTGTAATTTACTTGTAAAAAATGTACAGGTAGTGTTCTGAATTTACAGGGGTAGAGGTTCGACCTCTTTCGACCATGGCTCAGGCCGGAATCTAAAAATTAAGGAGGCAAGGGGCCTCTGCCCCTCCTCGCAGCGAGGCTGCTAACAAGGGAGTCTCGTAGTAGTGACCAAAGAAGTGTGCAGTAATGAAGTGAAGTTAATTTTACAATTACATGTATCATATAAGTCTAAATGTTGGGTGAATGCAGTTGAAGGTTAAGTTTCCCTCCTTTTAAACACATGATCAGATGTTTGAAAGATTCCAAATAAAAATTTAAAAATAAAAATATAAACTAATCGTATTTTTCGCCGAGTCTACATTTCTGAAGGCGATATCATTTCGTAGTAGTACATAAGTAGTAAGTACATTACTGAGTACATTTTCGTTTTGGTTTATTACAATTATGATTGCGATTATGGATTACTTCACATTCGCTTATGATTGTCCATTACAGTTCTATTAAAGTACATTCTTACATTATATATTAAATCATTACATTTAATTACAGTTTCATTGAAGTACATTACAAGTTATTATTAATTACAGTTTCATTAAAGTACATTACGTTATATTAAATTAAAGTATTACAGTTAATTACAATTAAACAGTTACTTAACTTTGTTTTGTTTTTACAGTGTTTCATATTAATAGACAATTAAGATGTTAGAAATATAATACAAAGTACATGGGCACATACGGTATGGATTTATATACAACATAATATGTTATAAATTTGAATGAGAGCGAGAGGAGATGTTTATCTTAGAAGCGTTCGATTTTGCTGTGATTAGCGAATTCGATCACTTACCTAAGCATTTATGAATATCTTATGAGGGGTGAATGCACTTGAAAAAAAAAATAAAAAAATACGAGAACGTATTTGCGCGTTTTCGAACGAATGCATAAAGTTTTGCGTTTCACGAGCAAAATGAATATTTAATAAAATTGATATAGGATAATGGTCAAGATAAGATATGGACATATGGGGGGGGCGGATATGGTCGAATAATAGTTATATTTATACTACATAACATATAAATAATGACTTCTATAGAGTGTACAGTTTTTATTATGATGTTAAAGAATTTTCATACATTGAATACTAGAGATATGATGAAGGGAAATTAATGATGGGAAAATGTGACGTCATAGTTATTGAATTTGTACGTATAGTACAAATCATTATTAGGAAGATTTACAAGAACGAATTAGAGGCAAAGAGTGGGTATTAATGACTAAGAAGTACAACTACGGGTTCCAATCCTGTTATATGTAATGTGTATGCATAATCTAGGGTCGAGGGTGAGATGCAAGACAATCATAACTAATTATAACTTCTATAACAAATGGAAAATGGATACGACTAAACCATAGAAATGGTAGATCGTAGGGTTGTGACACAAACAAAAATAGGAAGCTACAAGTAAAATTATTATCCAAACTCGCGTTAAGCAATTTTGGTTCTTATGTAACAATGAATATTGATTATTCATTGTTTATTTTTACATATGTACACTGATGGTGTGCAACCAGGGTGACCAGATTGGTTCTAACAGAATCTTAAAGGTATTAAGTAATTATTTGTATATATTTTATATTCCTTGGGGGCCCGCAGTAAGAAGGGCCCGTCGGTGAGTTGCACCGATTGCACCGACGTTAAAAACGCCCCTGATACTGGCTCTGTCATTCAAAAGGAAAAAATTAATCATTTAATGTATGCTGATGACCTTGTTCTTCTGTCACCCTCTTCCCATGGGTTGAGAGTACGATTAGAGATATGTGAACAATATGGCTTAGAAAATGACATCACCTATAATGGGGCAAAGAAACATGTATGAGGGCCACTCAATATATTCTGCCCCACCTTTTTTTTTCTTTCTAAGTTTCCTCGTAGGTTCCAGAAATTTTGCACACAAGTAGTTACATACCTTCTTTACAAGTTTTTATTTTTCCACATAGTCTCCATCCTTTTCTAGAGCTTTCCTCCACCTCGAAACAAGGGCCTTTATTCCTTGCTCGTAAAAGTCCGCTGGGTTCCGCTGGAGCCACCTCTTAACCTCCTCAACAACCTCATCGTCATTCTGAAACTTTCTTCCACGAATAGCATCCTTTATTGAATCAAACAAATGGAAGTCTGAAGGTGCCAGATCCGGGCTGTATGGAGGGTGGGGTAACACAGTCAAGCGCATTTTTGTGATGGCCTCTCTTGTTTTCAGACTGTTGTGTGGTCTTGCGTTTTCGTGCAAAAGAAGGACGTCTTCCAGTTTTCTCTCCGGTCGAACTCGCTTTATACGTCTCTGAAGTCTCTGTAGGGTAGCAATATATGGCTCTGAGTTGATTGTTTGTCCTTTCTTCATAATGTCCACTAGAATCACCCCTTTCATGTCCCAGAAGATGGTGGCCATAACCTTTCTTGCAGAGGGAGCCATTTTGAACTTTTTCTTGCGTGAGGAGTCTGCGTGATACCACTCCATGGATTTGCGTTTTGTTTCAGGTTCCCAAGTCTCATCCCCAGTTACAATTCGTGAAAGGAAGTCATCCCCTTCTGTCTCGTATCGAACCAACGACTCAGAAGCAATTTCTTTTCTTTGGACTTTGTGATCTTCAGTCAGTTCGCTAGGAGCAAGCCGTGAACACACTTTTGAGTATCCCAGTTGCTGAATTATCGTATTCACACTTCCTTCACTAATTCCTAGCTCCAGTGATAGTTCTTTGTATTTGACGCGCCGATTTGATCGAATGATGCTGTTAGCAGTTGCACAATGTGAGATGTCACAGCCAATGCCGGGAGGCCGCTGCGTGGCTCATCATCGAGGCTGCCTCTCCCTCTCTCCGATGATCTCGCACGTTTAGACCAGTGTCCAACTGTGCTTCGATAAACAACAGCATCTCCGTAAACGTTTTGTAGACGTTTGTGAATATTTCCAACTGTTTCCTTCTCTGCGGTTAAGAACTCGATAACAGCTCTCTGTTTACGACGCACATCAGTGTCAGACGCCATTTTCGAAACTGCATTAACCATCGGTTTTATACAAGGGTGTTTAAAAGCGGTTTTATGCAAGGAGGGGAGGTTCAAACTGGAAAATTCCGGTTATGTGAAGTGCAGAAAGTTCAAACTTATGGCCAAAAGACATTTCAACCCCATGGCCTATTATTTAGCTAAGAAAAAAGGGTGGGGCAAAATATATTGAGTGCCCCTAGTATCATGTCGCAGGGCCGCCGAGAGCTGCCACGGGCCCCGGGGAAGGATTGGTATATGCCCCCCCCCCTGTTTACTCGGTATTTTATTATGAATGTTTTTTGTGTACATAACAAGCAAACTGATTATATGTCCAAATCACTATTCAAAACATACAGTATGAATAAACAACTCGGAAGAAAATGACCATTTTATTTTTCGAATCAATTATATTAATTCTATCACCATACAATTTACAAATGCAGTACCAGTCCATGCAGGCAAGACAATTGTTTACTGCAAGATTTTCATAATTAGAAGTGTACTTTCTTTGCCTTCTCTCTAGCAAAGTGGTAAATGATTCTGATGAAACTTAAAGTACGAACTTACTGGCTTTCAATTACAATGGTTCCCAGATCTTTCAGTCAGTCTTGGGCATTGGTGGACCGCAGATAGTATTTTATCTGTTTCAGTTTGACTATGATAATCTCTATAAAATGTATGTTCATTAATTATATTTCCTCTCTGTTATTTAATCAACTGCTTTATTAATATTTTTAGATTTTATCCCCCCTCTTTCCGGCCCCCCTAGAGGTCTAAGCCCAGGGGATATTTCATGGTATCCCCACCCTCTCGGTGGGCCTGTATATATATATTATTATATGCTCATTTGAATAAATAGATGTAATATGTAATAAAAATAATTTGGTATATAAAATTATTGAAGTAATTGAAGTATAAATACAAATATGAATGAATCTAATATCGTGAGTTTTAAATCATGAATGCAGTAAAAAACAAGAATTTAATACTTTGATATGCAGATTAATATTGATATACTGCAATGTAAGGTATGCAAGGTGTATATATATTAGTGTATATATATATATATATTATATATATATATATAATATATATATATAGGCGTGGTACATGCGCACACACATCATAGGCGTACGAGATGGCACTTTACTCGGTTGAAGGGGGTTGCGGAAAGAATTTGCCCCGAAAATTTTCAGGGTGCCCTGATTTCCTCATAAGCACTATGTGTAACATAAAATAACACAAAGGTTAGAGTATGAGTAACATATATTAAAGCCTTTTTTATATAAAAAAAAATTACAATTTACAAAAATAAGATGAAATTTTGCTACAACATTTCTAAATGACGAGCAAAATATGACGTTGCAGTTGATATAGAATTCAGTAAGTCCTCAACCTACGTTTCAATTATTAACTACAAGTATAGTAGCAAGTAATTAATTCAGCTCAAGTAAAAAAAAAAGGAATGTCAGGAAAAATCTGCCCTGAAAATTTCAGTATTTATCCTGAAAATGCTCAATATCTGACCTGAAAATGTTAAATTCCGTAGTCCTGGGGAGCGGCAGCCCCCCCCCAGACCCCCCGCCTCATACGCCTATGTACATGATCTTTGTATAGAATTTTGTCGTAAAAATTTTTTGGCAGAGGCCTCTCCCACCGTGAAATTTGGGGGAGGATTTCTGCTCACTGGGAAAGAGTGGGGCGAGGGGCGAAGGGGTGAGATGAGGCGCATGGATCTCGCATTGTATAATTATAAAATAACTTATTCTCAAATTTATTTATTGTGTAAGAAAATATTTTCCACAGTTATCGATTATTTATCGATTAATAATAATTATCTATAACACTTTTGTTCCACGTACCTATTTTTAGCGTTCCATTTAATTAGATTAACTGCTTTTCCCGGGCCCCGGGGATTTATCCCGGCTTCCCCGCCTCTCGGCGGCCCTGGGTAAGATCAATGGTGCCTCAGGAGAGGGGTACGGCGGGGCTCCTGCACTTCCAATATTTTTTTGTCGTCCTCTTCTCTGGTCGCCCTTCGCCCTTCTCAAGTAACAAGTTCACATAAATAAAAATATATTAATTATTTTTTCTAATTGGCCATTTCCTAATTTTTATAAACACATCATATAAATATCATGTCTGTTTTGAGATTGTCATTGAATCTTTGATCTAGAATAGCATATAAGCTCATCTCTTTTAGTAATAATTTGTTATGTCTATACAGGGTGTACATAAAGTCAGGATCTATTTTTGTGAAGCACTTGGAAATTATATGGAATTCAATCATAAAATGATAAAGTGGTAACATTTATTAAATAATTAAGAGTAGGATTCGACGTGACGCCCATCAGTATCCCTGCACAGCTCAAATCGTTCCGCAGCATTTCTAAACACATTCTGGAGCATTTGCGGGGTTATGTTATCTGCAGCAGTTCGTATACGTGTACGTGTTTTCAAGACTCGTAATCTTCGTCTGATAGACGTGCGATTTGATAAAGCCCCATGCAAAGAAATCTAAAGGGGTTAAATCTGGTGATCTCGCTGGCCAAGGTCTGTTGCTTCCGCGTCCGATCCAGCGATTTGGAAAACGTCCATTTAGATAATCCTGAACAATTTTGGCATAGTGACAAGGAGTACCATCATGTTGATAGACGACGGGGATAGGATTGTTAGTACCGTCGTCTATCAACATGATGGTGCTCCTTGTCACTATGCCAAAATTGTTCAGGATTATCTAAATGGACGTTTTCCAAATCGCTGGATCGGACCGGAAGCAACAGACCTTGGCCAGCGAGATCACCAGATTTAACCCCTTTAGATTTCTTTGCATGGGGCTTTATCAAATCGCACGTCTATCAGACGAAGATTACGAGTCTTGAAAACTTACGTACACGTATACGAACTGCTGCAGATAACATAACCCCGCAAATGCTCCAGAATGTGTTTAGAAATACTGCGGAACGATTTGAGCTGTGCAGGGATACTGATGGGCGTCACGTCGAATCCTACTCTTAATTATTTAATAAATGTTACACTTTATCATTTTATGATTGAATTCCATATAATTTCCAAGTGCTTCACAAAAATAGATCCTGACTTTATGTACACCCTGTACTATAATGTGGATTATGCTTATTGTAGACTCTATTCATAATGTTTTGCCCCCTCAGTGTGCCAGCTACCTTGGCGCAACTGGGTAAAATGAATTTTGTTTCTTTTCACCTAAGGTTTAAAATCCCGTTCAGAGAACGGCAGTTTGACGGGACTTTAAAAAGGTCACTAAATCTGTTATGATAAATTGAGCTTCAATCTCGCACAGAAGAATTTTCGGCAAACACTTGAGCTTGAATTTCACTGCAGAAAAATTTGCGGCGAATATATCCTTTAGAAACTGAGGTTTTCAGCGTGACAGTAAATATATATACGCAGCAACTCAACTTTTGGTTAACTATAAACAGGATCTGGCTGTACTTTTAATTTGTATTATAACGGATCTTTCAAACTGCTGCACAAGTCACCACCTCGATGCTCAGCTTTGCAATTGTTTTCTAACCACAATATCTCGAGCCTTCTTGAGACATGCTCTGATGCTCAATACAGCCTAATGCAAAGGATGAAAAAATAAATAAAAATCAGCAAATCCAGTTATCTAAGATATTCATCAGTACTGCCATATACCTTGTAAACTATGGGCTTCATGGTATGTAAACATTTGTTTGTAGCTCTACTTAACAGATAAACACTTTATTTCAGACTCAGCAGGTACAAACATTATACAAGTGGTCCATAGAAGATTAAGAGATAGTTGTCTGGAGCACTGACTAAGTAGGCCAGTGAATCACTGTGCATAATGAACATACAATTGCCTATGCCAATGCTTCCAGATTTGAGATTTATAAAATATATCGGAGATCAGTCCACTAACCATGGCTTCTATTATCTTATTGACTGACTCACCAAGTCTAGTGATAAATCTAAATACAAAATTGCGAATGACGCTGGCACAGTTAGGCACCTTATTGACTACAAATAGCATACTGGCACTAGAAGGAGCACCATTTATAAATCTTGGAGTTCTTAATAAACTAAAAATAATATTATATGCAACATATAATTTTCTCAAATTATACATCCTGTTGTTCCACTACAAATGAGCTGTATACATTGGAGTACAAAAAGTTTTGAACAAAATCAACTTAACATCTAACGTACGCATATGAAATTTTCTAACCAAAGTATTTCCCTGAGCAATGAGCATATAATTGTTTACATTGCCTTAGAATATCACAGTCATCTGAAAGACTATCCGTTAGTACGTGGCCAAGATACTTACTCTGGGTTACTTCTGACAGCACCATACCATTCAATTGAAATGCACAAAATTTTATATATTTGTAGGCCTTGGTCCTCATAATTATAACATGACTTTTAGCAGGATTATATTTTATGTCATTATCCTTCCCATACCTTTCATATACCTCCAAAAGTGTGCTGAGCCCTTTTACAGATGTAGAAATAAGAACTAGATCATCTGCATACATCAGATGATTAACAATCATTGTACCAATATAGCAGCCTATTTTACCGGTGTTCAGCGCAACAAAACAAACAAACAAAAAAACAAACGGTCTTTATTGCGGATCATTCACAATCCATAGCCACTTAACCTAACATACAAGTACAATCTTACGTATTATACACTGAACTTAACACAAAAATGAGGCCAACATAACCACTTAACCTAGCATACTGGCATACTGTTTGATTAATTATCTGACAATTTTATGTATATTGTTATTACACGAGACATCATTAACTGAAAAAGGTGATTTGTATACGTAGGAGAAAATAATTGTAGCTTAATGAAAAAATCAGAGAAATTATGAAAATAAAAGAGTTTAATAAAAATGCTGATAAATTATGGAAAGCTGAGTTCCGATATGATTTTGTGGAAACTATATTTTAAATTATTAATTATACAACAAACAAACATCTTTGTTGCGGATCATTCACAATCCATAGCCATTTAACTTAACATACAAGTACAATCTTATGTATTGAACGTAATACAAAAACAAGGCCAACATAGCCACCTAACTTAACATACAAGTACAAAAATAAGGCCAGCATAGCCATTTAACCGAACATACACTATGCATATATAATCTTTGCTACATTACAAAAATAAGGTATTGTAAACCAGCAGTTGTCTGAACCAAGACTGCCATATAGGTGAGAGGTACATAGTACCCGAAGACAGGACATTGCACAGCAACACATTAGAGCTGTTTTGGATCCTAGTAATGAAATTATATATATTTAGAGTGGCCTACGGATCACCAGTTTGATGCGGCCAAGAAAGTAGGCTTACTATAATTTATGAATTAAATTGAAATGAGTAAGTTGGGGTCATCAGCTTGGGCCTACAGCCCAAACAAACAATATTTAATAAGGAAAGAGAAATTACTTTGTTGTTTTGTGTTTAATTAAGAAAATAAATCAATTATTTGTTCACAGTGATTAACAATTCTATAGCGGTATTTATAGTGATTAGCAATTCTATAACGGTATTTATGCTATGTTAAAGATGACTGATTAATAGCAATAAGAAATGGTTATACAATCTAATTGTTAAGTAAATAAACTAATTCAGGTAGGCTAATGAGATATGCAGAGGTGAACACAGAATAAGTAATTAAGCCAATAATAACTGAAATAATGAAAGTAAGGTATGACACAGTAAATGGATTAGGTCGGTAAAAATGAAATGCGTAAAAAAGCACATAAACAGTCAGATGCAAAATAAATAAGTTACATTAATGAACACAATAACAAGGTGATACAAAACTACGGTATTGGTACAACACTTGAATAAGCCTACTGCGGCCTTAACGGGAGAGTTAGTTTGAACGGTATTGAAGACACATTTTAGGGCCTACGCGATTAGGCAGAGCTTGTGGACTTTTCAGCTTTGAATCCTGGATAGTCTAGCACAACGTAACAAAACACTGTAGGCCGAATGAGGGCCGACAAGAGGCTTACCGACCTGCGATTTCGACGGAGATAACTATGAAGGCTGAAGAAACCTACGTGAAGGTTTACCGTCCTACGTTTCACCATAGATAGCTCTGAAGACTGGCGACGGCCTACGTGAAGGTTGACCGTATTGCGTTTCGCCATAGGAACTGCTGAGGGTCCGTTGATGGACTTGTTGAACGGGGCCGATCGAATTGTGGTGAAGGATGAGTGAAGCCAGTGCCAGAAGGATGACGCCGGTAGAGTGATGTTTGCTTCCGGCAGGATAAAATTGTCGGTCGCCTCAAGTGTTGATTCGCTTCGTGTATGGTTGAGGTGTTGCTTGAAGGACTGAGGCCGGCTGAGGTCGAAGCGGCACTACTTGAAAGAGGAGATTCGCGAGGAGGAGTAACGAGCAGGGTGAAGGCGAGTTTAGTGAACTATGGCTTATATAGGCTCGGAAGACACTAACTTTTCGCGGGCCTTTTTGGGCAAAAAAAAACAAGCATCCTTTTGTTTCTCTCTCCTTGAAAACCACGTGTGTTTTTCGAAAAAATTATTATAAACAACAGAGTTTATTCATAGCAGTTTTTGTATAGTTCTACCACAGATGGATGTATGCAATCAGGGGCGTACACAGCATTCTTAATGGAGGGGGGGGGGGTCACACACATACACCACACACACACACAATATATATATATATATATATATATATATATATATATATATATAGAATATATATATATTGTGTGTTTGTGTGTCAGCTCAAATTGATGATGAGTGATTTGGAATCAAATGAATTGCATCTTGAAAAGCTTGTTGTATTTTATTTCCAATTTATGGTCAAAAATTAATTTGTACAAATTAATCGTTCGTATAAAGACATATATAAACGTTCCTAAGCCAGCCAAATTGATTTTGAATTTCGAGTTAATACATGTCCTGATAACTGAAATTCCATATAACATCAAATTTTTTTGTGGTGAATGTTGCAAAATTCAGTTTTGAAACTTTCTTTTTCAAATTCTTTAATGAGAGTAGTAATAATTTTTACACTGGGGGCCTATGCCCCCCTTATGTACGCCACTGTATACAATGCAGTACAGTAAGTTCTAAAAAGATAAGCTTTAACTGATTCTGAACACATACCAAATTTCCTAACTAGCATGTTATCCTGTACATACAGCTTTTTACGTTGCCTCTCAGTATCAAGTTCATCTCGCAGCTCGTGAGTAATTACATGACCTAGTATTTACATGTGTCTTTGACATGTATTGTCTGACCATTCATTTCAAAAGACTCACATGACACATGTTTCAGTAGATTACACCTAAAAATCAAAATACAACTCTTAGCACCATTATAGGTGATGGCATTTTTTATACCATATTGTTCACATATCTCTAAAGTACTCTCAGCCCATGGGGAGAGGGTGACAGAAGAACAAGGTCATCAGTGTACATTAAATGATTACTTTTTTCCTTTCCAATGACACAGCCAGTACGTGCAGTTTTCAGTTCATTGGTAAGGTCATCCATGTATTTACAGAAAAGATAGGTGATAATATACCTCCTTGCCTAACACCATTAGTTACCTTAAAACCTGGTGATACAGTGCTTTTCCATCTTACAAACATGGTCGGCTCTGTATACCAGAATACAAGTATCCTAAGTATATATTTAGGTACCCTCGACACAATAGTTTCTTGAAAAGTTTGTGATAGTTAAATCTATCAAATGTTTTTGATGCATCCAAAAAACAGGATATACATTGCTACTTGACATCTTGTACTTTAGGACGGCTTCCTTTAGCATATAAATACACATGTCAGTACGTGTTTTACTCTAAAGCCAAACTGATTGTCATAAGTCTGCAAGTAAGTACGTATCCTATTATAAATGACATATTCTAACACCTTAGAAAGTATACTGGCAAGTGCTATTGGCCTGTAATTATTCTTATCACAGATACTAGCACCTTATTTTTAACAACTGGCAACAATACAAGTGACAAAATGGACTGTGGCAAGTACCCATGTATCATACAGCTTGTGGAACACATTGCAAGCATAAGTATTATACGAGGGCTACAACATTTAAATGTTCTGCTTGTATGCCATCTAGACCACAACTTTTGTTATCATCTAATTTATGAATAGCCTGCCAGATTTCTGAGTCCTCAGAGCATTCTACATTAGGCATATATTTAGTCTCCCCCCCCCCCCCCCTGAGACAATTAAATAGGGTTTCATAATGATTTTTCCCCTTGAATCTAGCACGAGTTCTATTTTTCAGTTGGAAGAGTTCCCCCTACCTACTGTAGGTTTCCCCATACCAACCCATTTCACGAGTACATTTTTAGCTGTACATCATACAAATCAGCACAGTATTCTGACTATCCTGGATTGACAGTTACTTTTCCCATTTTTTATTTTAAGCTACTTCCACTCGCAGCTTTAATGGCATGTACATTGTACAAGCTCACCGTAATACTTATCGAAGAGATCTATATGTTTTACATCATCACAGGAGGGATTCCTACAAGCCAAAGCTTCTGCAGGAATCCTCACAAACCTCAGTTTGCATCAGTCTGCATTGTATAGTAATCTACCTCAGAGTGACTAAGATTTGACCAATTTTACCTTATAGTAATCAGCATTATCACAGTCATTGTCTAAGTCAGGTGCTACATACAATCAAGCCCTACTACAAATGGATATGATCAGATTCAAATACATCATAAAGTATGGACATGCTATTGATTATTTATATTATAACCATCGTGGGAGGCTATACAGTCGTCTAGCCACGAGTGAGTCCCCCAGGCATCACTAACATATGTAAATGAGTCATTACGGAGTAGCAATTTATTGGCAAGTTTAAAATCGCATGCCTCACAGTAATTGATAAAAAGGTTAGCAAAATCCAAACCAGGTTTATTGATATTGCTGTTAAAATCACCAACCACTATAACACATGAAGAGTCCAGTTCCTCTAGCAGTATATTTAGCTTACAGTCTATCTAAAAATACCTCCTCATTTTCAGCACACTCATAAGGCATATAAACATTGAATATATACAGTATTTTGTTGTCAATACTTAGTTTTATGGCTACAACCCACTCATATTCCTAACTAATGAGCTCTATAAACCTGTGCAGCTGTGAGTGCCACATTATAGCTACATCTTCCTTCCTATTCTGTCTGCTCACAGTAATAACTTCAGTATCATCATTGGGTGAGTTAGCTATTCCAATGTAGTTAGGCTTAATATTATTTAAATTTTTGCGCTCTTGTTTAGAGAGCCAAGTTTCCTGAAAGCAAGAAATGTCTTGCAGATAAAAGTTTATTGATCTCACTGTCAGCATTGACTTTGAGGCCTCTACAGTTATAGCTACTAACACTGAGTTTGTGAAACTGGGCCATTATTTTTATGCACACTATCACTGTTCTCACTAGGTGTCTCCCTGGGATTGCATGGTGGAGTCTGCTTACCCATATTTTTGTGGATTGAGTTTTTCCTGAAGTTCATGTTATACCAACTATAGTAGATTCCTTCAGGCCAGACTTCTGGCCATGGGCGTCGATTGCCGGGGGGGGGGGAGGCGCAGGGGACATGTCCCCCACACTTTCGTGAATGAGTTGCTATAAATGCTAACTATTAATGGCACCTAATAAGACGTTATATGTCGTATTATATGCATCTGCAAATGTAATAACAATATTATAAATTATTGTCATGAAAACCAGTGTATATTTAGCATGGAATTTAGCAGTCAATTTGTAATTTAATAATTGCACGTAGCATTTCTGTGTACTTGGTCATTAAGTACGCGAAATGGAAATATGTTAAATAAACGGTTTTGTTTCGTATCATTTTCAATATCAAAGTGTGATCAAAGTGCAGTTTATTTGTTTTATATTTCACGAATATATTTTGTTATCAGTTTATGTACATTGACCTCTCTTGTCTACAGGTAATAAAAGATTTATTTTGGTTAAACATATGTGTGATATTATGTTACGTGAAAGGTTCAAATATAAATAGTTTGTATTGCGTTTCTTATTTCTGCAAAAAACAATGTTTAAATAAAGAAAGACATAAAATGATTAAATACAATTGAGTTTTTTTCAACATGCTGAGAAAAATACAAAAAACGGGTAAATGGTAAATTACGACATTGATATATTACACGCAACAGCTACTCAGAGTATTGTTTGATTCGCTGTTTAAAGGCGAAGTGTCCCCCTACCACTATTTTAGAGCAATCGACGCCCTTGCTTCTGGCCTCATAAATACAGAGGGGTACTCACATTCTGCCTTAATGTAGAAAGAGCTGTAGGCAAGGGTGTGCTGGGACCGGTTCGGTCCGGTTCGCCCAAACCGGTTGTTAAATTTTTATTGGATCACAGAACCGTTTGTTTGTTTTTAACAAATATTTAACAGTCAGTAGAAATTTATCTTGAAATTTTCAATTTGATTTGAAGGAACTATCATCTACGACTGCAAGCAGCATATTTGAAACTTTAATTGAATGTTTAAAGAACTATGGGTTTGACAAAGAATACTTGTCCGGAAATCTCATAGCTTTTTGTTCAGATGGTGCCAGTGTAATGCTGGGAAGGCACTCAGGAGTAGCACCAAAGCTGACAGTTATTTTCAAATATTATAATCTGGCATTGTTTAAATCATCGCTTACAGCTAGCGCTGGATGATTCTGTAACTGATATAAATCAAGTGAATCATTACAAAATATTCTTGGACAAAATTTATTCCATCTATCAGCAGTCCAACAAAAACCAAGCAGAGCTAAATGAAGTTGCAAAAGATTTAGAGATAGAAATTATCAAAATGGGGTGTCTCTTGGGTCCTCGCTGGGTAGCCTGTAGTGTGAGAGCAGCTAAAGCAGTCTGGAGAGCGTATCCAGCTTTATATTTCCATTTTTATAGAAATTCAAACCTGATTGGAATGGCAAAAAAAATTAGTAACCCAAAGTTTTTGTATGACTCAGCTTTGATCATTGATGTTCTGGAGGAAATTGCCTTGTTATTTAATGCTTTCCAAGCACGTTCTACAACATTTCAGAAAGCAGATAAACTTGTAAGACGTACAATAAGAGCACTATCAGCTCTTAAAGAAAATTTGGGGTGCCATGAAACAGAAGTTGAGCAGTTAATCCAGTCTGAAGCGTTTAAACACATTCTGTTTCAAGACAGCCAAAGTATCAGTTCAAATGCTGCAGGACTGCCTAGAAATTAACTGATTCAGTGTAGTTGACAAAATGACAGCCAGGCTTTTATCTACAAGTCATTTCAATTTGATTTATTTACTCAAAGTCGGTTAGTAGTATAGCCGAAAAAGGGGAGAGTGCAGGAATGTTGCAAATTATTACGTAATGTTGCAAAGGGGGTTGGGTGTTCCAGAGGGGGTGGGGTTATTATGCAACATGTTGCAAATGGGGTTGTTGCAAAGGGGGGTGTTGCAAAAAAAATCCCAAAAGGGGGGTGGGGGATGCTGCAGGTGCAACAAGGGGGGTCATGAAACTTGGAGGCGGCGTTATCCCCCAAGAGAAAGGAGAGAAAGGAGGAGAGGTGTTCACCTGGCAGGAGCCAAGTGCATATTAAGACTTCAGCCGAGTAGGCGTTGTTTTATAGGCTCCTAATCAGCCAGTTGGCTGAGCCAAGGGGGGAGGGGTACACCTGAAGGGGAGAGAGAGAGAGAGAGAGTAGTGGCTTTTGATTGCAAGGCATGCAACTTGGAGGCGGAGTTCTCCCCCAAGCTATTTTCGTTTACCTAACCTAAGAGGCCTCTAAGGGGTTTTCCCAAAGGGCCAGAAAGAGAAAGGACCAGAAGTCCCTGCCCGGCTGGGAGCCGAGCTTGAATGACTCCGTCATCAGCTTCTCACTCTTTTATAGACCTCTATTCCGGCTGAGTTGCCAGATAGCGCCATGTATTCAGTTGCCAGATAGCAAAAACCATATAAAATACCACAATATATTTATATGATGGTAGTTAATCAATACAGAATTTCTTTTAATTGTTGGAAGATTCATCTGTTTATTAAATAAATAATTTAAACACACGCTCCAATAAATCACTTAATTCCTATTTAAATACCGAATAACAATGGGAAAAACGAAAGGAGAAGAAACCTTACGAAGATTGGTGGAAATTAAACAAAACACACGCCCGTCCCCAATCTCCTCACCCCATCTGTGTTTGTATATATATATAGAAAGAATCATAATAACCGTGTCTATTTAATTTTGTCAACCCTTATTTATATATATATATATAAATTGAATTTCACCGAATTAAAACCAAAAAGCACAGTCGACCATTCCCCCCAATCTCCTCACCCAATCTCCTCACCCAATCTGTGTTTGTATATATAAGCGAATGAACAACTCGTGCACACACGCACACGCATCTGTACATATCATGTGAATGAAAATCAGAAAAAATGCCAAACGTATATTAATTTAAACCAAATGATGCTAAATAATGTATACAAAAATTAATGTTCTCCTTTTAGGATAATTAATTATTCAATATAAGAAATTAATCATTAAGCGTTGTTTTTCCTTTCACGAGGAAATGATTTCTGTAAGTGTCTATAATTTATTCACAAGAAACATGATTTTATATATATGGAGGGTTGTAGTATCTCGTTTCACCGAATTAAAACCAAAAACACGCTCGTCCCCAATCTCCTCACCCCATCTGTGTATATATATATATATATATATATATATATATATATATATATATATATATATAGAAAGAATCATAATAACCGTGTCTATTTAATTTTGTCAACCCTTTTATATATATATATAAATTGAATTTCACCGAACTAAAACCAAAAAGCACGCTCGTCCATTCCCCCCAATCTCCTCACCCCATCTGTGTTTGTATATATAAACGAATGAACAACTCGTGCACACACACACACACACACACACACACACACACACACACACGCAAACGAGGATTCGTTTCTCCGACTCGAATCACACCTGATTGCCAGAGGCGATTTTTGACCATAATTTTACCTTTCTTCCAGCTACTCGATCAAAACCTCTCTTGACTCCGATTCTTAGCGAACCTGAAAGTACTAATAATTATATATATATATATATATATATATATATATATACCTTGGTTGAATGGTTTGTTCTTAGGGAAGCGTAGCTTAGCGAGGAATAGGAGGACGAAAAGATGGTACATGTTTATTAACAGACGTTTCGGAAAAATTCAATTTCCATCATCAGTGCTAAAAAGTTTAAAAACAAATAGAAATAAATAAGTATAAATAAAACGAACAATAAATTAAAATGGCGCAACAATTAGCGAGAATTAATAGTAAGTTAAAATATATTAAATTAAAAGATTAAAAATTAAATGATATAAAGTATAAAAGTATGGATAATAAGTAAAATATAAAACGGTTTAGGTAAAACAGAATTGAAGGGTTTCTTACCAGATTGTTAATGTAATGGGAGACTAATTATACAGAAGATTGGGAATGGTTGCCTCTTGAAAGAATTTCATATTAGGAAGATGGAGCCGCGCGGAGTGATGGTGGATTTCTTTTGAGAGTTTATTTTGCAATGTTTAAATTGAAAGCGGAACTGTAATCGTTGAGGGTTGGCTGGATACTGAGGATATAAAGGGACTCAAGTATGCGGAGGTCGATTAGTTGGTTGGCTGAATTAATGATTTTGAAGTGGGAGGAAAGTAACGGGTGGTTGTGGAGGTGGCAGTGATCCCTTATTGCTGATTTGGAGGGTTTGTTCAAGGGCTGTGAAGTTCTTGTAGAAATCCCACGATGCTCGTCCACTCTTGTTTGATATTGGCGGATGGTACTGCCAATATAGTTCGCTTTGCAGCGAACACAATGAAAAGCTCCATCTTCCTAATATGGAATTCTTTCAAGAGGCAACCATTCCCAATCTTCTGTATAATTAGTCTCCCATTACATTAACAATCTGGTAAGAAACCCTTCAATTCTGTTTTACCTAAACCGTTTTATATTTTACTTATTGTCCATACTTTTATACTTTATATCATTTAATTTTTAATCTTTTAATTTAATATATTGTAACTTACTATTAATTCTCGCTAATTGTTGCGCCATTTTTATTTATTGTTCGTTTTTATTTATTATACTTATTTATTTCAATTTGTTTTTAAACTTTTTAGCACTGATGATGGAAATTGAATTTTTCCGAAACGTCTGTTAGTAAACATGTACCATCTTTTCGTCCTCCTATTCCTCGCTATATATATATATATATATATATATATATATATATAGAAAGAGAGAGAGTTTTGTTCATTAATAAATAAAAGAATATGCTTGTGTTTTGCCAGCAAATTGCAAACCTGAAAGTACTAATAATTATATTATATATATATATATATATATATATATATATATACAGAGAGAGAGAGAGAGAGAGAGAGAGAGAGAGAGAGAGGAGAGAAAGAAAGAGAGAGTTTTGTTCATTAATAAATAAAGGAATATGCTTGTATCTTTTGCCAGCAAAGCTTCATGCCTAAAGACACCTTAGCCATTATTCACCGAAACAACCCCCGCAGTTACGGACACAAGGCTATTTATTTTTCTCTTTAGTAATAATAACAACTAGCTCTTCCCCGAATTGTAACAACGGATAAGGTTTTCACTTCACCTTAGACCCACAGTTTAACGTGGAAACCGAATGCTCTTTTCTTTTTTAAAAATATAATTAGAGGAGATTGGGGGGAATGGACGAGCGTGTGTTTTGGTTTATTTCCACCAATCTTCGCAAGGTTTCTTTTTTAGAAATATTATTTTCTCGAAAACTATGGGTGATAGAAAAATTCTGAAACCGGAATCAGCATCAAAAGTTCTATAAGAATCACCAAATAGTTTTCAAGAAATGTTGTTCCCTAGTGTAATTAACTCTTTCTCGCCGAATTGGAAAGGTTTTCACTCCGCCTTAGACCCACAGTTTAACGTGGAAACCGAATGCTCTTTTAAAAATATAATTAGGATATATTTCTTTATTATAAAATCCTCTCGATTACATTAGTGACTAATGATCCGGGAATAGTGGGGGAAAAATATTGACATGGTAAAGACAGCAAGGAGTAATACGAGCATTAAATCTATTGGAGAAAATATAAAGATGCCATTACTCCTCCGGACCCGTTATAGCGGATTGGTACACAAACTTATAGCTCCACCCAGCTACACTGGCAGCCAATCACTACGAACATCTGGCCTTAATCTTTTGGGGCGGAGCTTGGCGATTGTGCATATAAAAGGGAATATATTTCAGTTTGGAGTAACAGTAGCTATTTTCGCGTCAGTGAATAATCATTCCCTTTGCCAGTGCATTCCTCCACCATGGACCACGAACTGTACGTCTCCCCGGATTTGTATGAAGAAGGTGACACTGCAGCATTAACTGCAATTAATCTTTTTAACGCAATTGACCGTGATGAATTATTTCCAACGCAAACCGTTGAAGATATTTGCAGTGACGCTCCTTACAATCCGACGCAAGGGACTACCATAGAAATGTAAGTGTCTATAATTTCAAGAAACATGATTTTATATATATGGAGGGTTGTAGTATCTCGTCAAATACTTCATTTAGATACTCACCAAAAATCGAAATTTTTTATGACAATCGTTTTAAATGTTATTTGGTTTTACCTCTTATCGCCATTTGCTAAAATCGAAATTTTTTATGGCAATCGTTTTAAATGTTATTTGGATTTACCTCTTATCGCCATTATGCTAAAATCGAAATTTTTTATGGCAATCGTTTTAAATGTTATTTGGATTTACCTCTTAAATGAGTTTCGAACCAAAGATATCTTCACATAATGGGGTCTGTCTGTATACTCTGTATATGTTTTAAAAGAATGAACATTATTCCTTTAAGGTCCGATGAGGATTTGACACGTGTTATACAATCTTTTGAAGAATCTCGTGTCATAATACGGAGGATATACTGATCAGTCAGCATAATGAATGTCACACCGAAATAATGTAAGTGTTTTTCGATCTTTTTGGGGTAAGAAGACAATATATTTTCATAAATTTATTAAATGAAAGAAATCAGTACAATAACCAACTACAGAATATACCGTTACAAATATACACACACGAACAAAAACATTATACTATACAACGAGTACGTACAATTGGAAAACGGATTTTTATCTGTCTGCATACCATTTCATCGTTTTGGCGAGTGTGGCACGGGTCAAATAAATTTAAAAAATTTATAAATTCTTTATCACATGACATATGCATGAGAAATGAGACGCAGTACATTCCGCAAACATTACTAAAATAGCCTTGTATACGAAACGGGTTCCACACAACTTCGGGAATATGTAACTGAGCGAGAAATTTTACAATAATAGGGTCACTCCAGGGTTGAGTACCGAGTGAATCAAAATAGTACAGGCGCTGTCTATTTTTAAAATAGACAGCATCCAATGAATCCCTTCATTACCGATGACATCTGTGTTCACAATAAGACTACCGCATTCTCGCGTACTTGGCAAACTCAATGTTTCATTCTTCGCAAACACGCCGATAAATTTGGAACGTGTGACTCGTTCACTATTCATTACTTTCTGAAGTGTATTAGCATCCATTTTAAAAGTCAGTGATAACGCTCCTAAATCTATCTACTTCTATTAGGGCTTGCGATTCGAGATATACTAGTACACTAATAGGAGCGTCTATAGGCTTGGCGAATTCCAGCCGCACTGAGATGTTTCCGCTCTGCTGTGGGGTTAAATGGGTATTTACGCTAGCAGATAAGTCAGGTGTAATGTCAAACGGATAAAGGTTAAATTGATCAATGAATTCTTCCTGCGTTACCCCATTACCAAGCTCATCACAATCACCTGCAATATGGGTCAGATTACTATAGGCTCTGGCACAAAGAGGTAACACAGCGTCTGATGAATAGTCCGTACCCATTGTTCCACCCAAAGCAGTGCCATTAACGTATAGAGTTATATTTTTAAGTCCGAAATTCTCGAATTTAAAGGCACTCTTTTTATATTTTCCATTCACCGAAGCGTGGTCCTGCATGCCGATTAATATCCTTTTAGGAAGATTTCCCAGGGCAATGTTTTCTATCTGCTTCGACGCCAACCCTGCAGGAACCGTATATAGTTTGATCTGCACTCTGTTAATAGGATATTTCACTGTAGCGTTTAGTAAATTTTTCTCAATTTCTAGTTGTTTTGGTGAACTTAATTTCACTCGCCGTACGCGGAGGTATGTGTCCATAATGTGAACCACAACGGGCTTTGCACCCTCTTCTTGATGAGCATCCAGATTTAAGCAGATCTCAGGACTCGTGCGGGTGAGCTTTATTTTCATATCCACCCCGTTGACAAGCAACTTCTCCTGGAAAGTGAAATCTGTGTGCAACCCTCCAAAACTCTCGTATATTTTCTTTTTAGAATTTTTAAAATTGTCCTTTATACTACTTTCATCTTTAGTTTGATAATATCGCTCGGCACTTAAAAAGGTAGCCTTCGCTTCTTTGGAAAAGTTGAGGACATTTTCCAGATAGGCGCGTAGATGATAGTACCCCGTGCCTGCCGATATGTTGGTCTGATTTAAATATACGTCACACTGGTTGAATATGGAGTGCAGAAAGTTTGTTTCAGGGTATACAGCATATTTGTCATCGCAGACCGTTCCATCAGAATGGGCTATACGTAGCTTAGCGTACATGTGCAATTGTGCACACAGCTTGGATCAAAAAAGTAAGGGCCTCAGCTGGGTATCACGAATTCTATAGGTGCACTCGGGGAACTAATTGTGTTTAAAGGGTTAATTGTAATAAAGTCACTGTGCTCAATAGAAACTTGGGTTGGAGGCAGCTCAAAAAGACAGCTCCGATTTACAGCATTGTGAACTACATGGGTGGATGAAGGTGCCATGGCGAGTTAGAAATAGTGCCTCCTCTCTCGACAAGTGGTAAACAAACTATGATTCATGAGATCAATGTCCTTAGCTTATATCAGTCAAAAAAGTGGTCAACCATAGGTTTCATTCGCTTACAGCACTTCTTTTTTGATAGCCTTTTACGTTTAATACCACGTGACCCCTTCTTCCGGGCAGCCCTCTTCTTCTTCTTCCCGCCACCACGCATTTTTCTCTTTGCATCTTTGATGATTTCGTCCCGTGTACGCTTTAAATGTTTTTTTAGAGCTTCTTTAGGTTTAGCCCCGGCCAATATGTCTTCTGCAGTGTTAAGACCTGATTGTAGCGCTTTCCTTCCGAGGTATCTGGCACCCCTCTTCAGCAAAGGAACAGCCGTACGTAGTATGGATGAAAAAATGGATCCAAGTCCACTACCGCGCTGGTATCTCACCCCTCGATAGACGGTGAAAGGCTTTCTATCCATTATAACTCAGTGCGTCGAAAGTGTAGCTTCACTGTTAAGTTCCCGTTACCGAATGGAAGTTTTCACCCTCAATCGTTCTTATATATATTGAGATATTGGTTATTAAATTAGTTGCGACATTCACATAATGGGGTCTGTCATATGTAATACTCAAACTCCTTCCTCTATGGTTGGGGATGTGAGCAATGCGCAGCACCGTGCCTGGGTATCCCCAACAAACTGGTGCTCCACTATATTACTGTAAATATAGCACATGTCTGGGGACCTTTCAGCCAATTTCTCCATCTTCAATTGATACATTAATCTGGACAAGTCATGCTGTGTCTCGTGAAATGTGTCTCTTTGGAAGGCTGCGCTATATCGGCCATTGGTTAGAATTTTGAACTTTCTATGGTCTTTAATACGTCTGTTAGTCTTTGATTTTAGGATTAATGTATGTGCAGGGTTTCCTTTGTTTACGATTTCGTATACTAAATCATTCGTAAGGTTTGAGTTTCTTAAACTTACGTTTAAGCCTCTCACAACATCCTCGACCGAACCATATTGACCCGGTCCTAGTCTTACTTCTGTACAGTAATACCGTGCAACCTTAGTCCGAGCGATACGTATAGTTTCATCCATAGCTACCCCAGCTTTTTCACACTCGTCAATATCTCTAAGAATCGTAAAAACGGTTTCTTTATGTTCAATATTTAAAAAGATGGTGTCCAGCTGAATTTCGCATATCCCCACCTCATACGAATCACGACCCAATTCAATGTGCCCGTGGAGTTCTGTTACAAAGTTGGCTAGTGTGTTGTTAGGGTGTACAGACAGGGACGAGGAGGACGGGTGTGTGACGTAGAAATGGTTAGGAGCCATGTTGCATACTATTTAAGCTTCATTATTGCATCAGCTTTTATATAGGTGTTGAAGCTTTCTGGGTACCCTAGCCATTTCACCAGGTACATTTTTCTCTTTCCTGAACCTTTGCTTCCTAAAATTTTCTCAATTTTAAACACATTTTTTCCTAAATTAAACGCAACTTTCTGCAATTCCTCGCGGTTAAAGCCTCCTGAGATTTCTTCCCCATTCAAATCTTCAATGTAATACATCATTATCTCACCTTTAGGTCTCATAGCCCTAACTTTAAAAATCTCGCGTGTCCATCCTTGCTCAAAACCCTTTGCGAATTTATTCCCCGAACGCGACAGCCTTACATAATCATTGATTTTGAACGCGCGCCGAGTGTGGTAGTGGTGTTGGTGATCCATCTCTTCTCGGGAGCGTACCTCTTTCTAAAACTTCGTTAGGTGTTGTCCCAATCGTGCGATGGTGTGAGCGGTTGTAGGATGATGCCAATGATTCCAGAATGTCTAGAAATCTGTATGTGTTTTTATGTGTAAAATAATGGTGCATGCGTTCCTTTATGGTGCGCTGAACTCTTTCAGCTAAAGCAGCCTTATGTATAGAATTGGTTGTGTAATAGCTGATATTAAACTCTGTCAACATGTTCTGAAAAGCACGGCCTTTAAATTCCTTCCCCATATCCGTACAAAAATAGCCAGGAACCCTATTTTCTTTTAACATTAGCGTTTTGGTGGCTTTAGCAACTGTTTCAGGTGATTTATTTTTCAGAGGAACTAGCCACAGATATCTAGAGAATACGTCTATTATGAATAGAATGTAGCGGTAACCATCGTTATACACAGAATATCTTTGCATGTCTGTTAAATCTGCTTGCCAAATAGAATCAATCGAGGAAGCCGTTGTCTTGGCTGTTTTAAACATTTTTCTCACAGGCTTATGAAGCGTATAAGCGTCCTGCTCCCTCAAAAATCTTTCAACATCTTTTTTCCCTACTCCGTAAACACTTCTGTACAGTCTATCTACGCCGCCGTAAGAGGATGGGTTAGAAATGTCATAATAGCGTTTAGTTAAACGTTAGCCATTTGCGTATTTTAGAGGCACGTGGGTAGGGTTGGTTTAACCTCTTCTTTCTCCTCTTCAAAGGTGTTACCGCCGGGGGTGACGGCGTCTTCAATTGTGTCACATGCGTTGCATGTTCCAAGTCTTTTAACCTGTTCAGATTTCCTATCAACGTTTTAGGGACATTTATTTGTTGTAGTCTTGCTTTAATATGCTTCCATCCTGATGGTGATGGCCTATCCCACTTTCTCACCAGATCATGGACAATGTCTACGATATTCGATCCCTGTACCTTTGATCCTTCCACAATGATCTCGCCTGTATCGGTCCATTGTATGGCTGGATCCTCATTCAATAGATTATAAAGACTTAAGCCTTTACTCCTCAATGTATGTGGGAGGGTGCTTTTTAATACATGCTCGATATGTTGTGTGGCTAATCCCTTAATTTTTGGTTGGTCAGCTGTATCGTCGGGCTCAGATCCTATGTCGCCATGTCCATCGTCCCCCGTACTGTGCCTAATAACCACAGGAATCTCTGTAGGGTTCTTATAATTTTCGTACTCGTGAAGAAATTTCTGCAGAGCTTCTTGGTATAAGATTCTTTTCTCATCAGGTGTTTTTTCACTGTTTAATAGGGCTAGCAATTCGCTTTCCATTCTTTTAAGTCTGCTTTTACGGGGATCTAGAACCGTGTCTGGATTCCTTTGCAGTGAAGCGTACACCTCGTGGGGAATCACTACCACTTTCTTCATTATATTAATCTAGTCAATAAAGGACCCAAAACTGAAAATAAGATGGGGAGAAATGACCCTCCTGTTTGTACAATAATTCGTTTTTTCTTCGCTACAGTTTGACTTTTACGAGCGAGTGCACGTATTATGTTCTTGTAGCGGCGTAGGCGAGCCTTCTGAGGGGTTTTCATTGATACATTGCAATTTATAACGTTAAGACAGATTTCACAGATGCATTTTAAAAAGTCGGCGTCGATATTTTTAATAAACATCTGCTGCATTGCCCGGGGCAGTCGATGATAGATTTTTATTAATTCACGGTATTTCTTTAGTCTCTTTGTCATTCTGGAATATACACCGTTTCAGGCTCGTTTGGAAATACATTCGTTCGTAGAAGCACTCTAAACGTGTTTCGCGGATGAAGGTCGCAAAGCAAATATCCGTAACACGTGCTTGTAGCTTCTTTATAAACTTCCAAAAACTCCTTACGCTGATTCGGGAACATTTGATTGGGTAATACCCCAATTTGTGATACATCTCTACGTTGTGTGAATAAGACTAGATATTGCGTATTTAACGACACATCGCGCATGTATCTATTTTTGAAAAATAGATTCTGGTTGATGAAGAACACGCTTATGTTAAGATGGTGGGAGAATACTGTAAATGTCTCGGCAAACGTTTTATCCATCTCCAACATGAGATCGTCAATTACAATGATTGTATGTTCATTTCCCTTTAACGAATTAACGTCATATACGCCTTTGTGGAACAAAATATCATCTTGGTACTCGTTGAACACTGATTGATACGTCGAATAGCACCATATAACTTTATGCACAAATTTCGAGAACATCTCTCCCTTTTCTTTAATGATTTTAAGCATAAACACAGTTTTACCACATCCTGTAGGTCCAGATATAATACATGTGGATGGGCTCGTGAATCTGAATTTTTCTACAGAGTCCATTTCTAACACGTCACACTCCTAAGTGGGTCATTTACAAAATATTACAAATTTTGAGTGCTGTTCCTTATATTTTGTTTTCTTCTCCCACAGAACCGTGAATGACGATGAGGTAGAGCATCCCATCATTGACATTACGGATGACCTCGACGACAGTGTAGTTGTGATCTCCTCCTCTGCCAACGAACCCTCACCAGCGATACCGGTAGCACGTCCAAAGCGGAGGTATGATGAAGAGAACCCCATGTCAGGTATAAAGCGACCGAAATACGAGCCTGTTGCACCAGTAATAGATCCCCAACCCTCAACCTCTTACGCAACAATCCCCCCAGCAGCACCTCCCGCTAATATATCCCCTTATTCATCCGCCACAGTTGCCTCCCGTTCTGTTAAGTCTACAATAATAGAACCCCAACCCTCAACCTCCAACGCAACAGGCCCCCCAGCAGCACCTTCCGCTAATATATCCCCTAATTCATCCGCCACAGTTGCCCCCCGTTCTGTTGAGGATGATATAACGTTTGAGTTGGTGCGCTCCGCAGCCCCCACCCCAGCCTTGACTAGAAATCGGTATAGAGTCAGGGTTAGGCTGACCATACGTACCGTTTTGAACGGGACAGTACCGTTTGTTTTATATTTCCTGGCCGTCCCTTCGTTTTAATAAAAATGTCAATTTTGTCCCGGTTTATGTACTTACTTTTTCATGAATACAGAATATTACATAACCCCCGTCCCTTTTTTGCCATCCCAATGTCCCGTTTTTGTCTCAAGGAAGTATGGTCATCCTAGTCAGGGTCGACCCTAGAGCCATGTATAGCAATCGACTTGAGCGCGGGCTACGCAGGGTTGTACAGCGTATTGTAGAGTTTGCTCTTCAGAATCGCAACGAGCGTGAAGTCAGGACGAGTCTGTCCTTTGGATTCGGGTCAGATGACGGTGATGTAGAAGACGTTTGGCGGCTGAAGATGTAGAATATATATTAGGACGTATAATGCAGGCCGCCCAAAGTAGTATAGCCTTTAATATGGACAACTTCACGGTAAATATTGATCGTGTATTCCGCGTTGCGGGTCATAGTGCCATACCGTATACTCTTAACTTCAATTCTCCGACTATTTACCGAAAGCATATAAACGTCGATCGTGGTTGCGGCTTTATAGCAGTACTCTTAGCACGTATGTTTACTGTACAAAATACACGGACTCAACAAATTTGGTTGCCTACAGTCGTGGAACGCGCCCGTAAACTAGCTGTAGACTGTGAACTTGAATTTGACTGTAATATGGGTCCTGAAGAGCTGAGAATGGTAGAACAGGAAATGAATGTCCGTATAGTTGTATTTGGGTTGGATGATCGTCGTAGGACTGTGTATGTTCTTAAAAGCTGTGTGAGAGATCGTACAAGACCCCTACTTATTTTAGGATTGTCAGGGACAACGTATCTCCCCATCCGTAATATAAGGTGGCTTTACGCGAGTTATGACAAAAGTCGAAAATATGGGAGACATCAAGATTTGTGTAAGGGGTGCCTCGAGTTTGCGGATGATATAGTGAGACATTGTGAAGAATGTCACATGGTACGTGAGCAGTGTAAAAGCACCAAATGTGAAAGCCGTGTAGTTGAAGCTGAGAAGAGAGACTGTGATGTGTGTAAACGCACATTCTTCAATAATAACTGCTTTGATTTCCATAAATCAATTGGCACGTGCAGGAAAATGAGAATCTGTGAATGTGGTATGTTTCACACAATGGATAATTGGGAGAAATTTAAGCACAGGTGTGACGAAATTCACTGTCCTACATGCCAGGAGGAATATAAGGCGGATGGAGTAAAGCATGTATGTTATATGAAAGATGCTAAGCCTAAAAATAACCCTTGTATAACTGTATACTACGATATAGAAACATATACGAACGCTGAAACCAAAGAGGTAATTCCACATAACGGGGCAAAGTTTGACACGCAGTTCCTTTATAAGGAGTTGCTTGAACACGAATCCTCTGAGATATTTACAGGTGATCCATTGAAAAGAGGCAACAAATTAATACAGATGCAAATAAGAGGCAATGTACAATTTAAAGACACTTTATTATTCACACCTTGTAAATTAGCAAAGCTACCCAAGGTGATGGGAGTAGCAGCTGAAGTTTCCAAAGGATACTTCCCTTACACTTTCCTCACCAGCGAGACTTTAAACTACGTAGGCCCACCACCACCCAAACATTATTTTAACTATGACTGTATGGATGAACGTGAAGACTTTGATCGATACTACAACAGTTTTAATGAAAGTAACCCTTATAATATAGCTGATGAATGTGAGCGTTATTGCGTGAATGATGTGCGCGTGCTTAGAGTATGTTTCCAGGCCTTTAGAAGGATGTACATAGCCCGTTTCAAATGCGATCCGCTGCAAGTCGCAACCACCATCGCATCATTATGTTTTACGGTGTTCAAGAATAACTTCATGCCTAAAGACACCTTAGCCATTATTCACCGAAACAACCCCGCAGTTACGGACACAAGGCTATTTACTGGCTCATACACCTACAGCAACAGACAGGTGTATACATAAAGCACGCCCGCAACACGGGTGAAGTACCCATTAAGATTAATGGACGTGTTTTTTGGGTTGATGGGTTAAGTGAAAACCGTGTCACTGGTGTGAAGACTGTGTACTCCTTTAACGGATGCTGGTGGCATGGATGCCCCCGTCCTGAGTGCGGAATCGCCGGAGATATCCACGGTAGATCTCCTGCCGACTGTCTTGCATGGACCCGCACCCGCGATCAACTTATAGGATCACAGTTCACTCACAAAGTCTTGTGGGAGCATGAATATGATGCACGGATGGAGACAGACGAGGTGTACCGTGAGGAAATAAACACGATCAAGCGTTCAATGGTGCTGGATCCTCTCAAATGTGGTGATAGCTTGTTTGGAGGACGTACAAATCCATTCAGACTATACTTTCCACCTACGGAGGGCGTGAAGCTCCATTACTACGATTTCTGTTCTTTATACCCATACGTGATGAAGAACAATCCGTACCCCGTGGGCGCTCCTGAGAAACTGGTGGGACCTAACCTGCCCTCCATCAATGAATTTTCAAGAAATTTGAATGATCGTTACTTTGGGCTCTCTTTCGTAGACGTACTCCCCCCACGCAATTTATGGATGCCAATCTTACCTGTCGTTATCGACGACAAGCTCATGTTTCCCCTGTGCGTGAAGTGCGCGGAAGAGGATAACGGCGATTGTAACCATATACCCCACCAGCGTAAGATCAGAGGCGTATATACAAGTCCTGAGCTGGCCCTAGCCGTACGCCATGGTTATAGAATACTGAAGATACATGAGGTGTGGAGGTTTCAGAAGCTACCCAACCTTTTCACACCATATATAAACGCCTTTTTGAAGGATAAGGTTGAGGCATCAGGGTATCCGCGAGGAGTTGATACCGAAGATGAAAAGTCTGCCTATATTCAACGTTACCGCGACCGCGAAGGTATACAACTTGATCGTGTCCAAATTGCAAAGAATCCTGGCAAGCGCTTTAGTGCAAAGTTGTGTCTAAACAGTCTATGGGGAAAATTTGCACAGAATACCGGCAAAGAGAACATTCATTTGGCACAAAGTTATAGTGATGTCTGGTATTATGCCAACGCTCCCGATAAAGAGGTCATGGAGATCGTGAATGTAGGTAATACTTACATAATAAAGTACAACAACACTGAATTGGCCACAGAAACCTCAAGGGTTACAAACATACCTGTGGCCAGCTTCACAACAGCCTACGCCCGTATAAAACTTTGGGGTCTATTGCATTCTCTTGGGCGGAGAGTATTGTATGCCGATACAGATAGCGTGATATTCACAGAGAGGGAGGGTGAATACATGCCCGCTATTGGGGAGTTCCTCGGCGAGCTCACTGATGAGATCAAGGATGAGTATGGGGACAACGCATACGCCGACTCTTTTGTCTCAACAGGACCTAAAACTTATGGGGTACGGGTCAGGGTGGGGGAGGATATGAAATATATCGTGAAGGCAAAGGGTATTACGCTCAACCATGCGAATCGGCGGGTTATTAACTTTGAATCGTTTAAGGATCTAGTGTGTTTGGACGATGATGAGGGCGAACGACCTCGCCAACTAATTGTAGGCACCCACAATTTTCGGGCGCAGAAGCTGGGGGGCGTGAAGGAACTTAGGGGTACGAAGGTGTGCCGTAACACCTATAGGAAACGTTACCAGTTACCTGGTACCTATGATACCGTACCGATTGGATACCATAACGTTTGATACTTCTATTGTTAACTGACACGTATTTGTCTTGTATATAATCTTTGATGTATCTATTGATTTATTACACGTATTTGTAAATATATATATAACTTGAATATCTCGTTTATTAAATCGTATTTGTAAATATATATATAACTTGAATATCTCGTTTATTAAATAAATCATGTTTCAATTAGCGTTTTATTTTCTCCTTTGTATGTGTGTGTGTGTGTGTGTGTGTGTTGTGTGTGTGTGTGTGTGTGTGTGTGCGCAGGTGAAAATTCTAAGCTCCGCCCACTGTAAGATCAGCAACGTGAGTCATGCTACTATCTGGGAGTCCCTGCGTGATCAGTCGACTGCAGTAAGCCCTTGAGATCAGACGTGTTTTCGCCAGCGTAGAAGGAAAAAAGGAGATCAGACGTGTATTCAAATGGCTACCTTTAATATTGCTTGTACAACGTTTATGAAATGGTATTCAGCAAAGTGGCAGGATGTGGTGGATACCGAAAAACTTCCTATTCCCCCCTCCTATGCCTCTTTTAAAACCACATTGGATTGTGCGAAGTTGCAAGATGTACAAATACTCTACGGATGTTCTGGTGAGACCGTTGAAGGCTTTCGTTGCACAGACGATGTGCTGAAGTATGCTGCAGAGCTAAACTTTGTAAAGTCTCACATATACCGTGAAGTAAAAGAAACAACGCGTGCAGAAGAGAAGCAGCAGGTATGGATAATGAGTCTTGCGGATGGGTGGTGTGACAAGCGGTATTACGTCATGCTACACCATGTCGATTACTCATACCCTACGACTGAAAATGTGAATCTCGTCATCATGGACAATCTTAAGTATTTTTATCACTCTATTAATGTATATCATGATGAGGTTCGTAGTGAGGTTGTGGCTAGTGCCCTGCGTGAGTTTTTAACAGACTTTAGAGACGAGTATCGTTTGATGGGCAGAAAGGAAAAATATGAGCATATGTTCCTCTCAAATAGTGCGCCGGAGTGTGAAGATGTTTAGTAAAACATAAAATGTGCCTAGTTCGTGAAAATTATCTTGAGGTAAACTATCTGGTGCGTAGTCTGGTAGTGATAAAACCGAAATTAATTCTTGTACCGGAAAAACACCTACCCAATATGTACAACAATTCGATTATGGTGCGACTCGCGGATCATACGAGTTCGAACAACCCCATTCACGTATCATCGAGTCAGCCGCCCGTCGAACCGTTCCTGCCTACCTGCGTGCCTCACACGGCTCATAGTTATCTCAGAGCTTGAACCGAGTGGACGTGCGCTCCTCGAATACGATGGAACTTCCTTTGAGCAGCATTCTCAACGCCTCGTACGATGTGTCCGTGACGAAATCGTTGCGCGTGTTCAGGCGTAAATCCGGTACCGTTAGCTATGTACTGGAAACGGAATGTAGACAAACAAACAAACGGGTTTATTTAAGTGTCGAGGAGATGAATAGAATCTTCGTGATAGTTGAGAAGTGGAGTGAAGATCGTTATAAAATACCTGCTAACGTAGGTACAAGAAGAGAGCAGATTAGTGACGCACCCTCATACGCCATTGTATGCACGTTGTGTGTAAATAACGATCGGCCGTGCATTAATATACGGCTGATGTGGAAGAATGTTTCTGATAATAACGCTCTTGTTCCTACGCGAAACCGTTTCATCCTCGACAGAATGTTTGAAATCGTCGGATTCCGCAAGCTGAAACCTATATTAGACGCGCGTGTTACGGATATGCTTTATTTTGATACAGTACTTGAATACGCATACACCGCTCTGCCCGATGGGTTTACCAAGTGTAGGGCTGAACAGGGTGAGAATGGTTTAGAGCTGGACGTTTATTTAAAAAGTTTAGACTCTTTGAAATACCATGAACTTTGGTACAAAGCAATTGATCGGTACAAGGCTGAGCTCACCTACACCGTTCACCCTGAAGAACTATTTCTTTATATAACGCGCAGTTGTCGTAACGATTTAGAAGATTATTTCAATTGCCGCTATGTTGAGTGAAGATGAGTTCACGATTGAAAAGCTCGAGTCGGTAGAAATAAACCCTCGATTGGAAAAGCGTGTTTATAAACTTGTGTTTAATAATGTACCTAACGATGAACTCTTTGTGCGTGCTTTTGATTGTATTCTAGACGTATTTAAAGATGACTTACCAACCGCTTGTAAAGTGGGAACAAAAATAGTACTGAACGATATGAAAGCCCTTCATATCGAATACAGGTTTCCCTATACTTTAAGCGGTGAAATATTATTAAACCGCATATACTGCGTAATGCAGAGCAATAATGATGTAATTGTAAACTCGATTAAGTGCGAGTTTAGTATTTTGAAAAAAAAAGTGAAATGTATTTATATATTTGCGTGATATTTCTTCTGTACTGTTATATTGAAGGATTATATGCATATTTTATGATTATTGAAATGTATATTTATTTCTATATATCTCCATAATTGTGTGTGTGTATATATTTTTTTGATTGTATGCATATTCCTCAATTATTATTGAAATGTATATTTATTTCTATATATCTCCATAATTGTGTGTGTGTGTGTATATATTTTTTGATTATATGCATATTCCTCAATTATTATTGAAATGTATATTTATTTTCTATATATCTCCATAATTGTGTGTGTATATATTTCTTATTATTGAAATGTATTTATTTTCTATATATTTATAATAAACAGAATGATGCAATGTTGTTTTACTTAATTCTTTTGGATAATTATATCATGTTACGCCTTCTAAACCTCCTAGCGGAATTCTAAACCAACTAAATAAATGGTACAATCTGGCAACTCTCCATCAGTGCAAACACGTGTGTTTTGAGTTGACGCAGATTGTCGGCATCCCTTTCCTCGTGTGCTTGTGTGTGTGTGTGTGTGTGTGTGTGTAGATTTGAGAATATGCTAATGGAACGAAATCTTTTAATTGTTTAGTGAGACAAGTCACCATAATAATGCTAAAAATTGGTATCTGGCAACTCAGTCTTCGATTAGAATTAATTAATTAAATATATAGCACAAACTGGCAACTGAATACATGGCGCTATCTGGCAACTCAAGCCATTTACGCCTTCTAAGCCAACTGGCTGATTAGGAGCCTATAAGACAACGCCTACTCGGCTGAAGTCTTAATATGCACTTGGCTCCTGCCAGGTGAACACCTCTCCTCCTTTCTCTCCTCCTTCTTTCTCCTGGGGGATAACGCCGCCTCCAAGACCTCCCTTGTTTCACCTGCAGCATCCCCCCTTTGCAGGGATTTTTTCAACACCCCCCTTGCAACATGTTGCATAACACCCTCCCCTTGCAATGACCCACCCAGTTTGCAACATGTTGCATAACACACCCACCCTTTGCAACATTGCAACATTGCGTAATACATTGCAACATTCCTGCACTCTCCCCTTTTTCGGCTATACTACTGGTTTCACTGTGAGCAGTGATGGGCAGTATCTAGATACATGTATCGCCGATACGTATCGATCGATACTTTTGTATCGGTATCGGTATCGCTTTAGCTACTTGACAAAAGTATCGATTTAGCGGTATCGCTAAGGTCAATTTTCTTAAATGTATCGAAAAAAATCGATACTTCGATACATTAATAAGAATTTTTAAGAGCCTCAGCGAGCAGACCCCCAGCAACAACTAAGTGATGCTGCATCTGACGGAAGTGCAGATGATTTCTTCTGTTATGAGTCTGCTTCCACTAATGTCTCTGCAACCCTAGATTCCACTGAGATGGAAGTTTTACAGTATCTGGGTGACGGAAGTCATTCTCTCCAATCTCTGAGGCAGTACCCAGGAATTCTACGGGTCTTCCTGAAGTATAACACACCACTACCATCCTCTGCTCCTGTAGAACGGTTGTTTAGTTTGGCTGGTCACATTCACGCTCCAAAAAGGAATAGACTGTCTGACCAGATGTTTAGCCAGCTGGTATTTTTGAAGGGTAATAATAATTACTTTTAATTGTTAGTGTAATACAGGGTGGGGCACGGGAATCAAGTGTTTTTTGAATAGCTAGTAATCGGCCATTAGGAATGGGAGGGGCGTGCGGTAGGTAGCATTCCATTCCTGCGTTCATAGCATTTAACTTTAACTAACACTCACCTTTATCTTTCAGGTGCCATCATGGAGCAGTGGACGTTAGAACACCGCATGTTCGCGTATGATCATTTTGTTAGGAGTGGCGAGTCAGTGACAGCAGTTCAGCGTGCGTTTCGCCGCAGATTCAACATTCATCGAAATGACTCTGTTCCCGCTCGTGACACAATCTTACGTTGGGTTAACAATCTTCGAACAGGAGGCTCAATAATGAAAACAAAACCGAAGGGGCCGCAACGCACTGTGCGTACTCCAGAGAACGTTGAAAGGGTCAGACAAGCGATGTTGCAAAGCCCAGGCCGCTCTGCTCGGAGACATTCAGCTGCACTCGGAATCAGCAATCGTACTGTTAGACGGATTTTGCATGAAGAATTACATTTTCACCCATACAAGTTAGCGATGGTGCAGGAATTGAATGTAAACGATTGCCCCCAACGACTGAAATTTGCACAGGAAATGCTTGCACTTTATGAGCAGAATGAAAACATGATGGTGGTAATGAGTGATGAAGCCCATTTCCACCTTAATGGGGCCGTCAACAATCAAAACTGTCGGTATTGGGCTGCTGAAAATCCGCGACAACTCCATGAAAAACCGCTGCATAGCCCTAAGGTTACAGTTTGGTGCGCGGTGGGAAAGTTTGGCGTCATCGGTCCCTATTTCTTCGAACAAAATGGGGTTACCGTTACCATAACATCTGGGCGTTACATTGAGATGGTGAACACCTTTTTCATCCCTGAGTTACGAAGAAGGCGTATTGCTCGTCGACATTTGTGGTTTCAGCAAGATGGGGCCACGCCACACACCGCCAGAGCGTCAATGGCTGTTCTTCGCCCCCTGTTTCCCAACCATCTCATTTCGAGATTTGGTGACATTGCATGGCCCCCTCGGTCCCCTGACTTGTCCACATGTGACTTCTTTCTATGGGGGTACCTCAAGTCACGTGTCTACGAGGACAAGCCCCGTACATTAGATGCATTGAAGGAAGCGATCCGTCACAAATCATCCAAATCAACAGAGACCTGCTGGGAAGAGTGGAGGCCAATTTTCGTAAACGCCTTCAACAATGCGTCGACGGCCAAGGACATCATATGCCAGATATAATTTTCGGTACATGATTATTATGACATGAAATGCTATGTTCTTACGAATGTTGTTCTACCAATATATTTTCTTTACAAAAATAAATATCATTTTCCTGATTATTCCAAAAACACTTGGTTCCCGTGCCCCACCCTGTATTTTCAGTCATTCATGTATCCTACAAAATTAAAACATACTTTCATTAAATAAAGCAATTGTTTTTATTTACATCTATAAAACCCATTAAAATGTCGTTGATTTTACTTACAGTGCGTACAAATTACTAGTATAAACAATAATATCTAATACCTACATATTAAATGAATAATTATAAAAATGTACCGGCGATGCATGTATCGGTATCGCCTAAGACATCTAGAAAGTATCGGCGTATCGGTATCGCCTAAGACGTTCTTCATGTATCGATGTATCGGTATCGCTTTAGCGATTTTCATGTATCGATGCCCATCACTGACTGTGAGGACCTCCTAGTACTTTTTGATTTACTGGAACCAACATCTTGGAAATATGATGACATCTTATCACCATGGCTGGAAGGTCAAAAAAAGATAAGGCAGGTGAATGAACTCATAAAATTTGAAATTGAGCTCAATGACTTTCTCGATTTTGTTGATTCAAATTTGGAATCAAAGAATATTCCTCTTCCACCTACCATTGCTAAAGCTAAGAAAATAATGAGCACAATTGCTATTAGCAGCGCGGAAGCAGAACGAGGCTTTAGTGTTATGAACGATATTGCGAAAGCGGAAAGAAGCAAACGTTCTGTTAATCATATTTCCAGTCTGATGACAATAAAAATACTAGGAAAGCCTGTAGCAGATTGGGATGCTGTGACATATGTCAAGACTTGGCTAAGAAGTCATCGTCAAGCTGATGATACTAGAGTTCGTGAGAAAACTGATACTCAACCATCGCAGAACGAACTGGCTATATGGAAACTTCTTGAATGAGACAGCATGATTGAGAAGGTAAATTTATATCTAATTTTTTTTTCATTTTTTCAGGATTTTATAGAAAAATATAGGTAGTATCACAAGCAGTCGTCATTTCAATATTTTTTTTTTTTTTATGAAAAATTAGTTTATTTTTAGATAATTATGTCATTAGTAAGTATAAAGAATATGTTAAATAATTTCTACCAAAATGTTACAAAATGCTGCTTGGAAAAGCTAAAATGCTAAAATGCGTTGGCTTCCGGAGCTCTGCCCCGGACCCCGCTGGGGAAGCTACCGTTCACCCCAGACCCCCTAGCTTAATGACTCGCGCCATTTGCGCTCGCCAATTTATACCCCTATCTGTATCAGAACGGGTTGTTAAGAAATTGGCACCACACCCCTGGTTGTAGGTATCTGGTTCTTTACTGGTTAATTTGGAGCAGGTAGTCCCAATTTTCGCCATTTCACGCAGGTATTCTTCTAGTTCTGAGGCAGATAGGTCAGGTGGGAAAGGAGGCAAATACATGGGCCTGCCAAGATATTTTCACTGCCTTAATTGCTGTATTTGTTGCTAGCCCTAGCCGTGGTTCTCTTCTGGATGGATGGGGGGGGGGGGGGTTCCAAGAGTCCTGTTTCCTTTCCTGACGCAAACCCCTTTTACTAACAGATAGATTATCCATATAAACACTGAATAACATTAACATTGCTATTTTTCATTACTTGTATTTTTTATTTGTAGTCTATTTTTGTGTTTGTAGTTTTTACTGGTAATATTTATTATATACTGTATATTACATGGTTAGTCCTTTTTAACAAACTTTCTCATCATTCTTATAAGGAACTATGATTTACTGTTTTAAGTCATTCTATTTTAGGTTAATTCAGAGCCATTCTCTGTGACCAATGGAAAGGATACTATCCCCCTACTTATTCAATGTTTATGTGGATAATCTATCTGTTATGCTGAACACCTGTAAAATAGGCTGCTAATTGATACAATGATTGTTAATCATCTGATGTATGCAAATGGGTACTAGGGCAATTGCGTCCTGGTCAAGTGCGTCCCGGACAAATGCGTCCCGGTCATTGGCGTCCCTGGACAATTGTGTCCCGGACAATTGCGTCCCGGACAATTGCGTCCTGGACAATTGCGCACTTCTCCAACTACTACAGTATATGAAGTTTATTTATTAGAGAAGTGAATAGAAAGTTAGTATCGGAATTTCAAATATACTTTTCATTTTAACCTATTAAACTTGTTATATGTTCATAAGTTTTGTTCGAAACTGTTCTCTAAAACTTTATCCAGCATCAGCAACATCATTGTCAAATTTTATGGGTTACGTCCACTTAAGATAAAGTTAGTTTCGTTAGTTTTAACGAAAATATCACAACGTAACCTAACCAATCGTCAAGGGCATACAGTTGACCCAACTGGGCATTCAATTAATCTAACCGGGCATTATATCCCATACAAAATTACAATAACAAACATACTCGTCCCTCGTCATTGGCGTCCCTGGACAATTGCGTAGGTGAAGTCACAATGAACTTTCTATTCACTTCTCTAATAAATAAACTTCATATAGTAGTTGGGGAAGTGCGCAATTGTCCGGGACGCAATTGTCCGGGACGAAATAAAACCGGACGCAATTGTCCAGGGACGCCAATGACCAGGACGCATTTGTCCGGGACGCACTTGACCAGGACGCAATTGTCTTGTCACCGTCGCTTACATCTCATCTCACTATAATACTTGAAAGAATAGTTAGACAGAAAATCTATGGCTTTATGGAAACTCAGAAAAATTAAATGATTACCAACATGGGTTTCGGTCAGGCAGATCATGCCTATCACAACTAATGGAACACTACAACAACATTGTTGATGCACTGGGAAGTAATGTAAACTATGATGTAATATATACAGACTTTGCCAAAGCGTTCGACAAGTGTGACCATGGAATCATAATACATGAACTGAAGTATATGGGAATAACAGGAAAAGTAGGGAAATGGATATATAATTTCCTTAGTGAGCGGCGGCAAGTCGTTACAGTACAAGGAGCATCTTCATCAGAATCAGAGGTCCTCAGTTCAGTACCACAAGGAACAGTATTAGCTCCAATACTCTTCATAATCATGCTAACTGACATAGATGAGGACGTTACCAGAGACAGCACAGTAACATCCTTTGCTGATGACACAAAGTTCATAAAAAAATAAGAAACCCAGACATGAACCGACATCTGCAAGTGGACGGATGACAACAATATGAAGTTTAACACTGAGAAATTTCAGCTGTTACGGTACGGAAAAAGAGAGGATCTAAAATCCATGGAATATTATACCCCAGATGGACAGGAAATTCAGAGAAATTCTAAAGCAAAAGACTTAGAGGTTGTAATGACTGATGATGCGAAATTTGAAACACAAAATAAGATGACTGTAAACAGAGCAAAGAGAGTAACTGAGCAGTGGGCAGATACTGAGCACCTTTAAACGAAGGATAGGAATATAATGATTCCCCTACTGAAAACACTGATCATACCCCAATTGGAATACTGCTCGGTCCTAACATGCCCATATAAAAAAAGAAGACATTAGACAGCTAGAAGGGATTCAGAGAAGCTTCACAGCCAAGATCAAGGAGTGCAAAGAACTATATTACTGGGAAAGGTTACGCGAACTAAACCTATATTCACTGGAAAGGAGAAGAGAGACACACACCATTATTTACACCTGGAAAATAATAGAGAAACTAGTCCCTAATCTTACTCTGAACCCTGTAACTCCCCAAACAACGGTGGAAAGTAGAAAAGGAAGACTGTGTCGTGTTCCCAAATTAAAGGCTAGACAGGGAACATCCTTAACCCTGAAAGAAAATAGTTTTGTTGTGAGAGGACCGAAACTGTTTAATCAGCTGCCCAAAGACTTAAGGAACACGAATGGGGTTACAGTGGACATCTTCAAAAGAAGATTAGACGCATGGCTCAGAACAATCTCCGATGAGCCGGGCGTACCTGGCTCTGTGAGGTGGAGAGTAGAAGAAACCAACTCACTACTTCACCAGGTCAACTGGTCAGCTCGAGAGGAGGGGCGCCAAGCTTGACCTTCGTGAAACGAGGAATCATCGCGCTGAACAGTTGAAAGGTTGAAAGTTCTTATTTCTCCATCTGTTAAAAATGGGCTCAGCACACTTTTGAAGGTGTGTGAAAGGTATGGGAAGGATAACGACATAAAATATAATCCTGCTAAAAGTCATGTTATGATTATGAGGACCAAGGCCTCCAAGTATATAAAATTTCCTGAATTCCAATTGAATGGTATGGTGCTGTCAGAAGTGACCCAGACTAAGTTTCTTGGCCACATACTAACGGATAGTCTTTCAGATGACTGTGATATTCTAAGCCTAAGGCAATGTAGACAATTATATGCTCAGGGAAATACTTTGGTTAGAAAATTTCATATGTGGACATTAAATGCTAAGTTGATTTTGTTCAAAAACTTTTTGTACTCCAATATATACAGCTCATTTGTGGTGGAACTACAGGATGTATAATTTGAGGAAATTATATGTTGCATATGATAATATTTTTAGGAGTTTATTAAGAACTCCAAGATTTATAAATGGTGCTCCTTCTAGTGTTAGTATGCTGTTTGTAGTCAATAAGGTGCCTAACTGTGCCAGCGTCATTCGCAATTTTGTATTTAGATTTATCACTAGGTTTGGTGAGTCAGTCAATAAGACAACAGAAGCTAGGTTTAGTGGACTGGTCTCCGATATATTTCATAAATCTCAAATCTGGAAGCATTGGCGTAGGCAATTGTATGTTCATTATACACAGTGATTCACTGGCCTACTTAGTCAATGGCTCAATGCTCCAGACAACTATCTCTTAATCGTCTATGGACCTCTTGTATAATGTTTGTACCTGTTGAGTCTGAAATAAAGTTTGTTTGTTTGTTTGTATACAGTACTGTACTAGAAATTTTAAGGTAAAATATATTAGTTACTCCTTTAAAATGTAATATAATATTATAAATTCTTTCCTTTGAAATTTTATATTAATGCAACAATATATTTGAAATTTTAACTTTAATTTTTTAAATAAATTAAGAACAGAATTTCATTAGTAATTTTTTCCATTTGTCAAATTCCAGAATACTTTAGACCAAAGGTTTCGTATATTGTTTTCTAGTTTTTTATGGGAGAAATTGCCCGATTAATACATTTATATAAATGCTTTATAAGTTTTACTGTAATTTGTGTTTTACTGTGGGCAATTTAAGAAGTGTGCATATAGCTGAACTCACTAACGGTTAAAAAAATAGCTGTATCAATTAGTATTATGTACGAGTATATATATACCTATGTCACATACCTATGTCACCGAGCTGTGTGGGCAGTTCCCCACGTACAAAAAGATTTCACACCTACTAAAATAAAATAAGAGCATGTGCATACGCATACGAGTATATATGTATGAACATATACATTATCACTTTATCTTTCCTGGATACTTACGTATTATCGGGACTACCAAACTGTTTATTATGTATTTTCGCTCTCGTCATTTTCGTTTAAACTAACGAAAATATCACAACTTAACCTAACCACTCATCAAGGGCGTACAGTTGACCTAACCGGGCATTCAATTAACCTAACAGGTTAATATTGGTTATTTCACCTAAATATCTTCTGATCTTTTCGTATTAGGTAATCTCTGTCACATTTCGGGCAAGTTAAGCATGAGAGAATAAGGCCGTAATTGATAAAAACATCCAGTGCTTTGTCTTCATCTAGTATTATCGGGACTACCTATGAAAAACACATTTTCCGTTTTAAGCGATTTTATTCATTGTGGATAATATAATATGTGCCCGGTTAGGTCAACTGAATGCCCGGTTAGGTTAATTGAATGCCCCGTTAGGTCAACTGTACGCCCTTGATCAAGAGCGTAACTAGCTTTCAAAAGTTGGTGGGGACAACTATAATGATGAAAAATCCTGCGATGAATTTCTGTGCTGCTATCCTGTAGGTAATGTGTTTGCCCCCAAACTGATGCTCTTATAATACTATGATTTAGAGAATGATCTATATTTATGATAGTAATAGGAAAATCAAAGAAGCATTTTCACAACTACCTTATGTATATCAAGTATATATGTACTTAACATTAAAGGAAAACAAGATGAGCAATAATTAAAGTAAAAAATAACTAGATATCTCCTTAAAGTATCTATCACTGCAGTATTAGTACTGAATCAGTAATACTTTCCAGCATATTAATAGGATTAGTATAATTAAAGATTTACTCATCATAGATTATTTCAAGAACTAAATATTTTCCGTCACGTAAGCTAACATAGATCAAAAGGTGGGGGGGACAAAACCTATATTATCCCCCTCAGTTCAAAAGTTGGGGGGGACATGTCCCCCCCGTTAGTTACGCCTCTGCCCTTGATGAGTGGTTAGGTTAAGTTGTGATATTTTCGTTAGTTTAAACGAAAATGACGAGAGCAAAAATACATAATAAACAGTTTGGTAGTCCCGATAATATGTAAGTACTAGGGACAGTCTAGGGTGTGTCAATTTTGTCAACTTTTTTCAAATCAATTTTGGTAGTGAAAATATAGTCTTTTCATGTCAAAACTTGAAATTGGCCAACCAAAATGAAATAAAATAACCCTTACCTACAGCAATTTTACCTTAAAGTTTCAGAAATTGACTCTTTTACTAAATAATAGGACATAAATTGATTAACTATTCATCTGTCACAGAATTATCCCACTGATCGCATATGGAGTGTTTTCAAGGTCATATAGTTGTTATACAATGTATAAGTCACAACATGAATAGAACTGTCCCTCACTCTCAGTCCTCAGTTGCCTCTTAGATGTCATAGACGGTGGTTTGCTGTTATTGCTCTTGTACCTACTTCATAGTTATTCTACTAGACGAATACTACAGTTTAACTGTAAGTATGGATTATTGATTATTACAATTATTTATTATTATCATATTCTTCTGTCTAATTATGTTGTAATCCCATGAAATATTTTTTTATTGAATTTTAGAACATCGAATGACTAAACTTTGAAACATCGTAATTGATATAAAATACTTAAATGTTTTTCTTTCTTTTCAGATATTCCTAAGATGCCAAAATTGAAGACAAGAGGTCAGTCGTCATGCCACTTGAGCCTGTTAGTCGGTACAGGCAAGGAGCTTCCCGTATCAGAACTACCAACAGTGCGAGACACGCTGAGACTAGGGTTACTCCTTCGTGAACAAAATACAAAGGATAGAAGGAACTACACAGAGAAAGAGCTCATAAGGGACATGATTCCCCTCTTCTGCATCAGTGGAAAAAAGCTAATGTGTTATTCAAACCACCTGTACTCAATCAGTATAGAACTATTGAGCTAAAATTAACAAAGCTGTGGCACAAAGCAGTTGAGACATCACTTGGTAAAGGAAAACTAGCAAAGAAAAATAAATTTCTGCACACACTTGATACTCTTCTTGACATTTTTAACTGCCAGTGTCCCATAGAGTTGTGTTCTTAAGCCAATTGTTCTCCCTCATGCAGAAGAGAACCTCACCCTCACATTGATTGTCGCTGTCCTCGTGAGAAGAAGAGCCCTGTTTTGGAGCTGGCTTTCATAAAGACGCAGAGAACAAAGGCAGGAGGCCAAGGAAGTATGCAGATTGGTTTGGCAGATTATTCAGAAACCAAAAAACAGATTGTTATTGCTAAGAAAAAAGAGAAAATCCGAGAGAGGGAAGAAAGGAAGAAAAAGAAGAGTGAAGAAGCCACCCAAAGATATGAAGAGCTCTATCAGGAGGTTTCTCACTTCTTTGAAAGCTCTTCAGATGAACAGAAAGAAGCAACATCAGATGATAGCTCCAAAATGCCATTTGAACCTTCGCCGAAGAGAATGAAATACAACACTAAAGACATCTCAAACATTGCCCTTGCCAGTATTCGCCACCATATGGGGCTACGAGAGACTGCAGAGATTGCCACTGCCGCTTGGATAGATGCAGGCCTCATCAGCCGAGAGGATACATCCTTAGTGATAGATCATAAAGATAAGAAGAGCACAAGAAAAAATAATGAAGGAAATATCTGATCAGCATGAAAAAGATTTGAAGGAGGAAGGTCTCTCTTGCCTTTTGTTTACAGATCTACAGATCTACAGAAGCTAAGGCTAACAAAGACCCTAAGATCCACTCTAAGGTTAGCCCGAGAGAAAGGAAAGAGTAGGGGGTTAAGAGAAGAGAAGAGAATAAGGGGTTAAGTAAAGAGCAACACCTATCATTCGTGGGTTAACAATCATTCAAGAAAGAGAAAAAAGACTCACCATCATCATCCGCCGGCCACTGCCGACAAGTCAGAAAAATAGTCGGAGAGAATAGGAGAGGGATGAAAGATGAAAAGAAGTGAAATAAGAACGCTTACAAACCATGCAAACACAGTCTTAACTCACAGTCATACCATGCAAACTATAAACATGCAAGAAAAGAGAGTTACAGACATGCAAAGTAAAAAAGTAGGTAAAGTTAAACAAAAAGTGGGTTAGTTTACGCTACGAGCCACATCTACGTTCGTGTTAGTCTAATTTTTTTTTTTTTTTTAATAATTTTTTTGCTGGCATCACACGCTGGCATGTCACAAGCTGGCATTCATCGTCAACAGACTCATCCTCGAGCACCACCACCAGAGCTCCTGTAGCTAACTTTGTTTTTTTATATTAAACAACGTTAATACCTTTAAAATGTCTGTCAAGAAGGTTCTTAAACATATTAACGCTGGTAGAATGAACGACTGACGCGGGAAGATTATTCCATTTATCAATTACTTTAAACGTAAAGAAGTTTTTAGCGATATTAGTAATGAAAGTCTGCCACGCAACTTAAATCCGTTATTGCGAGAATTACTATTATCGAAAGTGAACAATTTGTCAAAATTTACGTTATCGATGTTATTAACGATTTTGAAAACTTCAATAAGCTCCCCCCTTAATCTTCTAGTTTCGAGTGAATACAGGTCTAACTCTTTAATCCTATCTTCATAAGGCTTATTGCGCAATGACGGAATCAGTTTCGTGGCACGACGTTGAACCCTTTCTAACCTATCAATATCCTCACGCAAGTACGGGCACCAAAACTGAACTGCATATTCTAAATGAGGCCTGACTAGGGACTTGTAAAGGGGCAATATAATATCCCTAGATTTAAATTCGAAATTACGCGCTATGAAGCCTAACATCCTATTAGCTTTTGCGCAAGACTCCAGGCATTGGTTCCTAACCTTTAAATTCTTAGATACGCGTACGCCTAAATCTACTTCCTCGCCAACGCTCGCTAACTCCCTATCATCCATCGTGTACGTGTAATTATTGTTGCGAGAACCTATATGCAAAACTTTACATTTGTCTACGTTAAATTGCATCTGCCACTTATCTGTCCACCCCATAATCCTATTTACATCGTCTTGGATCCTATTTCTATCGTCCTCATTAACAACCTTACCGCCTATTTTAGTATCGTCCGCGAATTTTGACACGTTACTAGTCAATCCTACATCTATGTCGTTAATGTAAATTACGAATAGCAATGGGCCTAACACTGAACCCTGTGGGACACCGCTCCCTACATCTAACCACCCAGATTCACTACCATTAACTACGACCCTCTGCCTCCTAGTACGAAGCCATTCTTCTAACCAGTTAGCTACCTGACCGCGTATACCGTGCGCTTTAACCTTCGCAATTAGTCTCCTTGCGGAACTGTATCGAACGCCTTTTTAAAATATAAATAAATAACGTCAGCTACTCTATGCCTATCGTATTCGCACACTATTTCGTTATAAAATTCTAACAAATTAGTTAAACAAGACCTATGGCGTCGAAACCCATGCTGACTACTATTAATCAAATCTCTACTTTCTAAGTGATCGATAATACGATCCCTAACTACGGATTCCAAAAGTTTACCGACAATTGACGTTAAGCTAATGGGCCTATAATTGCTAGCTACTGCGCGGTCGCCTTTTTTAAAAATAGGCGTGACGTTAGCTAATTTGAAGTCTTCAGGAATAATCCCCGTTTCGAGTGACTGATTAAAAATCTTCGTTAAGGGGCCTACGATAACTTCTTTCAAATCTTTCAAATGTCTGGGATAAAAAGCGTCAGGGCCTGGAGCCTTGCTAACTTTTAACCTATCGATATAATGCGCAATCTCAGCCTCGTAAACAGTTATTTCATCCAAAATAGTCTCGCTACTAAATGGAGGTAGAGGGAATGGACAGAAAGTTTCCCGGTCTCATCAAAGAAGAACACTAATCTGTGTGTTCCGAACCTGGTGGCCGCTATTTGTTTCATTTTGTTCCTGAAGCAGAAGTAGAAGGCAAGAAACATGCAGAGTCAATTGCTGATCAAATATGTTGGCTTCAAGAAAGAAGACGTGACAGTTCACTGCAGGCCGTTGGTGGAGACTCAACTGCGGTGAACACTGGATGGCAGAGCGCTGTTATGACGCATTTAGAGAAAAAACTTGGAAGAAGGCTTGTTTGGACTGTATGTGATTTGCACACAGGGGAACTACCTCTTCGTCGTCTCAGCCAGGAACTTGATGGTCCTACAAAGAGCAACAACAAGTGGTCAGGCCCCCTTGGCAACATGCTAGATGAAGCAACGGAATTAGAAATAAATACAAAATTTCCAAAGGTCGAAGTAGGCCCTCCCCTTCCAGTGTTGTCTGGAGAAGTTATCAAAGACCTCAGCACGGATCAATCTTACGCTTATTGTATTGTTCAAGCAATCAGATCAGGAGAGTTGCCTCAAAATCTGGCTCTCTTGGAGATTGGACCCGTAAGTCACAGTCGTTGGTTAACTACAGCGATTCGTTTCTGCAGGATTTGGGTTTCCAAACATGCACTGAAGGGCAAAATGCTACAGAATTTGATGTTGATTGTTGAATTTATTATTGGGTTTTATCTTCCTCACTGGTTCAATGTAAAACTTAATCCAATGTGGATGGAGGGGCCCAACCACATCTTGTTTCAATTACAACTACTGAGAACCCAAAGGAAAGTAGTGGTGGACCGTGTTACCTGTGGTGAGAAGGTCCGCTTGGTATGCTAGGCCAGAGGCAGTTTTGCAAGCAATAATCTGCAGCCAATGTACCAAAGAGCGAACTGAGGCTGTGGAAATCATTCTAAAGCTTAGAGGAACATCACTAAATGATGACCAGCTGGGAGACTGCTCTATTCAGACAAGGAAGGTACCTCCGATAAACGTCAATGCCACGAAATTGTCAGAATTAGTTAACTTGAGTTCGGAAGTTTTGGAGCCACCACTGACATGTATAACAAACAAAGATTTAACACAACTTAAAGAGGCCCCAATGTAAGTGCCAAAGTGGCCTTCTCACACTCAGAATATTGATTATTCATTGTTCATTTTTCCATTGCTCTTCCCTTTAAAATGATATGTATACAATAATATAATAGGGTACAATTAATATAATGCAAATGAGAAAATAACATTCTAACTAATTCAATTTAGATGACGAATTTTTCTTTATATTACAAATTTTTATACAGAACAAGTGAGTTCAGGTGGTTGGGTACAATGCAAAGTAATCAAATCTTTAACATGACACTTGCTTATAAATTATAAAAAATTCAAAGATTAATACTTTAATTTATGCAAACAGGATAAAATGATTAATACGTTGATTTAGACAGACAATTAAGTTGGATAAACAATGATATTGTTAAATTTTTAACAAAATTTTATTTTTCTGTGGGGAAAATTACATACATAATGAATAGTAGGTAAAAGGGAAAATATAAATTATTTTTCAAAGTTACCCTCATCGTACGGTCTATAACTAATTTTATTGACTATTGTAGGTAAAAAATCGAATTACGTAATGGATGATGTATAGACCTGTGGTCTAGTGTGTATTTGTGCGTATTAGGTACAAAGTTTGTATCTTACAATTTTGAGGGACAGATTAGCTGAGAGGATTGTTAAATTAACTGAATAAATGCATGAACAAGATATATTAGAAAGCAAAAATGATTAAGATTAAATTACATAGTTAGCATTTACACGCAATTAAATAAAGTTTATCGTGATAACCAATGATTTTAGCATAAGGTTCGTGTATATATAGTGTGCATACGTGTGTGTGTGTGGGGGGGATTTGGAAGGTTTTTTGAATTAACAAAGTTCAAATATAATGTATAATAATTTAAGATGGGTTTAGGGTTATAAAATCTTTTAAGTTTAAGTCAATTACTATAAAATTCTAAATTTAAGGACAATTACTCACGATTAATTGAACAAAGAAATGAAAAATACAAATTAAAAATAGAAATCAACCATGCATTTTAATAAGCTAAACATAATTTTATAATATTCTTAAAAATATTTAAAAAACCACTTAACCTAAATTGAGGTTATGTTCCATAGTACCAAAGAGGAATTAACCATGGTTGAACCATGTCTCTGGTTGACACTGTATTCAACTGGGGTTGGGGGTGTTAAAATAAAAAAAGTTTGGAGTACTACATTCGGGGGGATTGCGTGACTAAGCGGGGGATATATGTCTGAAATTGACAATTATGTCTTTTCGTTTTTTTTTTGTTTTTTAAAGAAAAGAGATTGCTTGTCACACTACTTAGAACAAAAATTAAAAGAGTTCAAACAAAACGGAGGGACGGCATGTTCCTCAGCATAGTAATTTAAAAGGAAGTCATTGGGACACGATCAATTAATTATTACACAACTATTATTATCACATATCCATTACAATGGTTATCAAAGTCATTATAAACAATTGTAAAAACTGTTTTGGTTACAGATAATAAATATATAATTTTACCTAAATGTTTATATTGCAACAATGCATGAAAAAAAAGACAAATCGGTCAATTTCCTTCTTACAAACAAAAAAAAGGTTAAACTAAAGACGCAAACCGGTCAATTCTGGTTGAATTTAATTCTCTTTTACAACAAAAAAAAAAAGTTGAATTAAATTCTCTTAAATTACATTCTCTTAAACAACAAAAGAAAAAGTTGAATTCAATTGACTGCATTGAAATGACTTGGGACTTGAAAGCTGACTTGGGACTTGAAAACTGACTTGGGACTTGAAAACTGACTTGGGACTTGAAAACTGACTTGGGACTTGAAAACTGACTTGGGACTTGAAAACTGACTTGGGACTTCAATACTGAGACTTGAAACTAACTTCAAATAAAACTAACTTCAAATAAAACTGACTTCAAATAAAACTGACTTCAACTGCTATCAAGTACTTCTGTAATCTCTGGGGCGGTTGTCCCTCTGGATGCAACCTTCTGACTTGAACTGCCATCAAGTATTTCTATAAATCTCTGGGGCGGTTGTCCCTCTTGGATGCAACCTATTGACTTGAACTAACTGAAATGGACTACACTGAACTGCTATCAATGGAGTCTATTCTCTGGGTTTGGTTGTCCCTCTTGATGCAACCAATTAACTGAAATTAACTGAAAACGGAAAATGACTGCACTTGATCTCTATCAAGTGGAGACTATTAACCTCTGGGGTTTGGTTGTCCCTCTTGGGCAACTGACTTACTTGAACTGCTATCAAGTATCTCTATGAACGATAAACTCTCTATAAACTCTCCCTTTCTTAATTTGCAAGTCAATTCAATTCAATAATTTGAAAAAAATTGTAAACAAAACTAAAAAAAATGTAAACAACATTTCACTCGAATGTACGCGAAGGTACGGTACTATTATGTTTGGTACATAAAATAAAATTATTCTATACTAACTATAACAGTGAAAATAACTGAAATTAACTCTGTGACAATTAACTTCTGTGACAATTAACTTCTGTGACAATTAACTTCTGTGAAAATTAGTTTCACTAAAAAAATGTATCACTGGTGTCTGAAATATTCACTGTGTTTCTTGTAAATTCTGGCTTGATACTCATTATTAACTGTTAATAATACTGACTTTTCAAATGTTTACAAATTTCTTAAAAAAACCAACTCTGTACTTAACAAAATTTCTACGGCGAAATCCTTAGAGACATGTCCTGAAGACGTGTCTTGCTGGCTATTTCTTCATGGATGAAAACTAGGCGTGGAGAACTTGGAGTCGTGACACACCGGTTCAAGGGTGGATGTTACGAACTAGAAGTCGTGACACGCCGGTCAAATGGTGGGTCGCCACTTGTTAAACTCTTGGCTACAGACTCGCCAGACTGTTATGCCAATATCTTCTCTGTGCTTGGGTCGTCAGTTTCTTATCCTGGGAAAATGGTCGCCAATGTTATAAGATCCTGGCAGGGTCGCCACTGTTTGAATCCTCCGTCTATTGCCCTGGGGTGTTCGAATCGACGGGGGTTCTGGTTGGGAGGCAGCAACGGATATTTTCTCGCGATACTTTTTTCTATAATATTCTTATTCTTTTCTCTCGCTATAGGGTCGACAGTTGTCAATTCTTCTCTTTTTATAATACTCTGATACTTTCTCTGATACTAAAATTATCGACTTTTCTTTTATAACTTATCGACTTTACTGACTAAGTTCTTCTGAGATAGCCCAACTCGAAGGGGAAAATAAAAAGTTTCTCTTACTGTAATTTACTTGTAAAAAATGTACAGGTAGTGTTCTGAATTTACAGGGGTAGAGGTTCGACCTCTTTCGACCATGGCTCAGGCCGGAATCTAAAAATTAAGGAGGCAAGGGGCCTCTGCCCCTCCTCGCAGCGAGGCTGCTAACAAGGGAGTCTCGTAGTAGTGACCAAAGAAGTGTGCAGTAATGAAGTGAAGTTAATTTTACAATTACATGTATCATATAAGTCTAAATGTTGGGTGAATGCAGTTGAAGGTTAAGTTTCCCTCCTTTTAAACACATGATCAGATGTTTGAAAGATTCCAAATAAAAATTTAAAAATAAAAATATAAACTAATCGTATTTTTCGCCGAGTCTACATTTCTGAAGGCGATATCATTTCGTAGTAGTACATAAGTAGTAAGTACATTACTGAGTACATTTTCGTTTTGGTTTATTACAATTATGATTGCGATTATGGATTACTTCACATTCGCTTATGATTGTCCATTACAGTTCTATTAAAGTACATTCTTACATTATATATTAAATCATTACATTTAATTACAGTTTCATTGAAGTACATTACAAGTTATTATTAATTACAGTTTCATTAAAGTACATTACGTTATATTAAATTAAAGTATTACAGTTAATTACAATTAAACAGTTACTTAACTTTGTTTTGTTTTTACAGTGTTTCATATTAATAGACAATTAAGATGTTAGAAATATAATACAAAGTACATGGGCACATACGGTATGGATTTATATACAACATAATATGTTATAAATTTGAATGAGAGCGAGAGGAGATGTTTATCTTAGAAGAGTTCGATTTTGCTGTGATTAGCGAATTCGATCACTTACCTAAGCATTTATGAATATCTTATGAGGGGTGAATGCACTTGAAAAAAAAAATAAAAAAATAATACGAGAACGTATTTGCGCGTTTTCGAACGAATGCATAAAGTTTTGCGTTTCACGAGCAAAATGAATATTTAATAAAATTGATATAGGATAATGGTCAAGATAAGATATGGACATATGGGGGGGGCGGATATGGTCGAATAATAGTTATATTTATACTACATAACATATAAATAATGACTTCTATAGAGTGTACAGTTTTTATTATGATGTTAAAGAATTTTCATACATTGAATACTAGAGATATGATGAAGGGAAATTAATGATGGGAAAATGTGACGTCATAGTTATTGAATTTGTACGTATAGTACAAATCATTATTAGGAAGATTTACAAGAACGAATTAGAGGCAAAGAGTGGGTATTAATGACTAAGAAGTACAACTACGGGTTCCAATCCTGTTATATGTAATGTGTATGCATAATCTAGGGTCGAGGGTGAGATGCAAGACAATCATAACTAATTATAACTTCTATAACAAATGGAAAATGGATACGACTAAACCATAGAAATGGTAGATCGTAGGGTTGTGACACAAACAAAAATAGGAAGCTACAAGTAAAATTATTATCCAAACTCGCGTTAAGCAATTTTGGTTCTTATGTAACAATGAATATTGATTATTCATTGTTTATTTTTACATATGTACACTGATGGTGTGCAACCAGGGTGACCAGATTGGTTCTAACAGAATCTTAAAGGTATTAAGTAATTATTTGTATATATTTTATATTCCTTGGGGGCCCGCAGTAAGAAGGGCCCGTCGGTGAGTTGCACCGATTGCACCGACGTTAAAAACGCCCCTGATACTGGCTCTGTCATTCAAAAGGAAAAAATTAATCATTTAATGTATGCTGATGACCTTGTTCTTCTGTCACCCTCTTCCCATGGGTTGAGAGTACGATTAGAGATATGTGAACAATATGGCTTAGAAAATGACATCACCTATAATGGGGCAAAGAAACATGTATGAGGGCCACTCAATATATTCTGCCCCACCTTTTTTTTTCTTTCTAAGTTTCCTCGTAGGTTCCAGAAATTTTGCACACAAGTAGTTACATACCTTCTTTACAAGTTTTTATTTTTCCACATAGTCTCCATCCTTTTCTAGAGCTTTCCTCCACCTCGAAACAAGGGCCTTTATTCCTTGCTCGTAAAAGTCCGCTGGGTTCCGCTGGAGCCACCTCTTAACCTCCTCAACAACCTCATCGTCATTCTGAAACTTTCTTCCACGAATAGCATCCTTTATTGAACAAACAAATGGAAGTCTGAAGGTGCCAGATCCGGGCTGTATGGAGGGTGGGGTAACACAGTCAAGCGCATTTTTGTGATGGCCTCTCTTGTTTTCAGACTGTTGTGTGGTCTTGCGTTTTCGTGCAAAAGAAGGACGTCTTCCAGTTTTCTCTCCGGTCGAACTCGCTTTATACGTCTCTGAAGTCTCTGTAGGGTAGCAATATATGGCTCTGAGTTGATTGTTTGTCCTTTCTTCATAATGTCCACTAGAATCACCCCTTTCATGTCCCAGAAGATGGTGGCCATAACCTTTCTTGCAGAGGGAGCCATTTTGAACTTTTTCTTGCGTGAGGAGTCTGCGTGATACCACTCCATGGATTTGCGTTTTGTTTCAGGTTCCCAAGTCTCATCCCCAGTTACAATTCGTGAAAGGAAGTCATCCCCTTCTGTCTCGTATCGAACCAACGACTCAGAAGCAATTTCTTTTCTTTGGACTTTGTGATCTTCAGTCAGTTCGCTAGGAGCAAGCCGTGAACACACTTTTGAGTATCCCAGTTGCTGAATTATCGTATTCACACTTCCTTCACTAATTCCTAGCTCCAGTGATAGTTCTTTGTATGTGACGCGCCGATTTGATCGAATGATGCTGTTAGCAGTTGCACAATGTGAGATGTCACAGCCAATGCCGGGAGACCGCTGCGTGGCTCATCATCGAGGCTGCCTCTCCCTCTCTCCGATGATCTCGCACGTTTAGACCAGTGTCCAACTGTGCTTCGATAAACAACAGCATCTCCGTAAACGTTTTGTAGACGTTTGTGAATATTTCCAACTGTTTCCTTCTCTGCGGTTAAGAACTCGATAACAGCTCTCTGTTTACGACGCACATCAGTGTCAGACGCCATTTTCGAAACTGCATTAACCATCGGTTTTATACAAGGGTGTTTAAAAGCGGTTTTATACAAGGAGGGGAGGTTCAAACTGGAAAATTCCGGTTATGTGAAGTGCAGAAAGTTCAAACTTATGGCCAAAAGACATTTCAACCCCATGGCCTATTATTTAGCTAAGAAAAAAGGGTGGGGCAAAATATATTGAGTGCCCCTAGTATCATGTCGCAGGGCCGCCGAGAGGAGCTGCCACGGGCCCCGGGGAAGGATTGGTATATGCCCCCCCCCTGTTTACTCGGTATTTTATTATGAATGTTTTTTGTGTACATAACAAGCAAACTGATTATATGTCCAAATCACTATTCAAAACATACAGTATGAATAAACAACTCGGAAGAAAATGACCATTTTATTTTTCGAATCAATTATATTAATTCTATCACCATACAATTTACAAATGCAGTACCAGTCCATGCAGGCAAGACAATTGTTTACTGCAAGATTTTCATAATTAGAAGTGTACTTTCTTTGCCTTCTCTCTAGCAAAGTGGTAAATGATTCTGATGAAACTTAAAGTACGAACTTACTGGCTTTCAATTACAATGGTTCCCAGATCTTTCAGTCAGTCTTGGGCATTGGTGGACCGCAGATAGTATTTTATCTGTTTCAGTTTGACTATGATAATCTCTATAAAATGTATGTTCATTAATTATATTTCCTCTCTGTTATTTAATCAACTGCTTTATTAATATTTTTAGATTTTATCCCCCCTCTTTCCGGCCCCCCTAGAGGTCTAAGCCCAGGGGATATTTTCATGGTATCTCCACCCTCTCGGTGGGCCTGTATATATATATATATATATGCTCATTTGAATAAATAGATGTAATATGTAATAAAAAATAATTTGGTATATAAAATTATTGAAGTAATTGAAGTATAAATACAAATATGAATGAATCTAATATCGTGAGTTTTAAATCATGAATGCAGTAAAAAACAAGAATTTAATACTTTGATATGCAGATTAATATTGATATACTGCAATGTAAGGTATGCAAGGTGTATATATATAGTGTATATATATATATATATATATATATATATATATATATATAGGCGTGGTACATGCGCACACACATCATAGGCGTACGAGATGGCACTTTACTCGGTTGAAGGGGGTTGCGGAAAGAATTTGCCCCGAAAATTTTCAGGGTGCCCTGATTTCCTCATAAGCACTATGTGTAACATAAAATAACACAAAGGTTAGAGTATGAGTAACATATATTAAAGCCTTTTTTATATAAAAAAAAATTACAATTTACAAAAATAAGATGAAATTTTGCTACAACATTTCTAAATGACGAGCAAAATATGACGTTGCAGTTGATATAGAATTCAGTAAGTCCTCAACCTACGTTTCAATTATTAACTACAAGTATAGTAGCAAGTAATTAATTCAGCTCAAGTAAAAAAAAAAGGAATGTCAGGAAAAATCTGCCCTGAAAATTTCAGTATTTACCCTGAAAATGCTCAATATCTGACCTGAAAATGTTCAATTCCGTAGTCCTGGGGAGCGGCAGCCCCCCCCCCAGACCCCCCGCCTCATACGCCTATGTACATGATCTTTGTATAGAATTTTGTCGTAAAAATTTTTTGGCAGAGGCCTCTCCCCCGTGAAATTTGGGGAGGATTTCTGCTCACTGGGAAAGAGTGGGGCGAGGGCGAAGGGGTGAGATGAGGCGCATGGATCTCGCATTGTATAATTATAAAATAACTTATTCTCAAATTTATTTATTGTGTAAGAAAATATTTTCCACAGTTATCGATTATTTATCGATTAATAATAATTATCTATAACACTTTTGTTCCACGTACCTATTTTTAGCGTTCCATTTAATTCGATTAACTGCTTTTCCCGGGCCCCGGGGATTTATCCCGGCTTCCCCGCCTCTCGGCGGCCCTGGGTAAGATCAATGGTGCCTCAGGAGAGGGGTACGGCGGGGCTCCTGCACTTCCAATATTTTTTTGTCGTCCTCTTCTCTGGTCGCCCTTCGCCCTTCTCAAGTAACAAGTTCACATAAATAAAAATATATTAATTATTTTTTCTAATTGGCCATTTCCTAATTTTTATAAACACATCATATAAATATCATGTCTGTTTTGAGATTGTCATTGAATCTTTGATCTAGAATAGCATATAAGCTCATCTCTTTTAGTAATAATTTGTTATGTCTATACAGGGTGTACATAAAGTCAGGATCTATTTTTGTGAAGCACTTGGAAATTATGGAATTCAATCATAAAATGATAAAGTGGTAACATTTATTAAATAATTAAGAGTAGGATTCGACGTGACGCCCATCAGTATCCCTGCACAGCTCAAATCGTTCCGCAGCATTTCTAAACACATTCTGGAGCATTTGCGGGGTTATGTTATCTGCAGCAGTTCGTATACGTGTACGTGTTTTCAAGACTCGTAATCTTCGTCTGATAGACGTGCGATTTGATAAAGCCCCATGCAAAGAAATCTAAAGGGGTTAAATCTGGTGATCTCGCTGGCCAAGGTCTGTTGCTTCCGCGTCCGATCCAGCGATTTGGAAAACGTCCATTTAGATAATCCTGAACAATTTTGGCATAGTGACAAGGAGTACCATCATGTTGATAGACGACGGGGATAGGATTGTTAGTACCGTCGTCTATCAACATGATGGTGCTCCTTGTCACTATGCCAAAATTGTTCAGGATTATCTAAATGGACGTTTTCCAAATCGCTGGATCGGACGCGGAAGCAACAGACCTTGGCCAGCGAGATCACCAGATTTAACCCCTTTAGATTTCTTTGCATGGGGCTTTATCAAATCGCACGTCTATCAGACGAAGATTACGAGTCTTGAAAACTTACGTACACGTATACGAACTGCTGCAGATAACATAACCCCGCAAATGCTCCAGAATGTGTTTAGAAATACTGCGGAACGATTTGAGCTGTGCAGGGATACTGATGGGCGTCACGTCGAATCCTACTCTTAATTATTTAATAAATGTTACAACTTTATCATTTTATGATTGAATTCCATATAATTTCCAAGTGCTTCACAAAAATAGATCCTGACTTTATGTACACCCTGTACTATAATGTGGATTATGCTTATTGTAGACTCTATTCATAATGTTTTGCCCCCTCAGTGTGCCAGCTACCTTGGCGCAACTGGGTAAAATGAATTTTGTTTCTTTTCACCTAAGGTTTAAAATCCCGTTCAGAGAACGGCAGTTTGACGGGACTTTAAAAAAGGTCACTAAATCTGTTATAATAAATTGAGCTTCAATCTCGCACAGAAGAATTTTCGGCAAACACTTGAGCTTGAATTTCACTGCAGAAAAATTTGCGGCGAATATATCCTTTAGAAACTGAGGTTTTCAGCGTGACAGTAAATATATATACGCAGCAACTCAACTTTTGGTTAACTATAAACAGGATCTGGCTGTACTTTTAATTTGTATTATAACGGATCTTTCAAACTGCTACACAAGTCACCACCTCGATGCTCAGCTTTGCAATTGTTTTCTAACCACAATATCTCGAGCCTTCTTGAGACATGCTCTGATGCTCAATACAGCCTAATGCAAAGGATGAAAAAATAAATAAAAATCAGCAAATCCAGTTATCTAAGATATTCATCAGTACTGCCATATACCTTGTAAACTATGGGCTTCATGGTATGTAAACATTTGTTTGTAGCTCTACTTAACAGATAAACACTTTATTTCAGACTCAGCAGGTACAAACATTATACAAGTGGTCCATAGAATAATCCTACTCTTAATTATTTAATAAATGTTACAACTTTATCATTTTATGATTGAATTCCATATAATTTCCAAGTGCTTCACAAAAATAGATCCTGACTTTATGTACACCCTGTACTATAATGTGGATTATGCTTATTGTAGACTCTATTCATAATGTTTTGCCCCCTCAGTGTGCCAGCTACCTTGGCGCAACTGGGTAAAATGAATTTTGTTTCTTTTCACCTAAGGTTTAAAATCCCGTTCAGAGAACGGCAGTTTGACGGACTTTAAAAAAGGTCACTAAATCTGTTATGAATAAATTGAGCTTCAATCTCGCACAGAAGAATTTTCGGCAAACACTTGAGCTTGAATTTCACTGCAGAAAAATTTGCGGCGAATATATCCTTTAGAAACTGAGGTTTTCAGCGTGACAGTAAATATATATACGCAGCAACTCAACTTTTGGTTAACTATAAACAGGATCTGGCTGTACTTTTAATTTGTATTATAACGGATCTTTCAAACTGCTGCACAAGTCACCACCTCGATGCTCAGCTTTGCAATTGTTTTCTAACCACAATATCTCGAGCCTTCTTGAGACATGCTCTGATGCTCAATACAGCCTAATGCAAAGGATGAAAAAATAAATAAAATCAGCAAATCCAGTTATCTAAGATATTCATCAGTACTGCCATATACCTTGTAAACTATGGGCTTCATGGTATGTAAACATTTGTTTGTAGCTCTACTTAACAGATAAACACTTTATTTCAGACTCAGCAGGTACAAACATTATACAAGTGGTCCATAGAAGATTAAGAGATAGTTGTCTGGAGCACTGACTAAGTAGGCCAGTGAATCACTGTGCATAATGAACATACAATTGCCTATGCCAATGCTTCCAGATTTGAGATTTATAAAATATATCGGAGATCAGTCCACTAACCATGGCTTCTATTATCTTATTGACTGACTCACCAAGTCTAGTGATAAATCTAAATACAAAATTGCGAATGACGCTGGCACAGTTAGGCACCTTATTGACTACAAATAGCATACTGGCACTAGAAGGAGCACCATTTATAAATCTTGGAGTTCTTAATAAACTAAAAATAATATTATATGCAACATATAATTTTCTCAAATTATACATCCTGTAGTTCCACCACAAATGAGCTGTATACATTGGAGTACAAAAAGTTTTGAACAAAATCAACTTAACATCTAACGTACGCATATGAAATTTTCTAACCAAAGTATTTCCCTGAGCAATGAGCATATAATTGTTTACATTGCCTTAGAATATCACAGTCATCTGAAAGACTATCCGTTAGTACGTGGCCAAGATACTTACTCTGGGTTACTTCTGACAGCACCATACCATTCAATTGAAATGCACAAAATTTTATATATTTGTAGGCCTTGGTCCTCATAATTATAACATGACTTTTAGCAGGATTATATTTTATGTCATTATCCTTCCCATACCTTTCATATACCTCCAAAAGTGTGCTGAGCCCTTTTACAGATGTAGAAATAAGAACTAGATCATCTGCATACATCAGATGATTAACAATCATTGTACCAATATAGCAGTCTATTTTACAGGTGTTCAGCGCAACAAAACAAACAAACAAAAAAACAAACGGTCTTTATTGCGGATCATTCACAATCCATAGCCACTTAACCTAACATACAAGTACAATCTTACGTATTATACACTGAACTTAATACAAAAATGAGACCAACATAACCACTTAACCTAGCATACTGGCATACTGTTTGATTAATTATCTGACAATTTTATGTATATTGTTATTACACGAGACATCATTAACTGAAAAAGGTGATTTGTATACGTAGGAGAAAATAATTGTAGCTTAATGAAAAAATCAGAGAAATTATGAAAATAAAAGAGTTTAATAAAAATGCTGATAAATTATAGAAAGCTGAGTTCCGATATGATTTTGTGGAAACTATATTTTAAATTATTAATTATACAACAAACAAAACATCTTTGTTGCGGATCATTCACAATCCATAGCCATTTAACTTAACATACAAGTACAATCTTATGTATTGAACGTAATACAAAAACAAGGCCAACATAGCCACCTAACTTAACATACAAGTACAAAAATAAGGCCAGCATAGCCATTTAACCGAACATACACTATGCATATATAATCTTTGCTACATTACAAAAATAAGGTATTGTAAACCAGCAGTTGTCTGAACCAAGACTGCCATATAGGTGAGAGGTACATAGTACCTGAAGACAGGACATTGCACAGTAACACATTAGAGCTGTTTTGGATCCTAGTAATGAAATTATATATATTTAGAGTGGCCTACGGATCACCAGTTTGATGCAACCAAGAAAGTAGGCTTACTATAATTTATTAATTAAATTGAAATGAGTAAGTAGGGGTCATCAGCTTGGGCCTACAGCCCAAACAAACAATATTTAATAAGGAAAGAGAAATTACTTTGTTGTTTTGTGTTTAATTAAGAAAATAAATCAATTATTTGTTCACAGTGATTAACAATTCTATAGCGGTATTTATAGTGATTAGCAATTCTATAACGGTATTTATGCTATGTTAAAGATGACTGATTAATAGCAATAAGAAATGGTTATACAATCTAATTGTTAAGTAAATAAACTAATTCAGGTAGGCTAATGAGATATGCAGAGGTGAACACAGAATAAGTAATTAAGCCAATAATAACTGAAATAATGAAAGTAAGGTATGACACAGTAAATGGATTAGGTCGGTAAAAATGAAATGCGTAAAAAAGCACATAAACAGTCAGATGCAAAATAAATAAGTTACATTAATGAACACAATAACAAGGTGATACAAAACTACGGTATTGGTACAACACTTGAATAAGCCTACTGCGGCCTTAACGGGAGAGTTAGTTTGAACGGTATTGAAGACACATTTTAGGGCCTACGCGATTAGGCAGAGCTTGTGGACTTTTCAGCTTTGAATCCTGGATAGTCTAGCACAACGTAACAAAACACTGTAGGCCGAATGAGGGCCGACAAGAGGCTTACCGACCTGCGATTTCGACGGAGATAACTATGAAGGCTGAAGAAACCTACGTGAAGGTTTACCGTCCTACGTTTCACCATAGATAGCTCTGAAGACTGGCGACGGCCTACGTGAAGGTTGACCGTATTGCGTTTCGCCATAGGAACTGCTGAGGGTCCGTTGATGGACTTGTTGAACGGGCGCCGATCGAATTGTGGTGAAGGATGAGTGAAGCCAGTGCCAGAAGGATGACGCCGGTAGAGTGATGTTTGCTTCCGGCAGGATAAAATTGTCGGTCGCCTCAAGTGTTGATTCGCTTCGTGTATGGTTGAGGTGTTGCTTGAAGGACTGAGGCCGGCTGAGGTCGAAGCGGCACTACTTGAAAGAGGAGATTCGCGAGGAGGAGTAACGAGCAGGGTGAAGGCGAGTTTAGTGAACTATGGCTTATATAGGCTCGGAAGACGCTAACTTTTCGCGGGCCTTTTTGGGCAAAAAAAAACAAGCATCCTTTTGTTTCTCTCTCCTTGAAAACCACGTGTGTTTTTCGAAAAATATTATTATAAACAACAGAGTTTATTCATAGCAGTTTTTGTATAGTTCTACCACAGATGGGATGTATGCAATCAGGGGCGTACACAGCATTTCTTAATGGAGGGGGGGGGGGGTCACACACGTACACCACACACACACACACAATATATATATATATATATATATATATATATATATTGTGTGTTTGTGTGTCAGCTCAAAATTGATGATGATTGATTTGGAATCAAAATGAATTGCATCTTGAAAAGCTTCAGTTGTATTTTATTTCCAATTTATGGTCAAAAAATTAAATTTGTACAAATTAATCGTTCGTATAAAGACATATATAAACGTTCCTAAGCCAGCCAAAATTGATTTTGAATTTCGAGTTAATAACATGTCCTGATAACTGAAATTCCATATAACATCAAATTTTTTTTGTGGTGAATGTTGCAAAATTATCAGTTTTTGAAACTTTCTTTTTCAAATATCTTTAATGAGAGTAGTAATAATTTTTACACTGAAGGGCCTATGCCCCCCTTATGTACGCCACTGTATACAATGCAGTACAGTAAGTTCTAAAAAGATAAGCTTTAACTGATTCTGAACACATACCAAATTTCCTAACTAGCATGATACAGCTTTTTACGTTGCCTCTCAGTATCAAGTTCATCTCACAGCTCGTGAGTAATTACATGACCTAGTATTTACATGTGTCTTTGACATGTATTGTCTGACCATTCATTTCAAAAGACTCACATGACACATGTTTCAGTAGATTACACCTAAAAATCAAAATACAACTCTTAGCACCATTATAGGTGATGGCATTTTTTATACCATATTGTTCACATATCTCTAAAGTACTCTCAGCCCATGGGGAGAGGGTGACAGAAGAACAAGGTCATCAGTGTACATTAAATGATTACTTTTTTCCTTTCCAATGACACAGCCAGTACGTGCAGTTTTCAGTTCATTGGTAAGGTCATCCATGTATTTACAGAAAAGATAGGGTGATAATATACCTCCTTGCCTAACACCATTAGTTACCTTAAAACCTGGTGATACAGTGCTTTTCCATCTTACAAACATGGTCGGCTCTGTATACCAGAATACAAGTATCCTAAGTATATATTTAGGTACCCCTCGACACAATAGTTTCTTGAAAAGTTTGTGATAGTTAACTCTATCAAATGTTTTTGATGCATCCAAAAAACAGGAATATACATTGCTACTAGACATCTTGTACTTTAGGACGGCTTCCTTTAGCATATAAATACACATGTCAGTACCGTGTTTTACTCTAAAGCCAAACTGATTGTCATAAGTCTGCAAGTAAGTACGTATCCTATTATAAATGACATATTCTAACACCTTAGAAAGTATACTGGCAAGTGCTATTGGCCTGTAATTATTCTTATCACAGATACTAGCACCCTTATTTTTAACAACTGGCAACAATACAAGTGACAAAATGGACTGTGGCAAGTACCCATGTATCATACAGCTTGTGAAACACATTGCAAGCATAAGTATTATACGAGGGCTACAACATTTTAAATGTTCTGCTTGTATGCCCTCTAGACCACAACTTTTGTTATCATCTAATTTATGAATAGCCTGCCAGATTTCTGAGTCCTCAGAGCATTCTACATTTAGGCATATATTTAGTCTCCCCCCCCCCCCCCCCCGAGACAATTAAATAGGGTTTCATAATGATTTTTCCCCTTGAATCTAGCACGAGTTCTATTTTTCAGTTGGAAGAGTTCCCCCTACCTACTGTAGGTTTCCCCATACCAACCCATTTCACGAGTACATTTTTAGCTACATCATACAAATCAGCACAGTATTCTGACTATCCTGGATTGACAGTTACTTTTCCCCATTTTTTTATTTTTAAGCTACTTCCACTCGCGGCTTTAATGGCATGTACATTGTACAAGCTCACCGTAATACTTATCGAAGAGATCTATATGTTTTACATCATCACAGGAGGGATTCCTACAAGCCAAAGCTTCTGCAGGAATCCTCACAAACCTCAGTTGTGCATCAGTCTGCATTGTATAGTAATCTACCTCAGAGTGACTAAGATTTGACCAATTTTACCTTATAGTAATCAGCATTATCACAGTCATTGTCTAAGTCAGGTGCTACCATACAATCAAGCCCTACTACAAATGGGATATGATCAGATTCAAATACATCATAAAGTATGGACATGCTATTGATTATTTTATATTATAACCATCGTGGGAGGCTATACAGTCGTCTAGCCACGAGTGAGTCCCCCAGGCATCACTAACATATGTAAATGAGTCATTACGGAGTAGCAATTTATTGGCAAGTTTAAAATCGCATGCCTCACAGTAATTGATAAAAAGGTTAGCAAAATCCAAACCAGGTTTATTGATATTGCTGTTAAAATCACCAACCACTATAACACATGAAGAGTCCAGCTCCTCTAGCAGTATATTTAGCTTACAATCTATCTAAAAATACCTCCTCATTTTCAGCACACTCATAAGGCATATAAACATTGAATATATACAGTATTTTGTTGTCAATACTTAGTTTTATGGCTACAACCCACTCATATTCCTAACTAATGAGCTCTATAAACCTGTGCAGCTGTGAGTGCCACATTATAGCTACATCTTCCTTCCTATTCTTTCTGCTCACAGTAATAACTTCAGTATCATCATTGGGTGAGTTAGCTATTCCAATGTAGTTAGGCTTAATATTATTTAAATTTTTGCGCTCTTGTTTAGAGAGCCAAGTTTCCTGAAAGCAAGAAATGTCTTGCAGATAAAAGTTTATTGATCTCACTGTCAGCATTGACTTTGAGGCCTCTACAGTTATAGCTACTAACACTGAGTTTGTGAAACTGGGCCATTATTTTTATGCACACTATCACTGTTCTCACTAGGTGTCTCCCTGGGATTGCATGGTGGAGTCTGCTTACCCATATTTTTGTGGATTGAGTTTTTCCTGAAGTTCATGTTATACCAACTATAGTAGATTCCTTCAGGCCAGACTTCTGGCCATGGGCGTCGATTGCCGGGGGGGGGGGGGGCGCAGGGGACATGTCCCCCACACTTTCGTGAATGAGTTGCTATAAATGCTAACTATTAATGGCACCTAATAAGACGTTATATGTCGTATTATATGCATCTGCAAATGTAATAACAATATTATAAATTATTGTCATGAAAACCAGTGTATATTTAGCATGGAATTTAGCAGTCAATTTGTAATTTAATAATTGCACGTAGCATTTCTGTGTACTTGGTCATTAAGTACGCGAAATGGAAATATGTTAAATAAACGGTTTTGTTTCGTATCATTTTCAATATCAAAGTGTGATCAAAGTGCAGTTTATTTGTTTTATATTTCACGAATATATTTTGTTATCAGTTTATGTACATTGACCTCTCTTGTCTACAGGTAATAAAAGATTTATTTTGGTTAAACATATGTGTGATATTATGTTACGTGAAAGGTTCAAATATAAATAGTTTGTATTGCTTTCTTATTTCTGCAAAAAACAATGTTTAAATAAAGAAAGACAAAATGATTAAATACAATTGAGTTTTTTTCAACATGCTGAGAAAAATACAAAAAACGGGTAAATGGTAAATTACGACATTGATATATTACACGCAACAGCTACTCAGAGTATTGTTTGATTCGCTGTTTAAAGGCGAAGTGTCCCCCTACCACTATTTTAGAGCAATCGACGCCCTTGCTTCTGGCCTCATAAATACAGAGGGGTACTCACATTCTGCCTTAATGTACAGTAGAAAGAGCTGTAGGCAAGGGTGTGCTGGGACCGGTTCGGTCCGGTTCGCCCAAACCGGTTGTTAAATTTTTATTGGATCACAGAACCGTTTGTTTGTTTTTAACAAATATTTAACAGTCAGTAGAAATTTATCTTGAAATTTTCAATTTGATTTGAAGGAACTATCATCTACGACTGCAAGCAGCATATTTGAAACTTTAATTGAATGTTTAAAGAACTATGGGTTTGACAAAGAATACTTGTCCGGAAATCTCATAGCTTTTTGTTCAGATGGTGCCAGTGTAATGCTGGGAAGGCACTCAGGAGTAGCACCAAAGCTGACAGTTATTTTCAAATATTATAATCTGGCATTGTTTAAATCATCGCTTACAGCTAGCGCTGGATGATTCTGTAACTGATATAAATCAAGTGAATCATTACAAAATATTCTTGGACAAAATTTATTCCATCTATCAGCAGTCCAACAAAAACCAAGCAGAGCTAAATGAAGTTGCAAAAGATTTAGAGATAGAAATTATCAAAATGGGGTGTGTCTTGGGTCCTCGCTGGGTAGCCTGTAGTGTGAGAGCAGCTAAAGCAGTCTGGAGAGCGTATCCAGCTTTATATTTCCATTTTTATAGAAATTCAAACCTGATTGGAATGGCAAAAAAAATTAGTAACCCAAAGTTTTTGTATGCCTCAGCTTTGATCATTGATGTTCTGGAGGAAATTGCCTTGTTATTTAATGCTTTCCAAGCACGTTCTACAACATTTCAGAAAGCAGATAAACTTGTAAGACGTACAATAAGAGCACTATCAGCTCTTAAAGAAAATTTGGGGTGCCATGAAACAGAAGTTGAGCAGTTAATCCAGTCTGAAGCATTTAAACACATTCTGTTTCAAGACAGCCAAAGTATCAGTTCAAATGCTGCAGGACTGCCTAGAAATTAACTGATTCAGTGTAGTTGACAAAATGACAGCCAGGCTTTTATCTACAAGTCATTTCAATTTGATTTATTTACTCAAAGTCGGTTTAGTAGTATAGCCGAAAAAGGGGAGAGTGCAGGAATGTTGCAAATTATTACGTAATGTTGCAAAGGGGGTGGGGTGTTCCAGAGGGGGTGGGGTTATTATGCAACATGTTGCAAAGGGGTGGGGGTTGTTGCAAAGTGGGTTGTTGCAACAAAATCCCAAAAGGGGGGTGGGGGATGCTGCAGGTGCAACAAGGGGGGTCATGAAACTTGGAGGCGGCGTTATCCCCCAAGAGAAAGGAGAGAAAGGAGGAGAGGTGTTCACCTGGCAGGAGCCAAGTGCATATTAAGACTTCAGCCGAGTAGGCGTTGTTTTATAGGCTCCTAATCAGCCAGTTGGCTGAGCCAAGGGGGGAGGGGTACACCTGAAGGAGAGAGAGAGAGAGAGAGAGTAGTGGCCTTTGATTGCAAGGCATGCAACTTGGAGGCGGAGTTCTCCCCCAAGCTATTTTCGTTTACCTAACCTAAGAGGCCTCTAAGGGGTTTTCCCAAAGGGCCAGAAAGAGAAAGGACCAGAGGTCCCTGCCCGGCTGGGAGCCGAGCTTGAATGACTCCGTCATCAGCTTCTCACTCTTTTATAGACCTCTATTCCGGCTGAGTTGCCAGATAGCGCCATGTATTCAGTTGCCAGATAGCAAAAACCATATAAAATACCACAATATATTTATATGATGGTAGTTAATCAATACAGAATTTCTTTTAATTGTTGGAAGATTCATCTGTTTATTAAATAAATAATTTAAACACACGCTCCAATAAATCACTTAATTCCTATTTAAATACCGAATAACAATGGGAAAAACGAAAGGAGAAGAAACCTTACGAAGATTGGTGGAAATTAACCAAAACACACGCCCGTCCCCAATCTCCTCACCCCATCTGTGTTTGTATATATATATAGAAAGAATCATAATAACCGTGTCTATTTAATTTTGTCAACCCTTATTTATATATATATATATATATATATATATATATATATATATAAATTGAATTTCACCGAATTAAAACCAAAAAGCACAGTCGACCATTCCCCCCAATCTCCTCACCCAATCTGTGTTTGTATATATAAGCGAATGAACAACTCGTGCACACAAGCACACGCATCTGTACATATCATGTGAATGAAAATCAGAAAAAATGCCAAACGTATATTAATTTAAACCAAATGATGCTAAATAATGTATACAAAAATTAATGTTCTCCTTTTAGGAGAATTAATTATTCAATATAAGAAATTAATCATTAAGCGTTGTTTTCCCTTTCACGAGGAAAGGATTTCTGTAAGTGTCTATAATTTATTCACAAGAAACATGATTTTATATATATGGAGGGTTGTAGTATCTCGTTTCACCGAATTAAAACAAAAACACACGCTCGTCCCCAATCTCCTCACCCCATCTGTGTGTATATATATATATATATATATATAGAAAGAATCATAATAACCGTGTCTATTTAATTTTGTCAACCCTTTTATATATATATATATATATATATTATATATATATATATATAATATATATATATATATATAAATTGAATTTCACCGAACTAAAACCAAAAAGCACGCTCGTCCATTCCCCCCAATCTTCTCACCCCATCTGTGTTTGTATATATAAACGAATGAACAACTCGTGCACACACGCACACACACACACACACACACAACGCAAACGAGGATTCGTTTCTCCGACTCGAATCACACCTGATTGCCAGAGGCGATTTTTGACCATAATTTTACCTTTCTTCCAGTCTACTCGATCAAAACCTCTCTTGACTCCGATTCTTAGCGAACCTGAAAGTACTAATAATTATATATATATTATATATATATATATATATATATATATATATATATATATACCTTGGTTGAATGGTTTGTTCTTAGGGAAGCGTAGCTTAGCGAGGAATAGGAGGACGAAAAGATGGTACATGTTTATTAACAGACGTTTCGGAAAAATTCAATTTCCATCATCAGTGCTAAAAAGTTTAAAAACAAATAGAAATAAATAAGTATAATAAATAAAAACGAACAATAAATTAAAATGGCGCAACAATTAGCGAGAATTAATAGTAAGTTACAATATATTAAATTAAAAGATTAAAAATTAAATGATATAAAGTATAAAAGTATGGACAATAAGTAAAATATAAAACGGTTTAGGTAAAACAGAATTGAAGGGTTTCTTACCAGATTGTTAATGTAATGGGAGACTAATTATACAGAAGATTGGGAATGGTTGCCTCTTGAAAGAATTCCATATTAGGAAGATGGAGCCGGGCGGAGTGATGGTGGATTTCTTTTGAGAGTTTATTTTGCAATGTTTAAATTGAAAGCGGAACTGTAATCGTTGAGGGTTGGCTGGATACTGAGGATATAAAGGGACTCAAGTATGCGGAGGTCGATTAGTTGGTTGGCTGAATTAATGATTTTGAAGTGGGAGGAAAGTAACGGGTGGTTGTGGAGGTGGCAGTGATCCCTTATTGCTGATTTGGAGGGTTTGTTCAAGGGCTGTGAAGTTCTTGTAGAAATCCCACGATGCTCGTCCACTCTTGTTTGATATTGGCGGATGGTACTGCCAATATAGTTCGCTTTGCAGCGAACACAATTAAAAGCTCCATCTTCCTAATATGGAATTCTTTCAAGAGGCAACCATTCCCAATTTTCTGTATAATTAGTCTCCCATTACATTAACAATCTGGTAAGAAACCCTTCAATTCTGTTTTACCTAAACCGTTTTATATTTTACTTATTGTCCATACTTTTATACTTTATATCATTTAATTTTTAATCTTTTAATTTAATATATTGTAACTTACTATTAATTCTCGCTAATTGTTGCGCCATTTTAATTTATTGTTCGTTTTTATTTATTATACTTATTTATTTCTATTTGTTTTTAAACTTTTTAGCACTGATGATGGAAATTGAATTTTTCCGAAACGTCTGTTAGTAAACATGTACCATCTTTTCGTCCTCCTATTCCTCGCTATATATATATATATATATATATATTATATATATATATATACAGAAAGAGAGAGAGTTTTGTTCATTAATAAATAAAAGAATATGCTTGTGTTTTGCCAGCAAATTGCAAACCTGAAAGTACTAATAATTATATATATATATATATATAGAAAGAAAGAGAGAGTTTTGTTCATTAAGGAATATGCTTGTATCTTTTGCCAGCAAAGCTTCATGCCTAAAGACACCTTAGCCATTATTCACCGAAACAACCCCCGCAGTTACGGACACAAGGCTATTTATTTTTCTCTTTAGTAATAATAACAACTAGCTCTTCCCCGAATTGTAACAACGGATAAGGTTTTCACTTCACCTTATACCCATAGTTTAACGTGGAAACCGAATGCTCTTTTCTTTTTTTAAAATATAATTAGAGGAGATTGGGGGGAATGGACGAGCGTGTGTTTTGGTTTATTTCCACCAATCTTCGCAAGGTTTCTTTTTTGGAAATATTATTTTCTCGAAAACTATGGGTGATAGAAAAATTCTGAAACCGGAATCAGCATCAAAAGTTCTATAAGAATCACCAAATAGTTTTCAAGAAATGTTGTTCCCTAGTGTAATTAACTCTTTCTCGCCGAATTGGAAAGGTTTTCACTCCGCCTTAGACCCACAGTTTAACGTGGAAACCGAATGCTCTTTTAAAAATATAATTAGGATATATTTCTTTATTATAAAATCCTCTCGATTACATTAGTGACTAATGATCCGGGAATAGTGGGGGAAAAATATTGACATGGTAAAGACAGCAAGGAGTAATACGAGCATTAAATCTATTGGAGAAAATATAAAGATGCCATTACTCCTCCGGACCCGTTATAGCGGATTGGTACACAAACTTATAGCTCCACCCAGCTACACTGGCAGCCAATCACTACGAACATCTGGCCTTAATCTTTTGGGGCGGAGCTTGGCGATTGTGCATATAAAAGGGAATATATTTCAGTTTGGAGTAACAGTAGCTATTTTCGCGTCAGTGAATAATCATTCCCTTTGCCAGTGCATTCCTCCACCATGGACCACGAACTGTACGTCTCCCCGGATTTGTATGAAGAAGGTGACACTGCAGCATTAACTGCAATTAATCTTTTTAACGCAATTGACCGTGATGAATTATTTCCAACGCAAACCGTTGAAGATATTTGCAGTGACGCTCCTTACAATCCGACGCAAGGGACTACCATAGAAATGTAAGTGTCTATAATTTATTCACAAGAAACATGATTTTATATATATGGAGGGTTGTAGTATCTCGTCAAATACTTCATTTAGATACTCACCAAAAATCGAAATTTTTTATGACAATCGTTTTAAATGTTATTTGGTTTTACCTCTTATCGCCATTTGCTAAAATCGAAATTTTTTATGGCAATCGTTTTAAATGTTATTTGGATTTACCTCTTATCGCCATTATGCTAAAATCGAAATTTTTTATGGCAATCGTTTTAAATGTTATTTGGATTTACCTCTTAAATGAGTTTCGAACCAAAGATATCTTCACATAATGGGGTCTGTCTGTATACTCTGTATATGTTTTAAAAGAATGAACATTATTCCTTTAAGGTCCGATGAGGATTTGACACGTGTTATACAATCTTTTGAAGAATCTCGTGTCATAAATACGGAGGATATACTGATCAGTCAGCATAATGAATGTCACACCGAAATAATGTAAGTGTTTTTCGATCTTTTTGGGGTAAGAAGACAATATATTTTCATAAATTTATTAAATGAAAGAAATCAGTACAATAACCAACTACAGAATATACCGTTACAAATATACACACACGAACAAAAACATTATACTATACAACGAGTACGTACAATTGGAAAACGGATTTTTATCTGTCTGCATACCATTTCATCGTTTTGGCGAGTGTGGCACGGGTCAAATAAATTTAAAAAATTTATAAATTCTTTATCACATGACATATGCATGAGAAATGAGACGCAGTACATTCCGCAAACATTACTAAAATAGCCTTGTATACGAAACGGGTTCCACACAACTTCGGGAATATGTAACTGAGCGAGAAATTTTACAATAATAGGGTCACTCCAGGGTTGAGTACCGAGTGAATCAAAATAGTACAGGCGCTGTCTATTTTTAAAATAGACAGCAATCCAATGAATCCCTTCATTACCGATGACATCTGTGTTCACAATAAGACTACCGCATTCTCGCGTACTTGGCAAACTCAATGTTTCATTCTTCGCAAACACGCCGATAAATTTGGAACGTGTGACTCGTTCACTATTCATTACTTTCTGAAGTGTATTAGCATCCATTTTAAAAGTCAGTGATAACGCTCCTAAATCTATCTACTTCTATTAGGGCTTGCGATTCGAGATATACTAGTAAACTAATAGGAGCGTCTATAGGCTTGGCGAATTCCAGCCGCACTGAGATGTTTCCGCTCTGCTGTGGGGTTAAATGGGTATTTACGCTAGCAGATAAGTCAGGTGTAATGTCAAACGGATAAAGGTTAAATTGATCAATGAATTCTTCCTGCGTTACCCCATTACCAAGCTCATCACAATCACCTGCAATATGGGTCAGATTACTATAGGCTCTGGCACAAAGAGGTAACACAGCGTCTGATGAATAGTCCGTACCCATTGTTCCACCCAAAGCAGTGCCATTAACGTATAGAGTTATATTTTTAAGTCCGAAATTCTCGAATTTAAAGGCACTCTTTTTATATTTTCCATTCACCGAAGCGTGGTCCTGCATGCCGATTAATATCCTTTTAGGAAGATTTCCCAGGGCAATGTTTTCTATCTGCTTCGACGCCAACCCTGCAGGAACCGTATATAGTTTGATCTGCACTCTGTTAATAGGATATTTCACTGTAGCGTTTAGTAAATTTTTCTCAATTTCTAGTTGTTTTGGTGAACTTAATTTCACTCGCCGTACGCGGAGGTATGTGTCCATAATGTGAACCACAACGGGCTTTGCACCCTCTTCTTGATGAGCATCCAGATTTAAGCAGATCTCAGGACTCGTGCGGGTGAGCTTTATTTTCATATCCACCCCGTTGACAAGCAACTTCTCCTGGAAAGTGAAATCTGTGTGCAACCCTCCAAAACTCGTATATTTTCTTTTTAGAATTTTTAAAATTGTCCTTTATACTACTTTCATCTTTAGTTTGATAATATCGCTCGGCACTTAAAAAGGTAGCCTTCGCTTCTTTGGAAAAGTTGAGGACATTTTCCAGATAGGCGCGTAGATGATAGTACCCCGTGCCTGCCGATATGTTGGTCTGATTTAAATATACGTCACACTGGTTGAATATGGAGTGCAGAAAGTTTGTTTCAGGGTATACAGCATATTTGTCATCGCAGACCGTTCCATCAGAATGGGCTATACGTAGCTTAGCGTACATGTGCAATTGTGCACACAGCTTGGATCAAAAAGTAAGGGCCTCAGCTGGGTATCACGAATTCTATAGGTGCACTCGGGGAACTAATTGTGTTTAAAGGGTTAATTGTAATAAAGTCACTGTGCTCAATAGAAACTTGGGTTGGAGGCAGCTCAAAAAGCGACAGCTCCGATTTACAGCATTGTGAACTACATGGGTGGATGAAGGGTGCCATGGCGAGTTAGAAATAGTGCCTCCTCTCTCGACAAGTGGTAAACAAACTATGATTCATGAGATCAATGTCCTTAGCTTATATCAGTCAAAAAAGTGGTCAACCATAGGTTTCATTCGCTTACAGCACTTCTTTTTTGATAGCCTTTTACGTTTAATACCACGTGACCCCTTCTTCCGGGCAGCCCTCTTCTTCTTCCCGCCACCACGCATTTTTCTCTTTGCATCTTTGATGATTTCGTCCCGTGTACGCTTTAAATGTTTTTTTAGAGCTTCTTTAGGTTTAGCCCCGGCCAATATGTCTTCTGCAGTGTTAAGACCTGATTGTAGCGCTTTCCTTCCGAGGTATCTGGCACCCCTCTTCAGCAAAGGAACAGCCGTACGTAGTATGGATGAAAAAATGGATCCAAGTCCACTACCGCGCTGGTATCTCACCCCTCGATAGACGGTGAAAGGCTTTCTATCCATTATAACTCAGTGCGTCGAAAGTGTAGCTTCACTGTTAAGTTCCCGTTACCGAATTGGAAGTTTTCACCCTCAATCGTTCTTATATATATTGAGATATTGGTTATTAAATTAGTTGCGACATTCACATAATGGGGTCTGTCATATGTAATACTCAAACTCCTTCCTCTATGGTTGGGGATGTGAGCAATGCGCAGCACGCGTGCCTGGGTATCCCCAACAAACTGGTGCTCCACTATATTACTGTAAATATAGCACATGTCTGGGGACCTTTCAGCCAATTTCTCCATCTTCAATTGATACATTAATCTGGACAAGTCATGCTGTGTCTCGTGAAATGTGTCTCTTTGGAAGGCTGCGCTATATCGGCCATTGTTTAGAATTTTGAACTTTCTATGGTCTTTAATACGTCTGTTAGTCTTTGATTTTAGGATTAATGTATGTGCAGGGTTTCCTTTGTTTACGATTTCGTATACTAAATCATTCGTAAGGTTTGAGTTTCTTAAACTTACGTTTAAGCCTCTCACAACATCCTCGACCGAACCATATTGACCCGGTCCTAGTCTTACTTCTGTACAGTAATACCGTGCAACCTTAGTCCGAGCGATACGTATAGTTTCATCCATAGCTACCCCAGCTTTTTCACACTCGTCAATATCTCTAAGAATCGTAAAAACGGTTTCTTTATGTTCAATATTTAAAAAGATGGTGTCCAGCTGAATTTCGCATATCCCCACCTCATACGAATCACGACCCAATTCAATGTGCCCGTGGAGTTCTGTTACAAAGTTGGCTAGTGTGTTGTTAGGGTGTACAGACAGGGACGAGGAGGTCGAGAGTGTGACGTAGAAATGGTTAGGAGCCATGTTGCATACTATTTAAGCTTCATTATTGCATCAGCTTTTATATAGGTGTTGAAGCTTTCTGGGTACCCTAGCCATTTCACCAGGTACATTTTTCTCTTTCCTGAACCTTTGCTTCCTAAAATTTTCTCAATTTTAAACACATTTTTTCCTAAATTAAACGCAACTTTCTGCAATTCCTCGCGGTTAAAGCCTCCTGAGATTTCTTCCCCATTCAAATCTTCAATGTAATACATCATTATCTCACCTTTAGGTCTCATAGCCCTAACTTTAAAAATCTCGCGTGTCCATCCTTGCTCAAAACCCTTTGCGAATTTATTCCCCGAACGCGACAGCCTTACATAATCATTGATTTTGAAGCGGCGCGCCGAGTGTGGTAGTGGTGTTGGTGATCCATCTCTTCTCGGGAGCGTACCTCTTTCTAAAACTTCGTTAGGTGTTGTCCCAATCGTGCGATGGTGTGAGCGGTTGTAGGATGATGCCAATGATTCCAGAATGTCTAGAAATCTGTATGTGTTTTTATGTGTAAAATAATGGTGCATGCGTTCCTTTATGGTGCGCTGAACTCTTTCAGCTAAAGCAGCCTTATGTATAGAATTGGTTGTGTAATAGCTGATATTAAACTCTGTCAACATGTTCTGAAAAGCACGGCCTTTAAATTCCTTCCCCATATCCGTACAAAAATAGCCAGGAACCCTATTTTCTTTTAACATTAGCGTTTTGGTGGCTTTAGCAACTGTTTCAGGTGATTTATATTTCAGAGGAACTAGCCACAGATATCTAGAGAATACGTCTATTATGAATAGAATGTAGCGGTAACCATCGTTATACACAGAATATCTTTGCATGTCTGTTAAATCTGCTTGCCAAATAGAATCAATCGAGGAAGCCGTTGTCTTGGCTGTTTTAAACATTTTTCTCACAGGCTTATGAAGCGTATAAGCGTCCTGCTCCCTCAAAAATCTTTCAACATCTTTTTTCCCTACTCTGTAAACACTTCTGTACAGTCTATCTACGCCGCCGTAAGAGGATGGGTTAGAAATGTCATAATAGCGTTTAGTTAAAACGTTAGCCATTTGCGTATTTTAGAGGCACGTGGGTAGGGTTGGTTTAACCTCTTCTTTCTCCTCTTCAAAGGTGTTACCGCCGGGGGTGACGGCGTCTTCAATTGTGTCACATGCGTTGCATGTTCCAAGTCTTTTAACCTGTTCAGATTTCCTATCAACGTTTTAGGGACATTTATTTGTTGTAGTCTTGCTTTAATACGCTTCCATCCTGATGGTGATGGCCTATCCCACTTTCTCACCAGATCATGGACAATGTCTACGATATTCGATCCCTGTACCTTTGATCCTTCCACAATGATCTCGCCTGTATCGGTCCATTGTATGGCTAGATCCTCATTCAATAGATTATAAAGACTTAAGCCTTTACTCCTCAATGTATGTGGGAGGGTGCTTTTTAATACATGCTCCATATGTTGTGTGGCTAATCCCTTAATTTTTGGTTGGTCAGCTGTATCGTCGGGCTCAGATCCTATATCGCCATGTCCATCGTCCCCCGTACTGTGCCTAATAACCACAGGAATCTCTGGAGGGTTCTTATAATTTTCGTACTCGTGAAGAAATTTCTGCAGAGCTTCTTGGTATAAGATTCTTTTCTCATCAGGTGTTTTTTCACTGTTTAATAGGGCGAGCAATTCGCTTTCCATTCTTTTAAGTCTGCTTTTACGGGGATCTAGAACCGTGTCTGGATTCCTTTGCAGTGAAGCGTACACCTCGTGGGGAATCACTACCACTTTCTTCATTATATTAATCTAGTCAATAAAGGACCCAAAACTGAAAATAAGATGGGGAGAAATGACCCTCCTGTTTGTACAATAATTCGTTTTTTCTTCGCTACAGTTTGACTTTTACGAGCGAGTGCACGTATTATGTTCTTGTAGCGGCGTAGGCGAGCCTTCTGAGGGGTTTTCATTGATACATTGCAATTTATAACGTTAAGACAGATTTCACAGATGCATTTTAAAAAGTCGGCGTCGATATTTTTAATAAACATCTGCTGCATTGCCCGGGGCAGTCGATGATAGATTTTTATTAATTCACGGTATTTCTTTAGTCTCTTTGTCATTCTGGAATATACACCGTTTCAGGCTCGTTTGGAAATACATTCGTTCGTAGAAGCACTCTAAACGTGTTTCGCGGATGAAGGTCGCAAAGCAAATATCCGTAACACGTGCTTGTAGCTTCTTTATAAACTTCCAAAAACTCCTTACGCTGATTCGGGAACATTTGATTGGGTAATACCCCAATTTGTGATACATCTCTACGTTGTGTGAATAAGACTAGATATTGCGTATTTAACGACACATCGCGCATGTATCTATTTTTGAAAAATAGATTCTGGTTGATGAAGAACACGCTTATGTTAAGATGGTGGGAGAATACTGTAAATGTCTCGGCAAACGTTTTATCCATCTCCAACATGAGATCGTCAATTACAATGATTGTATGTGCATTTCCCTTTAACGAATTAACGTCATATACGCCTTTGGTACTCGTTGAACACTGATTGATACGTCGAATAGCACCATATAACTTTATGCACAAATTTCGAGAACATCTCTCCCTTTTCTTTAATGATTTTAAGCATAAACACAGTTTTACCACATCCTGTAGGTCCAGATATAATACATGTGGATGGGCTCGTGAATCTGAATTTTTCTACAGAGTCCATTTCTAACACGTCACACTCCTAAGTGGGTCATTTACAAAATATTACAAATTTTGAGTGCTGTTCCTTATATTTTGTTTTCTTCTCCCACAGAACCGTGAATGACGATGAGGTAGAGCATCCCATCATTGACATTACGGATGACCTCGACGACAGTGTAGTTGTGATCTCCTCCTCTGCCAACGAACCCTCACCAGCGATACCGGTAGCACGTCCAAAGCGGAGGTATGATGAAGAGAACCCCATGTCAGGTATAAAGCGACCGAAATACGAGCCTGTTGCACCAGTAATAGATCCCCAACCCTCAACCTCTTACGCAACAATCCCCCCAGCAGCACCTCCCGCTAATATATCCCCTTATTCATCCGCCACAGTTGCCCCCCGTTCTGTTAAGTCTACAATAATAGAACCCCAACCCTCAACCTCCTACGCAACAGGCCCCCCAGCAGCACCTTCCGCTAATATATCCCCTAATTCATTCGCCACAGTAGCCCCCCGTTCTGTTGAGGATGATATAACGTTTGAGTTGGTGCGCTCCGCAGCCCCCACCCCAGCCTTGACTAGAAATCGGTATAGAGTCAGGGTTAGGCTGACCATACGTACCGTTTTGAACGGGACAGTACCGTTTGTTTTATATTTCCTGGCCGTCCCTTCGTTTTAATAAAAATGTCAATTTTGTCCCGGTTTATGTACTTACTTTTTCATGAATACAGAATATTACATAACCCCCGTCCCTTTTTTGCCATCCCAATGTCCCGTTTTTGTCTCAAGGAAATATGGTCATCCTAGTCAGGGTCGACCCTAGAGCCATGTATAGCAATGGACTTGAGCGCGGGCTACGCAGGGTTGTACAGCGTATTGTAGAGTTTGCTCTTCAGAATCGCAACGAGCGTGAAGTCAGGACGAGTCTGTCCTTTGGATTCGGGTCAGATGACGGTGATGTAGAAGACGTTTGGCGGCTGAAGATGTAGAATATATATTAGGACGTATAATGCAGGCCGCCCAAAGTAGTATAGCCTTTAATATGGACAACTTCACGGTAAATATTGATCGTGTATTCCGTGTTGCGGGTCATAGTGCCATACCGTATACTCTTAACTTCAATTCTCCGACTATTTACCGAAAGCATATAAACGTCGATCGTGGTTGCGGCTTTATAGCAGTACTCTTAGCATGTATGTTTACTGTACAAAATACACGGACTCAAAAAATTTTGTTGCCTACGGTCGTGGAACGCGCCCGTAAACTAGCTGTAGACTGTGAACTTGAATTTGACTGTAATATGGGTCCTGAAGAGCTGAGAATGGTAGAACAGGAAATGAGTGTCCGTATAGTTGTATTTGGGTTGGATGATCGTCGTAGGACTGTGTATTTTTTTAAAAGCTGTGTGAGAGATCGTACAAGACCCCTACTTATTTTAGGATTGTCAGGGACAACGTATCTCCCCATCCGTAATATAAGGTGGCTTTACGCGAGTTATGACAAAAGTCGAAAATATGGGAGACATCAAGATTTGTGTAAGGGGTGCCTCGAGTTTGCGGATGATATAGTGAGACATTGTGAAGAATGTCACATGGTACGTGAGCAGTGTAAAAGCACCAAATGTGAAAGCCGTGTAGTTGAAGCTGAGAAGAGAGACTGTGATGTGTGTAAACGCACATTCTTCAATAATAACTGCTTTGATTTCCATAAATCAATTGGCACGTGCAGGAAAATGAGAAACTGTGAATGTGGTGAGTTTCACACAATGGATAATTGGGAGAAATTTAAGCACAGGTGTGACGAAATTCACTGTCCTACATGCCAGGAGGAATATAAGGCGGATGGAGTAAAGCATGTATGTTATATGAAAGATGCTAAGCCTAAAAATAACCCTTGTATAACTGTATACTACGATATAGAAACATATACGAACGCTGAAACCAAAGAGGTAATTCCACATAACGGGGCAAAGTTTGACACGCAGTTCCTTTATAAGGAGTTGCTTGAACACGAATCCTCTGAGATATTTACAGGTGATCCATTGAAAAGAGGCAACAAATTAATACAGATGCAAATAAGAGGCAATGTACAATTTAAAGACACTTTATTATTCACACCTTGTAAATTAGCAAAGCTACCCAAGGTGATGGGAGTAGCAGCTGAAGTTTCCAAAGGATACTTCCCTTACACTTTCCTCACCAGCGAGACTTTAAACTACGTAGGCCCACCACCACCCAAACATTATTTTAACTATGACTGTATGGATGAACGTGAAGACTTTGATCGATACTACAACAGTTTTAATGAAAGTAACCCTTATAATATAGCTGATGAATGTGAGCGTTATTGCGTGAATGATGTGCGCGTGCTTAGAGTATGTTTCCAGGCCTTTAGAAGGATGTACATAGCCCGTTTCAAATGCGATCCGCTGCAAGTCGCAACCACCATCGCATCATTATGTTTTACGGTGTTCAAGAATAACTTCATGCCTAAAGACACCTTAGCCATTATTCACCGAAACAACCCCGCAGTTACGGACACAAGGCTATTTACTGGCTCATACACCTACAGCAACAGACAGGTGTATACATAAAGCACGCCCGCAACACGGGTGAAGTACCCATTAAGATTAATGGACGTGTTTTTTGGGTTGATGGGTTAAGTGAAAACCGTGTCACTGGTGTGAAGACTGTGTACTCCTTTAACGGATGCTGGTGGCATGGATGCCCCCGTCCTGAGTGCGGAATCGCCGAGATATCCACGGTAGATCTCCTGCCGACTGTCTTGCATGGACCCGCACCCGCGATCAACTTATAGGATCACAGTTCACTCACAAAGTCTTGTGGGAGCATGAATATGATGCACGGATGGAGACAGACGAGGTGTACCGTGAGGAAATAAACACGATCAAGCGTTCAATGGTGCTGGATCCTCTCAAATGTGGTGATAGCTTGTTTGGAGGACGTACAAATCCATTCAGACTATACTTTCCACCTACGGAGGGCGTGAAGCTCCATTACTACGATTTCTGTTCTTTATACCCATACGTGATGAAGAACAATCCGTACCCCGTGGGCGCTCCTGAGAAACTGGTGGGACCTAACCTGCCCTCCATCAATGAATTTTCAAGAAATTTGAATGATCGTTACTTTGGGCTCTCTTTCGTAGACGTACTCCCCCCACGCAATTTATGGATGCCAATCTTACCTGTCGTTATCGACGACAAGCTCATGTTTCCCCTGTGCGTGAAGTGCGCGGAAGAGGATAACGGCGATTGTAACCATATACCCCACCAGCGTAAGATCAGAGGCGTATATACAAGTCCTGAGCTGGCCCTAGCCGTACGCCATGGTTATAGAATACTGAAGATACATGAGGTGTGGAGGTTTCAGAAGCTACCCAACCTTTTCACACCATATATAAACGCCTTTTTGAAGGATAAGGTTGAGGCATCAGGGTATCCGCGAGGAGTTGATACCGAAGATGAAAAGTCTGCCTATATTCAACGTTACCGCGACCGCGAAGGTATACAACTTGATCGTGTCCAAATTGCAAAGAATCCTGGCAAGCGCTTTAGTGCAAAGTTGTGTCTAAACAGTCTATGGGGAAAATTTGCACAGAATACCGGCAAAGGGAACATTCATTTGGCACAAAGTTATAGTGATGTCTGGGATTATGCCAATGCTCCCGATAAAGAGGTCATGGAGATCGTGAATGTAGGTAATACTTACATAATAAAGTACAACAACACTGAATTGGCCACAGATACCTCAAGGGTTACAAACATACCTGTGGCCAGCTTCACAACAGCCTACGCCCGTATAAAACTTTGGGGTCTATTGCATTCTCTTGGGCGGAGAGTATTGTATGCCGATACAGATAGCGTGATATTCACAGAGAGGGAGGGTGAATACATGCCCGCTATTGGGGAGTTCCTCGGCGAGCTCACTGATGAGATCAAGGATGAGTATGGGGACAACGCATACGCCGACTCTTTTGTCTCAACAGGACCTAAAACTTATGGGGTACGGGTCAGGGTGGGGGAGGATATGAAATATATCGTGAAGGCAAAGGGTATTACGCTCAACCATGCGAATCGGCGGGTTGTTAACTTTGAATCGTTGAAGGATCTAGTGTGTTTGGACGATGATGAGGGCGAACGACCCCCAACTAATTGTAGGCACCCACAATTTTCGGGCGCAGAAGCTGGGGGGCGTGAAGGAACTTAGGGGTACGAAGGTGTGCCGTAACACCTATAGGAAACGTTACCAGTTACCTGGTACCTATGATACCGTACCCTTTGGATACCATAACGTTTGATGCTTCTATTGTTAACTGACACGTATTTGTCTTGTATATAATCTTTGATGTATCTATTGATTTATTACACGTATTTGTAAATATATATATAACTTGAATATCTCGTTTATTAAATCGTATTTGTAAAATATATAACTTGAATATCTCGTTTATTAAATAAATCATGTTTCAATTAGCGTTTTACTTTCTCCTTTGTGTGTGTGTGTGTGTGTGTGTGTGTGTGTGTGTGTGTGCGCAGGTGAAAGTTCTAAGCTCCGCCCACTGTAAGATCAGCAACGTGAGTCATGCTACTATCTGGGAGTCCCTGCGTGGTCAGTCGACTGCAGTAAGCCCTTGAGATCAGACGTGTATTCGCCAGCGTAGAAGAAAAAAAGGAGATCAGACGTGTATTCAAATGGCTACCTTTAATATTGCTTGTACAACGTTTATGAAATGGTATTCAGCAAAGTGCAGGATGTGGTGGATACCGAAAAACTTCCTATTCCCCCCTCCTATGCCTCTTTTAAAACCACATTGGATTGTGCGAAGTTGCAAGATGTACAAATACTCTACGGATGTTCTGGTGAGACCGTTGAAGGCTTTCGTTGCACAGACGATGTGCTGAAGTATGCTGCAGAGCTAAACTTTATAAAGTCTCACATATACCGTGAAGTAAAAGAAACAACGCGTGCAGAAGAGAAGCAGCAGGTATGGATAATGAGTCTTGCGGATGGGTGGTGTGACAAGCGGTATTACGTCATGCTACACCATGTCGATTACTCATACCCTACGACTGAAAATGTGAATCTCGTGATCATGGACAATCTTAAGTATTTTTATCACTATATTAATGTATATCATGATGAGGTTCGTAGTGAGGTTGTGGCTAGTGCCCTGCGTGAGTTTTTAACAGACTTTAGAGACGAGTATCGTTTGATGGGCAGAAAGGAAAAATATGAGCATATGTTCCTCTCAAATAGTGCGCCGGAGTGTGAAGATGTTTAGTAAAACATAAAATGTGCCTAGTTCGTGAAAATTATCCTGAGGTAAACTGTCTGGTGCGTAGTCTGGTAGTGATAAAACCGAAATTAATTCTTGTACCGGAAAAACACCTACCCAATATGTACAACAATTCGATTATGGTGCGACTCGCGGATCATACGAGTTCGAACAACCCCATTCACGTATCATCGAGTCAGCCGCCCGTCGAACCGTTCCTGCCTACCTGCGTGCCTCACACGGCTCATAGTTATCTCAGAGCTTGAACCGAGTGGACGTGCGCTCCTCGAATACGATGGAACTTCCTTTGAGCAGCATTCTCAACGCCTCGTACGATGTGTCCGTGACGAAATCGTTGCGCGTGTTCAGGCGTAAATCCGGTACCGTTAGCTATGTACTGGAAACGGAATGTAGACAAACAAACAAACGGGTTTATTTAAGTGTCGAGGAGATGAATAGAATCTTCGTGATAGTTGAGAAGTGGAGTGAAGATCGTTATAAAATACCTGCTAACGTAGGTACAAGAAGAGAGCAGATTAGTGACGCACCCTCATACGCCATTGTATGTACGTTGTGTATAAATAACGATCGGCCGTGCATTGATATACGGCTGATGTGGAAGAATGCTTCTGATAATAACGCTCTTGTTCCTACGCGAAACCGTTTCATCCTCGACAGAATGTTTGAAATCGTCGGATTCCGCAAGCTGAAACCTATATTAGACGCGCGTGTTACGGATATGCTTTATTTTGATACAGTACTTGAATACGCATACACCGCTCTGCTCGATGGGTTTACCGAGTGTAGGGCTGAACAGGGTGAGAATGGTCTAGAGCTGGACGTTTATTTAAAAAGTTTAGACTCTTTGAAATACCATGAACTTTGGTACAAAGCAATTGATCGGTACAAGGCTGAGCTCACCTACACCGTTCACCCTGAAGAACTATTTCTTTATATAACGCGCAGTTGTCGTAACGATTTAGAAGATTATTTCAATTGCCGCTATGTTGAGTGAAGATGAGTTCACGATTGAAAAGCTCGAGTCGGTAGAAATAAACCCTCGATTGGAAAAGCGTGTTTATAAACTTGTGTTTAATAATGTAGCTAACGATGAACTCTTTGTGCGTGCTTTTGATTGTATTCTAGACGTATTTAAAGATGACTTACCAACCGGTTGTAAAGTGGGAACAAAAATAGTACTGAACGATATGAAAGCCCTTCATATCGAATACAGGTTTCCCTATACTTTAAGCGGTGAAATATTATTAAACCGCATATACTGCGTAATGCAGAGCAATAATGATGTAATTGTAAACTCGATTAAGTGCGAGTTTAGTATTTTGAAAAAAAAAGTGAAATGTATTTATATATTTGCGTGATATTTCTCCTGTACTGTTATATTGAAGGATTATATGCATATTTCTATTATTATTGAAATGTATATTTATTTCTATATATCTCCATAATTGTGTGTGTGTATATATTTTTTGATTATATGCATATTCCTCAATTATTATTGAAATGTATATTTATTTCTATATATCTCCATAATTGTGTGTGTGTGTATATATTTTTTTGATTATATGCATATTCCTCAATTATTATTGAAATGTATATTTATTTTCTATATATCTCCATAATTGTGTGTGTATATATTTCTTATTATTGAAATGTATATTTATTTTCTATATATTTATAATAAACAGAATGATGCAATGTTGTTTTACTTAATTCTTTTGGATAATTATATCATGTTACGCCTTCTAAACCTCCTAGCGGAATTCTAAACCAACTAAATAAATGGTACAATCTGGCAACTCTCCATCAGTGCAAACACGTGTGTTTTGAGTTGACGCAGATTGTCGGTATCCCTTTCCTCGTGTGCTTGTGTGTGTGTGTGTGTGTGTGTGTGTAGATTTGAGAATATGCTAATGGAACGAAATCTTTTAATTGTTTAGTGAGACAAGTCACCATAATAATGCTAAAAATTGGTATTTGGCAACTCAGTCTTCGATTAGAATTAATTAATTAAATATATAGCACAAACTGGCAACTCAAGCCATTTACGCCTTCTAAGCCAACTGGCTGATTAGGAGTCTATTATAATGTGTACAATGGTATCTGGCAATAATAATGCTAAAAAGTGGTATCTGGCAACTCTAGCCATTTACGCCTTCTAAGCCAACTGGCTGATTAGGAGTGTATAATAATGTATACAATGGTATCTGGCAACTCAGTCTTCGATTAGAATTAATTAATTAAATATATAGCACAAACTGGCAACTGAATACATGGCGCTATCTGGCAACTCAAGCCATTTACGCCTTCTAAGCCAACTGGCTGATTAGGAGCCTATAAGACAACGCCTACTCGGCTGAAGTCTTAATATGCACTTGGCTCCTGCCAAGTGAACACCTCTCCTCCTTTCTCTCCTCCTTCTTTCTCCTGGGGGATAACGCCGCCTCCAAGACCCCCCTTGTTGCACCTGCAGCATCCCCCCTTTGCAGGGAATTTTTTTCAACACCCCCCTTGCAACACCCCTTGCAACATGTTGCATAACACCCTCCCCTTGCAATAACCCACCCAGTTTTCAACATGTTGCATAACACATCCACCCATTGCAACATTACGTAATACATTGCAACATTCCTGCACTCTCCCCTTTTTCGGCTATACTACTGGTTTCACTGTGAGCAGTGATGGGCAGTATCTAGATACATGTATCGCCGATACGTATCGATCGATACTTTTGTATCGGTATCGGTATCGCTTTAGCTACTTGACAAAAGTATCGATTTAGCGGTATCGCTAAGGTCAATTTTCTTAAATGTATCGAAAAAAATCGATACTTCGATACATTAATAAGAATTTTTAAGAGCCTCAGCGAGCAGACCCCCCAGCAACAACTAAGTGATGCTGCATCTGACGGAAGTGCAGATGATTTCTTCTGTTATGAGTCTGCTTCCACTAATGTCTCTGCAACCCTAGATTCCACTGAGATGGAAGTTTTACAGTATCTGGGTGACGGAAGTCATTCTCTCCAATCTCTGAGGCAGTACCCAGGAATTCTACGGGTCTTCCTGAAGTATAACACACCACTACCATCCTCTGCTCCTGTAGAACGGTTGTTTAGTTTGGCTGGTCACATTCACGCTCCAAAAAGGAATAGACTGTCTGACCAGATGTTTAGCCAGCTGGTATTTTTGAAGGGTAATAATAATTACTTTTAATTGTTAGTGTAATATTTTCAGTCATTCATGTATCCTACAAAATTAAAACATACTTTCATTAAATAAAGCAATTGTTTTTATTTACATCTATAAAACCCATTAAAATGTCGTTGATTTTACTTACAGTGCGTACAAATTACTAGTATAAACAATAATATCTAACACCTACATATTAAATGAATAATTATAAAAATGTACCGGCGATACATGTATCGGCGATGCATGTATCGGTATCGCCTAAGACATCTAGAAAGTATCGGCGTATCGGTATCGCCTAAGACGTTCTTCATGTATCGATGTATCGGTGTCGCTTTAGCGATTTTCATGTATCGATGCCCATCACTGACTGTGAGGACCTCCTAGTACTTTTTGATTTACTGGAACCAACATCTTGGAAATATGATGACATCTTATCACCATGGCTGGAAGGTCAAAAAAAGATAAGGCAGGTGAATGAACTCATAAAATTTGAAATTGAGCTCAATGACTTTCTCGATTTTGTTGATTCAAATTTGGAATCAAAGAATATTCCTCTTCCACCTACCATTGCTAAAGCTAAGAAAATAATGAGCACAATTGCTATTAGCAGCGCGGAAGCAGAACGAGGCTTTAGTGTTATGAACGATATTGCGAAAGCGGAAAGAAGCAAACGTTCTGTTAATCATATTTCCAGTCTGATGACAATAAAAATACTAGGAAAGCCTGTAGCAGATTGGGATGCTGTGACATATGTCAAGACTTGGCTAAGAAGTCATCGTCAAGCTGATGATACTAGAGTTCGTGAGAAAACTGATACTCAACCATCGCAGAACGAACTGGCTATATGGAAACTTCTTGAATGAGACAGCATGATTGAGAAGGTAAATTTATATCTAATTTTTTTTTCATTTTTTCAGGATTTTATAGAAAAATATAGGTAGTATCACAAGCAGTGGTCATTTCAATATTTTTTTTTTTTTTATGAAAAATTAGTTTATTTTTAGATAATTATGTCATTAGTAAGTATAAAGAATATGTTAAATAATTTCTACCAAAATGTTACAAAATGCTGCTTGGAAAAGCTAAAATGCTAAAATGCGTTGGCTTCCGGAGCTCTGCCCCGGACCCGCTGGGGAAGCTACCGTTCACCCCAGACCCCCTAGCTTAATGACTCGCGCCATTTGCGCTCGCCAATTTATACCCCTATCTGTATCAGAACGGGTTGTTAAGAAATTGGCACCACACCCCTGGTTGTAGGTATCTGGTTCTTTACTGGTTAATTTGGAGCAGGTAGTCCCAATTTTCGCCATTTCACGCAGGTATTCTTCTAGTTCTGAGGCAGATAGGTCAGGTGGGAAACGGGAGGCAAATACATGGGCCTGCCAAGATATTTTCACTGCCTTAATTGCTGTATTTGTTGCTAGCCCTAGCCGTGGTTCTCTTCTGGATGGAGGGGGGGGGGGGTTCCAAGAGTCCTGTTTCCTTTCCTGACGCAAACCCCTTTTACTAACAGATAGATTATCCATATAAACACTGAATAACATTAACATTGCTATTTTTCATTACTTGTATTTTTTATTTGTAGTCTATTTTTGTGTTTGTAGTTTTTACTGGTAATATTTATTATATACTGTATATTACATGGTTAGTCCTTTTTAACAAACTTTCTCATCATTCTTATAAGGAACTATGATTTACTGTTTTAAGTCATTCTATTTTAGGTTAATTCAGAGCCATTCTCTGTGACCAATGGAAAGGATACTATCCCCCTACTTATTCAATGTTTATGTGGATAATCTATCTGTTATGCTGAACACCTGTAAAATAGGCTGCTAATTGATACAATGATTGTTAATCATCTGATGTATGCAAATGGGTACTAGGGCAATTGCGTCCTGGTCAAGTGCGTCCCGGACAAATGCGTCCCGGTCATTGGCGTCCCTGGACAATTGTGTCCCGGACAATTGCGTCCCGGACAATTGCGTCCTGGACAATTGCGCACTTCTCCAACTACTACAGTATATGAAGTTTATTTATTAGAGAAGTGAATAGAAAGTTAGTATCGGAATTTCAAATATACTTTTCATTTTAACCTATTAAACTTGTTATATGTTCATAAGTTTTGTTCGAAACTGTTCTCTAAAACTTTATCCAGCATCAGCAACATCATTGTCAAATTTTATGGGTTACGTCCACTTAAGATAAAGTTAGTTTCGTTAGTTTTAACGAAAATATCACAACGTAACCTAACCAATCGTCAAGGGCATACAGTTGACCCAACTGGGCATTCAATTAATCTAACCGGGCATTATATCCCATACAAAATTACAATAACAAACATACTCGTCCCTCGTCATTGGCGTCCCTGGACAATTGCGTAGGTGAAGTCACAATGAACTTTCTATTCACTTCTCTAATAAATAAACTTCATATAGTAGTTGGGGAAGTGCGCAATTGTCCGGGACGCAATTGTCCGGGACGAAATAAAACCGGACGCAATTGTCCAGGGACGCCAATGACCAGGACGCATTTGTCCGGGACGCACTTGACCAGGACGCAATTGTCTTGTCACCGTCGCTTACATCTCATCTCACTATAATACTTGAAAGAATAGTTAGACAGAAAATCTATGGCTTTATGGAAACTCAAAAATTAAATGATTACCAACATGGGTTTCGGTCAGGCAGATCATGCCTATCACAACTAATGGAACACTACAACAACATTGTTGATGCACTGGGAAGTAATGTAAACTATGATGTAATATATACAGACTTTGCCAAAGCGTTCGACAAGTGTGACCATGGAATCATAATACATGAACTGAAGTATATGGGAATAACAGGAAAAGTAGGGAAATGGATATATAATTTCCTTAGTGAGCGGCGGCAAGTCGTTACAGTACAAGGAGCATCTTCATCAGAATCAGAGGTCCTCAGTTCAGTACCACAAGGAACAGTATTAGCTCCAATACTCTTCATAATCATGCTAACTGACATAGATGAGGACGTTACCAGAGACAGCACAGTAACATCCTTTGCTGATGACACAAAGTTCAGTAAAAAAATAAGAAACCCAGACATGAACCGACATCTGCAAGTGGACGGATGACAACAATATGAAGTTTAACACTGAGAAATTTCAGCTGTTACGGTACGGAAAAAGAGAGGATCTAAAATCCATGGAATATTATACCCCAGATGGACAGGAAATTCAGAGAAATTCTAAAGCAAAAGACTTAGAGGTTGTAATGACTGATGATGCGAAATTTGAAACACAAAATAAGATGACTGTAAACAGAGCAAAGAGAGTAACTGAGCAGTGGGCAGATACTGAGCACCTTTAAACGAAGGATAGGAATATAATGATTCCCCTACTGAAAACACTGATCATACCCCAATTGGAATACTGCTCGGTCCTAACATGCCCATATAAAAAAAGAAGACATTAGACAGCTAGAAGGATTCAGAGAAGCTTCACAGCCAAGATCAAGGAGTGCAAAGAACTATATTACTGGGAAAGGTTACGCGAACTAAACCTATATTCACTGGAAAGGAGAAGAGAGACACACACCATTATTTACACCTGGAAAATAATAGAGAAACTAGTCCCTAATCTTACTCTGAACCCTGTAACTCCCCAAACAACGGTGGAAAGTAGAAAAGGAAGACTGTGTCGTGTTCCCAAATTAAAGGCTAGACAGGGAACATCCTTAACCCTGAAAGAAAATAGTTTTGTTGTGAGAGGACCGAAACTGTTTAATCAGCTGCCCAAAGACTTAAGGAACACGAATGGGGTTACAGTGGACATCTTCAAAAGAAGATTAGACGCATGGCTCAGAACAATCTCCGATGAGCCGGGCGTACCTGGCTCTGTGAGGTGGAGAGTAGAAGAAACCAACTCACTACTTCACCAGGTCAACTGGTCAGCTCGAGAGGAGGGCGCCAAGCTTGACCTTCGTGAAACGAGGAATCATCGCGCTGAACAGTTGAAAGGTTGAAAGTTCTTATTTCTCCATCTGTTAAAAATGGGCTCAGCACACTTTTGAAGGTGTGTGAAAGGTATGGGAAGGATAACGACATAAAATATAATCCTGCTAAAAGTCATGTTATGATTATGAGGACCAAGGCCTCCAAGTATATAAAATTTCCTGAATTCCAATTGAATGGTATGGTGCTGTCAGAAGTGACCCAGACTAAGTTTCTTGGCCACATACTAACGGATAGTCTTTCAGATGACTGTGATATTCTAAGCCTAAGGCAATGTAGACAATTATATGCTCAGGGAAATACTTTGGTTAGAAAATTTCATATGTGGACATTAAATGCTAAGTTGATTTTGTTCAAAAACTTTTTGTACTCCAATATATACAGCTCATTTGTGGTGGAACTACAGGATGTATAATTTGAGGAAATTATATGTTGCATATGATAATATTTTTAGGAGTTTATTAAGAACTCCAAGATTTATAAATGGTGCTCCTTCTAGTGTTAGTATGCTGTTTGTAGTCAATAAGGTGCCTAACTGTGCCAGCGTCATTCGCAATTTTGTATTTAGATTTATCACTAGGTTTGGTGAGTCAGTCAATAAGACAACAGAAGCTAGGTTTAGTGGACTGGTCTCCGATATATTTCATAAATCTCAAATCTGGAAGCATTGGCGTAGGCAATTGTATGTTCATTATACACAGTGATTCACTGGCCTACTTAGTCAATGGCTCAATGCTCCAGACAACTATCTCTTAATCGTCTATGGACCTCTTGTATAATGTTTGTACCTGTTGAGTCTGAAATAAAGTTTGTTTGTTTGTTTGTATACAGTACTGTACTAGAAATTTTAAGGTAAAATATATTAGTTACTCCTTTAAAATGTAATATAATATTATAAATTCTTTCCTTTGAAATTTTATATTAATGCAACAATATATTTGAAATTTTAACTTTAATTTTTTAAATAAATTAAGAACAGAATTTCATTAGTAATTTTTTCCATTTGTCAAATTCCAGAATACTTTAGACCAAAGGTTTCGTATATTGTTTTCTAGTTTTTTATGGGAGAAATTGCCCGATTAATACATTTATATAAATGCTTTATAAGTTTTACTGTAATTTGTGTTTTACTGTGGGCAATTTAAGAAGTGTGCATATAGCTGAACTCACTAACGGTTAAAAAAATAGCTGTATCAATTAGTATTATGTACGAGTATATATATACCTATGTCACATACCTATGTCACCGAGCTGTGTGGGCAGTTCCCCACGTACAAAAAGATTTCACACACCTACTAAAATAAAATAAGAGCATGTGCATACGCATACGAGTATATATGTATGAACATATACATTATCACTTTATCTTTCCTGAATACTTACGTATTATCGGGACTACCAAACTGTTTATTATGTATTTTCGCTCTCGTCATTTTCGTTTAAACTAACGAAAATATCACAACTTAACCTAACCACTCATCAAGGGCGTACATTTGACCTAACCGGGCATTCAATTAACCTAACAGGTTAATATTGGTTATTTCACCTAAATATCTTCTGATCTTTTCGTATTAGGTAATCTCTCTCACATTTCGGGCAAGTTAAGCATGAGAGAATAAGGCCGTAATTGATAAAAACATCCAGTGCTTTGTCTTCATCTAGTATTATCGGGACTACCTATGAAAAACACATTTTCCGTTTTAAGCGATTTTATTCATTGTGGATAATATAATATGTGCCCGGTTAGGTCAACTGAATGCCCGGTTAGGTTAATTGAATGCCCCGTTAGGTCAACTGTACGCCCTTGATCAAGAGCGTAACTAGCTTTCAAAAGTTGGTGGGGACAACTATAATGATGAAAAATCCTGCGATGAATTTCTGTGCTGCTATCCTGTAGGTAATGTGTTTGCGACCAAACTGATGCTCTTAAAATACTATGATTTAGAGAATGATCTATATTTATGATAGTAATAGGAAAATCAAAGAAGCATTTTCACAACTACCTTATGTATATCAAGTATATACTTAACATTAAAGGAAAACAAGATGAGCAATAATTAAAGTAAAAAATAACTAGATATCTCCTTAAAGTATCTATCACTGCAGTATTAGTACTGAATCAGTAATACTTTCCAGCATATTAATAGGACTAGTATAATTAAAGATTTACTCATCATAGATTATTTCAAGAACTAAATATTTTCCGTCACGTAAGCTAACATAGATCAAAAGGTGGGGGGGACAAAACCTATATTATCCCCCTCAGTTCAAAAGTTGGGGGGGGACATGTCCCCCCCGTCCCCCCCGTTAGTTACGCCTCTGCCCTTGATGAGTGGTTAGGTTAAGTTGTGATATTTTCGTTAGTTTAAACGAAAATGACGAGAGCAAAAATACATAATAAACAGTTTGGTAGTCCCGATAATATGTAAGTACTAGGGACAGTCTAGGGTGTCAATTTTGTCAACTTTTTTCAAATCAATTTTGGTAGTGAAAATATAGTCTTTTCATGTCAAAACTTGAAATTGGCCAACCAAAATGAAATAAAATAACCCTTACCTACAGCAATTTTACCTTAAAGTTTCAGAAATTGACTCTTTTACTAAATAATAGGACATAAATTGATTAACTATTCATCTGTCACAGAATTATCCCACTGATCGCATATGGAGTGTTTTCAAGGTCATATAGTTGTTATACAATGTATAAGTCACAACATGAATAGAACTGTCCCTCACTCTCAGTCCTCAGTTGCCTCTTAGATGTCATAGACGGTGGTTTGCTGTTATTGCTCTTGTACCTACTTCATAGTTATTCTACTAGACGAATACTACAGTTTAACTGTAAGTATGGATTATTGATTATTACAATTATTTATTATTATCATATTCTTCTGTCTAATTATGTTGTAATCCCATGAAATATTTTTTTATTGAATTTTAGAACATCGAATGACTAAACTTTGAAACATCGTAATTGATATAAAATACTTAAATGTTTTTCTTTCTTTTCAGATATTCCTAAGATGCCAAAATTGAAGACAAGAGGTCAGTCGTCATGCCACTTGAGCCTGTTAGTCGGTACAGGCAAGGAGCTTCCCGTATCAGAACTACCAACAGTGCGAGACACGCTGAGACTAGGGTTACTCCTTCGTGAACAAAATACAAAGGATAGAAGGAACTACACAGAGAAAGAGCTCATAAGGGACATGATTCCCCTCTTCTGCATCAGTGGAAAAAAGCTAATGTGTTATTCAAACCACCTGTACTCAATCAGTATAGAACTATTGAGCTAAAATTAACAAAGCTGTGGCACAAAGCAGTTGAGACATCACTTGGTAAAGGAAAACTAGCAAAGAAAAATAAATTTCTGCACACACTTGATACTCTTCTTGACATTTTTAACTGCCAGTGTCCCATAGAGTTGTGTTCTTAAGCCAATTGTTCTCCCTCATGCAGAAGAGAACCTCACCCTCACATTGATTGTCGCTGTCCTCGTGAGAAGAAGAGCCCTGTTTTGGAGCTGGCTTTCATAAAGACGCAGAGAACAAAGGCAGGAGGCCAAGGAAGTATGCAGATTGGTTTGGCAGATTATTCAGAAACCAAAAAACAGATTGTTATTGCTAAGAAAAAAGAGAAAATCCGAGAGAGGGAAGAAAGGAAGAAAAAGAAGAGTGAAGAAGCCACCCAAAGATATGAAGAGCTCTATCAGGAGGTTTCTCACTTCTTTGAAAGCTCTTCAGATGAACAGAAAGAAGCAACATCAGATGATAGCTCCAAAATGCCATTTGAACCTTCGCCGAAGAGAATGAAATACAACACTAAAGACATCTCAAACATTGCCCTTGCCAGTATTCGCCACCATATGGGGCTACGAGAGACTGCAGAGATTGCCACTGCCGCTTGGATAGATGCAGGCCTCATCAGCCGAGAGGATACATCCTTAGTGATAGATCATAATAAGATAAGAAGAGCACAAGAAAAAATAATGAAGGAAATATCTGATCAGCATGAAAAAGATTTGAAGGAGGAAGGTCTCTCTTGCCTTTTGTTTACAGATCTACAGATCTACAGAAGCTAAGGCTAACAAAGACCCTAAGATCCACTCTAAGGTTAGCCCGAGAGAAAGGAAAGAGTAGGGGGTTAAGAGAAGAGAAGAGAATAAGGGGTTAAGTAAAGAGCAACACCTATCATTCGTGGGTTAACAATCATTCAAGAAAGAGAAAAAAGACTCACCATCATCATCCGCCGGCCACTGCCGACAAGTCAGAAAAATAGTCGGAGAGAATAGGAGAGGGATGAAAGATGAAAAGAAGTGAAATAAGAACGCTTACAAACCATGCAAACACAGTCTTAACTCACAGTCATACCATGCAAACTATAAACATGCAAGAAAAGAGAGTTACAGACATGCAAAGTAAAAAAGTAGGTAAAGTTAAACAAAAAGTGGGTTAGTTTACGCTACGAGCCACATCTACGTTCGTGTTAGTCTAATTTTTTTTTTTTTTTTAATAATTTTTTTGCTGGCATCACACGCTGGCATGTCACAAGCTGGCATTCATCGTCAACAGACTCATCCTCGAGCACCACCACCAGAGCTCCTGTAGCTAACTTTGTTTTTTTATATTAAACAACGTTAATACCTTTAAAATGTCTGTCAAGAAGGTTCTTAAACATATTAACGCTGGTAGAATGAACGACTGACGCGGGAAGATTATTCCATTTATCAATTACTTTAAACGTAAAGAAGTTTTTAGCGATATTAGTAATGAAAGTCTGCCACGCAACTTAAATCCGTTATTGCGAGAATTACTATTATCGAAAGTGAACAATTTGTCAAAATTTACGTTATCGATGTTATTAACGATTTTGAAAACTTCAATAAGCTCCCCCCTTAATCTTCTAGTTTCGAGTGAATACAGGTCTAACTCTCTAATCCTATCTTCATAAGGCTTATTGCGCAATGACGGAATCAGTTTCGTGGCACGACGTTGAACCCTTTCTAACCTATCAATATCCTCACGCAAGTACGGGCACCAAAACTGAACTGCATATTCTAAATGAGGCCTGACTAGGGACTTGTAAAGGGGCAATATAATATCCTTCGATTTAAATTCGAAATTACGCGCTATGAAGCCTAACATCCTATTAGCTTTTGCGCAAGACTCCAGGCATTGGTTCCTAACCTTTAAATTCTTAGATACGCGTACGCCTAAATCTACTTCCTCGCCAACGCTCGCTAACTCCCTATCATCCATCGTGTACGTGTAATTATTGTTGCGAGAACCTATATGCAAAACTTTACATTTGTCTACGTTAAATTGCATCTGCCACTTATCTGTCCACTCCATAATCCTATTTACATCGTCTTGGATCCTATTTCTATCGTCCTCATTAACAACCTTACCGCCTATTTTAGTATCGTCCGCGAATTTTGACACGTTACTAGTCAATCCTACATCTATGTCGTTAATGTAAATTACGAATAGCAATGGGCCTAACACTGAACCCTGTGGGACACCGCTCCCTACATCTAACCACCCAGATTCACTACCATTAACTACGACCCTCTGCCTCCTAGTACGAAGCCATTCTTCTAACCAGTTAGCTACCTGACCGCGTATACCGTGCGCTTTAACCTTCGCAATTAGTCTCCTATGCGGAACTGTATCGAACGCCTTTTTAAAATATAAATAAATAACGTCAGCTGCTCTATGCCTATCGTATTCGCACACTATTTCGTTATAAAATTCTAACAAATTAGTTAAACAAGACCTATGGCGTCGAAACCCATGCTGACTACTATTAATAAAATCTCTACTTTCTAAGTGATCGATAATACGATCCCTAACTACGGATTCCAAAAGTTTACCGACAATTGACGTTAAGCTAATGGGCCTATAATTGCTAGCTACTGCGCGGTCGCCTTTTTTAAAAATAGGCGTGACGTTAGCTAATTTGAAGTCTTCAGGAATAATCCCCGTTTCGAGTGACTGATTAAAAATCTTCGTTAAGGGGCCTACGATAACTTCTTTCAAATCTTTCAAATGTCTGGGATAAAAAGCGTCAGGGCCTGGAGCCTTGCTAACTTTTAACCTATCGATATAATGCGCAATCTCAGCCTCGTAAACAGTTATTTCATCCAAAATAGTCTCGCTACTAAATGGAGGTAGAGGGAATGGACAGAAAGTTTCCCGGTCTCATTAAAGAAGAACACTAATCTGTGTGTTCCGAACCTGGTGGCCGCTATTTGTTTCATTTTGTTCCTGAAGCAGAAGTAGAAGGCAAGAAACATGCAGAGTCAATTGCTGATCAAATAAGTTGGCTTCAAGAAAGAAGACGTGACAGTTCACTGCAGGCCGTTGGTGGAGACTCAACTGCGGTGAACACTGGATGGCAGAGCGCTGTTATGACGCATTTAGAGAAAAAACTTGGAAGAAGGCTTGTTTGGACTGTATGTGATTTGCACACAGGGGAACTACCTCTTCGTCGTCTCAGCCAGGAACTTAATGGTCCTACAAAGAGCAACAACAAGTGGTCAGGCCCCCTTGGCAACATGCTAGATGAAGCAACGGAATTAGAAATAAATACAAAATTTCCAAAGGTCGAAGTAGGCCTTCCCCTTCCAGTGTTGTCTGAAGAAGTTATCAAAGACCTCAGCACGGATCAATCTTACGCTTATTGTATTGTTCAAGCAATCAGATCAGGAGAGTTGCCTCAAAATCTGGCTCTCTTGGAGATTGAACCCGTAAGTCACAGTCGTTGGTTAACTACAGCGATTCGTTTCTGCAGGATTTGGGTTTCCAAACATGCACTGAAGGGCAAAATGCTACAGAATTTGATGTTGATTGTTGAATTTATTATTGGGTTTTATCTTCCTCACTGGTTCAATGTAAAACTTAATCCAATGTGGATGGAGGCGCCCAACCACATCTTGTTTCAATTACAGCTACTGAGAACCCAAAGGAAAGTAGTGGTGGACCGTGTTACCTGTGGTGAGAAGGTCCGCTTGGTATGCTAGGCCAGAGGCAGTTTTGCAAGCAATACTCTGCAGCCAATGTACCAAAGAGCGAACTGAGGCTGTGGAAATCATTCTAAAGCTTAGAGGAACATCACTAGATGATGACCAGCTGGGAGACTGCTCTATTCAGACAAGGAAGGTACCTCCGATAAACGTCAATGCCACGAAATTGTCAGAATTAGTTAACTTGAGTTCGGAAGTTTTGGAGCCACCACTGACATGTATAACAAACAAAGTTTTAACACAACTTAAAGAGGACCCAATGTAAGTGCCAAAGTGGCCTTCTCACACTCAGAGTGTGGAGAGATGTGTGAAAATGGTCACAGAAGCAGCTAGTCAAGTTTGCAGTCACGAGAGGCGAGAAGGCTACATCAAAGCGCAAGTAGCAAGCCGAATGCTGATGTCAAGGAACCGCAGCAAAAAGGACATGACTGCATTGGTTACTTTCAAATAAAGACTCTGAATGATATCTTATTGCCACTTTAAATGTTGATAGGATGTTTGCGCACATTTGTTATTTTGTTACGAATTTACAGAAAAATGGAATTTTTGAATTAAAATTGATGTAGGTAGGAGTTATTTTTTATTGTTTTTGAAGCAAGGATATTATTTTGTATGCCAAATGATTACATTAAATTGCTACCAAATCACATGATTTTCAATTTAGTCATTTCACCCCCAAAATTGACACACCCTAGTAAGTACTCTTTCCTTTATATACATGGATGACCTTACCAATGAACTAAAGAGTGTACGCACTGGCTGTGTCAGTGGAAAAGACAAAAATAATCATTTAATGTATGCTGATGACCTTCCTCTTCTCTTACCCTCTCCCCAGGGGCTGAGAGTACTATTAGAGATATGTGAACAATATGGTATAGAAAATGACATCACCTATAATCAGAGATGGGCAGTAACGCGTTACATGTAACGACGTAACAAAAGTAACGAGTAACGGTAACGCCTGAAAGATTTTCAAGTGTATCAATGTAACGGTAACGCTTTGCAAATTTTTTATTAATGTAACGGATTTTGTCGTTACTCGTTACATGTATAAAGCTTATAAACCCAAGAAAAAGTTGGTACACACGGAAATTATGAAAAAAACTTTCGATCAAAATTTAACTAACTCGCTTGAAACTGCTGTAAAGAAAATAGTAAGAATTTTTAAATCAAAACGTGTATCTTCGCCGCTGACATGTTCAGCTTCATAGTCATAAATAATGTTGAGCGTCATATTCTCTTATTACCCTATTGTGTTTGTGATCGGTGTTCTGTTTACATGTACCATAAATTATAACAAAATCGGTACCATGTCGATGACAATAACAGACATTCATTTACTCTTTAACAAATTTTATTTTTAACAACTACTGAATTAGTTCCATACACGTGCTTGCACTGACGAGTGGCATTTTTTTATTTTATTGGATTCAGAATCCCAGCTGAGCCGTGAACGGCCAAGCTCTGAAGGGCCAGTTTAACCTACAGCCCAAGTTAAGCTAGATTAAAAACTTACGGACTTGAGGTTCTATTAGGTCCTACCTCAGGGTTGCTGACTCAATGTGGGCCTACCTTAGGCCTCAGTTGCATAAAATTAAGATAAAAAACAAAAGGGGCACTATTTATGGTCTTCTTTCTAAACCTTGCAACAACAAAAACACAACCTGCACGATGCAACAATCTTGTATCTAAACAACCAAACTGAATTGCAAGAGATCTCTCTATAAGACCACGCCCTGTAAGTGCCGCATTCAACAAACGAGTAGGACAGGACGCGCAGCGCCCAAAAAAAATGATGCCACAAGAGTGCCCAAACAATGATGCCACAAGAGCTCAAAAATGCTAGCTCTAAATTAAGTGAATTTTTCACCAACCTTACAATTATTTGATGGATATACAGGGTGTTTCAGGAGGAAAGGTCAATACTTCGGGAGGTAATAGTATCGGTCATTGTGAGAAAAAAAGTTCATTTGAACATGTGTCTAATTCTGAATGGTTACGGAGATAGAGCTGTTTGAATCTGATGCGCGCGCAGCTCTTCCTCCCCCTTCCCTCCCCTATAACCTTGAACCATGTAAGCTGTAATGTAAGCATGTAACATAAGTCAATCGACAGCTGACTGTTGTGAGTGACATTGTTTGGTGTTTGAAGCAGTGTTAAGAATGCCACACACCTTCACACATGCCGAATATGCAGATATGGTGTATGTCTACGGTTTTCGCAATGGAAGGGCAACGGCTGCTGTGGCAGAATACCGTCGACGGTTTCCGAACCGCAGAATTCCGGATCGAAGAGTGTTTACCAGGGTTTTCAACACATTGCGTGAGATTGGTACACTTCCCAGCGCTCATGTTTCATCTGAACGTGAAGGTCAAGATGTGGATGAAGTGGAAAACATTCTTCAGTTGGTAGAGCGTAGTCCTACTACTAGCTCACGAAGAATTTCTACACGGCTCGGTGTACCACACACAAGAGTATGGCGAACATTACGTGAGGAAGGATTGCATCCATATCATGTACAGCGTGTACAACACCTTCAACCAGGAGACGCTGCCATGCGACTGGAATTTTGTCATTGGGTAAATGCTAATCGCCGAGTGCTTCGATTAATACTGTTCACCGATGAAGCTACTTTCACCCGTGACGGTATCAACAACACTCGTAACTCTCATTGGTGGTCAGACGAAAATCCAAATGCCACTGTGGAAACAAATTTTCAACATCGCTTCTCTGTCAATGTGTGGTGCGGTATCATCGATGATCAGCTGATTGGCCCTGTTACTTTAGAGAATCGTCTTACAGGACAAAGTTACCTAGAATTTCTGCAAAATGAATTGCCAGGACTATTGGAGGATGTTCCTTTGACTACACGCGCTGGTATGTACTTTCAGCATGAGGGAGCTCTTCCACATTCTACCCGTCTGGTGATGCAATACCTAAATCAAACTTTGCCTGGTCGATGGATCGGCCGCGGTGGTCCCATTCAATGGCCACCAAGGTCTCCAGACCTCTCTCCGTTAGATTATTGTTTGTGGGGGTGGATGAAAAGTCAAGTTTACAAAAGAAAGGTGGATACACGAAACGAATTGCTCGCCCGCATTTTGGATGCTGCTGCCCGCATAAAGGAACGTCAAGATCAACTCAGACGAACAACACGCGATCTTCGCACACGAGCTGCAAAGTGCATTGAGGTTGACGGTGGGATTTTCGAAAACGTATTGTAAACTGTAACAAATTTGTCATTTCTGTATCTGCTACCATTCAAAATGTTTGAACATTAAATGTTAGAAACAGTAATTGGTTTCTCTTTCTTGATTATTTATCATTAACAATGCTTTTGTATTTGTAGATTCAAACAGCTCTATCTCTGTAACCATTCAGAATTAGACACATGTTCATATGAACTTTTTTCTCACAATGACCGATACTATCACCTCCCGAAGTATTGACCTTTCCTCCTGAAACACCATGTATATACACCTTAACTTAATATATACAAGCAATGCTGCATCAATCAGCTTAGTCATCATATCGCCTTGGGACAACAATGGCTCTTCCTCTTCTAGATTTTCTAACACTCCCCACCGAAGAGGCATTGTTGTCATTACCTTCTGCAAATTTAGCCAAGCCTTCTCCATGAGGCTGTAACTCAAATGTTTCATCTTGACTATCCGTGGTTTTACTGATTTCTAAAGCATAAAGTTTTTGTATAGGTGTCTTTAATTTCCCTCCTGAAGTCTTTACCAGTGCAGACCTAACTAAATTATCTTTGCCAACAAACAACTCTTCAATTATGCCAAGCTTCCAGCATTGCCTTGGTCTTTCATACCCAATCATTACCACTTCTCCCACCTTGATACAATTTGCATTGGAGCCCTTTACATTGCCTGATGGGTAATAATTGAGTTCTGGCAAGTATTCTATCTGCCACCTCTTCCATAACTGATCTTGTAGCTCTTCAAGGTACTTGAACCTTCTGGTTAACTCTTCTTGAGTGCTCTGGATAGGCTGTAAGTCTTCTGGCAAACTGGGACTTGATGTTAATCGTTTACCACAAAGAAAATTATTTGGTGTCAATGGCCCTGCATCCTGCATACTGTTATAAACAAAGGTGATAGGCCAACTGTTCACCATTGCTTCTACTTCACACAAAACAGTGCAGAATTCTTCTTTGCTCAAATGAGCATTAGCTAAAAGTTTCTTTAATGGACACTTTACACTTCTCACTAGCCTTTCCCAAGATCCTCCCAACCATGGTGCTCTCTCAACAATAAACTCCCACTGTACCACATGGTGTTAAAAGTAGGATTGGAATCTCTTCTCTTTTAGCAAGGACCAAACTTCTTGGAGTTCCTTTGCAGCCCTTTTGAAGGTTTTTACATTATCCGATATGATTTTATTTGGGAAACCCCTTCTGTTCACAAACCTTTTAAAGGCCAAAAGAAATACATCACTACTTAAGTTGCTTACCAACTCCAAATGGATTGCTCTGGTGGTAGCACATGTGAAAGACATATATAACCTTTGTTAGACTCCCCTTGCTCATACGCATAGACTGGACCTGCGAAATCTACTCCCACTACATCAAATGGGGAAGTATAAACACACCGTTCTCTTGGAAGTGGAGCCACCTTTTCATAATAAGGCTTTGCACCTCAACGCTTGCAAACCACACATTTATGCAAGACCTTATTTAGTACTTGTCTAATTTTGGGAATCCAAAACTGTTGTCTGATCTCTATTATCACTTCTCTAACTCCAGCATGTAACAACTTATGATGAGTATCCAGGATCAAAAGTTCCACAAAGTGCCCCCCAGAAGGTAACAAAATTGGATGTCTTTTCTCCTCTGGAAGCCCAGAAAACTGTAGTCTACCTCCTACTTTCAATAAATCCTGATCCAAAAACACATCTAAACCCTTAAGAGCAGAATGTGTTGGTAGAACCTGTAATGGACGGCTGGTGAGCAATTCCCTCTCTTCACCAAATTTTTCCTTCTGCACATATACCACCCAGTATTGCCTGGCTTGCTGAATCTCCTTACTGTTCAGAATTCCTTCCCTTCTTGTTTCTCTCTTAATATTGTCTGTAAATCTATATGCCCATGCTGTCACTCTTAACAGCCTTTTCAGACTGCTAATGTCCTCAAGCCTCAATATGGGGTCCTGCTGCATAACTTCACAACTGTTCACAGTGCATTTTCTCATTTCACTCACCCATTCTTCTTGAGCCTGACATTCTCCTACAATAGGCTGATTAGAAGGCCAGTTTTCACTTCCAAGTTTTAGCCACTCTGGCCCATTCTACCACAAACTTGACTGTGCCAGATCTTTCACTGAAATTCCTCGTGTTGGTAAATCATCTGGGTTTTGAGTGCCGGGACAATGCTTCCATTGCTTGGGATCTGTGTGTGCTTGAATTTCCTCCACCCTATTGGCAAAAAATGGTTTCCATTTCCTTGCCTGGCTTCTTAAGCAGTGCCAAACTATAGTGGAGTCTGTCCAATAATAGCTTGGAATTTCATAAAGGGCCAAAGACTTTTGCACTGTAACTGCAAGCCGACTAGCAATGACTGCACCCATCAATTCCAACCTTGGAATAGAAAGCCTTTTCAAAGGTGCTACTCTGCTCTTTGCAGCAACCAACCTGCAACTTACTTCCTCTTTGAATGTGCCTCTTATATAAATACAAGTTGCATAGGCTTCCTCACTTTCATCACAAGAGATGTGCAGCTCCAAATTGTCTGGACTATTGTTCAACTCCCCAAAGTACCATCTTGGGATTTCAATGTCTCCAAGATGTGCCAATTCTTTGAACCAATATTTCCACCTTACCACCATATGATCAGGTAACTCTTGGTCCCAACGAAGTCCAATTTCCCAAAGGCTCTGAAACCAAATTTTTTACTTTATCAGAAATGGAGCCAGGAATCCAAGAGGATCAAAGACCTTCGAAGCCAAACTAAGAGCTGTACGTTTTGTCCACCTTGTCGCATTCTCAGCCAGCTCTACTAAAGATTTCCCATTGAAGGTAAACAAATCTTCTCCTTGCTGCCAAACCATGCCTAGCACCTTTGTGTCTATTGCCCACAACTCCTTAATACCAGAATCCTCAATACTTTCTGCTGCATCAGGTCCTACACAGGACTGACTCATAAACTCTTGTATTTGAGAATGATTGGTCTGCCATTTTCTAAGCTCCATGCCAGCCTCCCTCATTATAGCTCTAGCCTCCATGAATATCTGTTTAGCCATTTCTGTATTATCCACTGAACACAGCAAATCATCAACATAAAAAAATTTTCTTATGTGTTCAATAGTATTAGGATAGACTTCAGAATATTTCTTAAAATGGTACTGCATAGTAGCTGCCAACAGAAATGGACTAGAGCTGAGGCCAAACAACACTGACTTCATTCTATATGCTTGAACCTTAGGTTCATTTTCCAACAAGTCTTTCGTATCCACCCACAGATACCTTACTGCATCTCTGTCCTCTGGTTTTAACTTTATCCGCAAAAAGGCTTGCTTCACATCTGCAGTCAATGCTACTCTACCAAACCTGAATCTCAGTAACAAGGAAAATAAATCTGCATTTAAATTTGGCCCAGTATCCAAACAGTCTTTCAAGGACACACCATCTTTGTCCTTGGCTGAGCCATCAAAAACTACCCTCAGTTTGGTGGTGGTTTTGTCTCGCCATACCACTGCATGGTGTGGCAGATAATGTGCCTCCTGGCCCACCAGCTCACCTTGCACCCTTTCAGCATAGCCCTCCCTTATATAGCTTAGGATGGCCTCATTGTATTCAATTAACAACTCCTCATTTTTTCTTAGCCTGTACAATGAAGTCTCCAACCTCCTATTAGCTAGCTGAAGATTTGAACTGGGTTTGCAAGAATCCTTCCAAGGGAGGCCAACTTCGTAGCAACCATCTCTAAACCCAATCCCTTTTTTAAATTGCTCTAAAATATCACTGTTCACTGTACTTGCCTGCTTCTCCTGTTTGTCCTTTATGCCAATGGATTCAAGTTCCCTAAAGGCTTTCAAATGCCTTTCCAAACCATGGCTGTTCTCCTCAATCTTAACAAAAAGAGTTTTAACCTCCATTTCATTGCAATAGCTACCATGTAGCATCCAGCCTAGCTTACTTTCAATAGCTACCGGACCTCGAGATGTGCGGACAATATTACCAGTGATGAAGTCCCAATAATAGTCAGCTCCAATCAAAAGACTAATATCTTCTGTTCCTTCAAACTTATTACGCTATTGCCCAAATTAATTCCTTTAACTTGCAATTCTTGGACACATGCCATATCTAAACAAGTAGTGACTGGAGCACAAAGTTCCTCAATCTCTACAGCTTGGGCCTTGATAGTGGGACTTTGTGGTAACAACCCCTTAACCAGAACTTCTACCTTCTTAAATTTGGTTCGGTTTTGAACGGAACCCCCAAACCCAGAAATTCTTAAATTTTCCCTCTTAAGTTCTTTAAACTTCAATTTTCTGGAAATTCTGGTCTTAATAAAGCTACACTGGCTATCACTATCAAACAACACTCTTACAGTAGCTTCTCCATCATTCCCAATTAATAATGCTGCAGCTGTTTGCAATAATCCTCCTTTACTTTTACTCTCTTTCATAGCAGTGGCATGTGCCACTGATGTCTCTACTTCTGGGGTAGGCCTACTAGGAGTGTTTTCACACAATAATGGCTGATGCCGGCCGTGGCATTTTTTGCACAAAATTTTAAACTTACAAAACCTTGCTCTGTGACCTTTCAAAAAAACATTTAAAACATGCTGTGGACTTAGTTAGCCTGTCCTTTCTCTCCTCAAAGGGTAAAGCCTCAGCCACCTCACATTTATATGACTTGTGGTTGCCTTCGCAAAATATGCATTCCTTGATCCCCTTTAACGTATTCTCAGAGGATGCATGTAGAGCTGACACTGTACCTGGGCTATTCCTTTTTGTAGAAACTTTGGTGCTGTGCCTGCCTTTGTCCCCTTGTTTAACACCCCACTGTGCAAACTCAATTCCCTCTCGTCTTGCTAATTCTGTGCCTAAAAGACTCAACATCTGCTGAAGGGGGATGTACACATGTTCTGTAGAGTGCCCCCTACTTAATTCAAGCAAAATTGAGCTAGGCAATTTAGACTCTAGTATAGTGACCAACATTATACCATACCTTCCATTCCTACACCCAAGTTGTCCAGGGACCTAGTTCTAACTTCAAATTCATCATATAACTGCCGTAACTCCTTGACACTATTGGGATTATTAACAGGAGGTATAGCTAAAGGTTCGCGGAGGTGGCTTTTAATTAAGATCTCTGGCTTACCAAACCGTTTCTTTAATATATCCCAAGCCACATTATAATTAGCCTCTGTTAATGCTAATCCTGCTATTGTCTTTGCTGCCTCCCCTTCCAAGAGGGACTGCAAATAATTAAACTTCTCCACCGCACTTAACACTTGACTAGAATGAACTGCTGATTGAAAACTGTCTGCCCATCCTTGCCCTTCCTGAATACTCCCAGAAAATGTTTTGAGTACAAGTCTCAGTAATTGAACTGCAGATCTGTTAACCTTAACTTCACAAACACCATTTGTTGAGGGTTGTGTTTCATTAAGGACCTGGTCTCTAACTGTACTGAGCTGCTAAACTCTTTTGCTCTGTGGCATACTTTAATTATATCATCAATAATCTCTTCATAGTAAATTATGTTATTTTCTATTTCATCCTCTTATATAAGAGCCTCAATTTTAACATTTACTTCGCTTAGAGCAACCTTTTTTAGTTTCTATGGAAAACTATGCAGTCACTATGCTTAAATCCTCTTGCTCTATGGCAGAATCTATAGTGGCAATGACCTTTGTAATTAGACCTTTGTAGGCGCTTCTCCTTTTTTTAAACTTGTTGAATTCAGCTGCACTCATCTTCAATGCACACAAAAATTGGGCTCAATGCCAAATAAGCTGAATTGGCAAAAATACTTAACCAAACTGATCAAACTCAAATTTTGCTTTTTTTCAAATGAATTGAATTGCTTGGTTGGGGTACTGACCAACCACCAGTATGGAATACTAAATTTTTCACCCAAGTAACTGGCGCACTGAAGTCTGCAACCTTCGCCTACGAATAATAAACCAAAACTAACCAAACCGGTAAAAATGTAGGCCCAAAACAACGACAGACGAGTGGCCAAGTTTCGCAATTGGGCGACCAAACTTTCTACCCTGGGACCTTAACTCACTTATGCTCAACCCGTCTAGGCCTAACTTGGGCTACAATTTGCACAATCAGAACTTTGCCGAAAAATAGTCACTGACTCAGTCTTGGGCTAGAATCCGGTTCCGAAAGATCATGTTATTTTTTTTATTTTATTGGGTTCAGAATCTCAGCTGAGCCGTGAACGGCCAAGCTCTGAAGGGCCAGTTTAACCTACCGCCCAAGTTAAGCTAGATTAAAAACTTACGGACTTGAGGTCCTACCACAGGGTTGCTGACTCGATGTGGGCCTACCTTAGGCCTCAGTTGCATAACGTTGAGATAAAAAACAAAAGGGGCACTATTTATGGTCTTCTTTCTAAACCTTGCAACAACAACACAACCTGCACCATTGCACGATGCAATGATCTTGTATCTATGCAACCAAACTGAATTGCAAGAGAGCTCTCTATAAGACCACACCCTGTAAGTGCCACATTCAACAAATGAGTAGGAAGGACGCGCAGCGCTCCCAAAAAATGATGCCACAAGAGTGCCCAAACAATGATGCCACAAGAGCCCAAAAATGCTAGCTCTAAATTAAGTGAATTTTTCACTTACCTTACAATTATGAGATGGATATATTATATATATACGCCTTAACTTAATATATACAAGCAATTCTGCATCAATCAGCTTAGTCATCATATCGCCTTGAGACAACAATGGCTCTTCCTCTTCTAGATTTTCTAACACAGGGAAATACTTTGGTAAGAAAATTTCATATGTGTACATTAGATGTTAAGTTGATTTTGTTCAAAACTTTTTGTACTCCAATGTATACAGCTCATTTGTGATGGAACTACAGGATGTATAATTCGAGGAAATTATATGTTGCATATGATAATATTTTTAGGAGTTTATTAAGAACTCCAAGATTTATAAATGGTGCTCCTTCTAGTGTTAGTATGCTGTTTGCAGTTAATAAGGTGCCTAACTGTGCCAGCGTCATTCGCAATTTTGTATTTAGATTTATCATTAGGTTTGGTGAGTCAGTCAAAAAGATAACAGAAGCTATGTTTAGTGGACTGGTCTCCGATATATTTCATAAATCTCGAATCTGGAAGCAGTGGCGTACTAAGGGGGTTGCGAGGGGGGCGGTCCACCCCGGGTGACAGCCAGGAGGGGGGTGTCATCGGGAGAGTTGAAATACCAGTACAAGTTTTCAAACCAAATGAAAAATTCGCCAAAGTAAGAAAAAAAAATTTAAAATGTTCAAACTATTACAACAGCTTAATATTAATTTCCACTATAAAATAAATTTTTATTTTTATTGACAATACAAAATTTACAAACGAAAAATTAAATATTTGATAAAAATTACATCGAAAGGCGAACGTTTGTTGACGTTTTAGTCATCAGTTTGTTGAGCATAGCCAGCTGGCTGCAACTGACATTCCAAGTTTTGTTCACTTGACACTATGACTCCACATACATGAGGTATGTTTCATTAAATAATTATGATAAAGCATAAAGTGCTGGTGTTTATAACAATATCATGGTACTTATACCAGTGTCCAGTAATTTTTGACAATGTGGTATCATACGTAGTGATGTTTAAGTGTTTATAAATGCATCGTCGTGATGTTATAATACCCGGTAAATGCATTGTGGAGAGGGCCATTCATTATACAACTACAAATAGGGGGGGAACAGAAATGGTGACCCCCAGTTTTCTGGTCTTTAAAAGTTGCTATCATACAAAAGAAGTAAAATGAACCATATTTCACAAATATCTGATGTCATTAACCCCCCTGTACATGCCCTCTGAAGTTTTGCTGATATTAACAATAAAAATTATTAGCCACTTTATCTGGGTTTGTTAAAAACATCCTATTAAATTGCTATGACATCAATATTCACATCATAAATTTAGTTAACTGAATTGTTTGCTGATGCTAAATAACAATATTATCCACAAAAACTTATTATTTGCCATTGATTACACCGGTCTGCATGAAAATCGATTTCTTTATTTTGAGTTGTGATTCTGAAGCAGTTCGCTGCGCTGAATTAAAAAATGCTACCAGTTTTTTTCTATCACCCACAGTTTTAAAGTTATTAGCAAAACAATTTTGGGGCGTTTTGTAATTTTTTACCTTTTTTATTTTTAATTAATTTCGTTTTTTCATATTTTTCAGATAGATAATTCTAACATTACGTCTTTAAAATTTTAATAATGGCTTCTAGAGGATGTTGTTGTAAAACAAAGGACAAATGTAATGACCTTCATTAAGAGAGCTTATCATGCTTATTTTGGAATTAAATTAGGAGACCAAGACAAAAGTTGGGCTCCACACAAGGTTTGTCTTACATGTGTTGCGGCACTAAGGAATTGGAGCAAAGGTAAAAAGAAAAGTTTGCCATTTGGGATCCCTATGGTATGGCGCGAGCCTAGAAACCATACCGACGACTGCTACTTCTGTTCTTGCAATGTTAAAGGTTATAATGCAAAGAATAAAGAGAGCCTTCAATACCCAAGTCTTCCATCTGCAATAAGGCCGGTACCCCATGGTCCAGAAGTTCCTATTCCCCGCCCACCCGAGAGTCTGGATCAATACAATTCAGATTCTGATTCAGCTCCAAATCCAGACAATGATGATGTTTATGAACAGCCAACAGCTGACCGAGATCCTCCTAAACCATTAACCCAAGCCGAACTAAATGACTTAGTCAGGGATTTGAATCTGCCTAAGGACTCTGAAGAACTTTTGGGGTCTAGACTGCAGGAGAACAATTTATTGGCATCCGACACATACTTCGCTTGGTACAGAAATCGTGAGAAAGACTTCGTGCCTTTTTTCGAAGAAGATGGTCCCTTGGTATTTTGCAAGGACATCACAGGATTAGTGTGCAAGCTAGGCATCGAATACCAAACCAGTGACTGGAGGTTGTTTATAGATTCCTCTAAAACCAGTCTAAAAGGAGTGTTACTGCACAACGGTAACAAATATGCATCAATCCCAGTGGCCCATTCTACTCATTTAAAAGAGATCTATGATAACATGAAACTGCTTCTGGAAAAAATTCAGTATCAAAATCACAGATGGATATTGTGTGGGGATCTCAAAGTCCTTTGCATGTTACTTGGGCAGCAATCAAGATACACTAAGATGCCATGTTTCATCTGCGAATGGGATAGTCGAGCACGTGACCAGCACTGGAAGAGGAAAACTTGGCCTCCTAGAGAGAATCTTACCCCAGGATCAAAGAACATTTTACATGAACATCTAGTTGAACCAAATAAAATCCTCCTACCACCCTTGCACATTAAGTTAGGCTTGATGAAGCAGTATGTCAAAGCATTGAATAGAGAAGGTGAGTGTTTCAAGTACATTTGTTCAAAATATCCAAAGATTAGCTACGAGAAAATAAAGGAAGGTGTTTTTATAGGTCCTCAGATTAGAAAGTTATTGACAGACGATCATTTCCTGAACACAATGACCAATAAAGAAAAAGAAGCATGGCTTGGTTTCAAAGATGTTGTTGAAAACTTGTTTGGAAACTACAAAAGCCAAAATTATGAAAGACTGGTGGAAAATATGCTTAAAAAGTTTTGCGCCTTAGGCTGCAACATGAGCCTGAAAGTTCACTTCTTATTTTCGCATCTTCACCGTTTTCCCAAAAATCTCGATGTCAGTGAGGAGCAAGGGGAACGATTTCACCAGGACATCAAAACCATGGAAAGAAGATATCAAGGAAGATGGCATACAAATATGATGGCGGATTACTGCTGGTGTCTGCAACGAGATCAGCCTAACGCACAGCATAAGAAAACATCAAAGAAGCACCGGTTTAGTCGTCATTAGTCAGATCTACCTTCGTAGTCTTAAGTCTTTGGAATAAGTCCTGAAATGTTTGCAAGTAAAGAAGGTAAATATATTTTGTTTCTTTCAGTTATTTTTTTATTCTTTCATAAACAAGCAATATGCTTGTCCAAGAGCTAGGAGCTATTTAATTCTGCTTTAATTAGGTTTTACTCTATCACCTAAAGATTTCGTACTACAAGGGGTGTTGTAATACCTCATCTGTCCCCAAATGTTAACCACCCATTGATGGGAGGGGAGAGAGTATTTTGCTGGGAACGGGAGTGGTTGTTATATATATTTACCCAACATTATTATGTAAGCGTTACTGTAGTCTATAACAACAAAATTTATGGTTTAGCATGTGCAATCCAATGTTGGTCTCGATAAGATGGTTCACATTTGGGGATAAATGGGGGATTTATAACACACCCTGTAGTAAGGAAACCATACGTGATAGGGAAAAACTAACTATATTTTTTAGATCAGCGCACTCAAATTATATAGAATCACCAACTAGTTTGTAAAAATTGATCGACAAGTTTTCAAATGTGTACTAGTGTTATTATTTTATGATTATTATTTACAGATAATCATTATATATATATATATATATATATATATATATATATATATATATATATATATATATATATTATATATATATATAATATTATTATTATATTGCATGATTATTTTAGTCGTAACTTTTTTATGCTTGTTTAATAATTTTTCTCATTTGCAGGAGCTAAAGAAATCTTAAAATAGACTTACAGTAATTAACAGGATCAAAATGAGAGAGTTACGTTCTGCTTCCACACGCCGGTGTGGAGATGTGGAATATATTGAGCTATATCAGTTTAAGGCAGGTGTACTGCCACTCCAGCAAGATGTTATTCAAGTGATGATGTTCATGCTGAGGCCAGCCAGAGCTGGTAAGAATCAACTTTCTGTTGGTGATGCTGCATGGAAAGTTGCCTACAACTTGCAGAACCTTTGGATCTGGTGCAACCTATACACAAAGTCGATCAGTAACATTGTCAATCAGATAACAAAATTGTATGAAGAGTTCAAAAAACACTGTCAGGTTCGCTTACAGAGAATGACTGAAGCAAAACGAGCAGAAATTTCAGAATTCGACAACCGTGTTGCAGCCACTTTGTTTGACATCTCCTGTACAGATATGAAATCACGAAGACGCCAAGAGAAGATCTATGGTGTTAAAGTTACTGAGATAGAGTGGAAGTTCCTGGAGGATCAACGAGGACCAAGAAAAATGTTTTGTGATAATTCAGTGGACATGGCATAGCAAAGAACAGCTGAGAGGCAAATGAGGATGCAAGCTGCAATGGACAAGATGCTCCTAAAGGAGCGAACTTGAATGAGGATAGAGACAAGTTACCTCATCAATACAGGCATATCCATGAAAGTCCGGCAAAAATAAAAGAAGCATTCTACAGAGTAGCTGACAAACTGATATCCATCCAAATATCATTTATCATACAACCAAGCAACAGCAGCTATTATTGAAGTGGGAAACTACATGTTCGATCGCAGTTGGAAGTACTTTGACGAAAATGCGCATTACATTGATTTAGACACAGCTCCAGCCCAATCAGCAGGCCAAAAAATAGGAAAAGCTATTGAAGCCTTTGTACTGGCAGAAATAGTACAAGAGATCATGAATTCGGATGAGTCAGTCACAATTACTTATGATGATGATGGATCTAGAAAACAGGGTGCAGGGTCATTTTCTGTTCAAGGTATCACAATTAATGGAAAATATCGTTCCTTCCCAACGCTGCAGCTAGTATCAGAATCATGAGAAAATCTAGCAGCACTGAGAGTTAATATCCTGTACATTTTATCGGTAGTCAGTAATCTTCCAATAGAGACTTACGCAATTAAAATGAAAATATACAGTATCTAGACAGAGTTGCATCAAATATGACAATGACTATGAAAGATTTTGATAATGCTATAAATATACTTATGTGCTAAATAATGTTTGGTAATTAGAAGTATTTATATTATGCTATGTCTGAATTTATGATGTTTTGTTTTGTCTAGGCGATGTAAAAATATATACATATATTATTTTCCATTATTTTCTAGCAAATATATTCTGTAATGAATTAATCAATTACAGGTCTATTTCTAACTTCTTCAATGATATTTCATGTTTTTTAACAAGATTTATTTAAATAAACTGGAATTTATTCTTTTACTCTTAGAATAAACATTATGATATTCAATAAATTTTCAAACCCCATGTACATGGGGGTTATCGAGTAAAATACATGATTTTTTTAATATTTCTAAGATGTTCATAAGTGATAACATATTTTAAGAACCAGAAAAAATAAATAATCCCCAAAAAATAAAAATTGATCCCCCCCTACTACAAAGTGTGAGGAAATGGACATTTCTATGGAGAGAAGAGGGAGAGTAAAGCTCCGAAAAAGGATGCCAGGAAAGATGGCAAAGGATGCTGGTCTCACATTGTTATTTATTTATTTGTTGGGTTCAAAATCCCAGCTGAGCCGTGAACGGCTAAGTTCTAAAGGGCCAGTTCAACCTACAGCCCAAGTTAAGCTAAAATTAAAAACTTACGGACTTGAGGTCCTATTAGGTCCTACCTCAGGGTTGCTGACTCGATGTGGGCCTACCTTAGGCCCAGGGCCGGATTAACACCTTTAGAGGCACTAAGCACTTAAAAGATTTTGGTGCCCCATATACAGTATATGTAATTCAAAATATAAACAAAAATAAACCATAAAATAAAATTTTATTTTTTGAAATGAAACAAAACTTACAGTAAGATGGAAAATAATGTTTATTTTTGTATACTTCCACTTCATTTATATTTGAAAAGTTTTCTCCTACTTTTTTTAATTGCAAAGTCTTTGATCAGATCCTCAAAACTAATCTTACGTAACACATCTGCTTCTATACTTAGTAGAGATAAGGCATCCAGCCTGCCTTGTTGCATAGTTGTTCTGTTGGTATTTTTAATATACTTCAACTGAGAAAATGAACGCTCAGCTGAGCAATTTGTGACCATTAATGTTAAAAATATACGAACGGCAATTTCTACATTTGGGAAGGCACACTCAATATTGTCTTCTACAATTATTTTATAAAGTTCAGCATGACTGAATCTTGTTTTTACATTTTTTTTTGCACTGAACTTATGGCACACATATGAGTGAAACTGCTGAAGCTCAGCAGAGAAATTAGTGTTCAAGTCCTCTGGGTAAGCATCAATCATCTTTTTACAACCCTGATACAACAGCAATATAGAGAGTTTATAGTTTCTTTTATTTTAATATTAATTTATATTACAATTCTATAAACCTAAATCTTTCTGTAAAACAATACCAAATGATTATGTAAAATATATATTTAATATTATATGCACAAATCACACGTTCAGAATAACTTCCTATAGCACACGAAAATATTTAATCTATATGTATTTTTAATATGGCGCTCAAAGATTTGATATAAACAAAATAATAACGCAAAGCGTAAAGTGTGTGATTACAACGATATATATTTATTCTCTCAAAAGGGTTGTTGTTCACTACAAATTCAAACAATGAAAAAAAAAAAAATACTATATATGAATATATATAATTCAGTTTTCAACAGCTTATAGGCTATAAGCCGCGATTATAATAGTATAATAAATCCATGGTAAATCCGACAATGGAAAATTTCTGTGGTGCCCCCTTTCCCTTGATGCCCTAAGCACGGGCCTATTTTGCTTAATGGTTAATCCGGCCCTGCTTAGGCCTCAGTTGCATGAATTTAAGATAAAAACAAAAGGGACACTATTTATGGTCTTCTTTCTCAACCTTGCAACAACAACACAACCTGGACTATTGCACGATGCAACAATCTTGTATCTAAACAACCAAACTGAATTGCAAGAGAGCTCTCTATAAGACCACACCCTGTAAGTACGACATTCCACAAACGAGTAGAAAGGACGCGCAGCGCCCCAAAATGATGCCACCAGAGTGCCCAAACAATGATGCCACAAGAGCCCAAAAATGCTAGCTCTAAATTAAGTTAATTTTTCACTAACCTTACAATTATGAGATGGATATATATACACCTTAACTTAATATATACAAGCAATGCTGCATCAATCAGCTTAGTCATCATATCGCCTTGGGACAACAATGGTTCTTCCTCTTCTAGATTTTCTAACACTCCCCACCGAAGAGGCATTGTTGTCATTACCTTCTGCAAGGTTAGCCAAGCCTTCTCCATGAGGCTGTAACTCAAATGTTTCATCTTGACTATCTGTGTTTTTGCTGATTTCTAAAGCATAGAGTTTTTATATAAGTCTCTTTAACTTTCCTCCTGAAGTCTTTACCAGTGCAGACCTAACTAAATTGTCTTTGCCAACAAACAACTCTTCAATTATGCCAAGCTTCCAGCATTGCCTTGGTCTTTCATCCCCAATCATTACCACTTCTCCAACCTTGATACAATTTGCATTGGAGCCCTTTACCTTGCCTGATGGGTAATAATTGAGTTCTGGCAAGTATTCCATCTGCCACCTCTTCCATAACTGATCTTGTAGCTCTTCATGGTACCTGAACCGTCTGGTTAACTCTCCTTGAGTGCTCTGGATAGGCTGCAAGTCTTCTGGCACACTGGGGCTTGATGTTAATCGTTTACCACAAAGAAAATTATTTGGTGTCAATGGCTCTGCATCCTGCATACTGTTATAAACAAAAGTGATAGGCCTACTGTTCACCATTGCTTCTACTTCACATAAAGCAGTGCAGAATTCTTCTTTGCTCAAATGAGCATTAGCTAAAAGTTTCTTTAATGGACACTTTACACTTCTCACTAGCCTTTCCCAAAATCCTCTTCACCATGGTGCTCTTTCAACAATAAACTCCCACTGTACCCCTTGGTGTGAAAGGTAGGATTGGAATCCTTCCTCTTTTAGCAAGGACCAAACTTCTTGGAGTTCCTTTGCCGCCTTTTTGAATGTTTTTGCATTATCCGATATGATTTTATTTGGGAAACCCCTTCTGTTCACAAACCTTTTAAAGGCCAAAAGAAATACATCACTACTTAAGTTGCTTACCAGCTCCAAATGGATTGCTCTGGTGGTAGCACATGTGAAAAGACATATATAACCTTTGTTAGACTCCCCTTGCTCATACACATAGACTGGACCAGCAAAGTCTACTCCCACTACATCAAATGGGGCAGTATAGACACACCGTTCTCTTGGAAGTGGAGCCACCTTTTCATAATAGGGCTTTGCACTCCAACGCTTGCAAACCACACATTTATGCAAGACCTTTTTTACTACTTGTCTAATTTTGGGAATCCAAAACTGTTGTCTGATCTCTATTATCACTTCTCTAACTCCAGCATGTAACAGCTTATGATGAGTATCCAGGATCAAAAGGTCCACAAAGTGCCCCCCGAAGGTAGCAAAATTGGATGTCTTTTCTCCTCTGGAAGCCCAGAAAACTGTAGTCTACCTCCTACTCTTAATAAATCCTGATCCAAAAACACATCCAAACCCTTGAGAGCAGAATGTGTTGGTAGAACCTGTAATGGATGGCTGGTGAGCAATTCCCTCTCTTCACCAAATTTTTCCTTCTGCACATATACCACCCAGTATTTCCTGGCTTGCTGAATCTCCTTACTGTTCAGAATTCCTTCCCTTCTTGTTTCTCCCTTAATATTGTTGGTAAATCTATCTACCCATGCTGTCACTCTTAACAATCTTTTCAGACTGCTAATGTCCTCAAGCCTCAATATGGGGTCCTGCTGCATAACTTGACAACTGTTCACAGTGCATTTTCTCACCTCACTCACCCATGCTTCTTCAGCCTGGCATTCTCCTACAATAGGCTGATTAGAAGGCCAGTTTTCACTTCCACGTTTTAGCCACTCTGGCCCATTCCACCACAAACTTGACTGTGCAAGATCTTTCACTGAAATTCCTCGTGTTGGTAAATCAGCGGGGTTTTGGGTGCCTGGACAATGCTTCCATTGCTTGGGATCTGCGTGCGCTTGAATTTCCTCCACCCTATTGGCAACAAATGGTTTCCATTTCCTTGCCTCACTTCTTAACCAGTGCCAAACTATAGTGGAGTCTGTCCAATAATAGCTTGGAATTTCATAGAGGGCCAAAGACTTTTGCACTGTAACTGCAAGCCGACTAGCAATAACTGCACCCATCAATTCCAACCTTGGAACAGAAAGCCTTTTCAAAGGTGCTACTCTGCTCTTTGCAGCAGCCAACCTGCAACTTACTTCCTCTTGCAATGTGCCTCTAATATAAATACAAGTTGCATAGGCTTCCTCACTTTCATCACAAAAGATGTGCAACTCCAAATTGTCTGGACTATTGTTCAACTCTCCAAAGAACCATCTTGGGATTTCAAGGTCTCCAAGATGTGCCAATTCTTTGAACCAATATTTCCACCTTACCACCATATGATCAGATAACTCTTGGTCCCAACCAAGTCCAATTTCCCAGAGGCTCTGAAACCAAATTTTTTACTTTATCACAAATGGAGCCAGGAATCCAAGAGGATCAAAGACCTTTGAAGCCAAACTAAGAGCTGTACGTTTTGTTCACCTTGTCTCATTCTCAGCCAGCTCTACTAAAGATTTCCCAATGAAGGTAAACAAATCATCTCCTTGCTGCCAAACAATGCCTAGCACTTTTGCGTCTATTGCCCACAACTCCTTAATACCAGAATCCTCAATACTTTCTGCTGCATCAGGTACTACACAGGACTGACTCATAAACTCTTGTAATTGAGAATGATTGGTCTGCCATTTTCTAAGCTCTATGCCAGCCTCCCTCATTATAGCTCTAGCCTCTATGAATATCTGTTTAGCTATCTCTGTATTATCCACGGAACACAGCAAATCATCAACATAAAAATTTTCCCTTATGTGTTCAATAGTGTTAGGATAGACTTCAGAATATTTTTTTAAAATGGTACTGCATAGTAGCTGCCAACAGAAATGGACTAGAGCTGAGGCCAAACAACACGGATTTCATTCTATATGCTTGAACCTTAGGTTCATTTTCCAACAAGTCTTTCGTCTCCACCCACAGATACCTTACTGCATCTCTGTCCTCTGGTTTTAACTTTATCCGCAAAAAGGCTTGCTTCACATCTGCAGTCAATGCTACTCTACCAAACCTGAATCTCAGTAACAAGGAAAATAAATCTGCATTAAATTTGGCCCAGCATCAAACAGTCATTCAAGGACACACCACCTTTGTCCTTGGCTGAGCCATCAAAAACTACCCTCAGTTTGGTGGTAGTTTTGTCTCGCCGTACCACTGCATGTGTGGCAGATAATGTGCCTCCTGGCTCACCAGCTCACCTTGCACCCTTTCAGCATAGCCCTCCCTTACATAGCTTAGGATGGCCTCATTGTATTCAATTAACAACTCCTCATTTTTTCTTAGCCTGTACAATGAAGTCTCCAACTTCCGATTAGCTAGCTGAAGGTTTGAACCGGGTTTGCAAGAATCCTTCCAAGGGAGGCCAACTTCATAGCAACCATCTCTAAACCCAATCCCTTTTTCAAATTGCTCTAAAACATCATTGTTCACTGTACTTGCCTGTTTGTCCTTTATGCCAATGGATTCAAGTTCCCAAAATGCTTTCAAATGCCTTTCCAAACCATGGCTGTTCTCCTCAATCTTAACAAAAAGAGCCTTAACTTCCATTTCATTGCAATAGCTACCATGTAGCATCCAGCCTAGCTTACTTTCAATAGCTACCGGGCCTCGAGATGTGCGGACAATATTACCAGTGATGAAGTTCCAATAATAGTCAGCTCCAATCGAAAGACCTTTATGTTCCTTCAAACTTATTATTGCCCAAATTAATTCCTTTAACTTGCAATTCTTGGACACATGCCATATCTAAACAAGTAGTGACTGGAGCACAAAGTTCCTCAATCTCTACAGCTTGGACCTTGATATTGGGACTTTGTGGTAACAACCCCTTAACCAGAACTTCTACCTTCTTAAATTTGGTTCGGTTTTGAACGGAACCCCCAAACCCAGAAATTCTTAAATTTTCCCTCTTAAGTTCTTTAAACTTCAATTTTTTGGAAATTCTGGTCTTTATAAAGCTACACTGGCTACCACTATCAAACAACACTCTTACAGTAGCTTCTCCATCATTCCCAATTAATAAGGCTGCAGTTGTTTGCAATAATCCTCCTTTACTTTTACTCCCTTTCATAGCAGTGGCATGTGCCACTGATGTCTCTACTGCTGAGGTAGGCCTACTACGAGTGTTTTCACACAATAATGGCTGATGCCTGCCATGACATTTTTTGCACAAAATTTTAAACTTACAAAACCTTGCTCTATGACCTTTTAAAAAACATTTAAAACATGCTGTGGACTTAGTTACCCTGTCCTTTCTCTCCTCAAAAGGTAAAGCCTCAGCCACCTCACATTTATATAACTTGTGGTTGCCTTCGCAAAATATGCATTCCTTGATTCCCTTTAATTTATTCTCAGAGGATGCATGTAGAGCTGACACTGTACCTGGGCTATTCCTTTTTGTAGAAACTTTGGTGCTGTGCCTGCCCTTGTCCCCTTGTTTAACATCTCACTGTGCAAACTCAATTCCCTCTCGTCTTGCTAATTCTGTGCCTAAAAGACTTAACATCTGCTGAAGGGGGATGTACACATGTTCTGTAGAGTGTCCCCTACTTAATTCAAGCAAAATTGAGCTAGGCAATTTAGACTCCAGTATAGTAACCAACATTATACCATACCTTTCCATTCCTACGCCCAAGTTGTCCAGGGACCTAGTTCTAACTTCAAATTCATCATATAACTGCCGTAACTCCTTGACACTATTAGGATTATTAACAGGAGGTATAGCTAAAAGTTCACCGAGGTGGCTTTTAATTAAGATCTCTGGCTTACCAAACCGTTTCTTTAATATATCCCAAGCCACATTATAATTAGCCTCTGTTAATGCTAATCCTGCTATTGTCTTTGCTGCCTCCCCTTCCAAGAGGGACTGCAAATAATTAAACTTCACCGCACTTAACACTTGATTAGAATGAACTGCTGATTGAAAACTGTCTGCCCATCCTTGCCCTTCCTGAATACTCCCAGAAAATGTTTTGAGTACAAGCCTCGGTAATTGAACTGCAGATCTGTTAACCTTAACTTCACAAACATCATTTGTTGAGTGTTGTGTTTCATTATTAGACCTGGTCTCTAACTGTAATGAGCTGCTAAACTCTTTTGCTCGGTGGCCTACTTTAATTATATCATCAATAATCTCTTCAAAGTAAATTATGTTATTTTCTATTTCATCCTCTTCTATAAGAGCCTCAATTTTAACATTTACTTCACTTAGAGCAACCTTTTTAGTTTCTAATATGGAAAGCTGCGCAGTCACTAATCTTAAATCCTCTTGCTCTATGGCAGAATCTATAGTGGCAATGACCTTTGTAATTAGACCTTTGTAGGCGCTTCTCCTTTTTTAAACTTGTTCAATTCAGATGCACTCATCTTCAATGCAAACAACAATTGGGCTCAATGCCAAATGAGCTGAATTGGCAGAAATACTTAACCAAACTGATCAAACGCAAATTTTGCTTTTTTCAAATAAACTGAATTGCTGGGTGGGGTACTAACCAACCACCAGTATGGAATACCAATTTTTCCACCCAAGTAACTGGCGCACCGAAGTCTGCAACCTTCGCCTACGAATAATAAACCAAAATTAACCAAACATGTAAAATGTAGGCCAAAAACAACGACAGACGAGTGGCCAAGTTTCGCAATTGGGCGACCAAACTTTCTACCCTGGGACCTTAATTCAATAATAAACCAAAATTAACCAAACCGGTAAAAATGTAGGCCAAAAACAACGACAGCGAGTGGCCAAGTTTCGCAATTGAGCGACCAAACTTTCTACCCTGGGACCTTAATTCAATAATAAACCAAAATTAACCAAACCGGTAAAAATGTAGGCCAAAAACAACGACAGACGAGTGGCCAAGTTTCGCAATTGGGCGACCAAACTTTCTACCCTGGGACCTTAACTCAATAATGCTCAACCGGTCTAGGCCTAACTTGGGCTACAATTTGCACAATCAGAACTTTGCCGAAAAATAGTCACTGACTCAGTCTTGGGCTAGAATCCGGTTCTGAAGGACCATGTTATTTATTTATTTGTTGGGTTCAAAATCCCAGCTGAGCCGTGAACGGCCAAGTTCTAAAGGGCCAGTTCAACCTACAGCCCAAGTTAAGCTAAAATTAAAAACTTACGGACTTGAGGTCCTATTAGGTCCTACCTCAGGGTTGCTGACTCGATGTGGGCCTACCTTAGGCCTCAGTTGCATGAATTTAAGATAAAACAAAGGGACACTATTTATGGTCTTTATGGAAAACTGATGAGTGGGTAGTTGGGAGGTAACGAAAATGGTTCACTGAGTAGGTAGGTAGTTAATCTAACAATTATTAAATTCCTTTTATGTCAATAACTGGGTGGATGAAACCAATTGGTTGCTCACCAGAGTTATTCTCCACACTAGTATTTATATACTGTGTGACGAGAGCGTGCTCGGTAATAGATATACATTACCGATCAACCAATCGAGGAAAAAAACCAACACGACGCTGGTGGAAAAAGCCCCGCGAAAAGGAGAACAAAAGAGAACAAAAACGAGGAACGGGGCGATAAGACGGAACGAGGGAAGGGAGAAGAACAGACAAGAAAATAAGATCCCCACCAGCAAGTACGCTCTTAATAAACAAACAAGACGGGAAAAGGGACTCTCTAATAACTAGCAGTAAGTGACTAATTGTGTTTTTAGCCCAGTTAGATCTTCTAACTTCTAACTTAGAAGTAAACGCATTAAATTAAGCTGGGTCAGACAAATTAGGCCTACATTGTGGCCTAAGACCCAGCATCAACTCATAGCTTAACAAAGGTAAAGGTAGATTGCCCTAACCTAGTTTGGTGAGGAATCCTACTGTGGACCTCAATTTATCTGCCCGCTCTGGACCATTTCCGGAATCTCTAGGCTGACCCCTCTAGGCTAGACTTGATCTACTCTATAGTTAGACTGGAGATATAAGGGGTGGGTTAATTGTGGACCAATTCATACAGAGCATTTTTCAAATTGGTGGTCCGTGTGTGGGGAATTTACAAACCTTAACCTTACTTAACAAAAATTGCAGAATTAGGCTAAATGGTCTAGCCTAAGCCTAAGCCTAAGCCTAACCTAATCAAGCCTAATTAGATCTACAACCTAGGGCCTAACTAGGAAACATTTACATTTAAGGAGTCTCATTCTCTTATAAGCTTAGACCTGAGTGACACATAAGTACTTGGGGGGGATTAAACCAAATTTAAACTTGACTGTTTTGTCTGTGCTCTCTCTTCTCTGGTAATTTCTTCTTGTCCTCTATTTCATTACGATCCCCAGTTAAACAATTTTGACTTAAACATGGACAGTGCGGAATTGAAAAAGTTAAAAAAGAAAAGGGGGGCAAAGTTGGGTGCTGTTACAAAGGCCGTGAACACTTTTAACAATATTACACAACCAGGTAAGGAAGATTTAGAGCGTGTAATTCTTAAATTGGAAACTAAAAAGAAGGAAATAATAGCCATTGATGAGAGTATTTCAGAGTTAGTTGAATCCGAAATGGCTGAAGAACAATTGATAAACCTTTACGCTGATAATGATGATCAGGTAATCTCAATTGAACAGCAAATAAGGAGACTACGGTCTCGTTTGACTGACTTAACACCAAATAAACCTAATTCTGATTTTAATCAAAGTAGAGCTAACCTTCAACAAAATTTAAGTGGCATGCTAAATCCTGAGTCACAAGAATTGAGGGCTCAGTTACCCATTTTGCTAGTACCAACATTTGAAGGGGACACGGTACAATTCCCATCTTTCATTGACAAATTTGAGAGTTTAATAGGTAACAAACCTTATATTTCAACTGTTGATAAGTTTAGCTACTTAAGTAGTTTCCTTAAAGGCCCAGCCTATAACCTGATAGCCTATTTACCAGCCGTAGGGAATTCATATGAAGTAGCTATTGATCTCTTAAAACGTAATTACATTAATAAAGATGAGATTGTATATGAATTATCTCAACAAATTTTTGATTTTGCACCCATAAAAGATAACCATAGTGATATGGAAAAATTTTATACAAAATTAGAAGCTATTATAGGACAACTGGTTAGCAATGAGATAGATATTAAAGCTTCATCTTGGATTATACAAGGCATAGTTCTTAGGTGCCTTCCTTTGAGGGTTAAAGATATTTTAGTTCTAAAGACGGGAGAAAATTATCCTAATCTTGAAGATATCAGAAAACACTTTCCAAATATCCTAACTAATTACAAATTGAGAGATATTCCAACACAAAATAAGACCCAGACTATGGATAAACCAAAGACTGTTCCCAGAGACCAACTAGCTACAGCCAAACAGCAAAGGTGGGCAGTTGCGCCGCAAAAAGTTGCGGCGCAACTTGCGGCGCAACATTTTTGGTTGCGCTTGCGCTTGCGCTTGCGGCGCAACTTTTTGAAAAGGGTTGCGCTTGCGCGTGTGGCGCAACTATTTCAGCAGAGTTGCGGTTGCGGTTGCGGCGCTACAAAAATTGTTGCGCGTGCCCACCACTGCAGATATACGTTAAATGCAAAGGTGGGCAGTTGCGCCGCAAAAAGTTGCGGCGCAACTTGCGGCGCAACATTTTTGGTTGCGCTTGCGCTTGCGGCGCAACTTTTTGAAAAGGGTTGCGCTTGCGCGTGCGGCGTAACTATTTCAGCAGAGTTGCGGTTGCGGTTGCGGCGCTACAAAAATTGTTGCGCGTGCCCACCACTGCCAAACAGACAAAACTTGATACTGTAGAATCACCTACATTACATTACAGAACTTTAATGTAACTGCTGCCTCAACTTACACACTACATTGCAAATTTTGTGCAAGTAATGAACACAGTAGTACTGGGTGTGACAAATATTCAGACTTTAACCAAAGAGCTAAAAGATGTGAACAGTTGAACCTATGTAAAAAGTGTACTGGCCAGGGACATTATAAGAAAGACTGTAAATCTAGGTTAAGATTCAAGTGTAAGTTTTGTAAAAGTTTACGACATGTCTCATCAATGTGTGATTCACCAAAGTGTCCAAACAATAGTACTCAAACTCAAAAGATACCTCCACCAAACAAAGGTAATCAAGAAAATGCCACTTTCATGGGACATTCTGTTTGCTCAAACAACGTAACAAGAAACACTGAGATTCTTTTACCAACTATTACTTTGGACTTAGTGAATAGTGAGGGTAGCACCACTCCAGTGAGATGTCTTATAGACTGTTGTTCTCAACAAACATTTGTTTCGCAAAATGTAGTTAATAAATTGGGTTTGACACCAAACCCGAATGAACAAAACCTCAATATTGCATCCTTTGTTAAGGATAACTCGGACAAAAATAGCTATAAGACAATTGACCTGGAACTACATTTAGAAAATAAATTAGAGAAAATTGAAGCAGTTATTATTTCTAAAGTAGGACAAAACAAACTGGTTATACCCAAACTAGAACAAACCATAAATCATTTGGGAAAACACTACAAAATAGCTGATAGACATATCACTAACAACACAGTAGCTAACATTGAAATGTTAATAGGGGCAGATTATATTAATCTTATTCATAAGGGCATAGTAGAGATAGGTAATGGTATAGCTATTCAGACTCCATCAGGGATAGCCCCTTTGGGTGACCTATCCAAATACAACCTAGACCTAAACCAAAATAGTTCATGACCAACAAATACTATGTGCCTCAACTCAGTCCTACATAACACCTGTAAGAATAGCAACACTTTGAATAATATTATCTCAACTGAGAACATTAATTCATCATTATCAAATGAAACTTTGGATGAGGCAATTCAAACTTTATGGTTGCTAGAATCTGTGGGTATACATGACACAAATCAAACTTCAGAAGATCAGTTAATGGTAGAAAGATTTGAAGACACCATTCAGTGCAAAGACAATAGTTATTTTATTGAGTTACCTTGGAAAATAAATTGTCCAACTTTAAGAGATAATCTCAAAGTAGCTAAAGGACATTTATATAAAGTAATGAAAAAACTCAAACAAGATAATAATATTAAAAAGTACAGTGATGTCTTCAAAGAACAGCTACAGAAAGGCTTCATTGAAGAAGTAACAAATAACCCTTTTAAAAAAGATGGTTGTCATTATTTAACCCACAGGGGGGTTTATCGACAAGATGCCCCAACAACAAAACTCAGAGTAGTATATAACTGTAACCTCAAAGACAGTGATAAACACAGTTTGAATGATTGCCTGATTGAGGGTCCTAATCTCATTTCTGACCTTGTGAAGATCTTACTGAGGTTCAGGTTAGATAAATATGCCGTACAAAGTGACATTTCAAAGGCATTTTTGAGAATAAATCTTAAAAATGAATATGATAAGAACCAACTTAGGTTCTTATGGTTCAAGGATCCATTTGATTTGAATAAAGGGTTCATAACCTATAGATTTAATGTTGTGTTGTTTGGAGCCAATTGCTCACCTAGCCTATTAGCATTGACAATTGGACATCATTTGAACCAGTTTAATAACTCTTTAACATTGAACTTCCTTAAGGAACATTTTTACGTAGACAATCTAATAGGCTCAACAACAACAAAATCTGAATTATCTGAAGTCTATGAACACTCTCAAAACATTATGCAGCAAGGTAACTTTGAACTTAGAGAGTGGATTTCAAATGATGAGGATTTAAACAAAAGGATTTTAAAGGATAATAATGGTCTTACTGAGCCATCAGACAGAGTTAAAACTTTAGGTATGAACTGGTATTTGGATGCAACTTCTAACAATCATGATTCAATCTGTACTAAAGGTTTTAAACTTGATGAGGAAGCAAATACTAAAAGACAAATATTATCAGAGGCTTCCAAAATTTTTTATCCTATGGGTCTATTCCTGCCTTCAACAATAAAATCAAAGATTCTCCTCCAAGAAATTTGGAGGACAAATGTTGGGTGGGATGATCCAATAACAAATGAAAATCAAAAATCTTGGAAGAAGTTAGCTGCTGATTTAACAAAAGTGCAGAACATTAAAATTCAAAGGTGCTGTGGGTTTAGGGATAAGCCCCAGAGACTTCATGTGTTTGCTGATGCAAGCACACAAGCTTATGGGTGCTGTGCGTATCTTGTAAGTCCTACAGAAAGTCATCTAATTTATGCAAAAGGGAAAGTTGCACCTCTCAAACCTACCCGAACCATACCTCAATTGGAACTATTGGCTGCTGCATTAGCCATTAAAACCATTTCATTGCTTAAGGATGCTTACCATGATGTGAACATAACTGATATCCACATCTGGCTTGACAGTCAGATTTGTCTTGCCTGGATACGGAATGATAGCATTAATAGTAAGAATATCTTTGTAAGAAATAGGCTAAAAGAAATAGCTGAAGCTAATGAAAGCCTACAAGTAAACTTTCACTATGTTCCAACTAAACGAAATCCAGCAGACTTTCTGACCAGAGGTTTATCCTACAAGTTGTTGAAGTCAAACAAAACTTGGTTTATGGGACCTAAGTGGCTCTGTAATACAGACCAATGGCCTGTGGAACAAGTTAACTTGACATTAAATTTAATCTTTTCAAATGAAAAGGTTGAACCAATCACTAATTATGAACGTTATTCTGATTTTAGTAAACTTGTCAGGGTCACAGCCTACTGTTTGAGGTTTACTCACAACTGTTTAACTACAATTAACAAACAGCTAAATAAAAACAATCATAATTATACAGAAGTTGCAACCAAATACTGGATAGGCCATGCACAACAAAAAGAGTACAATAAAGAGTTAGAATTCTTGACTAATGGGAAACAAACAAAAGAACCTGTACCATCAGTAGTTGTGGATCTAAACTTGTTCAGAGATGAGGAAGGCCTTCTAAGGTGTAAAGGGAGATTAGACAAATCAAAACTGTCATACAAAAGCAAACATCCAATCCTTTTACCTAGATTTAGCTATTTGACAACATTAATCATCAGAAAAACACACAATGATGTATATCATATGGGGGTACCACAGACACTAACTACATTAAGAAAAACTTATTGGATACCCAAGGGAAGGATCACTGTTAAAACAGTCCTGAGTGAGTGTGTCACATGTAGGCGTATTCATGCTAGGCCCTATAGGAAACCAAATCCTCCTGCTTTGCCAGAGGAGAGAGTTACTCTCAACAGACCCTTTGAGACTGTAGGCATTGACTATACAGGAGCATTGACTGTAGGGGTGGGTGACACTGAACAAAAAATGTACATTGTACTGTTTACATGTGCTGCCTCACGAGCTGTTTATCTGGATGTTGTGGAGGACCTTACAGCAGAATCTTTTGTTGCTGTCTTTAAGAGATTCTGTGCACGACATTCAGTACCCAAGACAGTTTGGACTGACAATGCTACATTTCAAGGCTGGTGAACAAGTCATCCACGACTTGTTAAGCGATGAACTCACACAATTATATAAAAAATTCAAACATAAAGTGGAAGTATATTCCGGTTGCCTCTCCTTGGTATGGTTCTATCTGGGAGAGAAATATACAAACAGTAAAGAATTGCTTGAAGAAAGCAATTGGTAAAAAACTGTTAATCAGATTAACAGGCATTTACAGTCAAATAGTTAGCTAGTCTACACTCAGACATAAAAATTGGTGACAATGACACCAAAATTTTTATCTCCCGGGGCCCCCAGTATATGGAAAACTGATGAGTGGGTAGTTGGGAGGTAACGAAAATGGTTCACTGAGTAGGTAGGTAGTTAATCTAACAATTATTAAATTCCTTTTATGTCAATAACTGGGTGGATGAAACCAATTGGTTGCTCACCAGAGTTATTCTCCACACTAGTATTTATATACTGTGTGACGAGAGCGTGCTCGGTAATAGATATACATTACCGATCAACCAATCGAGGAAAAAACCAACACGACGCTGGTGGAAAAAGCCCCGCGAAAAGGAGAACAAAAGAGAACAAAAACGAGGAACGGGGCGATAAGACGGAACGAGGGAAGGGAGAAGAACAGACAAGAAAATAAGATCCCCACCAGCAAGTACGCTCTTAATAAACAAACAAGACGGGAAAAGGGACTCTCTAATAACTAGCAGTAAGTGACTAATTGTGTTTTTAGCCCAGTTAGATCTTCTAACTTCTAACTTAGAAGTAAACGCATTAAATTAAGCTGGGTCAGACAAATTAGGCCTACATTGTGGCCTAAGACCCAGCATCAACTCATAGCTTAACAAAGGTAAAGGTAGATTGCCCTAACCTAGTTTGGTGAGGAATCCTACTGTGGACCTCAATTTATCTGCCCGCTCTGGACCATTTCCGGAATCTCTAGGCTAACCCCTCTAGGCTAGACTTGATCTACTCTATAGTTAGACTGGAGATATAAGGGGTGGGTTAATTGTGGACCAATTCATACAGAGCATTTTTCACAGTCTTCTTTCTCAACCTTGCAACAACAACACAACCTGGACTATTGCACGATGCAACAATCTTGTATCTAAACAACCAAACTGAATTGCAAGAGAGCTCTCTATAAGACCACACCCTGTAAGTACGGCATTCCACAAACGAGTAGAAAGGACGCGCAGCGCCCCAAAATGATGCCACCAGAGTGCCCAAACAATGATGCCACAAGAGCCCAAAAATGCTAGCTCTAAATTAAGTGAATTTTTCACTAACCTTACAATTATGAGATGGATATATATACACACCTTAACTTAATATATACTGTACAAGCAATGCTGCATCACTCAGCTTAGTCATCATATCGCCTTGGGACAACAATGGTTCTTCCTCTTCTAGATTTTCTAACACACATTGCCAGAGGAAGTAAAATTGGCTATGTTTAAATGTCTTGATCGCTTTCATCAAGAATTGGAGATTCGTTCTAAGGCAATGGATCAAATTCTGTCAATCTTCGATGTTATTCAGCCAAACACTTTGGTTGTTGCAACAGAAGAAGAACTTCAGAAGTATATTCCAAATTTGACTCAGATTTTCGATGGATTCTCACACTGAAGATATCAGTGTGGAAACTGGACGACTTCGGAGGCATTTGGAAGCTGCCAAAATCAGCGTTGAAGAGGCAAAGAAATGGACAGCATTGCAGTTTCTGGAGTTTATTGTGAAATGGGATTTTTGTGAATCTTTGCCAAGCTTGTCACTGTGTGTGAGATTCTTTTTGACTGTCTGTGTGTCTATTGCTTCATGTGAAAGAAGTTTTTCCAAATTGAAATTGATAAAAAATTCCTTTCGCTCGACCATGAGTCAAACAAGATTGACAAATCTGGCTTTACTTTCAATTGAACATGAATATGCAAAGAAGGTGAATTTTGATGAGGTCATTGATCAATTTGCAGAAATTAAGGCTCGAAAGCAGGGACTGTGAATCCTCTCTATTTACCTTTGAAGAATAGGCTGAGTGTTGAGACTGGATTTCCTGTGTTTTTTGTATAAAATAAAATGCAGTATTACCTGTTTACTGAATTTTTAATGTCCTGCATTTTTCTTGTTTCCAATTTGCTTATGACAGTACTGTACTGTTTAAAAATCTACTTGCAAACATAATATATTTTTCTGTGTGTTTAAATTTTTAAATTATTTATAGGGGGTGCCAAAGGAAGGATTCGCCCCGGGTGCCAAATACTTTAGGTACACCCCTGTCTGGAAGCATTGGCGTAGGCAATTGTATTATGGAAAAACTATACGCACTCACAACATGGTATCATATGTGGTACATTTATTTCATAATTAAATATAAATTATTAATTAATTGAATTAAATATCTATACAAAATTGCCTCGGGATTGGCGACATAGCCTATTGGGAATGAAATAATTGAATTGCCATACGTACAAAGAACCTGTATGTATGAATCAGCCTCACATAGCAACAAGAAAACCCAATTTATTGTTTAGTCTACCAAAGGAGTAGCCCAAACAAAAATTTTGCTAGTTCGGCAAATAATACACCAGAACCAAGGAACGGCTCTCAGGCTGTTTATGTTACAGCGAAGCTTTAAACTGGGAGGATGTCTTTGTCCCCCCTCTAGTTCTGAGTGAATTCCTTATAATATAAAACCTAAGACTATAAAAGGATAGGCCTATTCCTTCAGGGGTTTATATAGTGACTGCCTATATTAATTACCTTAAGTAAATTCGTCGCGAAACTCGATCGTGGCGGCCCTACACCGAAGATGATCGTAACGCCCTACATCGAAGCAAACAAAGACCCAACAAAAATAAGGTGAGGCAATTATTTTCATTCTAGTATACTGTACGTCGCGCAAATCCCGACGCTAGAATTACCGTAATCACTTAAATATAAAAAGGTCCTTTAAACACCTACATATTCATAACTCTCTAACGAAAAAGCATAGGGCTTTTGTCGGTAACCCTCCACTGAAATCTGCTGGAAATTTTCAGCGGATGAGGGCACAGGCAATCAACCCATAGCCCTATATAGTTTTTTCATATGGTGGCCCTGTGAAGGGGAACTAACCCCTCTAAAATTTACACTGACACACGTAGTGGCTAGGCTTAACTCAGTAGGCCTAACCCTAATTTCAACCGTAACCCCACTATAGTTTTCATATGGTGGCCTAAGCAACTGGGAACCGATTCCTTTACCTTTACACTAATCGAAAACAAAGGCTTGTTCATTTAACAGGCATAACTTATTTTAGGTCCTAAAATAATAGGCCCGCAACATTAAGCCTATTTAATAGGTCCTACTCTTCAAATTCAAAACTAAGCCTTGTTAATTTAACAGGCTTAACTCATTTGAGGTCCTATAAAATAATAGGCCCAAACATAAGCCTACTTGGTAGGCCCAACAAATAGGCCTATTTAGTAGGCCCACCTAACTTTACCTTACATAATGGGCCTACCTCTTAAAGTAGGCCTTACTCTTTACACTCAAGGCCTATCCTAACTAAAAACACTAAATTTATAATTGAGCCTGTGGTGTAGGTTATAAAATTTATTTCAGCAATTTAACTTACTCATAAGACTCATTAACATCACAAAATTCGACTCAAACCTGTAACATCACAAAATTTGACTCAGACCTGTAACATCACAAAATTCGACTCAGAACTGTAACATCACAAAATTCGACTCGAACTGTAACATCACAAAATTCGACTCGAACTGTAACATCACAAAATTCGACTCGAACTGTAACATCACAAAATTCGACTCAGACCTGTAACATCACAAAATTCGACTCGAACTGTAACATCACAAAATTTGACTCGAACTGTAACATCACAAAATTTGACTCGAACTGTAACATCACAAAATTCGACTCGAACTGTAACATCACAAAATTCGACTCGAACTGTAACATCACAAAATTCGACTCGAACTGTAACATCACAAAATTCGACTCGAACTGTAACATCACAAAATTCGACTCGAACTGTAACATCACAAAGACCTAAGCAATTGCACAAATTCAAACCTACACCCACCTAACACCTATTCGTGACCCTATTCCAACCTATTCCGAAGTCCTATTTGACATATAGGCCCAACCTATTCCAAGTCCTATTTGACATATAGGCCCAACCTATTCCAAGTCCTATTTGACATATAGGCCCAACCTATTACCTATTCGAAGTCCTATTTGACATATAGGCACACCAAGTCCTATTTGACATATAGGCACACCAAGTCCTATTTGACATATAGGCCCAACCTATTCTAAGTCCTATTTGACCAATATAGGCCCAACCTATTTCAAGTCCTATTTGACATATAGGCCCAACCTACAAAGTCCTATTTGACATAGGCACACCAAGTCCTATTTGACATATAAGCCCAACCTATTCCAAGTCCTATTTGACCAATAGGCCCAACCTATTCCAATTCCTATTTGACATATAGGCATAAAACAGACAAGGCTTGATATAAGGGTCTCAAATGCAACGTTTGAGGATCTTTACTCAGCCAAATAGATTAACCTAATCCAAAACCCAAAAATAAAACCCTATAACAAAATACTGTACACATTTACACACATACGTACGGTACAGTATATAAATATATACATACGACTTCAAACATCCAATTCTTCTTTTAAAAGAAGAATCACAACAGATTTCATCAACAGACACAATTCCTTGCAAACAGATTGGATTCCTTCAAAACCCCAAACCTTCCAGACCTACCTGTAGGATACACAACATTTACTCATTCATAACTACGGGTATTACTTCATGGAATGGTGAATCCAAGTTTTGAAGACCAACTGGATTCGGAGGAATGACACACACACACACACACACACACTACTCTTTCATGTGTCTCAAACACAAAAACCTGTCTAAACATAACCAAGGATCGGAGAGTAAAAGCTTTTATTGCTGCGCTCTGATTCTGTGCACATAATTTTGTGCCAAAAATTATATGGTTAGACAGTGACACGTACAAACAAACTACTCTACTACAAAGGCTGATGGCCTACCCTTGGCCATAGCCCAACAAATTCATCAAAGGGCTGATGGCCTACCTTGGCCATAGCCCAACAAATTCATCAAAGGGCTGATGGCCTACCCTTGGCCATAGCCCAACAAATTCATCAAAGGGCTTGGCCTACCTTGGCCATAGCCCAACAAATTCATCAAAGGGCTTGGCCTACCCTTGGCCATAGCCCAACAAATTCATCAAAGGGCTGATGGCCTACCCTTGGCCATAGCCCAACAAATTCATCAAAGGGCTTGGCCTACCTTGGCCATAGCCCAACAAATTCATCAAAGGGTTGATGGCCTACCCTTGGCCATAGCCCAACAAATTCATCAAAGGGCTTGATGGCCTACCTTGGCCATAGCCCAACAAATTCATCAAAGGGCTGATGGCCTACCCTTGGCCATAGCCCAACAAATTCATCAAAGGGCTGATGGCCTACCTTGGCCATAGCCCAACAAATTCATCAAAGGGCTGATGGCCTACCTTGGCCATAGCCCAACAAATTCATCAAAGGGCTTGGCCTACCTTGGCCATAGCCCAACAAATTCATCAAAGGGCTGATGGCCTACCTTGGCCATAGCCCAACAAATTCATCAAAGGGCTGATGGCCTACCCTTGGCCATAGCCCAACAAATTCATCAAAGGGCTGATGGCCTACCCTTGGCCATAGCCCAACAAATTCATCAAAGGGCTGATGGCCTACCTTGGCCATAGCCCAACAAATCATCAAAGGGCTTGGCCTACCTTGGCCATAGCCCAACAAATTCATCAAAGGGCTTGGCCTACCTTGGCCATAGCCCAACAAATTCATCAAAGGGCTGATGGCCTAGGCCATAGCCCAACAAATTCATCAAAGGGCTTGGCCTACCTTGGCCATAGCCCAACAAATTCATCAAAGGGCTGATGGCCTACCTTGGCCATAGCCCAACAAATTCATCAAAGGGATGGCCTACCTTGGCCATAGCCCAACAAATTCATCAAAGGGCTGATGGCCTACCTTGGCCATAGCCCAACAAATTCATCAAAGGGCTGATGGCCTACCTTGGCCATAGCCCAACAAATTCATCAAAGGGCTGATGGCCTACCCTTGGCCATAGCCCAACAAATCATCAAAGGGCCTTGGCCTACCTTGGCCATAGCCCAACAAATTCATCAAAGGGCTGATGGCCTACCCTTGGCCATAGCCCAACAATTCATCAAAGGGCTGATGGCCTACTTGGCCATAGCCCAACAATTCATCAAGGGCTGATGGCTACTTGGCCATAGCCCAACATATTCATCAAGGGCTGATGGTCTCACTTGGCCATAGCCCAACATATTCATCAAGGGTCTTGTGGCCTCCCTTGGCCAGAGACCAAACAACAAGGGTCTTGTGGCCTCCCTTGGCCAGAGACCAAACAACATTGGTCTTGTGGCCTCCCTTGGCCAGAGACCAAACAACAAGGGTCTTGTGGCCTCCTTGGCCAGAGACCAAACAAAAAGGGTCTTGTGGCCTCCCTTGGCCATAGGCCAAACAACACAAAAACAGTACAGGATTCAAAGCCCCAAGCCCTCCAGATCTACCTGTGGAGGAGTAAATTTACTCCACTAAAACTACGGGTATTGACTAGTCTGAAGTGGTAGGAGGTTTGAATACAGTACAAACTCTTTCTAATTCTCCTAAATTAAATGAACAAATAACAAAAGACAACAATGGGAACATTGAACCAAACAATTACACGAAAACACTTGGAATGCTTTGGTTTTTAAAACAGAATTCCGAACACGATGACACTCTTTGCACAAAGAGTTATAACTTAAATCCAAATGCCGATACAAAAAGACAAGTGCTTTCAGAATCATCCAAAATTTTCGACCCCATTGGATTATATTTACCAGCAACCATAAGATCCAAAACCCTTTTGCAAGACTTATGGAAAAAGAAAATTGATTGGGATGAACCACTTTCAGTGGAAGACCAACTTCATTGGAAAAAATTAGCCACAGACTTGAACAAAGTTCAAGACATCTACGTACCAAGATGTGCTGGCTACAGATTGAAATCGCAAACACTACACATTTTTACAGATGCCAGCACACAAGCTTGGGTGTTGTGCCTATTTAACAAGTGAAAATGAAAGTAACTTGGTTTATTCAAAGGCAAAAGTGGCACCCTTAAACCAAAAGAAAACTGTACCACAACTTGAATTATTAGCTGTCTCATTGGGAGTTAAAACAGCAGACTTTCTTTCACAAGTGTATAAAGAAGTTGACATAACAAACATTTACTTAAGGACAGACAGTCAAATTTGTCTAACATGGGTGACCAACACAGATACAACTTCTTGCAAAAATATTTGTGAAAAACAGACTAACAGAAATCAAAACTGCAAACACAAACCTTGGTATCAAATTTAGGTACATAAAAACAAAGAGAATCCTGCAGACTTTTTGACAAGAGGGCTCTCTTACAAGCTGTTGAAAACAAATAAAATCTGGTATGAAGGGCCCGAATGGCTAACATGTGAGGATCTTTGGCCAGCCAAAGTAGTTAACCTCACACTCAACTCTACAACAACTGAAAAGATCACTGAGGACAAACCTATATTTGACTATCACCTTTATTCAGACCTCAACAAACTCTTGAGAATTACAGTCTATTGCTGCAAGTTTGTCAATAGCTACCTTCTCAAACACTGTCCTCAGAAAGCCTTTTCTAACTTAACAGAAACTGCAACAAAATACTGGCTCAAACAGATACAAGCTTCAGAATTTGACAAGGAGTTGAAGTATCTTAGGTCCAGTAGCACATTAAACAAAGGTATTCCTTCACTTGTCATGGATCTAAATCTGTACCTGGATACAGAGGGTCTGATAAGGTGTAAAGGAAGGCTTAACAAGTCAACTTTGACTTACAACTCTAAGCACCCAATTCTTCTTCCAAGGAGAAATCACTTCACAAAACTCATCATCAGGGATACCCACAACAAAATACACCACATGGGAGTCCCACAAACCCTGACAGAGCTGAGAAAAACTTACTGGCTACCAAAGGGTAGAACTGAAACAAAGAAAATTTAAACACATGCATTCCTTGTAAACGTATCCATTCACGACCCTTTAAGACCCCAAGCCCTCCAGACCTACCTGTGGAACGAGTAACATTTACTCGGCCATTTGAAACCACGGGTATTGACTACACTGGAGCGGTAAATGTGAGTTTTGGAGACAAAATGGATTCAAAGGAATACAAAGTGTACATTGTACTCTTCACCTGTGCTGCCACACGTGCCATATGTCTAGACATAGTAGAAGATCTGACAGCAGAAGCTTTTATTGCTGCTTTCAGACGATTTTGTGCACACAATTCTGTACCCAAAACTATATGGTCAGACAATGCCACATACTTCAAATCTGGTGAAAGAATTATTCATCAGATTTGTGACAGTGAAACAGTACAAACTCATTTAACCAAACACAACATAACCTGGAAGTACATTCCTGTTAATACACCATGGTATGGTTCAATTTGGGAAAGAAACATACAAACTGTAAAGAACTGCCTTAAAAAGACTATTGGGACCAAAACATCTACAACCTTTTGAACTCATGACTATTCTGTCAGAAATTGAAAATGTTTTCAACAACAGACCATTAACTTATGTGGGAGATGGTATTAATGAGCCAGAACCTCTCACACCAAACACCTAATTAAGGGAGAAACAGTAAACATGTTACCAGAATCTGAACATAACAGTACAGAGGATCCAGATTGGGAAATAGGACACAAAGAACTCAACACAAAATACCAACATTTGACACAAATCAGACTCAATTTATAACAATGGAGAGAAGAATACTTAACAAGTCTCAGAGAAAGACATAAACAATTAACAAAACAAAGTTGGAATGATTCAGTCAAAATTGGGGACATTGTGTTGATACATGACAAGACACCAAGACAACATTGGTCAATGGGAAAAGTCTTGGAACTCAAAACTGGTGAAGACGAAGTTACCAGGGTTGTAAACTGAAAACAGCAACTGGTGAGACCACCAGAGATATCACATTACTATATCCTTTGGAGTGTGGGACTAAATTAGAACCATTACCCCAAAGGATGGATCAGGATACTATTGGGGAGGAATCTCTCAATGTGCCTGATGTAACTCAGACTAAACCAGACAGGCCTCAAAGAAAGACTGCTTTGAAAGCCAGAAAACTTTTACAAGAAAAAATTAAGACTGGTGACTTATAAAACTTACACAAACTGAGCAAAGTTAAAATGCTTAATAACTTTACTTTAATCCCATAAATTTCCTATACCTAAAGGGAGTCAAACTGATTGACATAACTTTAACTAAACTTGAGAAGTTGGCCTCTTGAACTTTCATATTTGAATAGGTCTTGAGTAACCTCTCTCTCCCTAAATTTCTACTTCATTCTTTTCAATCCATTTCACATGGTTTAAAACACAGTTTATCAAAAAATTTGATCTATAACATACAAATTTTTCTCCGGCCCCCCCCAGTATATGGAAAAACTATACGCACTCACAACATGGTATCATATGTGGTACATTTTTTCATAATTAAATATAAATTATTAATTAATTGAATTAAATATCTATACAAAATTGCCTCGGGATTGGCGACATAGCCTATTGGGAATGAAATAATTGAATTGCCATACGTACAAAGAACCTGTATGTATGAATCAGCCTCACATAGCAACAAGAAAACCCAATTTATTGTTTAGTCTACCAAAGGAGTAGCCCAAACAAAAATTTTGCTAGTTCGGCAAATAATACACCAGAACCAAGGAACGGCTCTCAGGGCTGTTTATGTTACAGCGAAGCTTTAAACTGGGAGGATGTCTTTGTCCCCCCTCTAGTTCTGAGTGAATTCCTTATAATATAAAACCTAAGACTATAAAAGGATAGGCCTATTCCTTCAGGGGTTTATATAGTGACTGCCTATATTAATTACCTTAAGTAAATTCGTCGCGAAACTCGATCGTGGCGGCCCTACACCGAAGATGATCGTAACGCCCTACATCGAAGCAAACAAAGACCCAACAAAAATAAGGTGAGGCAAATTATTTTCATTCTAGTATACTGTACGTCGCGCAAATCCCGACGCTAGAATTACCGTAATCACTTAAATATAAAAAGGTCCTTTAAACACCTACATATTCATAACTCTCTAACGAAAAAGCATAGGGCTTTTGTCGGTAACCCTCCACTGAAATCTGCTGGAAATTTTCAGCGGATGAGGGCACAGGCAATCAACCCATAGCCCTATATAGTTTTTTCATATGTATGTTCATTATACACAGTGATTCACTGGCCTACTTAGTCAGTGCTCCAGACAACGGTAATTATGTGTTTTAAGTAACTCAGTCATTTTACACACCAAAATACATTTTTCTAGTAGTATTTGATGTGATTTGTTCAAATATGACCTCCATTTCCGTCGGAAATGAGATCCAACAAAGCTATTAGTCCAGGCAATTTGTAGTTAGACCTGGGCAAAATTGCTTCAGAAGCTTTCTAAACTGTTTCCAGCTCAGGAACCATTGCCGAATAACATATCCAAAATCCGACAAAATTGGACCCCGGGAACACTCCCAAAAATGAAATTCAAAATGACGGACTGGATGTTTCCTACGAAAAAAAAAATATATATAATTTACGCTTTTATTTATAGATACATTTGATGCTTTTTCTTTCAGTTGTAATGTTTTAAATAATTCAACAATATACAACACAACCAGTTATTACGCAAATATAATGTTATATAGCTTTTTACAGATTTTTATAATCAATAATACAACAATTATTTTTTCCCAGTTTCAAGTTATGTTCATTACAGAAGAAGTGATACCTGGTCACAAACATACAGAAATTAATCCTCTTCATCACTATCATCGGATAGATTACCGGTCCTTGGGTTGTTATCGCAACCACTGATTTGGCACTCGCCACAAGCGGCTGAACAGGGCATTCCATTACGCTTGCATCCACATCTTGAAGTAGCACATTTCGTCTTGCAGGAGCAGCGGATCATGTTGAGTAGATAATTTGGAGCTGGTGGCTTGTCGCAGGCTGTAGGGTAGTAGGAATTATTCTTTACATACCAACCCCACTGTTCTGCATCGATCTTCTCTTCTGTAGACTTCCAGATTAGTATTTGAAAGTATGTGCGAAAGCTGTGGTACTTTGTGGACGCATCGGTAGGTGGCAAACGTTCGGGTGTAACAAAAGATTTACCTGTAGCTACCTTTTCAACTAACATTCGATGAAGGTAGTGCGTTAGTGGATTCAAGTGTTTTGCAGCCATACAACAGAAGCATTGCCTTTCTTCCAGCGGCTTCAATGTCAGAGTGTTGGCAACAATCAGAACAGAATGTATTTGCAACTGAACGGAGTTCAGCCACCTTCATCAGTGTGTCGAATGCTTTGGCTTTACCGATCGAAAAAATTCTGGATGTGCTATCACAGCCCGTGAAAGCATGCACAAACAGGAGATACTTGCAGATGTCCTTGCCTAACAATGATTGAATGCTGAGAATATCATACACAGGATTAGGAGATGGTCCCCGTCTTATATCGCTGCGATAGTACAACTTGAAACCACTGTCCTTGGCATGGTACAGAAGGAGAATCAGCAAGTCGGTGTCTTCCCCTATTACTGTTGTAGTTGCATTTTCTGATGAGGAAACTGCTGCACGAACGATGTCCACATCAGCATCCCCATCTGCGTTGTGAACAGTACACCCGTGCTTCTTCAACATCTCACCTACGAGGGAAATAAATGCTTGCTTGTTGTTTTCATTAGCCAAGAAGTGTTCCTTCTGGCCAACAAACTTCATGCTTGGACTGAGATTCACATTTCTGCTTGTCTTGGTGCTGCGTCTTCTGTGGGTCATGTCCTTGATCGTAGGAGAGCTGCTGTAGCCATCAAAAACAATGATTGCTTTTCCATATGTTTTCAGAGTGAAATCGGCATATGAGTTGGCGATGCTGTCATATGTTTCATCTTGACGCCAGGAAACACGATGTAATAGAGATCCACCATCCAATACGTACTGGTCTGTGCACTGAATTTCTTGAACTTCTTCCATGCGTAAAGTGTCAGTGTATTTGATTATTGCATGAGCTAGCTGAGACTTATCGGGTTTCCTCAAGATACTTCGTGATTCGAACAATGCAGGAGGATATGCACACAGTTCGTAACACATGACATCTTCAAGATTCATGTCTCCGCCAGTGGCAACAGTCATCATTCTCTGAAACAGTAGTGCAGGATCTACTTCTATATCTGAAGCATCAGTGATCACAACGGCAGAAGCAGATCCTAGTGTTTTCACTTTGTCAGATCTTTTGGCAGAATATGTAAAGGCTTGTTTCCCAATCATTTTTACGACAATGTTCGTACCGATTGAATGCAATTGATGAACGTTAACTCCAGGATCAGCAGTTAGCCCTGTTACAATGTTGCAGAGACCCGAGGTAGAATGGAATGGGGATAAGGATTCCAGACGTTCAAGTACTTTCTTCATGTCATTACTGTCCCTGATTTGTCTACTTCCCCTCATTTCCTTGTGCTGTTCACTACTTTCCAACAAAACTCTGGTGTATTCCTGCATTGCTAAGTTATAAGTGGAACACAGAGGCATAGAAAAGAGCCACGTTGTCCTTTGGATGTCTGTAAATCCACTTCCGCGTGTCAGTCCGCCTCTGCTTTTCAGGGAACGCATTAGTACTTGTTCTATCACCAGGTCTGTGCCGAGTCCGGCCCATAATCTGTCGCTTCTTCTTACCACAAACTTACCTTCCTGGAACATTTTGTTAACGGCTGGATTTTCAGAAGGCAAACTTAACATTTTCTGCAGGTACAGGTATATCGATTTCAGGTAATTGTGATGTCCGGCTGCTGCAATTATGGGGATGGTCTCCAGCATAGCTTGCAAGTGCAAATCCCACGAGCCGGTTCTGTCTGCTGTTATCAAGGAACGTGCAATGTTGATCATTCGCTGATATTCCAACCAGAGTTGACTTGTTTGCGAAGTAGATTGTAGGTCATTTTCTTCGCATCCAAAGTGGTAGCAATCTGAGACAATGCATTCGAAGATTCCACATCCTCAACTGATTGTTTGGCGGTCATAACATCGTCGAGCAGGTCACAAGCTTCCTTATGGAGGTCATGAGGAGTTCCATCTTCATTACGAGGGAAAACGTCTGCGACTAGTAAGGTACTAAGAGCTGCATCTACTATCATATGACCACGTATCGCTCTTGAAACAGCTTTTCCAGACATCATGTGTTGCACGGCATTTGGTCCGTATATTTCTTGAAGTACTTCAGACAATCCTGAACCATTCATAAGAGTACCGACTGCTCCCAAAAGATTCATCAGAGTGTGAAATGATCCCAGCATTAAAACAATGTCCTGCAGGTCTCTCTGTTCATTGATGATTTGGGAAGCTTTCCAGAACAAAGGCTGATCAAAGGTAATAATGCATGGGACTTTTTGATCGCGTGCTATCTTGCTCAAATATAGTAATGTCGAAAATATGCAGGTCATGTCAGTTGGCGACATATCTGTGATGGGAAGGAACGTGATCGACGCCACACCTGGATGTGAGACACTTGATCCACCGTGAATTGCCTGCATTGTTCTGGACCAACTTGGACCTGATCTTTCTGCTGAAGATATCTGCCAGAGAAGACTAAGTCGACTTATGGTGGCAGTGGGTACTGGAAGTTCGCGGAATGAGATTCCCTCAACATGCTTCTCGCGTGTCTATATTCCCTAATGTCAACGGTTGCAATCTTCTTAATGTCATTGTCACCAACATTACGCCTGTGAATAGAAGGGTGGATCTTGATCTTCGGAGTTATTGCGGCAATCATACCCATTCCATGAAAGGTATTCTTCCCATCCAAAGTGCAGACATCATGATCGACGTTATCTGCTGCTAGAAGGACTGCAGTGTTTTCATCAACAGTAAAAGAGCCAGACCCACTTGCCAGTGCCGCGTTTCTTTCGAATCTTGTTACTTCTGCATACGACGAACAGTAACCCAGCTGATGGAGAACGTCAATAAGCAGTGGTGGGCACCGTTAACCAAAAAGTTAACTTCGTTAACCGCTAATCCGTTAACCAAAAAGTTAACTTCGTTAACCGTTAATCCGTTAAATGTAACGGAAGTTACCGATAAACCGTTAACGTTAACTTTTATTATAAAAAAAATGAAAACACATATATATGTAATTTAATTTTCCCTCTTCTTCTCGTTCTCCATTTTGTCCATGAGATGCATGTTGCCCTTCATGAAAATTAGCATATCAAAGTTTTCATCAGACAGGGATGATCTCTTGGCCCTCAGGATGTCCTTGCCCATAGAGAAGTAATTGCACTGAAATTTCTTCGGTCTTCACAGCAGAGATACTAAAGAGTAAACAGCCTCTGGCGCCACACGCTCACATTTACTTCTCAACGCCATCTATTATCTCATAAAGAAACTAATTCACATTGGGACTTGAAAGTACCGGCAGGATCAACCGGGTAGAAAAATAATTATGGAGATACTAAAGAGTAAACAGCCTCTGGCGCCACACGCTCACATTTACTTCTCAACGCCATCTATTATCTCATAAAGAAACTAATTCACATTGGGACTTGAAAGTACCGGCAGGATCAACCGGGTAGAAAAATAATTATGGAGATTTTAAAGATGTGGTACCTAGAAGTACCGCCAGGACATAAAGGGTTAAGGTGAAAACGCTCCCATTGTAAGACATCAATTGACTTAATTTATGTCATCAAAGTGACATGAGAATTGAAATCTTACCTGATCAGTTTTATGGTTCTTGAAATGTATCAAGGAGACTACTAATAAGGTACTCACAGACATATTATAAATATACATGATTTACTTGACAACGATTATTTTTAAATATTCACTAGCACAAACATGTTGCGCAAGAGACAGACTGCAAATGAAACGAATGTAGTTATTTGTTGTAATTGTTACATATATATTATTGAAAGTGCCTTAAAATGCTCGTGATATTTCTTGAAAGAAGTTGAAACATTCAACTCAAATGGCAAATCTTTCCGCCTGATTTTACAGTCGACCATGTTTTGCTCAAACCAATGCCATAAATAACTACCATATTTGGTAAGACAAATTGTGGCGACGGAAACAAATATATCGCCTGATTTTGCACTGCGGAAATGGAAATTCGTTCATCACTATTAACAGTGGCGGATTAATTGCGCACCTGCTCAGCACTGAAAATAATAGAAACTTTTAAACGTTTATTTATGAATTTTTGGGGTTAACGGACTTGAGTTAACGGAAGTTGAATGTAACGGAAGTTAATTAGTCCGATAATGATTTTCAAAGTTAACTTAAAAGTTAAATCGTTAACGAAAAGGTTAACTTCGTTAATTAACGATTAACGGATTAACGGTTTGTGCCCAGCTTTGTCAATAAGGTACCTTGACCTAAAGTTGTGGTGTAGCTGAACCGACAAACCGATCTGTAGTGGACATAGTAATCCTCTAGGACGGGTTGCTTGCATAATGCTCTGCCCAATTGCACCTATTTTTCTTGAAGCATCCTGTCCCGCAAATGCTTTTGATAATAGCAATTTCAGACTGTTGGGAATGTAATCAAGAGCACTTTCTGCAGTGATGTCATTTGGAGATGGATACACATCTTTTCTAGGCGAGTCGACAGACTTGATATCACTTCTGATTATTTTTGCAGCAGCTTCTACTAGGTAAATCTTCTGTAGCTCTATATCTATATCACATTCTTTCGACTTTTTGTAATAATCTATAAGAATTTCATTAGCTGTCTCTCGTAGTGTTACTACATCTGCCTTCCCACTTTCACCTGATATTATGATCTTGTCTCCGTAACGTTCTAAAGCTTTCTCTTCATGTGCCTGCGTTCGTAGACAGAGCTCTGACTTCCTTGAAGATATTCCTCCATTTTGGAAATTAGGTCTCCAATCAACAGTTGTTCATCATCATTCTCTTCCAGGTAAGCACAGGTCTGAAGGAATGCTTGGTGTTGCTCTTCATTAGTTGGTCTCCCTTTCTTCGAATCATGATCGTCGGAGGAGTATGCGCGAGGAATGTTTTTTCCACTTCGAAAATTTACGCTGCAGGTGTGATGGTAGACACAATCTGCAGCAGGAAGATCACGAAGATAATACTCCAGACGGCCTTTTACATTAAACGACCATTCATCGCAGCGGCTTTCACAGCACCTTTTTATGGTTTCGGAGAACTCTGTAGTTCTTATTTTGACATGCTCTGATTTTGGTTTGTGTTTGGAAAAAAAAAGTCCACAAAGGTACAAAACAAACAGTGAGTAGCACTGGAAAATGCGTATTCATGAAAACGAGCACTTTTCCTTGGTATTGCCTCGGCTGCGGTCTGTCGCTTCTTTATTTCAATGTTCTTTTTATCCGTAAACCTTTTCCTACATACAACGTGAACACTTATTCCAGCTGTTGCAACAACATCGCTTCCACGGCTGCGGCTGGATGCATTTATACCATCTGCTCCTTTTTGCGAGATGTGAACCACTTCCTGTCCGCTGTCCAATTTCTCCTTACAAATCACGCACAATTCTTCAGGGGTCTGCATTCTTGAAGGCGGACGCACACCGAGTCAGCCGTACACCGAGTCAGTCTGAAACAGAAAACACAAATTAATAAACTGTGTTGCAGTATTTAAAAGGAGTACATAATAACAGTTTTAAAGAAAATGACAAGCACAAATACGCAGATTTGATAGTGGGTAGTAGGAATTAAAGAGTTGTATATAATATAAGTTTATAAAGATGTAGCAATGTCCATTCTCACATACACTCCATACAGTATATTTTATTTACATTACGTGACGTCATAGTTTAATACTAGCTGCCTAATACAATTTTTAGTGTCATATAGGTTAATTTAGAAACGAAAATGTGTTTTAAACATTTTACTGATCAAGAAAAACGTCATAACTCTCTCTACAAAGCGAAATTAAAATTTATTGTATTTCGTAGGAAACTGCCAGTCCGCCATTTTGAATTTCATTTTTGGGGGTGTTCCCGGGGTCCAATTTTGTCGGATTTTGGATATGTTATTCTGCAATGGTTCCTGAGCTGGAAACAGTTTAGAAAGCTTCTGAAGCAATTTTGCCCAGGTTGAAGCTATTTTTGCTCTAGATTGCCTGGACTATATAGTACTTTGAAGTTTGGCCCATTTTCAAGGGAAATGGAGGTCAAAATCTAAGCAAAACACCTCAAATATTACTAGGAAAATGTATTTTGGTATTAATTAACCTAACCTAACCTTACCTAACATGAATATGTTATTACATTATCATTTGTATAATTTAGGTCTCGGGGGTACGGGGCGGAGCCCCCGTAAAGATCACGCATCACAAATTGATCGATTGAACGACATTTTAGCGTCGGAAATTCAAAAATAAAAAATATAAAACCCTATACCGATCAATTTGTGATGCGTGATCTTTACGGGGGCTCTGCCCCCGTACCCCCGAGACCTAAATTATACAAATGATAATGTAATAACATATTCAATATTTCTATTGCTCGGAAGTCATTAGAATGCACTTCGTATATTAAATCCTCAAAATAATATTCGCACCGTTCGCATGTCATCGCCACAAACATCTATCAAAAACTAACAGAAGTAGACTAACAACTTAAAAGGCCTAAGAACTTAAAAAGTCTAGCTCATATATCATGTTCTCATGACGTCACCAATCAAATATTGGAAGGGCGGGGAAAAAAATGCAAAAATGTCATAATATTCAAATGTACATAATTTGTTAAGTACGCATCTGCGAGCATAGTGACTTATATGAAAATGATGAGAAAATTATGCTTTAATATTTTATAATTATATTTGCTTTTGATATTCTGAGTACGATAAAACTCATATTAACCCAGACAACTATCTCTTAATCTTCTATGGACCTCTTGTATAATGTTTGTACCTGTTGAGTTTGAAATAAAGTGTTTATTTGTATACAGTACTGTACTAGAAATTTTAAGGTAAAATATATTAGTTACTCCTTTAAAATGTAATATAATATTATAAATTCTTTCCTTTGAAATTTTATATTAATACAACAACATTTTGAAATTTTAACTTTAATTTTTTAAATAAATTAAGAACAGAATTTCATTAGTAATTTTTTCCATTTGTGAAGTTCCAGAAGTATTTTACGTCAGAGGTTACGTTATTGTTTTTTAATTTTTTATGGGTGAACTTGCCCGGTTAATATTTATGTTGATGTTTTATAACTTATCCAGGTGGTTCTTAATATTTTTTCTTAAGTGAGCAAATTTTTTACATATAATTACAGTGAGAGCACCATATATTAAAAAAAAAGTTTTTAACTTAAAGTTTAAATTAGATAAATATTTAAATAGTTTAACTATTTAAATATTTCTTTAAACGCATGCAAACTTCATAATGCTTAATTAAAATTTTTAGTTATATTGAAAAACATCAATAAGTTCTAATTCTGCAGCTGCTATTTCCTCTTGTTTGAAAATTTGTGTCAGATCATCAATCTCGAAATTTATGTAGTTTGTCAATAATTGAAAGTTTGGTAGATGCTCTTTTAAGTGTTTGAATTTGAACCTCTCTTCGAACTCGTCACTAATGTTTTCGAGTGCTTTTACTACGAGTGATGGAGAGTTGCTAGCAGTTTCAGCCAAACATTTTTTAAGTTCAGGAAAATGATTAAGATTCTCCTTAGAAACTTGGCTCTGAAAAAGTTGGGTTTTTTTTAAATCCCGTAATTTCCTCATATAAGGCAACAACAAAATTATTTTTTCATTGCAACCTCAGATTTAAGTCGTTTAAATGGCTAAAAATGTCGACCATGAATGAAAACGTTATCTTGAAGTCAGCAGTAAAAATTTCAGGAAAAATATTATCCTTTTTGCTTTGCATTAGAAAAGCAGGCTTTGTTCGTGAGCAACATTTGCCCATTTGAAGAGCAACATGTTGCTCGCGAGCGACAGGTTAAGAACCCCTGACTTATACTGTAATTTGCGTTTTACTGAGGGCAATTTAACAAGTGTGTATATAGCTGAACTCACTAACATTTAAAAAGATAGCTGTATCAATTAGTATTATGTACGAGTATATACCTATATCACCGAGCTGTGTGGGCAGTTCCCCACGTACAGAAAGATGTCACCCACCTACTAAAATAAAATAAGAGCATGTGTATACGAGTATATATGTATCAACATATATATTATCACCTTATCTTTCCTGGGTACTTACGTATTATCGGAACTACCAAACTGTTTATTACGTATTTTTGCTCTCGTCATTCGTTTAAACTAACGAAAATATCACAACTTAACCTAATCACTCATCAAGGGCGTACAGTTGACCTAACCGGGCATTCAATTAACCTAACAGGTTAATATTGGCTATTTCACCTAAATATCTTCTGATCTTTTCGTATTAGACACTCACTGTCACATTTCGGGCAAGTTAAGCATGAGAGAATAACGCCGTAATTGATAAAAACATCCAGTGCTTTGTCTTCATCTAGTATTAACACATTTTCCGTTTTAAGCGATTTTATTCATTGTGAATAATATAATATGTGCCCGGTTAGGTCAACTGAATGCCCGGTTAGGTTAATTGAATGCCCCGTTAGGTCAACTGTACGCCCTTGATCAAGAGCGTAACTAGCTTTCAAAAGTTGGTGGGGACAACTATAATGATGAAAAATCCTGCGATGAATTTCTGTGCTGCTATCCTGTAGGTAATGTGTTTGCGACCAAACTGATGCTCTTAAAATACGAAATGATTGCCCCCCCCCCTGTAGAGCAAAAACTAGAAGAGATAGATAAAAACCGGCGAGACCACTTGAAAGAGCGTTAAAATCTGAATAAAAACCATTATATTCTATTCCTGTGATTTTAATTCTTACCATTTTTTTCCCACACAGAAACCATGGCATCATCTGTTTTGAACGATTCAGAGAAAAAGCGAGTTCTTGACCGCATTCGAGCTGTCACATTTCGTGAAGCAAAGGAAGCTGGTGCAACTTTCATAACTCGACACTGGGTGGCTGAGAGATTAAAAAGATCAGAAGACTTTGTCAAAAGGAATTGGAATAAGAATCCTGAAGATTGTGAAACAGAATTTCGAGGAGGAAGACCGGAGAAATTATCTCAAGAATCGAAAGACATTGTGCTTGCTGCATCACGGCGCCGAAAGAAGAGCTGCTCTGAGGTAGCGAAAGAGATACTTATCCGTCGTGGTAAGATAGTCAATCGGCAACTTGTGCATCAATTTCGAGTTCGCCAAGGCTTGAGTGCTTGGCATGAAATAGCTAAGCCACGGAAGAGTGATCTTAATATTGAAGATCGGCTATGGTTTTGTGATTATCTTGAGGAATGGACGGAAGACGATTTCCTTCACTTGGTTGTCAGCGATGAATTCTTCGTTTATGTCTCCAGAAAACCAAATTTTCAGAATGATCGGGTTGGGCAACAACTCCTGATGAAGTACCAGACGACCAGAAGTATCGAGAAATAGTAAAAATCGAGCATGTGTGGGTGTTTTCATTATGTTCTCTATTCGGAAGCTCATCTGGGTTATCAAACCAAGAGGAACCAGTTGGGATGGGCCTTATTTTCGAAATGTAATCTTAGCCCAACATGTAATTCCGTTTTTGAAAGACCCCGAGTGTGTTTTGGATGTTGAACAGGCAACCTTTCTTCACGACAAAGCCCCCTGTATGAAAGCACTTGCGACTCAACAACTGCTTAAGGACAATAACATTGATTTTTTCGGAAATAATGAATGGCCTGGCAATTCTCCCGATCTTAATGTCTGTGAACATGTCGGATCCATCATGAAGGATCGGGTGGAGTCCTTAATGCTGGAACAACCCATTCAGGATCGGTATTCAACAGAAATTATGACTGCAAAGATCAACGAAGTCCTTGAAGAAATGAGTCATGATACCGATCTCTGAGACACTTGTGGGATCATACCCCCGTCGATTAATGGCCGTCAGAGCTGCAAATGGGGGCAACACCCGATATTAAAACAAGTGTTTTTTATTCAAAATTAAACGCTCTTTCGCGTGGTTTTGTCTGTTTTTTTCTATTCCTTTCAGTTTCTTCTGTACAGGGGGGGGCAATCATTTCCTGACACCCTTTACTATGATTTAGAGAATGATCTATATTTATGATAGTAATAGGAAAATCAAAGAAGCATTTTCACAGCTACCTTATGTATATCAAGTATATACTTAACATTAAAGGAAAACAATATAAGCAATAATTAAATTAAAAAAATAACTAGATATCTCATTAAAGTATCTATCACTGCAGTATTAGTACTGAATCAGTAATACTTTCCAGCATATTAATAGGACTAGTATAATTAAAGATTTACTCGTCATGGAAAATATTTAGTTCTTGAAATAATCTGTCACGTAAGCTAACGTAGATCAAAAGTTGGGGGGGGAACCTATATTATCCCCCTCAGTTCAAAAGTTGTGATATTTTCGTTAGTTTAAACGAAAATGACGAGAGCAAAAATACATAATAAACAGTTTGGTAGTCCCGATAATATGTAAGTACCCTTTCCTCTATATACATGGATGACCTTACCAATGAACTAAAGACTGCACGCACTGGCTGTGTCAGTGGAAAAGACAAAAATAATCATTTAATGTATGCTGATGACCTTGCTCTTCTCTTACCCTCTCCCAGGTGCTGAGAGTACTATTGGAGATATGTGAACAATATGGTATAGAAAATGACATCACCTATAATCAGAGATGGGCAGTAACGCGTTACGTAACGAACGTTACAAAAGTAACGAGTAACGGTAACGCCTGAAAGATTTTCAAGTGTATCAATGTAACAGTAACGTTTTTAAATCAAAACGTGTATCTTCGCCGCGTACGCTCAATGCCCAACTGTAAAGACGTAATAATACTCTAGTGCTTTGTGCTGACATGTTCAGCTTCATAATCATAAATAATGTTGAGCTCCATATTCTCTTATTACCCTATTGTGTTTGTGATCGATGTTCTGTTTATAATTATATGTACCATAAATTATAACAAAATCGGTACCATATCGATGACAATAACCGACATTCATTTACTGTTTAATAAATTTTAGTTTTAACAACTACTGAATTAGTTCCATACGCGTGCTTGATGAGTGGCATTTTTTTTATTTTATTGGATTTAGAATCCCAGCTGAGCCGTGAACGGCCAAGCTCTGAAGGGCCAGTTTAACCTACAGCCCAAGTTAAGCTAGATTAAAAACTTACGGACTTGAGGTCCTATTAGGTCCTACCACAGAGTTGCTGACACGATGTGGGCCTACCTTAGGCCTCAGTTGCATAAAATTAAGATAAAAAACAAAAGGGGCACTATTTTTGGTCTTCTTTCTAAACCTTGCAACAGCAACACAACCTGCACCATTGCACGATGCAACAATCTTGTATCTAAACAACCAAACTGAATTGCAAGAGCGCCCTCTATAAGACCACGCCCTGTAAGTGCCGCATTCAACAAACGAGTAGGAAGGACGCACAGCGCCCCCAAAAAAATGATGCCACAAGAGTGCCCAAACAATGATGCCACAAGAGCCCAAAAATGCTAGCTTTAAATTAAGTGAATTTTTCACTAACCTTACAATTATGAGATGGATATATATACACCTTAACTTAATATATACAAGCAATGCTGCATCAATCACCTTAGTCATCATATCGCCTTGGGACAACAACGGCTCTTCCTCTTCTAGATTTTCTAACACGGAAATACTTTGGTTAGAAAATTTCATATGTGTACATTAGATGTTAAGGTGATTTTGTTCAAAACTTTTTGTACTCCAATGTATACAGCTCATTTGTAGTGGCACTACAGGATGTATAATTTGAGGAAATTATATGTTGCATATGATAATATTTTTAGGAGTTTATTAAGAACTCCAAGATTTATAAATGGTGCTCCTTCTAGTGTCAATATGCTGTTTGTAGTCAATAAGGTACCTAAACTGTGTCAGTGTCATTCGCAATTTTGTATTTAGATTTATCACTAGGCTTGGTGGGTCAGTCATTAAGATAATAGAAGCCATGGTTAGTGGACTGGTCTCCGATACTTTTTATAAATCTCAAATCTGGAAGCATTGGCGTACACAATTATATGTTCATTATGCACAGTAATTCACTGACGTCTGACCTACTTAGTCAGTGCTCCAGACAACTATCTCTTAATCTTCTATTGGACCTCTTGTATAATGTTTGTACCTGTTGAGTCTGAAATAAAGTGTTTATTCGTTTGTTTGTTTAGAAGCAGTAAAATTCAGTCAGAGGACCTCTCTGTCTTCTCCTCTGAGCCCTGCTTTCTCTAGAGAACTTACTTTGAAAATATAATAAATAATTTCTGGATACGCTACAAGAAGAATCGGGGAACCGTCAGATAATTTAATAAACTTTCAAAGAATCCTCCGATCCACCACAAGAAGAAATCGGAGTGTAGTATAAAAGAAATTACTGCGGTTCCCTACACGGCCACAGACGGAGGGTTAACATATATATTACAGGATAACTGCCCTGTTGATACTGCCAGGATCATCAGACGGTGGTTTCAGGAACAACGATATCGACCTGCTGAACTGGCTAACATACAAGTACAATCTTACGTATTATATACTGAACGTATTATAAAAATAAGGCGAACATAGCCACTTAACCTAACATACAAGTACAATCTTATTATAACACAACTTAATATACATATATAAGCTTTGCTACATTACAAAAATAAGGTATTGTAAACCAGCAGTTGTCTGAACCAAGACTGCCATATTGGTGAGAGGTACACAGTATCTGAAGACAGGACATTGCACAATAACACATTAGAGCTGTTTTGGATCCTAGTAATGAAATTTTATATATATTCTTCCGGATTAACATTTGGTTGGTAGGTAGGTTACGCGTAGTAAACATAAAACTGGCACTGCACCATTTTCGTTCCCTACATAGCATACGAAAAATATTATTATAAGCATCAGAGAGTTTATTCATAGCAGTTTTTATATAGTTCCACCACAGATGGGATGTATACAATGCAGTATAGTAAGTTCTGTAAAGATAAGTTTCAACTGATTCTAAACACATACCAAATTTTCTTGCTAGCATGTTACCCTGTACTGTACAAACAGCTTTTTACGTTGCCTCTCAATATCGAGTTCATGTCGCAGCTGGTGAGTAATTACATGACCTAAGTATTTACATATGTCTTTCACAAGTATTGTCTGACCATTCAATTCAAAAGACCTACATGATACACGTTTCAGTAGATTACACCTAAAAATCAACATACAACTCTTTGGCCTTTGCCCCATTGTAGGTGATGGCATTTTCTATATCATATTGTTCACATATCTCTAATAGTACTCTCAGCCCATGGGGAGAGGGTGACAAAAGAATAAAGTCATCAGCATACATTACATGTTTGATTTTTTTTTCTTTTCAATGACACAGCCAGTACGTGCAGTTTTTAGTTCTTTGTTAAGGCCATCCATGTATTTACAGAAAAGATAGGGTGATAATATACCTCCTTGCCTAACACCATTAGTTACTTTAAAACCTGGTGATACAGTATTTTTCCATCTTACAAACATGGTCTGCTCTGTATATCAGAATGTAAGGATACTAAGTATATATTTAGTACCCCTCGACACAAGAGTTTCTTGAAAAGTTTGTGATGGTTAACTCTATCAAATGCTTTTGATGCATCCAAAAAACAGGAATATACATTGCTACTTGACATCTTGTACTTTAGGACGGCTTCTTTTAGCATATAAATACACATGTCAGTACCATGTTTTACTCTAAAGCCAAACTAATTGTCATAAGTCTGCAAGTAAGTACGTATCCTATTATAAATGACATATTCTAACACCTTAGAAAGTATACTGGCAAGTGCTATTGGCCTATAATTATTCTTATCACAGATACTAGCACCCTTATTTTTAACAACTGGCAACAATACAAGTGACAAAATGGACTGTGGCAAGTACCCATGTATCATACAGCTTGTGAAACACATTACAAGCATAGGTATTATACGAGGGCTACAACATTTTAAATGTTCTGCTTGTATGCCATCTAGGCCACAACTTTTGTTATCATCTAATTTATGAATAGCCTGCCAGGTGCATCCCCCCCTCCTCCCGAGACAATTAAATAGGGTTTCATAATGATTTTTCCACAGCTCTGCAATGTTTTTTGCACCATGTGCACTAGGGTGGTCCATAATTTCACTTTTTAAAATTTTTAATGGTTCAACGGGCTAATGTTGTGGGCATTGGTGCAAGAAACAACATGGTTATCAGTTTTTGGAGTTCCGGTAATATCAGACCCCCTCCCCCCCACCCCACCCAATTTATATGGGACCTAAAAATTTGACTGAGAAAACGAAAGTTTTTCCGCTTCTCTGTGAATAAACATATGACTATATTATTTTTTCTTGGTAATAATAAAACATATTATTTTAATTAATTATATATTCTAGGGGTGTTACCGCCACCCTGAAGCATCATCCCACGCAGCTTCGCGGCGATGGGCTCGAAATTAGACCAGCTTATCAAGCCAGCTACAGTATATTTTGAGTGGGAACAAACCTGATTCCAGGTCCCCATCGTTTTTTTTTTTTGCATTTATTTTTAAGCAAAAATGAATTCCTTTTACAACGATTAAAAAATTATACCAAAGTTTAATTAAAAAGATAAATACTTCTGCATAACATTACGCAATAAACGCTCACTTAACATAATTATACATTTCAGACAAAGATTTTTTCTTGAAGTTTGGAAGAAGGCGTCGATGTTGCTCTATAACTTTTACCAGAAATTGTTTTTGTGATTCATCATTAACGATTCTGTCTTTGAAATCTTCAGTCAGTTTGAATGCTCTCTCGGCAGGATCATTCACAACTTTCATATTTTTGACAAAGTTCTCCATAACTTGGAAAGATTTTCAATTTTTCCAAGAAGTAAGAGGTTCATTTAGTCAGTCACCACTAGTACCCAAGCATTGGAAAACAATTGAAGAACCCTTACCAACTAACTGACACAGCTTAGTTGCATCTGTTAGCTGAGGGAAGATTGGCTGACCTTTGGGAGGAGGGTGTTGCGGGTTGATTTGACAGACTTTCTTCATTGACTTTGCAATCAGACTTTTTTCTGCATCTGAAATTTGCCGGGAAAACAAAGCAAGGGGTACTAGTTCCTCAGTCAGATACCATAGCTGACCATTTAATCCCTTAAGAGCACTGGATGCTACATTGTGATCATAATTTTTATATTCAATGAGTTCATTAAAAAGATTTAAATCGTTGACAGGTGCATCACAGGCGACGGAAGCAAGCAACCAAGGTTTTATATAGTAGAGGCAGTTGATATGCACATTCTCTCTAGTTTTGCTATCATATTTGAATCATACCCAGCTTGATCAGAGAATGCGTACATCTTTGCTGGATACAATACAGATGACATCCACCTCGCATAGTGTACCGCCCCAGGCTTAGCCCATCTCACACCAGTGTTTGAGACGTTTTCCCCAAGAAGTAATAGAGCAACCTCGGCACATTCCCTGTAGTCGCCTCTGGGAAATAGAGGTGAACTGGCTGAATTAAGTGCATCTTTTAGAAAATCTTTTACCTCAGAAGCTTTGGCTCTCAATTGGCGATTTTTAAATTTTAGTGTTTTTGTTGGTAGTGTTATGTCCAGTTTTGGCCAAATATTTAATCTGAAGCTTTTAAATTTCATTTTCAGGGGACGTTGTACTTCCGAAGAGACTTGTATAGACTGAGCACAAAATGTGCTCGTATAGATGATGTCTACATGCTAGCCACAGTAATTGAGTCCCAATCATTTCTTCTAGGATCTTACACGCTCCCTGTCTCCATCCAGAATTCGATGCTGTTGTATCAAAAACCATACCGCGAATATTTTTATCAATATTCCATTCAGAGATAGTTCTGAATACACATTCGGCCTGTGTGCCCTTGCTATTATCTATAGTTGGGATTGATAAAATGTTGCCTTCTTTTAAACCCGGAGAACCAGAAACAATGATTGCCATTCTTTCTTCCTTTTTGTCAGTTGTAGTTTTCAATATTAATTTACTGTCCCAGTGAACAATGCAATGCTCTGGAGGATTGAATGATGCCGTAAGTTGTTTTGCACCAGATGCTCTTGTATTTTTACTTGAATGTTTAGAAGTAGACTTTGACAGGCTCATGTCATGTATATTTATATTTAATTCTGAGGCAACTGCTGCAGCGTAAACTGTTCTTTGGTTATGCGAGAGATTCAGCCTATCAGCCGTGTCAGAAACCACTTGAGAATCGAAAATGCGAATTCTTTTTTTAGGATTTCTTTGAGCCGAAGGTTGAAAGTCAGAATCATTTGATTCATTACTTGATTCATCATTATCTATAGGAATGTCATCATCAGGTGGGATATTCATTTGTTCACCACTGGGTCCTGCATCCATGTCTGCTAAGAGTTTTTCTTTTCTCTCTACGTCATGTCGAATTCTTTGGTTTCGTCTTTCTGTCCGAGTTACATAAGACTTATCAAGGCTGGAGACGTACATATTCCGAATAGTTCTTTGATCTTCAAGGAATTTTATATCTTCGCTTTTGTTTCTTGTTGTTCTCATTCTGTCTTTCATTATTGTTTCAATAGCATCTGCTGCCGATATATCCAATAGCATATCTAATTTTTTACAAAAAATATCCTTTTTATCTTCGAAAGTATTCCTGTTTTTTGTGTTTTTTCAGTGTTTCATACTCATTAACTAAAGTCAGAATCTTTTCTTTTGGTCTTCTGCTTTTTGAAATATCTTGCGATTTAATGCCAGGTAAGTCCCAGAATTTTTTAACTTTATTAAGTACACCTGTTGCAGCCTCTTCTTTATTGTTCATAACCATATCATTTCTTTTTAAATGATAGAAATGCTGAAGTGCATCTGATTGGGATGGTAGCTGGAATAGTCCTGTAGGAATCAGTTCATCTTTAAGATTACCAATAATTGGATCATAACTGCTTTTTGTTAACTTTATATTTAATTTCTTAGGAGTAGCCATGATATTCATTTAAAATAAGATTAGAATCAATCAAGTGAAAAATGCATCATATACTATATACATCATTGGATATCTGAAAAACACATAAAATATTGGCTTAATCAGCTGTTATAGAACATTTCTATGTATACTATTACGAATAAATAATCAATTTATACACCAAAATGTGCATAGTTGATTTCTGAATAAATTGATATGCAATATGTATGCTTTTATTTAAGATTAAATATGATTAATCTTTAAAAAAATGCTTAAAAGATGTCGTTTTTACTCAGTTTTTTTACTATGCAATATAAATTGGGGGTTTGGGGTTGGGGTCGGATATTACTGGAACTCTAAAAACTGGTAACCATGTTGTTTCTTGCACCAATGCCCATAACATTAGCATGCTGGACCATTAAAAATTTTAAAAAGTGAAATTATGGACCACCCTAATGTGCACCCTCTATTACATTTGGCAAGATAAGATTACTATTGTTAATTTTATTAACCTTCTTCCAGAATTCCCTACTGGAAGTATTGCTATTGCAGTATAGTACATTTATGTAAACATATTGTATATATACAGCAGTGGCGACTCGTGCACTCGGGCTTCTCGGGCTGAGCCAGAGAGGCAAGGGGCAAGGAGAAGCATGAGAGATAAAATTGTGTATTTATAGCTTTAAGTTTTAAAAAAAGTTTTAAATACAAATTGTAAAAATGGTTTTTGGCTGGTAGAATGTTACTATTTTTCTGTCTAGTCTTCGTCACGCAAGCAAATTTTGAGCGCATTTAGATACCCTTACTACCTATAAAAAAAAACTATATTGACATATTAAGTTTTCGTATAATCTTTCAAGATCCTTTACTCGGGCGCAAGACATTACGCCCGAGAAAGTATAAATAATATCGTATATTTAAAGTTCTTTTAATGAATAATTATTTGCTTGCATACGGTTACATAATAGTCCTTCTTCTAATTATCATTAAATAAAATACGTTTTTCCTCCTATTAATTTTTTTTATAAAGAAAAAACATTTCAACTCGGGCTTATATCCTTCGGCCCTGTAGAGGCAAAATTTTTAATTCTGGCGATACATGGTAACTTTTTATGTTTCGATAAGCGTGCCTTCAACTGCCTTGGGCGGCGATGCAGTTTGATTTTTGCCGCAATGTGAGGTTGTTCGCTTTTCTTAAATAATCTGATTTATTTTTAATATTATAAGTATTCTGATTCAGCTCCTTCTTACTATACCTGTAACTTCTGTTTCAAATGAAAGGAGTTTCTCTGTTCTTGATCGAATTAGATCATATTTAAGAAACACAATGGCTCAAGAACGGCTCTCGTCCCTGGCTAGGATTTCAATTGAAAAAGAAATATTTATTGATTTAGAAAGCAAAAAGGAATTACATGACCGAATATTAAAGGAATTTGCTTTAAAACCAAAACGCTTGGACTTTATGTTCAAGTAAATAAAATTCAAATAATTTTTTTTACCGAGGTATGTATTTATTTATTTTATTGATAATCTTAAGTTATTGTCATGCATTTAAATGTCGGCTCATATGTAGACTTGAAAATTTAAAAAGAGCCCGAGTAGTCTCGAAGAGCTGGAGTCGCCACTGATATACAGTATATTGTAAAATGCTATGTAAATAAACTGAGCACTATTACTGCCATTTTTGCCCCTTTTTTAAAATTTGGTATTGATATTGAGTTTTCCCTGCGAGAGAGAGTGAAAGCTTATTAGATAACAATTGCTATGTAAGAAAAAAAACCACCCACCCTGCCCAAACTGGATCACCGTGCAAACCGGACATTTTTCTTAGTTCTAGTGGTGTAAAGTTTTACTATATATATATAATATATATATATATATATATATATATACACACACACAGAGTAGAATCCGCTTATTATAATCACTTTGGGATGAAGCTATATTGATAATAATAACCGACTGATAACATAAAGCGGTGTATGTTAAAACATAAAAGTTAAAATAGTTAAAAGGTAGTAATAAAACAATTTAAAAAATTCATACCTTTAATATTTACCGTCGAAATTCATCTAGTGTTGTTTGCCTGCGGTTTGTTTGCAGTAAGTCATTAATAAAGCGCTCATAATCATAATGCTTTTGAAATTCAGCAGATCGGTGTTGCACGCCGCGATGAAGTATTTGCAGAGCTTCTCGCATCTGAGCGTTTGTTGGAGGGTCTTCTGGACTATCTTCTTGTTTAGCGTCTTCATTCTCTTCCCTTTCTTCAGCCAATTCAGAGCCTGCTTCAGTAACAGCTTGGCATATTTCTGATGATGTCATGGTAGCTGCCACTTGAATTTCCTCATCAATGGCCAACCAGCTTTTAAAATCTTCTTCTGACATACCATCTGGGGGTTTCTCCATGATTTCCTCTTCAATATCATCGGGTTCTTCATCTGGAGATGTTTCCGTGCCCTTCTTAAAGAAGCCACCCTTTGTGAAACAGTTTTTAATGGTTCTCTCAGTCACTTGTTTCCATGACATTGTTATAAGATGTAGGGCATCAAGGAGGGAAATTCTTTTAGCAATATCATTTGCATCAGTTTTTTCTTGAGTCTCATCTAATTCTCCTAAAATTCTGCTACGCATTTCTCTTCTGTAGTTAGCCTTTAGAGTCCGTATGATTCCTTGGTCACATGGTTGAATCAGTGATGTCGTGTTTGCAGGCAAGAAGATTATTTTAATGTTTTTTAATGACGCATTACATGTATGTGCTGTGCAGTTGTCTACCAACAAAATTTTTCGTTTCAGGTTTGTATCCCATTTAACTAACCAGTCATTTTTATGAGTCATTTTAAGATTCTGATAACTATAACCGAAACTCTGATTACTATAAGCGGAGGTTTTATAATGTAATTTAACCTCGATGCTTTGGGACTGTTAATTCTGATAACATTAGGCGATTGATAACAATATCGGTGATTACAATAAACGGATTCTAATAATATATATATATATATATATATAATATATATATATATGCACTAAAATCACAAAATAACACGTGACCTTATTAATAAGCAAACAACCACAAGGAAAAGGAAACACAAAGTCCGAGCGCTTTCGTGAATATATCACGAAAGCGCTCGGACTTTGTGTTTCCTTTTCCTTGTGGTTGTTTGCTTATATATATATATATATATATATATAATCATGCGGGTTGCTTCTACAGAGCTTCAATTTAATATTTAGGAGAAATCCAATGACAAGGAGAAATGTAAATGCCATGAAAAGTCTTCTTTAATGCGCAACGTTTCGAGCAAATACGCTCATCTTCAGGCTGTATGATAACAATGTGAAATTAAAATCAATAATTGAATGAAAAACCAGACAAAGAAAATTTCTATAACCTATTCATAAAGGCAAACTTTAAAAGACTGAAAAAAGAGGGTTAAATTCTAAGTTATACAGATTTACACTTAAAATTAAGAAGCTATTTTTAAATACATATAGTAAATGTGAAATTAATACACTGGAAAAATTAACAATAGTACACTGGAATAATGAAAACTAACTAACCTTTCACTGCAATTTCCGAGGCTAGACTGATTTAAGTACAAAACGAGAAAAACATAAGATAAGATAAGATAAGATAAGATAAGATGGTGAGGGCGATTGGGGAAGGGGGGATTATAAGGAATTGGGGAAGGAGGAGGATTATAAAAAGTTTAAAGGGACGGCTGATGAATCAACATTTAACGTCGGGGTCAAAGTTTTAATATAAAGCGATTCCAGAATCCTAAGTGAGTTGGGACAAGTATTACAACCAAGAATTTTAAAATTTTCTAAAGTGACATCAGTTTTACATTTGATACTGTGTTCCCGAATGCTAGAAACTTCTTTAGTTTTTAAAATTTTACCTGTTCGGCCACTTATTCCCATATGCGAATAAAATCTAGCCCTGAGAGAGCGAACAGTGCTGCCAATGTAATTCCCAAGGAGACACCTAGGGCAGGTAAATAAATATACAACACCGCTACGCAACGAGTCAGGGGTTCGATCCTTCGCTGAGAAAAAGCTACCTAAAGACGTTTTATTAATAAATATGATGCGGAAATCAGTATGATAAAAAAATTCCTTAACAACTTTGTAAATTTAAGCTTAAATTCCTTATTCAAAGGACCCATTTCAGGTACCAAGAAATATTTTATATCCTTCGGCACTGTAATACAAGGAAGTTGAGGGCTATAAACATTATTTAAGAAGGATCTAATTAGTTTATCTACATATTGAACAGGGAAACTATTATTGGTAAAGTATGATCTTAGATTATTAAATTCATCATTAAGTAAGGTAAAACTAGAGGTCAAATTATATCCTCTGAACAGGAGAGTTTTAATACAAGACATCTTATAGTTGAAATCAGTAAAACTAAAAAAATTCATGCCCAAACCAGTGAAAGTGGGTTTCCTGTAAACTGATGTAGTAATAGAATCACCGTTTTTCGAAATTAAAAGATCTAAAAAGGGAAGGGAGCCATTTTTCTCAGTTTCCATTGTATACGTTATATTGGGGTGCAAAGAATTTAGGAAGTTAAAGAATTGTTGCGCTTGTACCGCATTATCAAAGACAGCTATCGAATCATCAACGAAGCGTCGATAGAAAATTGGCTTGAGATGAGTTGGAGATTGACTAAAAATTACACTTTCTAAATGAGTCATAAAAAAATCAGCTGCTAACGGTCCGACAGGTGATCCCATCCCTACACCATCAATTTGTTGGTAAACCTTATTGTTGAAAGTAAAATAGCATTGTTTGAAGACCAATTCTAAAAGTTCCTTAAAATGAGACAATGAAAAACCATGAAAAATATCAACCGAGCTAAAAACCCTATCTAAAATAATGGCAATAGTTTCAGATACAGGTACATTTGTGAAAAGCGACTTTACATCAAAACTGACAAAAAACTTTTTTGAATCGAAGTTCTCACCAAGAAGGTCTTTTTGGAATTCAAACGAGTTATTTATAGTGTAAGCATTTTTCGCAAAGGGTGACAGGAGACTAACAACAAATTTTGCCAATTGAAAGGTGGGTAAGTTATACGAAGCTAAAATAGGACGGAGAGGTGTTCCAACTTTATGGATTTTAGGCAAACAGTATAATTGAGCAAGATTAGCACCAGATGCGAACAACTGAGAGTAAGTATCGTTTTTTATTATCTTTAAGGACTTTAGTCGTGACAGAAATCTATTAACCTGGTCTTCTAACCTTACAATGACTTTATTGACAGGTTCAAGAATTTGTTTGAATTTAGTAAGATCACTTAGGATTTCATTAGTTTTGTTTATGTAGTCCGATTTATTCAAAATAACCACTCCGTTACCCTTGTCCGGTCTGGTCACGACAATCTCCTGGTTCTTTGCCAAATTCTTAATACACTGCAAATCACTCTTCCTAAATATGAAAGATTGAAATTTAAGATTTCTAAGTTTATGAAAAAATTCTTGAGTTAGATTTGAGAACTGACATTTGAAATTATTGAATTCACCCACATGGGGAACATTTTTCAAGCCATTAAAAATTTTTTCAAAGTAAAGAAAAAACGAAGGCTTATATATTTGGAACAACGGAAGCTTAAATTGCAAACCAAGTGACAGTAAAAACTTTTCCCGAGGGGAGAGTGTGTAACTAGAAAGATTCGAAATTACCTTATCTGAATTGAAAAAATTTGGTGAATTCATTCCCAAGCCCTATGGGCGGGGTTTGTGCTTCACAAATACGGCGAGGGCACGTTAGGGTTACCCCTTTGGGGGAGGTCATTCTCCCTCCCCCCTTTATGCAACTTGGGGGCTACCCCCCCCCTTGTTGCATAACCCCTCCCCCTCCCCCATCACACATTTTTAAAAAAATGTTTAAGGATATATATATATATATGAAGTAAAAGTATATATATATATATATATATAATATATGCGCGGGCTCTTCCCGCGCATATAATAAATGCTATAATTATGAGTAAAAGAATATATATATATATATTTATATATATATATATATTTTTTTTTCATAATTACTTCATAATTATAACATTTATTATATGCGCGGGAAGAGCCACAATTTAAACTGTTACATGCAACTTCAACTTCATTCGTCATTGATAAATGTTTTGTTGAAAGGCCGTAGGAAGAGGAATGAAAATAAAATTATCAGAATCAGATCAGTTCGCAACCCCAAGGTTGGGAAGCCTTAGGTTAGAGGATGTTAGGCAGGAAAAAGATCTTGGCATTATAGTTAGTAGTGATCTAAAAATTTTCAAACAGTGCTTAGAGGCTAGAAATAAAGCATAAATAAAATGCTAGGTATGATTAATTAAAAGGAGTGTTAGTTACAAGAGCAAAGTCTGTGAAATATGTAATTCTTATGTAGACTTCACTTAGAATACAGCAGTTAAGCTTAGTTCCCTTACCTTAGACATGATATTGATATGTTTGAAGGTGTGCAACGTAGGTCAACCAAGCTTATTCCTAACCTAAGAAGATTGGGACAATATACTATTTTGGCGTCTCAAATTATTCAACCAACCAAAAATAAACGGCACTCCAACACTTTCACCCAACTCTAGATAATAAGATCCGGTAAGTATGTGTTTTAAGTAACTCAGTCATTTTACACACCAAAATACATTTTTCTAGTAGTATTTGATGTGATTTGTTCAAATATGACCTCCATTTCCGTCGGAAATGAGATCCAACAAAGTTATAGTCCAACAAAGTTATAGTACTTTGAAGTTTGGCTCATTTTCAAGGGAAATGGTAGTCAAAATCTAAGCAAAACATCAAATATTACTAGGAAAATGTATTTTGGTATTAACCTAACCTAACCTTACCTAACCTAACCCTGGCTAACCTAACCTAACCCTGGCTAAACTAGCCTAGAGTATATTAAATCCTCAAAATAATATTTGCACTGTTCACAAGTCATCACCACAAACATCTATCAAAAACTAACAGAAGTAGACTAGCAACTTAAAAGGCCTAAGAACTTAAAAATCTAGCTCATATATCATGTTTTCATGATGTCACCAATCAAAATATTGGAAGGGTGGGAAAAAAAATGCAAAAATGTCATAATATTCAAATGTACATAATTTGTTAAGTACGCATCTGCGAGCATAGTGACTTATATGAAAATGATGAGAAAATTATGCTTTAATATTTTATAATTATATTTGCTTTTGATATTCTGAGTGCGATAAAACTCGTATTAACCAAATATTACTAGGAAAATGTATTTTGGTATTAATTAACCTAACCTAACCTAACCTAACCCTGGCTAAACTAGCCTAACCCTGGCTAACCTAGCCTAACCCTGGCTAACCTAGCCTAGAGTATATTAAATCCTCAAAATAATATTCGCACCATTCATATGTCATCGCCAGAAACATCTATCAAAAACTAACAGAAGTAGACTAGGAACTTAAAAGGCCTAAGAACTTAAAAAATCTAGCTCATATATCATGTTCTCATGACATCACCAATCAAAATATTGGAAGGGCGGGAAAAAAAATGCAAAAATGTCATAATATTCAAATGTACATAATTTGTTAAGTACGCATCTTCGAGCATAGTGACTTATATGAAAATGATGAGAAAATTATGCTTTAATATTTTATAATTATATTTGCTTTTGATATTCTGAGTGGGATAAAACTCATATTAACCTAATATTTGATGTGTTTTGCTTAGATTTTGACTTCCATTTCCCTTGAAAATGAGCCAAACTTCAAAGTACTATAACTTTGTTGGATCTCATTTCCGACGGAAATGGAGGTCATATTTGAACAAATCACATCAAATACTACTAGAAAAATGTATTTTGGTATGTAAAATGACTGAGTTACTTAAAACATATAATTACCAAGATCTGTCTTAAAAACACATTTATAAATCTAAGAATAACATTTGGCGAAAGACGAACGTTATTGAACCAGGTTTGTTTGAATTGAGACACAGTAAATCCACAAGGCCGGCGTCTTTTAGTTTTCGCAATTTTCGAATACGTGTTGCACTTAAATCTATGGCAAGATTCTACTAACGAGCACTCGTTTCAGCACAATTCACACTTACGGGTCGATGGTAAAATATTGTGTTTTGTAAATATTTCTATTGCTCGGGAGTCATTAGAATGTACTTCGTATATTAAATCCTCAAAATAATATTCGCACTGTTCACAAGTCATTGCGACAAACATCTATGAAAAACTAACAGAAGTAGACTAGGAACTAAAAAAGGCTAACAATTTAAAAAGTGTAGCTCATATATCATGTTCTCATGACGTCACCAATCAAATATTGGAAGGGTGGGAAAAAAATGCAAAAATGTCATAATATTCAAATCTACATAATTTGGTAAGGACGCATCTGCGAGCATAGTGACTTATATGAAAATGATAAGAAAATTATGCTTTAATATTTTATAATGATATTTGCTTTTGATATTCTGAGTACGATAAAACTCATATTAACCCTATTTATAACTGACATGCAAATATATCAGATCCAAAGAATCCAGTCAATTTCATTATAGTACCCATCAATACCAGTACCGTGCCAACCAAAATTAAGTCACGGTCCATATCAATTGCGGACCAAGTCACAATTTACATCCATATACATTACAATATATATACTTAGGAGGAAAAGTGTAGGTGTGGCTGTAAAGACTGTACAGTAATGTAGAAATGTGTGTGCACCCATTTTGGGTCTCCCATTTAAAGGTGTTTGTGGGGCAAGTGAAGATCATGAGTTTTTCAATACCTCACAGTACTATGGGGGGCACCACTCGGCAGATGTAAATGGTTCCATACTAAGTGATGTACCTGACAAAGCGGAAGTTTTGGGGGCCTACTTCCATTCATTTTTCAGGACTGTAGCAGTTATTGAAGATGAGGAATTTTGCAGGGATATGCAGTCTTCCTTATTTCTTGATTACAATGAAGATTATAACCTGGACTTTACATTGCAGGAATTACAATTCTCATTAAGGCAATGTGAGCATACAAGAGGTGGTGCAATGGGACTGGATAATATACGTAAATATTTTCTTAGTCATCTTCCATTGGAGTATTTGCCATTTCTATTATCAGCATTCAATGATAGCCTGAACACAGGGGTCTATCCTTCATCATGGAAACAGGCAATCATGATTCCTATCCTCAAACCACAGAAAAACCCTTCAAGTCCATCTTCATATCGTCCCATATGCTTATTATCTTGCTTGGGTAAAGTACTAGAGAAGATGATCCATCAGCAGTTGTTATGGACTTTTGAAACGTGTCTCATTTTTTGAGATTCGCAGTGTGGTTTCCGTAAGAAGAGAAGCATGGTGGATCAACTTCTGAGGTTAGAAACTTTCATACGCCAAGCTCTCTGATGAAAAAATATGTTCGTTATATTTTTTGACCTTAGTCAAGCTTTTGATACCATTTCCTATACTGGCCTACTTTATAAGTTAGGCAATTTGGGGATTCATGATAGATTACTAAGGTGGTTGGACAACTTCTTGTCCAACCGCACACTTCATGTACTAATTAATGATGTCAACTCAACACCTTTCCTCTTTAAAAAGGGTGTACCCCAGGGTTCAGTTCTTAGTCCATTGTAATTCACTGCATATCTCTGATATGCCAAGTATTGATCCAGTTCAATCATCAGAGTTTGCTGATGATACAGCTTTCTATGTGGTAGCTGACACCTCTTTAGAAGCCAATCAGATATTGCAAAAAGCAACTGATAAGTTTGCATCTTGGTGCAGAACCTGGGGTCTTTCCCTGAATCAAGAAAAATCTAAAATTATATTCTTTACACATCAAAAGGTTCTGGTGAATCCTATTATCCAAATTAGTAACACGCCAGTAGCTATGGTCACATCCTACCAGTTTTTGGGAGTGGTCCTTGACAGCCCCAGACTGACTTGGTCTTGTCATATTAACTACCTGGTAACATCCTGTACGAAACGTCTAAACTTGTTAAAATCTGTTGCCTCTCATAGATAGGGTGTAGATTGATCTACACTTCTCACTTTTTACTGATCATTTATCTTATGAAAAATAGTGTGCTGATGTTGTTTATGATCAGCCTCTTTCACCTTGAAGAAACTGGAAACATTGCATAATTCTGGCATGTGCCTTATTTTGGGTGTCCACACATCAACACCTATTATTTCCCTGCAGGGTGAGACTGGTCTCCATGCCCTTCAGTATGATAGAGATCTCTCTACACTGAGGAAGTACTTTAATATTCTGGCTTCCCCCTTTTCCTACCCCTTACGTCATTCACTCGAGGTGGATTATCCTTTGATCCTTGCAGTGGACTGGACAGTGGCAAATAAGCCACCTTTCTTCTTTAGGGTTAATATTTGTCTTTTAACCCACTCACACATGGTTAAAACAGTACAATATATTAAATTGCCATTCAAAACTAAGAAAATATATATCTTATGTTGTGCAAATTTGTTCAAATATACTTTTTTTGGTAATGGTTCAGAATAGGGGCGCCACCAAAATTTTTGTTTTTTCCATCAAAACATGCTAAAACCATTGGTTTCCTATGTTTAGGATGAATGTGACCATCACCATTACAGTAAATTATTGCTTGAAGTGATTTCACCCCCCTTAACCCCTCCTACAATCTGGGGGGACCACCATGGGAACTGGGGGTTTTGGGTGGGGGAACACAGCACAAGCAATAATTTACTGTAATAGCAATGGTCAGGTTTATCCTAAACAACAGGAAACCAATGGTTTTAGCTTGTTTTGGAGGAAAAAACACCGTAATTATTTACATCACTGGATGTATTTATTCTGAACATTTTTTACACATCAAATAGTACTAGAGGATGCATAAAAATATGCAAATAAGTAATTAACCTGAGTTAATGAGGGGGGCTGTGCCCCTCCCTTGACCCCCCTTATCATGATTTTAGGCTTACCTTACTGTGGTGGATAAAGGTCAGCAGTAGCCAGCAGAAATTCATGAAACTGCTGAGGAACTCGAGGGAATCTCCTGACAAATAATGCCATAGCAAGGTATCTCCATCGTAGTGCTCCTCCTTGCGTCCACATTGTGGAATCCTTGCCTGTGTGTCTCGCCAGCTACATTCTATATTTTGAGTGCTGGCACCAATTTCTGGGTCCACAAAATTCTTTTCGCAGTAATGAATTACCGCTTCCCAAGCAAAACTGAACCAGTCAATAATGGTGTTTTTTGACATGTGCACCTGGTCAACAATGTCAGTGTAGGTTGCATTATTCAGTACAAACCAGTACATTAAATGTAGGATGGTAGCTGGTTGTAAATGTGTATGGTCAAAAAATGTACCGGCGAAAGCAGACTTCTTAAACCTATACCTACGTCTCTTGACAGTCTTATTTCCACGAATAATGAAGCCTCTTTCACAGTGGAAATTATTATCAGCCACAATGTTCACCACACTATCGCAGGACGAACAGACAGAGGTAACTTTTATTAATTTGTGGTCTGCAAATAATTTAATTAGTTTCGTCTGATCCTCCAACATGGCTGCGAGCTCTACTAGCATCACTGCACAGCCGTCACAGACCAAAGCCATTTTCAAACTGAAGTGAATGAATGATAGTAGGGTTGCCAACTCAAAATTTCCTAGATTCATACCCAAAAAGTACTGAAGTAGCTATATATATTTTTTCATAATTTTCTAACTTTGTTTTTTTTACTATGCGACACATGCAATCAACGTATTTTAATGAGAGAAACAACTTTGTGTCTATGGTATTTTTTGAAATTTTGCTTAATTAAGTGGTGCCTGTATTCTGAACCATTACCCTTTTTTTAATAAAATATATTTCCTGTTTTGGCTATAATATACTTTTTTCATAAAATATTTTTCCTGATTGGGCTATTTTTTCGCTACTCTGTGACTTAATTAGTTGGTTGGGTTGGTATTATTATAGTATTACACCTGTCTAACGTCCAGCAATTATTATATATTCATTAGGTAGATTTTTTAATTCTAACACACTTTTCTTCTATAGCGTTTCCGTCGCAAATGCTTCGTTTTCGAGATATAAACATTTTTTTGGTGTGTATCTAGTGTGTGTTCGTACGTTCGTTTGTGTGTTCATTACATGTCTGCCCAATCACTGCGCTCCATCCATTTCTAATTTGAATTACTTTCGTACCGGAATGGAACACTCATTCCACTCATTCAGAAGTACATTAGGCCTGGCTCTATGATTTATAGTGATTCCTGGGCTGCCTACAAGACTATAAGTGATTTAGGTTAGGATAGGTTAGGTCAATTTTGAAGGTGAAATTTATGTTTTTCCTATGGTTTTTGATGTGTTTTGAACGAATCTGACCTTCAAAACCGTCGGAAATGACTCATTTTCGATTGCCAGCTGGGGGGAGGGGGGTTATCTAAAAAACGAGTCATTTCCGATGGCTTTGAAGGTCAGATTCATTCAAAACACATCAAAAACCATAGGAAAAACATAAATTTCACCTCCAAAGGGAGAGAGGTGTAATACTATAAATTTACCGTTGGGTTTTGTTCTGGCCATTTTTTTTTTTTCCTAATTGGATTCAGTTTAGTGGTGGTTGTGATAGAATTATGACGTGCCATTTGTGTGATTTTGACTGAGAACTTGATTCGTTATGTGCCCTAGATGAAGACAAAGGATTGGATGTTTTTATCAATTACAATGTTGTTCTCTCATCCTTAACTTGCCCGAAATGTGACAGTAAGTGCCTAATACGAAAAGATCAGAAGATATTTAGGTGAAATAACCAATATTAACCTGTTAGGTTGAATGCCAGTTAGGCCAACTGAATGCCCGGTTAGGCCAACTGTACACTCTAGGGTGCATCAGCCTATAAGGGGTGAAATTTCAAACTTCGGATATTGATTCGGCCCTATGATATTATGGTTACAATCCCCAACAAACCTTCAGTGTCCACGTTTCAAGCTGTTCTGACAATATTTAGTGGGTCCCCCTCGAAGATGAAAATTTGACAATTGAGGAATTTTATGGTTTTACTAGAAAATCTTATGTGTAAGCGTTGTAGATTTTGTTTGAAAAAAAAATTGTAAATATAGTTAGTTTTAGGCAAGTTTTAGCCTCAATTCATGAAATTATCTGTCTTTTTAGACTTTTTTGTATTATTCTGAGAATCATGAAGTGAGTTACCAGGATGCGGGATGAGGACCCAACTTGTCAAGCATCCCACCTACCACCTTCACCTATTAAAAATGGTATTTCATGATAAAATACTTGTAAAAATTGATTTATTGCTTATTGATATCTTAATTCTTCTTTGTCCTTTTTTCTTTTAAAACAGATGATAAAGAAGCTTGTCTCTTTCTCAGATTAGGAGTGGCTTTTCTGTCAGCTTCTACAACTTGGAGAACATTTTGAAGATGTTGAAACGGGGGCGCGATGCCGGTAAGTGTATCTGTGTAAAGATGCGTTTGCGTTACTCACCTACCGGATACTCTGTTAGTGGGGTCACGGCAGCTGCGGCTGGTTGCAGAGATGGGAGATTTAGCTGCCAGTGAGAACCACCCAGAGGGCCTTAATAAAAAAATCCTTTGTCTTCAGCACCACCTGCACTGCTAAGAATGAGAGAAATGAGGTGAGCAAGTTACCAATTTTAGTGTGGTTGAGATTATGTCAGATAGACAGCTCCTACCAATCTGAAACTGGGTTCTCACCTTTAAGATCTCTGGAGCATAGCCAGTCTGCCTCTTTTAACGACTTACTCTTCGGCTTATGGTGGAGGATTTAAGAAAAGTAAAATGTCCTTTGCTTAATTTAATCAACGAAAAAATACAATAAAGTAACTGCATCAACAACGGTAACTGCATCAGCAGGCAAGTTTTTACAGGTAACTAAAGAAGATCTGAACAATTTTATTGATCATACACCAATGTGTTTTCAGAACCAACTAAGCACTTGAAAAAAAATTATTACTACAAAACAAAAGAAACAAACATCATTAGTCCCATACCACACACAAAAATGTCAACATAAAATAAAACCATTAAATTATTGGCCATCACCAGCCCATTACCACACAAAGGAGACAAGACTTACAGAAAAAAAATAACTTACATAACTAATGCAAAAAAACAAAGAATATTAGTTACTAGGGTAAGGTCAATGAGTGTTACCCAAATTGTATAAACCTGATAAGTCCCAGATGTGTCATTTTAAACTCCACTTCATCTCACAATCATTAAATGTATTCTTGGCTCAATCAGTACACACAAAAGCAATGTTTATAACAAAAAAATTGTGAACACTGGCTTCAGCATTTGTGCAGGCATTGGGGAAGAAAAAGCTTTGTCCAAATTCACTTCAATAAGCAAATGTCCCAGCCAAAAACAAATCCCTGATAAAGAAAAAAAACCAACAACATTTAGAGATTATCCCCCTAGCACTGTCATCAGTGGACTCACAGGAATCCATGAGTGCAATGATGCCAGAAAAGGGAGCAAAACTGACAATGATAATTAATGGTCTAAAATTTTGGGATATGTATTTGCATTAATATGTTGCTCATAAGGCAGTTAAAGGTACAATTTAGTTCACAGCCTGAGAAAGCTCAAAATCCATTGTGATGCATATTGATAACTGAAGTTAGGTTTTTCAACACGGTCTTTATAAAGGAAATCAGGCATTCAGAAATGATTATGATATTTACATGATAATTTTAAGTGATCCAAATATGTGAGACATGGTTCTTATAGCTAATGGTTAAGCAATACAAAACACCAATGGTAAAAACAAGACTGGATCACCTACCACACCATCAAGGAGAAGTGAGATGCTTTCCCGTCTCTTGAAATGGACATATGATTGCCTCAAGCTGCTTCTTGTTCTCTATACTGAGAGAGTTTCAAAGCTTTTATACTGAGGCATATGATTGCCTCAGTTTTTAACATTCTCTATATTGAGAGAATTTCAAATCTGTTATTATCAATTAAAAAGAGAAGAAAAACATTTTTAGTTAACCATACCATCTCACTCCTCCCCACTTGTTGTGGGGTGCACAACACAGGTATTTTTATCTCTAAGTATATAAGTAGTGATGAGTGATAGTATGGGACTTTAATACACTTTACAAATCATATCTTACCTTAACCTAATCAGTAACCTTACTTTTAGTTTTCCTCTCAAGTGGGGAACTTTGTACCCTAAGCAATTCCTGAGATCTGCCCTGTGACCTTGTGAATGGTCGGTTCCCCATCTTCTTGAGGGTACCTACTTGTGTAACAACTGGTAAAGGCAGGTTTTGAGATTCAGGTGAGAACCCTCTAAAATCAATTTTTGAAGGTGTCAATGATGTTTTCTTTACCCACTTTAATACACCAGAGAATGGTTCCAGAGTGAGGGACCCTCGTCGCCTTGCGTGAGTTGGCTGATCAGTTGGACTCAGTCCTCCTCCTAGGCCACTAAGTTCGAACTCACTTGTCATTTCTGAAGATTCTGGAGATTGTGTCACTGCAAAGTCTGTTTCAGGTTCCACAGCCACTAAATATGATTGATTATTGGTAGCAATAAATCGAAAAGACGTTAGGGGACTTTGTTTCACTGGCTCCAATTCAGAGGAAGGTAGTTCCTGCCCTGAATCAAAGGATGAGATTGCTACTGGGCATCCATTCTCTATGTCCCCATTAACTTTATCCTCCCCACTTGCCTTATCTTCTCAAAGAATTTCTGCTGGGAGGTGGCTGTTCATGAAATCTCTCTTCCAACTGATACAGGTTGTGGAGAGTCTGATCTAGAGTCTGCTGAATTTTTCTCAGACGCTCCACAGGTAATGGGTTGAAGCGAAAACCCTTAAAGAATGGTTCATCATGGCTTGGTTCTTCAATTAGAGATGGACCCTTACTCATCTCTACAGGTGTAGGTTGTGGTAGGAATTCAACCTCATAATGGGCATCTCCCAAAAGCCTTTGGTAGTAGCGGTTCTGTTGAAGATATGGTGGAGCCACATTCCACTTTTTCAGATGTTTGTGGTGAACTTTATAAATAGTGGGTTCCTGAGGGTTCATTGACTGAACTTGATAAGTAATTTCATTTGGGTTCACTTTAATTATACAATATGGTCCAGCATACCGAGGTTTGAATTTATTGATGCTCAGGTTGCCAGGATAGTGTATTTTCAGCCCCACCAGCTGGTTTAAGTGATAGGGTTTGAACCGTGGATGGCCTTCATCCCGATATTGAAGCTGATGGTGGTCTATCCTAGGGCCCTGAGGGAAGATGTGAGCCTGGGATAAGAGACAGGCTGCTGGGGAAATACCAGTCTCCTGATGCTTGGTATTGTTGTAAATGGATACCACCCTGGGCAGATGGTCATCCCAGGTCTCAACCTGGTTCAAACTCATCCGCAAATATTGGGTTAGTGTCCTGTTTACTCGCTCAACAGCCCCATTGGATGTGGGGCAATAGGGAGAAGTCCTTACATGGAGTATATCCAGTTCAAGCAAGGTATCTTCAAATTCCTGGGCTGTGAACTCAGGCCCATTATCACTGAGTAGCTTTTCAGGCAGCCTGGGCAGAAATGGATATACTCGAGTTTTGAATGCTTGTGCTACAGTAGAGGCCCGTTTATTGGGCAGTGGGACCACGGACAACCACTTAGAGAAATGGTTAACCACCACCAATGCACAAACATTCCCCTTTTGAGAGATAGGGTAGGAGATAAGATCGGTTACAATCTTAAACACAGGTGGTGTGTGGAGAATATTGGTAATCTTTGCTCTCTGACACTCCACACAAGAAGTGACTATCTCAGTCACTATGCGATGCAGCTGTGGGTACCAAAAATGTTCCAATAATAGGGCAAGCAATTTATTTCGCCCTAAGTGAGCAAACTCCTTGTGAAAAATGACAGCCCAATCTATAGCAACACCTTTGGCAACAACACAACGCAAGTGGTGGTCTTTTCCCCTATGGTAAATGATGTCATCAATAACTACCAATTGCTGATGATCTCGTTTATATGGTTGTAGGTTTCCAGTATATCGTTTTGCTGTCCATTGTTGCTTAATCCCCTTTTTAAGGCGACATAGGTGAGGGTCAAGTTTTTGTAAGGTTATGACATCTTCCAGGGACAATGCCCCTCCTTCTTTTGGGAGTTGTTCTCCTTCTCTCAAAGGAATCACTGGACAGATGTCCACCACAACTGATGTCAGTTCCAATTGTGGTGTAAGGTTATCAGGTGGTAGATTCCCCTCCCCACTAGCCTCTGTGTCAGGTGCAAGGTCCTCCTCCATGCTATCATCAAGCAGTGTAAATTCTTCAAAGGGGCTATCAGTTTCCCTATTCACATTTAGAATTTCAGGGGAAGGCTTATCATTTGATTGACCAGGTAGGTGTATAGGGTTTAACCAATTGTAATGGATCCCAGCGAGGCACTGCAGATAACACCGATCATGGTAGTTGTCAGAACCATACTTTAAGGGAGCTCGATCTCCATGATATACCCAAATCTCTACCTTATTCATATCACTATAAACTTGGATCAACCGTGGGGTTGGGATCTGACCAACATGTTTCATCAGATTCAGCTGACGGGTGATAGCTTTATCAGAAGAGATCCCATACTTATTTCGCCTGTTAATTAGTTCTGCTACTGTTGCTTCTCTGATTTCCGTATGATGATCCATTGTGCCACTACTCCACAAGGATAGACAATAAAAGAGGGAATCTCCTCCCCCTGGGACTTCAGTCTTTATGAATCCTTTTGGAGTGGCATTTGATCGGTTGTCATATTGATCCAATGATTCTTGACAATTGTCAATTGGAGACCTGGATAGTGCATCTGCGATACAATTCTGTTTCCCAGGTATGTACACTAGCTCATATTCAATGCTACTCAGCTCTTCCAGTGTGCGAGCAACTCTGTTATTTACTAATGGCATATTGTAAAGGAAGGTTAAAGGTTGATGATCAGTAAAAATTTTAACTTTAATTCCATAAAGGAAGGGTTTTAGGGTCCTCACAGCCCATCGAATAGCAGCTAATTCTCGTTCAGTGGTGAGTACTTTTGTTCAGCCCTATTGAATGTGGTTGAAACAAAGGCTATGGGCCTATTCTTTCCTTCCTGCTCTTGGGACAAGCAAGCCCCAGCTCCAATGTTAGAAGCATCTACATGGAGCTGTAGGGGTTTAGCTTCCTTTGACCTATCAGGGTATGTCAACAAGATCGGACTAACTAAGGCCTCCTTTAGTTTATCAAACGCAGTCTGGCAACTCGCTGTCCAAGTCAGCGTCTTGCGGCCTGTAAGTTCACTAAGAGGCTTTGCTATCTCTGAGCAATTTTGGATGTGTCGGCGATAGAAATTAACCATCCCTAAGAATTGGCGGAGTCTTCTGATGGTGTTTGGGATTGGAAACTTGGCAATACCTTCTAGGTTCTTTACCAGTGGGACCATCCCCTTGGATGACACCTGATGTCCCAGGAATGTCACTTCCTCTTGGCAAAGCTCAGTCTTTGAGGGTTTGATCTTAAAACCATTAGATTCCAAGGCATGCAAGACCTTTCCCAGAATTTCAAGATGTTCAGGGAAGGTGCGGCTTACTACCATTATATCATCAAGGTAGACCATGCATTGAGTCCATGGGATCCCAGATAATGCCATCATCATGGCTCGTTGAAAGGTAGCTGGACCATTTTTCACCCCAAACGGCATTCTGAGAAATTCCCAATGGGAAAGAGGGGTGGAGAATGCAGTTTTCTCAACACTGGATTCCTCCATCTCAACCTGATAATACCCTTTGACTAAATCAATGGTAGAAAAGTATTGCATTCCATGCAAATTGAAGAGTGTCAATCAAATTAGGTAATGGAAAGCAATCTCGTTTTGTTATTTTGTTGAGCTCTCGATAATCAATGCATAACCGTATTGACCCATCACTTTTCTTAATTGGCACGACAGGTGCAGAGTATGGGGAGAAACTTCGTCTGATGATACCATCTTCCTCCAGCTGTTGGCAGTGCTCTTCAATGTCCTGCAGTACAGGTCCTTGGACTCGCCTTACTGGGATATGGACTGGAAGCCTGTGTTCTGTTTCAATCTGATGCTTGATAATGGTTGTGTGGCCAACATCCCCATCACCATGACTAATAGCTCCTTGGTGGCACAGCAACAACTGGACTAACTGGTCCTTTTGTTCTGCTGAGAGAGATGTATTTGTCAACTCAAAAGCATCAACCATCATTTGTGAAGTCCAGTCCTCCTGATTTTTAGAAGTTTTTGAACTGTCAGTGAAGTCCACCAGATGTACTAGTGAGTCCTTACCCTGCAATTTCATAGCCTTCCCAATTAAGTTTCCTCTGGAGATCTTCTGTGAGAAGTCTCCAAGGTTAATACCGCAACCAAAAAGTTGTCTTCTGTGACATTCATTAATCCAGGTTGTATAATCAAATCTTTTACGAGGAGTTACTTTCCAAATAAGTTAACTCATGATCAGGGTTGTATCCTTGGAGGCGGAAACATGCCTCTATCATTTGACAGGTGCGGGGTGCAACTTCAACATCTTCCACACTTTCACATTCAAGGCTGGTTGGAAGTGGCTGTTGATCATCTTGGGCAACTGTGATAAGTTGGTTTCCCTTCCGAGTGAGGAGTTCTCGTTTAGCCAAGTCAGGAAGCAAACTATCAGTCTGTAACATGTTTACCCCACAGATCAGATCAAAGTCTGAGACATGGTCTCTCACAACCACAAACTCAATTGGTTGTGTTTCAAAATTGGGAAACATGAGTGTGACTGTACAACCACCCAGAACTGGTACAATGTGTTTACCTATACCCCTAATCCCCTTGAGAGGTACTTCCTTTAGTGGGAATTTATCAGAGGGAAGTTGATGGTAACATGAAGCTGACATCAAACTGACTGCAGCACCTGTATCCACAAGAGCTGACAATGGGCCTGTGTGGGGAGAGCTTTTTATTCTTGGCCGGATGACTAAGGCATTGCTTGATTGCTGCTCTTGTCTCAGGTCCAGAACTTCAGCCAATTCATCTTCAGTGTTCACTGGCTGCTCTTCATCCCTCTCTAGGGTTCCAACTTGTTCAACATCTTCCACTGTCTCATCTTCCGTCTCACTCTGGGGGGCCTCAAGGTAGTTGTGTGCAATCTGACTTGCTAATGGATACTGCCCTGATGGTGTTGCTTCCTGGGAAGCAATGATGCCTCCAAAAGACCGTTCATTGCTAGCATGCTGGGGTAGCTCTGGCATGCGGCCTTCCATGACAGAGCTATCTAGTTTCCCAATTCTGGTGCTAGTTCTTGTGGTGGTGGGACCAACCCTTGGTCACTCATGCAATCTTGACCCAAATGTGGTCCTCCACAACTTGGGCATTGTGGCCTCTCCATTAAATAGTTCTTCTGAGTAGGACACTGTGCAGGGCTATGTCCATGTTGCTTACAACGTATGCAAATGTTCCTGGCAGTATAGCAATCTTGATGGAGATGACCCCGCTTTCCACACCAATGACATAAAGGACGCGAGGGACATTGACCCTTTGTATGCCCTGACTGCTGACAATGGGCATGTCCTGTGGCCTCTTGGTGCTGCTGCAACTTGCTGAAAGTTATTGGCTGGTGGGTGAGACTGACCCCTAGGGAAGTTTGCTGCAGTTCTCACTTTTCTTCCATTGGGCCCCCTTAGCCTTCCTTGACTGTTTGTTGCAGTAGACTGAGGGGCAACCATGGGTAGTTCTTGCTTTAATACAACTGGTGGTGAACTCAGATATGGTGTGTGTGTTGACTGGTGTGGGATTTGTTCAATATAGTTAGGTGGCCAATTCCATGAAGAAGGTGGATAAGCACACTGATTCAATGGGGGTGCTGCTTGAGCTGTAGGAAGGGCTGGTGCTAGATGTGCCACATTGGCCATTTCAGATTGGGGCTTCACAGAGGATTGGGATGTCTGCCACTGACCCACTGGTGGGGTGTTTCTTGGGTGCCTCTAGTGGTGGTTCCAGCTTGACCTGCCAAGGGGGACTCTGTGGAATTTAAGTCTGCTAGTGCCACAAGCTTCTCCCACGAGATCTTCATTCCTAGTAAGGTCCTTTGAGTATGGATGATCCTGGTCAGCTCCTGCCTCAACTCTAAGGGCAACCCAGATATAAACCTATCTTTAACTATACGGAGTTGAGTGACATCCATACCAGGGAAGCACTGACAGGCTAGGGTTATTACTCTAAGGGCATAAGCAGAGACAGTCTCATGCGAGTGCTTGGTAGCCTCCATAAAGTCCTGACTCTGACTTTCTTCTTTCTTTCTTTGCTCTTTCTCATACCAGGATATTAAATGAGCCTTCAGTGTCCCATAATCACTAGTAGACTTCCGCATTACTCGATAAATTTCTAAGGCAGGCCATCGAGGTAATTAGCTAAAAGGGATCCCATCCTTTCAAGGGAACCTGGATATTCTTGCTCAAAATATTTCTCAAAGGTTCTCACAAACTCATGAAAATCATGTCCTTCACTCAGGCAGTATTTTTCCGGTGGAAGAACCTTAGGTGTATGGCTATTAGCCAGTATTTGAGACATCATGGCCATGGTCTGAGCATTCTGCATAACCATTTGCTGAAGAATTGCCAATGATGGCTGGTCAATGCCCCCATCCTTAGGAGTTCCTGCCATAGGTGGTGACGGACATGCTGGTCTCTCAGGGCTTGTTCCTATTGGCTGTAAAGTAGCAGCTATTTCCCTACTGCCACCCATGTCATGGTTATATGGGAAATTAGTGCCAGAAGTCAAGATGGGACTAGCTATTGTGCTTACAGTGACTGTTGATGAAGCCACAGCAGTGGTGATAGTGGTGGTAAATTGACTGGCAAGACCTGTTGTGTCACCCATTCTCTATTGTTTGCTCTTCGTGTGAATAATTCTGTTTCTCAACTGTTCTTGTGCAGTGTGGTGAGTGCTGGGAATACCGGCAAGAGAATAGGGGCTTCTAGTCAATGCTAATGCTCTCTATTGATGTTTCCCTTCAATCTTCCCGGGTCTGGGCACCAGTGAAACGGGGGCGCGATGCCGGTAAGTGTATCTGTGTAAAGATGCGTTTGCGTTACTCACCTACCGGATACTCTGTTAGTGGGGTCACGGCAGCTGCGGCTGGTTGCAGATGGGAGATTTAGCTGCCAGTGAGAACCACCCAGAGGGCCTTAATAAAAAAATCCTTTGACTTCAGCACCACCTGCACTGCTAAGAATGAGAGAAATGAGGTGAGCAAGTTACCAATTTTAGTGTGGTTGAGATTATGTCAGATAGGCAGCTCCTACCAATCTGAAACTGGGTTCTCACCTTTAAGATCTCTGGAGCATAGCCAGTCTGCCTCTTTTAACGACTTACTCTTCGGCTTATGGTGGGAGGATTTAAGAAAAGTAAAATGTCCTTTGCTTAATTTAATCAACGAAACAATAATAACACTTACAAGGTTAACTGCATCAGCAGGCAAGTTTTTACAGGTAACTAAAGAAGATCTGAACAATTTTATTGATCATACACCAATGTGTTTTCAGAACCAACTAAGCACTTGAAAAAAAATTATTACTACAAAACAAAAGAAACAAACATTAGTCCCATACCACACACAAAAATGTCAACATAAAATAAAACCATTAAATTATTGGCCATCACCAGCCCATTACCACACAAAGGAGACAAGACTTACAGAAAAAAATAACTTACCTAACTAATGCAAAACAAACAAAGAATATTAGTTACTAGGGTAAGGTCAATGAGTGTTACCCAAATTGTATAAACCTGATAAGTCCCAGATGTGTCATTTTAAACTCCACTTCATCTCACAATCATTAAATGTATTCTTGGCTCAATCAGTACACACAAAAGCAATGTTTATAACAAAAATTATGTGAACACTGGCTTCAGCATTTGTGCAGGCATTGGGGAAGAAAAAGCTTTGTCCAAATTCACTTCAATAAGCAAATGTCCCAGCCAAAAACAAATCCCTGATAAAGAAAAAAAAACCAACATTTAGAGATTATCCCCCTAGCACTGTCATCAGTGGACTCACAGGAATCCATGAGTGCAATGATGCCAGAAAAGGGAGCAAAACTGACAATGATAATTAATGGTCTAAAATTTTGGGATATGTATTTGCATTAATATGTTGCTCATAAGGCAGTTAAAGGTACAATTTAGTTCACAGCCTGAGAAAGCTCAAAATCCATTGTGATGCATATTGATAACTGAAGTTAGGTTTTTCAACACGGTCTTTATAAAGGAAATCAGGCATTCAGAAATGATTATGATATTTACATGATAATTTTAAGTGATCCAAATATGTGAGACATGGTTCTTATAGCTAATGGTTAAGCAATACAAAACACCAATGGTAAAAACAAGACTGGATCACCTACCACACCATCAAGGAGAAGTGAGATGCTTTCCCGTCTTTTGAAATGGACATATGATTGCCTCAAGCTGCTTCTTGTTCTCTATACTGAGAGAGCTTCAAAGCTTTTATACTGAGGCATATGATTGCCTCAGTTTTTTAACATTCTCTATATTGAGAGAATTTCAAATCTGTTATTATCAATTAAAAAGAGAAGAAAAACATTTTTAGTTAACCATACCATCTCAATGTTCTTCAGTCCTTGCAGCCTCATAAAAGTCACTGCATAGTTTTACTGCCCTCTCAGAGCCATCATTTATGACATTTATAGCCAAAAGTTTTTCTTTGGAAGATATAAATGATGCTGTTGTTTTCCATTCAACAATCTCAACCATTAAAAAATCATAGTCTAACTGTAGTGAAGAGAATATGAACCATGAGTTTTTGTCAACCAAGTCAGCTAGTGTGGTTTCCGATCGTAGATTGGTAGGGAAATTAGGCTTTCCAAAACTAGATCCATGTCTACCTTCTGGAACCACTGTCTCAATCTTGTGTGGTTTATAGGAAAGTAGATGGTTTGTTATAGCACGAAGTTCATTTTTTGGAACCAAATCTGAATAATACAAGAGGAATCATCTCTGATGAAAGGTACCAGAGATGACGTTTCAAAGATGTTAGAGCACTTTTTGCTATTTGCTTGTTTACTTCCTCGTATTTAAGAAGCTTTTTGTAAAGCTGCAAATCGTGCCATGGTGCATCAAAAACTGAAGAGCAGGTCATCCACCATGGGTAGTAAATCAGTGAAATGAAGGTTGCAAAGTCTCTTAGTTTCAGAATTTGTTGCTTGTTTGTGATTGTTACTGAAGGTAGTTTCGAGATATTATCTTCTAGTAATGCAATTTTTAGAGCATATATTGCTTTACTCATCCATCTGGTTCTATGTATAGCACCAGGTCGCTGAAGGGTTATATCCTTATCACTAGGTCCTGCATTTAAGTATAACACAACTAAGTCAGAAAATTGTTTGTAGTCATATCTTGTATGTTGCTTTTCTATATTACTTATTTGAATTGCATAATCAGTCCATTCCTGAAGAATCTCCTGGACAGCTTTGGAGTACTGATTGAAGTCAATTTTTTTCAATTTTTCATCCTTGGAAATCCACTGAAACTTTTCTCGAAATCTGTTAGACATTAATTTCTGGTCCACTCGAAGTTTCTACTTTCATGTCCTGAAACACATGACTCATAATAACTTCACCAACATGATGCCTGCATGCAGACCATAATAAAGGCTGTCCAATCTCTTGTTGGATAGTTATGCATGCAGCGCTCACATGTCCCGTGTTGGTTGCTGTAGTGTCAAAAACCAAGTTCACTATTGAATCGGAGCAGTTCCACAATTTCAGTAGCTTCATAACTTCTTCAGTCAAGTTTTTCCCAGATTGGCCACTGCCACCAGCACTAGGATGATATGATGGAATACCAAGTAGTTTGAGATCCATTGAATTTCCAACTGATACTGCTAATCGTTCTTCTGTAACATATTTATCCTGCAGAGTAGAAATTATTTTTGAATCCCAATGAAGAGAGGCCAATTTAGGAGGATTCCAGGATTTTTTAATGGAACTTGAAATTTTTTGGGCTACTTCGCGTCTTGCTCTATCAGCTGTAGCATATGAAGTTGCCACTGCCTTAGTGTTACCACCACATTCTTCAACAAAAGCTTTTGTGAATGCAGCCTGTTGTGCCGGAGTCATTTTCATTCTTGATGCCAAAGAAACAAGTTTCGGTCTTTTCAGAATGTCATGAGGAATGATAGCTTGAGTACCTAAACAGACTGTTGACTGTGTGGATTTTCCATCTTTTTCAGCTCCATCATTAGCTTCTGACTCACTCTCAATGGTAGTTGTATTGCTTGTGCTACTGCTTTCTAATTCAACATAACTGCAAGAAGCTTCAGTGTCTTTCAATTCCTTTTCTCGCATTTTCTTCACATTTTCGAAAATTAATGCGCTTCATTTTGGATGCTAAAGTTTGATCATGAGCTCCAAAAGAAGCAATTCTATCCCCTTGCATAGATTGAAGAAATTGTATATCTTCTGGATTACTCATAATTTTTTTGGCATTTTTAATCCACAGTGGAAAAGTCATTTTAAGTTGCATTTCCATATCTTCTAGTCTTGTCTTTATACTTTGTAGCTCTCTTCTTTTCAATGGAATTTCTCTGTTTCGCATTCTTTTCTGACAATGAAACATTATAACCAAATACTCCATTCCATACCACGCCCCACAAACATCACACAGTACAGAAAACACATGCACACACACACACACACACACACCTAACCCACAAAGCACTGACATGACTCGGTCCGAATGCGGTCCTAGGTGCGAAGCCACCACCCATTAACAGGTCAGAGATCAGCCTGAGCAGATCGGATTGAGTTAACTTAGCACGATTCGGATGTGGACATCACCCCAACTTACGGACATATAAACACAGACTAGACAACTCCATAGACGACATCTGCCACCTGTGCCAGGACACACCACAAACATTTGAACACATTATGACAGACTGTACCACTCTAGCACAACAACGAACACAACACAACATCACTAGTGCGCTGAACCTCTGGTCCACTCCAGAGAGGGTGATCAGTTACCTGCGTGCTGCCGGCTTGCTCAATCAGGGTGGGCTGATCGGCTAAACAACAACAACAACAACAACAACAACAACAACCAGTAAAAAGAGGGCACTGGAGTTTTCTAGCTCCTCAGACTCAGAATAAAAGTTGTTATGAGTCACCACTATCGATCATAGCAAAATTAACTCTTCTATCAACCACAACAGGTAAGTGAAGTTACTGTAAAATATTTACAATAATTTACAATGTTTAATTTATATTAGTATAGTGTATTTTTTTATTGCTGTGCTATTAGATACATACTCTTTAATGGTGCTAATTATTTGAGTTTTTACTGTAAAACATTTACAATAATTTACAATAATGTCTACAGGGGGTATTTTATTATAGTTGGTGTATTTTCTGTTTACTGGTGCTCATAATATACAATATATACTGTAGGGTGTTTCATGTAAGAAAGATGTGCACCAATTTTGAAAATGATTACGGTAGTGATATTTAGGGGTTGCACACATTTGAACCTTTTATAATAAACAATTTTCTTCAGTGTTACGAAAAAATTCTCCCTTGGAACCACGGAAAATGAAAAACTCTTATAATAAAATTGGAAAATTCAAATCAGTACATATTATACAATACAATTTAATAATACAAAATTTTCTTCAGTGTTACGAAAGAATTCTCCCTTGGAAGCACAGAAAATAAAAGACGTATTAAAATCAGAAAATCTGAATCAATTTTTGAATTGGTACAAGGATGTTCCTACCTTGGTTCTTTTTGCCACCTCCTTTCGATGATGTTCAACAATCCGCAACAAGAATTGTTTTTGCTTCTTGTCCTTGACTGATTCCTTGAATTGCTTGATTAATGCAATTCCCCTCCCTGCTGTTCGTTTACGACTTTCAGTGCGTTGACTGATTCTCTCAAGCCGTCATTTTTGGTGTACTCCTCTATGTTGTTGACATCCCCGATGCCGAAGTTGTTGAAGAATGTCTTCGTCCTTTGAGTGACGAAGTTGCTCAGATCCTTGCCTTCAAAAGTCAGGTTTTTCCACTCAAGTTGTTTGAGTTCCTTCCTCGACGCAGGTTTGCTCAAGGCCTGGAACATCTTTTCTTTCTCATTTGGCGATATCCATTCATCAAGGAAAGCCAAGCTGACTAGAGTCTCTGAGAGATACCATAGATGCCTTTTGGCAACTCAAGGCAGCCTGGTCCAGGTCCTTGTTCGGATATGAAATCAACAATTGAATCATGTCTAGGTCATTTTTCGGGGCCCACCTACTGACCACTGCCTTGTGCCAGAACCGGACATTAATGAAACACGTAAAAAGGGCCACGTCATGCAATCCCTTCCTCTCTCGGTCAGTGAGTTCCAGTTGCTCCCAGAACAAAACCATTTTCAGCACATAGCTTTTGCCATCCACCTGGCTTGATGATGGGCTCCTTGAGTCCTGAAGGAGAACTAAGCTTCACCCCAGCTCCAAGGAAAAGGAGCGACAGCTTGAGGAGTTCCTTATAATCTTCTCTCAGGTGACATGAACTTTCAATGACTCCACGAAGATAACTCACCATCCTGATTTGTTCATCTTCCAAGTACCTAGTGGCTGGCTCTTCTTCATTGATCATGGTTTTGAAACAATTTTTGTTAATAAAGTCCCAATGCTGCTGAAATTGTCGAAACAACAGGATTTCAGGACCACTTGTTGGCCCCAGGGACTTACGAAAGACCTCCTTCAAAATGAGCTCATAAATGTGGTGACAGCAAGGCAACCACAAGAGCGACTGACCAAGGAATTGTTTAATCCTCATACATGCCCCTTGCAGAAGTCTGGTATTGGATGCTGTAGTGTCAAATGAGAGGCCAATGATGCGGTCCTGAATTCCAAATTGTTGCAGTTCCTGGATGACAGCTCAAGCCATTTGCTCACCAGTACCATCCTGGACAACAGGCACTCCAAGAAGATGCTCGAACTCCTTCCCTGTTACCACAACAGCTACTCTGTCTTCCAAGCTTCTAGAGCTTCCGCCAGCAGCTTGGGGTAGTAGCTTGCTGTCCCAGTGCAGAACTAAGAGAGGTGGATCTTTGAAGATCGACTCCTCAAGTTGTTTGGCCATTTTCTCTCGATACTTGGCACGTGCTCAATGAACAGTTGATGGCGAAATAATAATCTGCAATACATCTTGTCTGAGAATTTTAGCAGTTGCAATGAAGGAAGTGCTTGCTTGTTGAATAGAGAGTTGTTCTCTATCCCAAATAGCCACGAGTGTTGGATAAAGTGTGTTCTTGGAATGATGAGGTGACTTAGAGGCCAATGGAGCAGCCAAATCTTCTTCATCTGTTGTTGCCGTTGAGCTAGAGGATGTGCTATCCAGCTTCTTTAGCATGCTTTCATTTTTGAAGTTAAAGTTTCTTAGCTGCTGCTGCTTTTCATTTGATAGCTATGGTGTGTTTCCTATCCACCCCAGCCATTGAAGAACTCATTCTGTCCTCCCAGAGGGGAGGACAAGAAAACCTTGTCCTCCTCTGGAACTGAACTCATGCTCATCACACCTTGACAAGCAATGTCGAAAAGGTCAGCAAGGTCTCCTTCCACACGTGATGCTTCATAATGGCTTTGTCCGTCTCTCTCAACTTCTTCTCCTTCAAGTTTTGGTACTCTTTGTACAGCTTTAGTATAGCAGATCTAATGTTCTCCTCTGTCTTCACAGGGATATTTGCCTTCTTCCAAACTTCTTGAAGCTTGATACTCATAGACTTAATGGCAAGGGGGATTGTTTCCTTCAGCACCAGGTGATGGTACATAAAGCAGAAGAGGACTTGCTCCCAGGATGGCAATGTTGATCCTAAGCAGCTCTTCGAGTGAAGTTTTTTTCAATCAGCCAGATCATCTTTCTTTCCATTTTCAACACTTTTTTTTGCACCTGTGAAAGAAGAGAAAACATTACAATATGTTGGAAGTTGGGACATTCTCAAGATTTGGTTACAAAGGGCTAAGGTATCAGAGGTGACCTAAGTGTGCAACCTCTAAATGATGTTCAATTTGCTTCAAATTTGATACATATGGTATGCTTTAAAATCATAAGGTGTACTGGGAAGAGCATAGTGTAGTGAAATTCACAACTTGATAAAAGTGGAACACCCTAATATACTGCATGGTGTTATTGGATGTTTATTTATTTTTTAGTGCTTTTATTGATGCTATTAGATGTAGTATATAAGATCATCAATAAACATCTGGATTTAACAGACTGCTGGCATTAATGGACACCCCTTTCCCCCTATTAATCCATTAAATTGAGGGTTTCCTGTATTGCTGCGGTGGCTGAGTAGGCCATAGTCCCCTGAGTATCAAGAATCTTCAAGCCACCCAGCACCCTTAAGTTTCTGGGTTCGTGACAATAAATTGTCCAGGCAAGGGGGCAGTATTCTCCGGTATTTGGCAAGATCTTCGTGGGTATTAGTTTTTCTTACCCCAACTTCTTAGTATGATGATGGACACAGGTATACAATAGATTCTGGAACTTACACTAACTGTACTTCACCACCAATCACTTATAATCTAGTTCTGATCTTTCCACAGGAAAACAATCCCAATCACTCAGGGTCCAACAAAGGAACCAGAATTCTAAGGCACACCTGACAAAAATGAAGTGACTGATGAGTCATTCCAGCTCAACTGGTACAGATTTCAGAAAGTTGGTCGGGTGACCATCTCTGATTTTCTTCAAATTTTCTTCAAATTTTCAGGGTTGATTCATACACCATTCAATAGCTTAAATCTAAAATTTTAGCTTCCTCAGTCAAAAACTTTTAATTTTATGGTCGCTTAAATGGCCCCCACCTTCGACAAAAAATGCCCATGTTGGGCTTGATTGGCCAATGCCTTCATTTTGAGAGGCCTTGAAAAGTGTCTTCTAATAGGATTAGAAGCTTCAAATTTGTCATGCCAATACAACTTCTGGTGGGCTTTTCAATTTTGCAGGCTAAAAGGCTGTGGAACAAATAGTTTCTGAGTTACAAGGGCTTAAACATGGCTCCATTTTGAAGCTTGCATCAATTCCTCCCACTTTTACGACTCTACCATTTTCAAAAGTTTTAGTTCTACATCAATCACAGCTGTTTTAATACTCCTAATAGTCTCTATGGGTTGTAAATTTATGAGTGAAATAAAAAAATAACCAAAAAAGGATTTATTTCTATTTTTAAAAATTTCCAAAAGTTGATATTTTCACAAAATTTGCAAAATTAACATTAACTTTGGGGCTTAATATAAAGGTGTCCAAAATTAGTCAGGGAGTTGATACTTCTAGTAAAGAAAGATACATATGTGTACAAAAACATATATTAAGGAATAGATCTCAACTCAACTCCTTCATATAGTTTTGGCTATTCAAAGAAAAGTACTTTTTGTGAAAAATTCTGAATTTTTTCAAAATTTTGAAATGTTTAAATTTCTTTTTACAATATTGAATTGTAATTTTACTTCCATTTTATTACTTGGTAAGTTAATTCACAAATGTTAAATTATCTAAATAAGTTTTACTCAAAAAAGACATAATATATACCTAGATTATTATTATATTTGCAGTTAACACAACAGATGGACCATCTTGTAGGCTCAATACTTGGATCTACCTAAGTAAATCATGTAGAACCATGTTCTACTGCTCTTTAAGCACTTCCTAGTAATTTAAATTATGCAGTTAGAACAGATAAACTAGCAGTAACCACCATTTTCAATACAAAACCTTAAATTTAAGTAGCTTTGTTGTATTACTTCCCTTAATACAAGTGTACAGTACTTAGCTATATACAATAATGAATTCCTGAGTTTTTAAGCATGTGAATTATTGGCTATAAGTTCATATTCTTTTTTTAATGTGTGTTGTTTTATGTAAATTCGTATGTAAACTTATATATAGCTAATAACTCTTATGTTTAGACACTGACTCAGGAATTTATTATTGTACTCAGGCTTTAAGTCTGATTGTCTTCAACACTCCATGGCCTCACAGCCATAAATTGGCAATTTATTATTCAGCTTGATACAGGTCTGTAGTTACTTAGGCTTTTTTTAAAATACTCCTCAATTTTAGATAAACAATCATTTGATAACTTGTACTGTCTCCCCATTTTCCCAGCAACTGTAGGTGGTTCAATTGAACACAAAACATGTTGGAATGGAATCCAGCAAACGTCCTCTTGTTCAGGCCATTTAAAAGGATTCTTTTTCATGAAATTTACTAATAGATCCTTCTCAGTATCTCACACTTCAACTATGTTTCCAACAAACCAGTCACCTTCATAGAAACAGGCCACATATGTACCAGGTTTATATTGGTAAGCCACATTTTCTTGTGTAGCATTGAGGAAGGAAAGTTGTATGTTAAAGAAATTTTCATCACTAGAAATTTTGTACATTTTAATGCCTGTTGATGAATGTCTAAAGCAGTGATATGAATGGGTTCCTAGGATTGTCTTAATTAAGGAATACCTTTTTTCTAACTCAAATAAATTAGCATTTTCCTCAATTTTAGCTGAATCAATGTACAGAAATTGTATACCATTAATATTAGATTTGCACCAATTGAACATCTCTTTTGGATTGGTGATGTGACCTTTACTTGTTGCTTGTAGATTTGCCCGGGCAACTAACCTTTTGACGGTGCCACCAACACCATCACAGGGGCTCTTTCTGTGAGAGGTGGCAAAAAGGTCCATTCACATGTTAGTTGGAAATCTTTTTCATGTAACACTGAATTAATGATGTTTTTATAGTTTTGATATTGACTTGCTGCGCCATCGCTAAAGTAACAAATATGTTTTAGTTTAGGATTCTGACTTTTAAGTAATTTCAAGGCTTCACATAAAAAAGAATGAACTGCAGTTGTGTTGTGTGTAAGTGAATCTGATATTACACAAAAATTTGTAACTTTTAGTTTACCATCAACTTTTTGATAGCAGACTACCGGATGCAAGGTAGCCTGGGTATTGTTCCAGTGATGCCCTTGTACGGTATCCTGAATTATAAAACTATAGTTTTCAGAGAAGTCAACAAGCACTAATGCTGTAGAATCATTGAGGTTTTCTTTACAGTCGGACAAATATTTTGATTGGGCTTTTGCTATGAAATGGTGTACTTTCAACTTTTTTGCACTTTCACATATGTCTTCTACTACATTCGAAACACTTTTTGTCATTGTGACCAGTTGGGTATGGTCTGTATGAAGCCACTGCTTAAAGGAAACCTCATCATCCATGTCATAATCATTGTTTTCAAAAATGGTAAGAAGCCAATCCCGTAATTCATTTAAACCAGGACATGTTTTGCAGTTATTAATCATGCAGTTTCTGGTTTCAGTGTTGCAGACTATTTTCCCTAGTAACTCTCTTAATTCTACTTTGACGGGGAGTGATTCACATAAAAGTTTAAAGTTCTGGTGTACAGTGGATCCCCGATTTGAGTACGTAATCCGTTCCAGCATGGCGTACTCAATTCGAAATGTACTCAAATCGAACTTAATAACCTATGGGAATTAATTAATTCGTTCCAAAACCCAAAAATTTCACCCCACCCCTACTTTTTCTATAGAAATTGGCCATCACTATAACAGTACACTATGTCACTATGCCACAATATAAAATACAGTATCAAAGTCACTGCATATACGAATCACCAAATTTATGCTATATTTTCACTATTTTATGCTGTAATCAACAGAAACTAACAAATAAACACTAAGTACAAAGTCAGAAAACAAAATGTACGAAATTCTAATAGAAATCCCTAAGAACACCTGTACTATTCAAAACATTAGACCCTGAATGTTCCCGCAACGAATGCTCTAGACAAACTGAAACGCGTTCGGCGTCGCTGGCTGGCGTACTCAAATCGAGTTTTCGACTCAAGTCGAGTCAATAGGAGCCTATGGACGAGCGTACTCAAATCGGGGGTCCACTGTATTTCACAAATGCATAAATTGTGTGATCCTTTACTCCCCACACCCATACACCATTTTGGTCTCAGTTCAAAAAACTTTGATTTGGAGATTTTGTCATTTGGATATTTATTTTTGTAAAGCGTATATAATTCTCTGATATTTGTCAACAACAGTATTTTCTGCTTGTGAACCTTCCCTTGTGGTGTTTTTATTGATTTGTAGTCTTTTTTACCAGGGCATTCTCTAGTATATTCATTGTTTTGGAAAAATTCTATCACACACCTTTATTTCATCGCTTATACCCTTGCTACTCTTTTTATTTCTCATTATAGGAAGGATACCTTCTTTTCTCTTTAAGGCCCTCACAGCATTAACCATTCTGGCTGACACTTCAAATTCTTTCATAATTCTTTCTCTGGACCAGGTTTTACCAATTGGAAGGAGTGTTAGAATTTGTATCTTTTCTTGTCTGGTACTAGTTTTACCCTTTTCTTTCAGTTCCTCTATCATATGCTGATAACACTTTTCTTCCTCACTCTCTATAGGTTTCTCCGCTTCCTCATCCAAAATGCTAGGCTTCATATGAAGTACTTTTGGCAGCTTTGATTTTGTTGATGTTTCAATTTGCTTTAGTTTCCTTTTCGCGTAAAACTTTCGATCTCTTGCTATTACATACTTAATGGGTGAGCATTCTAGTGAACCTAATGTTTCGTCAAATGCAGGGCTGTGGAGTCGGAGTTGTGAGTCAGTCAATTTTGAGTGGAGTCGGAGTTGGAAGTGCATAGTTGGATGGAGTCGGAGTCGGTGCAAATCCTTCAATTATAACCATAGCAGCCTAGGCCTAGGCCTAGCTCAATTTTATGAATAAAATAGATTTAACTTAATGTTTTAATATATAATATAATATATAAATAATATAACATATAAATATATAAATATAAATATATAAAATATAGTTGCTTATAATTAATAAGGATTATAATTAATTAATTAACATAATTAATAATAAGGAAATTTAAAAATTTTGTACTAGCAACCCTAAATCTTTTTCAGATTTTTAGATTTCAATTTGATAATTTTGATAAGCATCACTGAAAGAAGATTTAATGGAAGCGATCCTTTTTTTAAGAACAAATTCAGTTTAGGTTAGTACATTTTGTTACGGATGTTTATAATAATACAAAAACATCTTATTAATTTGCTAAACCAATAATAATCTTATTTTGTTTAAGTTTCAATCAGTTTGTATTTTGGGATTTATTGTAATTTTTTAATAGAGAAAAAAAGCCATTAAGGCATAGTTACAGCCACTAAGTAACCTGATGAGTCATGTGGTGGTGATGAAATGCCTTGTTTATGAATCTCCATTGGCCTAATAAAGCTAATCATAATCAATTTGGCCTTAACATTCCATCGGAGTTGGAGTCGTAATTATACAAGTCAGATTTCTAGAGTCGGAGTCGGAATGTTAAAATTTTTGGAGTCGGAGTTGGAGTCGGCAAATTTTATCACCGACTCCACAGCCCTGGTCAAATGTCTCCTTAACTATTTCTTCTGGAACATATTCATCACTACCTGAGTCTTTTTCATCTTCAATCGTCTTGGCTCTAGAGAAACATATTGAGCAAAGTTTCTGTCCTGGTATCAGATTCAGTCTAGTTGCTATGTCTTTGTCAATAATTTGTAGTGATTCTGCAAATAAAGTAGGGTAATGTAAACTCTGAACACATTGGAAAATAATTTTAAAACCTCAACATTTGGTTATAGGCTATTCGTATAAAATATTCAAAACATATGCATTCAGTAGCACAGTATATAGCCTACCCTATTAAAATTAAATAGCTAATTTAGGTTACAATTTACAATATAAACTTCTTTATGAAATATAAATATATTAGTACCTATATTTACTTATCATCTTTCGATGATTTCTCCATGGATCTTGGCAGCTACGTTGCATTTGTTGGTAATGCATTCCAAACATTTTTTCATGGTGGTAGCATACAGTAGCACTATTTGGGTTGATTACAGTTGCTTTTGTTCTCCACAATAGCAGTTTCCTTGTTTCATCTGTCAGCTCATGTAAGATATACATACCCACCTTCCTGGTGAGTCTGTGTTCATGACATGGATCATCCAAGTACATACCAAAGCTGCACTTTGATTCTTGATTAGAATAAGCCATTATTACAGGCAGTAAAATTAAGTTAATTGCTCTAGTTAAATTTTCTGAAAATAAAAGATCATGATCTATAAAATAGGCCTGGCCATTAATGATTAACCATCATGTTTTACATAAGAATATACAAAGTGAAATGAGCTACCCAGAGCCCTTTGAGTCGCTGGTTGTTTTGACAGACATATTAAATTTGTTGTATGTTTTAGACTTATTTACATATTATTACAATTGTAAATCAACTTAATAAGTAATAAAATGGAAGTAAAATTACAGTTCAATGTCATAAATAGAAATTTAAACATTTCAAAATTTTGAAAAAAATTTAGAATTTTTCACAAAAAGTACTTTTCTTTGAATCACCAAAACTATATGAAGGAGTTGAGTTGAGATCTACTACTTAATATATGTTTTTGTACACATATGTCTCTTTCTTTACTAGAAGTATCAACTCCCTGACTAATTTTGGACACCTTTATATTAAGCCCTAAAATTGATGTTAATTTTGCAAATTTTGTGAAAATATCAATTTTTGGAAATTTTAAAAAATAGAAATAAATCCTTTTTTGGTTATTTTTTTATTTCACTCATAAATTTACAACCCATAGAGACTATTAGGAGTATTAAAACAGCTGTGATTGATGTAGAACTAAAACTTTTGAAAATGGTAGTCGTAAAAGTGGGAGGAATTGATGCAAGCTTCAAAATGGAGCCATGTTTAAGCCCTTGTAACTCAGAAACTATTTGTTCCACAGCCTTTTAGCTTGCAAAATTGAAAAGCCCACCAGAAGTTGTATTGGCATGACAAATCTGAAGCTTCTTCTCCTATTAGAAGATACTTTTCAAGGCCTCTCAAAATGAAGGCGTTGGCTGATCAAGCCAACATGGGCATTTTTTGTCGAAGGTGGGGGCCATTTAAGTGACCATAAAATTAAAAGTTTTTGACTGAGGAAGCTAAAATTTTAGATTTAAGCTATTGAATGGTGTATGAATCAACCCTGAAAATTTGAAGAAAATCGGAGATGGTCACCCAACCACCCCTGTACCAATTGAGCTGGAATGACCCTGATGTTTTATGGTGATCCCTTTTATTGCGACTGGAATAAATACAATTTTTAGTATAAAAGTATAAATGCCCAAACACTGGCAATATTACAATTAATCTGGAAAACTCTGGAAAAACAAACAACAATTATTGAGGTTTAGCAGAAAGACAAATGAAAGTAGTAGGAGACAAACACAGAAAAATGGTTTGTTAAAGTACGTGAACTGTATCCCAGCCCAGCTACACTCCAAACTTGACCCTGTGGCCAGATTTCTCAGTAAAAGGCTAGATACTAGTGTTTTTGGTTTACGAGCCTGATTGCAGTGGCAGTCCTGGAGTGGCCAACTGTAGCTGGCACAACCTCAATGGACTTTGTAGGTCCAACTAGGTTGGATCCACAATGCCAACAGGATGTATCTGGACTAGTTGAACTAGCTGGTAGATTTCCTACTGGTTTTGACTGGTCCCAACTAGTCACCTAGATAACACAAAATTATTAGTTACATGCACGGGTGCAGTCAATCATTAATAATGAATTAACAAGTAATTAATAAACAAACTGTAATTGCAACTTCTTAATTAATCACTGGAGAGAATAAATTGCTGAGAATAAATATATAAATAATAAATAATGTCAAACAGAAAAGTAATACATACAAATAACATTGACAGTCATGACAAACATATGGTGTCCCATATTATTTGATCAACCCGTAAGCAGTGCCAAAACCGAGCATGGTTAACAAGCAAATCTCTGGAATAAGGTAACTGGTATCCTATAGTGGTAATAATGGGCTCTATAACTAGTTGCAAGAGTGAATCACAAAAGCACAGGATTGGGTTAACAGGAATCCAAGGCTCAAGCAACACTGCAAACTGGCATCAACTATAGTTAGGTCAGGTGTTTAATTCTAAGCAGGCTAAATATATAACGCATGCCCATACTTATTTACAATTTGAATCCATACCAATCATTATTTAACAGTTATCTTAATTATTAATAACACACTGAGCAATTTTAATGTCTAGTAAACTCTGATAAAGAATCCTAATACCCATAACAAATAAAATACCTTAATAGGCTTTCCAACAGGAGTTTATGCTGTATCTTCCAGAAGTGAACAGTGTTCAGAGCACTTATTGTTAAATACTTGATAACTAAATAACACTTTTAATATTTAACTTGACTTCTGTGGGGAGAGAAAAACTTGAGAATTCTTAGATTTAAACAATATTTGCCTAACAAAACTCCAGAGAACCAGGTAAAGCTTGAAAATCCTAGCAATAATTCCTGCTGGATTGGTTAAAAAGAATGAACAGGAAAACTTCAATTACTGGGAGGGACACAGAAAAAAAATACAAGGGATTGGCCCACAACAAATACTAACATGGAACAGGGTTGGCAAAAACCTGGGTTTTTGTTTGTTTTTAAGGTCACTTCTAGTTATTGCTCTTTTAGATTGAAGGACAATAGTGTTTTTCCAACTTGTTTATTAACAGTATGACAGGGTACAAGTGCTGGATGTATGTTGAGATGAAGGAAACAAAAGGTCAGAATTTGCCTGCAGGATTTGCAACATTTATTAAAAATTTGCAAAGCTGTGCTGCTAGTTCTGGTTCTCTTGAAAGATTCTTTAGTACATTTGGTATAGTATGGAGCAAGCTAAGAAATAGGCTTGAGGGAGAGAAGGCGGAGATGCTTGTTAGAATTCATAAGCGTATAAGATCAAGTAATACTTGTGGATAATATACAGTATATATACACTTTTATATAGCATTCATTATTTTTACTGTACTCTATTTGTGTCTCACATTAATGTGGGTCATGTTAACATGCCTCTCAGCAGTCCCTATCTCAAGTTAATGTGTGACTCTACTGTACCCATGTTTTTTATTCAAATAGGCCACCAGAGCCTTGAAATTTTAATGAAAAATTTTGTTTACATTTTTGACAAAAATACCTTCTGTAACATAAGGGTCATTCCAGGGCAAATCAGACATTGCCTGAAACTTAGATTTTGCTTAAAATGCTATACAGGGTTGTTTATGCTGAAAAACATGAAATTTCAAGTTTCAGAGCAATCAGAGTAATGGTTCAAAAGTTATGGGCCCCACAATTTTGGTGGTGGGGGCTGACCCCTTAATTTTTAAAAGTCCATAACTCAGTCCCTAATTGAGCTAGGAAAAAAATTCAAAAACCATTTGAAAGCTCAAATCCTAAAGAATAATTGACTCTTAAGTAATAAAATGCATTTAATCAAATAGTTAAAAAGTTATATCAGTCTGAATATTTTTTGGGGGGCCCACCCCTATGATACAGATATTCAAGATTTTTTTTTTTTTGTGATTTTGTACCTCAAATACTCTTCTATATGACTTAGTCACTGACATTGTGTATTTTTACTTCTAAGTTGTGTATTTTTCCCCTTCATTAGATGGTGGTGGAGGTTAAAAACACATTCTATTTGCTGGACTTTGAACTTACACCATTATGTTTGTTTTACTTATCAGGCTCTCTTATAAGATGTTTTCCTTGACTTACAAGTAGATTGAGTATAGCTATAAGATAAAGTTATTAGTGTTTTCCTAAAACTCAATAATAATATAACTCTCAACTTTGTCGGTCTTCAAAGGCAAAAAAAATACTGCTAGTATAGTTGTTTTATTGAACAAATTAAGACATTACTTGAATATAAATAATTGCTATACAATACATTAAATCAAACATTTTTGGTACCTAGCCTAATTCTCAGTATCATGTATTTCGAAGATATACACAACTCTGGTGCCAGATTGAATATTAGTTGACATTTCATGAAGGATGTTTTTGGCTTCTACCCAATAAACATCGTCTTTATTAGTTGGGAAATAGTATCTATTGTTTTTGTTGGAAATAGGAGTTAGAAACTTGATTTTATAATCTTGGAATTCTTCTGAATAATCTAAAATGATTCCTAGATATTTTCTACCATCATAAATATATGCAACATACTTTCCCACAGAAAATTTTTGCTCATTTGATAAATCTGGACTCGTGTCTGAGTCACCTTGTTCAGAGGTCATAACTTGAACAACATTGTAGTCATTGGAGTCAAACTAAATAAGCTTCAATGTGACTCTGAGACATTGGCACAATTCTGTGAAAACCTTGTGTGCCCTTCACTGTCACTGCTTTTTCAAATCTTACTACTGAGTTCTGTTTTATTATGATTTATTTGTTCTTTTGTAATGAATTTAAACTTATGGACTCAAAATTTTGTGTACAAAAGTCATAGAAACTCTGTGGAGACAAGATGTGTCCTGTTGTTGTTCTTTGCAAATTAGCTTTAGCTGCTGCTCTCTTCACACTTCCTCCAATGCCATCACAGGCATTTTTGCCATGACTGGTGGCAAAAAAGTTCCACTGCTTTTATACCAAAATCTGTTTCATGATGGCATAAATTGCTAAAATTAAAATGGTTTTTGTGTTGTCCAGCACAACCATTGGAAAAATATTTCATTGTTTTCACATTAGGGAATCTCACTTTAATGTCTTGAACTAAAAATTGTTGAAATGTATACACTGCTGCGGTGTTATGATCTAAACTATCACTAATGATACAATAGCTAGTGTGGCTCAATTTACTATCTTCCATTTTATATACAACCATTGGGTGTAATGTAACTTGTTCATTTGTCAAATGAAAGCTCTGTGGTGCATCTTGAGTGATGAAAGAATAGTTCTCAGAAAAGTCTCCCAGTACTAAAACTTCATCTTCACTGAGATCTTGCTTAAGAGTCTTCATGTAGAGGCTTTGACTCTTGGCTATATAATGATGATGAGTAAGAGAATAAATTGATTCTGAAAGTTTTTCAATAAATTCCTCCACTGTAACAGTTACATTTGACAAAGTTGCCCTGTCAGTGCTGGTTCACTGGTCATATTGAATTGAATCCTTGGAAGTCAGTACATTTAATGTGTTCAAATAGTTATCTACACCAGCAACACCAGGACATTCTCTATACTGGTGTAACATACATTTAATGTTGTCCACATCACAGACACTTTTTTGAATCAATGAATGATAAGTCAAGTCCTTGTCACCAATTGCTGAAACCATTAATTTGGGGTTCTGGTGATAGGTACAAATACAAACTGAGTGTGTACCTGTACCTCCACCAATAACACACCATTTGGGTCTAAGAGCTGCAAAGTTGAAAAACTTATACTCGAGTCAGTTTCTTTATACCTAAGATACAGTTCTTTCAAATTACTAAGAGATGCTTTTGTTTGTAAATTTTGTTTCCATCTTTGTCTCTGACACTAACACAGTCCTTTTTTCCTGGATACACCTGACTAAATTCTGGGTCCTTATAAAAAGCTGTCACATTAGAAATAGTTTCATCACTTATCTTTTTCCCTTTACTATATTTAGGAACATTTTGCAATATTCCATACTGTTGCTTCATGCTCCTTGTTTTATCAACAAGATATCTACTAGCCCCAAAGAACTCTTCCAAGTTTTTGAGATCATGTATGGGGATAGAGTAAGAATCTGCAACCTTCTTTGGTAGGAAGTTGTAGAGTTGAATGCTTCAGCGAGCTCCCTCATCATAGTTTTGTACCTATTAGATAAATAAAAGGTAGGGGATATCAGAATTTGCTTAAATTGAAATTATTAATTTAATGTACTCTAAGATCAGGACTTAAATAGAAAAAATATAAGAATATCTACCTTCCATGGATATTTTTTAGACATTGTTAAAATGGTGTGTGTGTGTTCTGTATGTAAGAATGATATTGAAGAAAAGTTAGGCTATTGGAATTTAAAACATCTAAAATTATATACATCAAGTCTTTAATTGTGACCATGAGTTGCTAATTTAGTTGAATTTGAGCAATCCTTACCTTTCCAATTCTTTTTCCATGCATAATCTCTTGGATGTAGATGCTCCCTCATCCATAGATGCTGAGAAAGACTTCAGAATTCTTTTTCAGTGGATACCGTACACACTTGTATTTGTCATGCTTTTTTAGATATCCTGTCAGTGTTCATACCATCTGAAATTAGGCATCATCCAAAATTTAGAATTACTGTAAGTTACAGCAACAAATTTTCATAATTTAATAACTAATCAGAATTCATTTATTGTACATAACTATTTTTTTGCAATTCCTTAAATTGTTAAAGAATGTTATGTTTACAGGTTTGATAAAACTGCATTATTTTGATAACCTATGAAACAATGTATACACAAAGATAGAGTTTAGATGATTTTTAAAAATCATATAATGCATTTTCTGATAACTATACTTTTCAAAAATAATTCCCAAATTATAACACTGCCCAACACCAATTTTGCTGATTTAATTCTAATACCTGTTTTTAGGTAACTGGTGTGCTGATTTAAAAAATCACCTTAGTTTTTGCCTATCACGTCAGGTTTTCGAGCAATCAAATATGGATATTTTGGAGATACTGTATCGCATTTTGGCAGGGTTATGCACAATTTTTTTTCTTTTCAAAAAATAAGTTTTTACATACTCAGAATCAGCATGGAAAAGTAAACAATTGTGCAGGGAGTGAACTTTAATATACAATGGTAATATTGACACACAAAGTGATTAAAAGTGTTTAAATAAGCAAAAAATTAATCTCTATTAAAGCAAGCACGGGACCAGTTTTCTTAACATTGTCTTTTTCTTGTTTTCTTACTTTTCAGTGCTGATAAATTTTCTCTTATAGGACTTCCTAGAATGAGAGATGTCAAGACAATCTCTCTGCAGGCTCCAGCAGTAGTCAGCCATCATATGGGTATCCCATCTTCCTTGGTATCGTTCTTCCATCACTTTGATATCTTGGTTGAACCTTTCACCTTGCTCTTCACTAACATCACCAAGATTTTCTGGAAATTTATCCAGATGACTGTTGAGATAGTGAACTTTAATGCTCATGTTGCAACCCAACTGCTGAAAGTTTACAAGTAAATCCTTTACAAGATCTTTATAATTTTCAGACTTTTTGTTTCCTAGGAAGTTCTTAACTACTGCCACAAAAGCATTCCAAGCTCTTGCCTCCGTTTCAGTCATTGAGTTACTGAACTATGGATCTTTCATCAGTTTTCTTATCTGGGGACCATCGAATATACCAGCTTTAAGCTTCTCATCACTAAGACCTGGAAAGGCTGCACATATGTAATTAAAGCAATCACCTTCTTTATTCAAAGCTTTTACAAACTGCTTCATAAGCCCAAGTTTGATGTGGAGTGGTGGAAAAATGATCTTTTCTCGATCCACCAATGGCTCGTTTACAATATTTTTATCTCTTACATTTAAATTTTGCCTTAGTGGCCACTTTTCCTTTACCCAATGTTCAGCTTTGGCGCGACTATCCCATAAGCACAAGAAACATGGATACTTTGTGTAGCCACTTTGTTGGCCAAGAAGAAAGTTGACCATTTTCAGGTCAACACAAATCACCCATTTATGAACATCATATTTTAGCATCTCCAGCACTATTTTTATGTTTTCATATTCTTCTTTTAGATGCACTGAATGACCAATAGGAATCGCGCCATATTCATTCCCATTGTGAAGCAAGACACGCTTTAAACTTCTTTTTGAACTGTCTATAAACAATCTCCACTCATTGGGGCTATAGTGGGTTACACCCATTGCATTCAAAAGTCCTTCTACATTATGGCAGTAAACCAAATCCTTCTCTGCACCAAAATATTGCAACAATTCTCTTTCCCTATTGCGATAAGATGTTATTTTTGTCCCAGGATGAAGTAGATTTTTCTCGTGCAATCTTGAAGCTAATAATTCTGATGACTTTTGAAAGGCTGAGATCACGAATTAAATCATTCAACTCAAGTTGATTAAATCGCTGAGGTGTTGTTGATGAAGAAGGCTGTTCAAAATCATCATCAGTGATATCACTGTAGTGGGGTTGTCTTGAATAACATCTTGTTTTCTTCTTGTTTCAGGATTGGCCACTATGTAACCCTCATGTTGACAGAGTTAGTTTTGTTTAATGCCTGACTAGCTCAGTAGTCTTGTTTAGATCCATTTTGATCTTGTTTTTTGATCAGTAAATTTTGCCTTCAATGTTTAAAGAGAGAGATTTTTCAGTCACAGTTGGCTTCCGCTTGTGGAAGTTCTAGCCTGCCAACTCAATTTGTTAAGAAAAAGAAAATTCAAGAAAAACAGAGTGCCTTGTGATAATGGACATTGCCTGTGCATAATGGTGTGCAGGTTAAGGTATTGCTAGGACCAATAGCTTCAGGTTTTGCTTCTCCATGGCTTAACTATACTAGATAGGTGATTGGATTGACCTCAATTCTAGCTTAAGGATGTTAGGTTCAGTGAGGTCTATTGTGTTGTCTAATTGTACCATTCTAGCATAGGTTAAGTTTTTTTTTATCTTTTTCTGGAAATTCCATTTTTGTTGTCCAGTATTTTTGTCATTGTAATTGTAAGCACCATTGTATAGCATACCCTTTCAGGGTTTTTGAATTTCCATTTCTTGATCTTAAGCCATGTTTAGACCCAAGCTCATAACCCATCCTAGCTCTTGTAAATAATTCAAGTTAATTGTTAATAAACCCTTAGAATTCTACCAACTAGTTTTTTTTTTCAGCCTTTGTCCTTTTAGACTGGGGTTGTTACTTTCAAGGATTTCCTTATGACAAGCCCAGGGTCCTTGAATCGACAATACCTCCAGATTCTCTTTATTAAACAATTCAGAGGGTAATATCTGCTTTTCTCATCCAGCCACATTTGGTTTACTTCACGATCAGTCTGCTAAAATCTTGCTTGCTTGTTGTGTAGGCCCATATTCGGTTGAGGTCCTCAAGTATTGTTGGGTGTACATTGCACACACCTTTCCTGAAGCCAGGGCTTTCCAGGTTCTCAAGTGGACCCGACTCAGACACAGTGTTAATCTTTGGAGATAGCTAGTGGGTCGAGTCCATTTCTTGGCTCAGCAGTGTGGGAGTCTCATTTGCCCCTCAGTGACAGTCAGTGGAGGTGAGAAAAACTTCACCGCCCGGGACCTTCCCTTTTCCATCATCAAGAAGTAGCCAAGTTACGGTATTCTGTTTATTCATTCACTCTCCCCGCAACATCACATTCGATCACATTCCATATCTTCATCATCTTCTGTGAGTGTTGGAAGGTCCATGAAAATTGGAACAGGAATTTCATCTGAGTGAGAAACTGGTCTGATTGCTGAATCTAGGTTAGGATACTTTAGATGGTGTTTATTCTTTGCGTTGAAGCCAGAAGTCTTCACAAGGCAAAAGTAGCAATCATCTGAATGATTTTTGGGCTCTCGCCATACCATAGGAATGCCAAACTTCAAACCTTTTCTGTTTCCATTTGTCCTTTGTCGTAAATGTTCCACACAAGTTTTGCAAACAGTGTGAGGAGCCCACGACTTATCCTGATCTCCAAGTTTAACTTTGAAATGGGCCAGGTATGCCTTTTTTACGAAATCAGTAATGTTCATCCTCTGCTTTAGTAACATAAAGCATCCACAAATGTAGCAGAAAACATCTCGGCTGTTTGAACACTTTCTTCGAACAGCAGACATGGTGATGATGAGCTGCAACGCACCCGTCACTCACCACTGATTGCAAATAACTGCCGCAGTATTGGATCACTGAATGCTGCCCACATGTAACTCTGTGCCGCTCCCAATCATGTGGTGAGCAGGCAATGATGTCACACACTTTGCAGCTGTATCCAACCAGGACAGACTGACGTCACTAGTGGAACTGGCTGCTCTCACTCCCCAATGGGAAATCTCTCTCAGATCTAGTGATGTAAAAAAAACGTTTTTTTTGTTGTTTTTGTCATTTTTTTTTTTTTTTTTTTTTTTTTTTTTTAAATTAATATAGATATTGCCAATTTAATTATAAGGTATACTTTTGCAATGATATATATTATAAAAATAAATAAATAAATAATAAAATAGGCCATATGGTACCAGTATAGAATGTCCTTTTCAGCCTATTTACAGAAAAAACTGGCCTCTTTCTTGCACTGAAAGTCTTGTATCTTGAGATCCATTAAACTTGCGAGAACACTGGCTGGGAGCTGACTGCCCATTGTCCAACCTTCCGAGGACTCTCCCATCCATGCCTCGGATTTTGAATCTCCCACTTAACTATCCTTTAGACCCGCGATGACATATTCCCCCCCCCCCCCCCACGAGACCATCCATATATATATACATACACATACACCCATATACATATATACCAATATATACATAAATACTTATATACACACATTTATATCTATTGTATACCCCATACACATGCATACATCCAGAATTCCAGATACATACGCATGCATACTCACATATATACCTACACAAACTCATACACCTCTATTTCGCCCTTTCATTACCTCCGAGATCATTTAGCACATACAGTAATATCCATACAGCCAAAAGAAACCAATTAAGCACAGACAGAGCAGCAAAGCTAGTATTTATATCCCAAAATGCAAAATTCCAAGAAAGTGAAGTAAAACATGGTGCTACATTGGCTTCGTCAACATCCAAATCTGCAATAAATACCAGTACCTGTGATATTGAAACTATTTGCTTTAATCAATCTAGTGATAATGATTCTTCAATGGAAATAGAATCAGATAATGAAAGTTAAACAGCATTAGGTTAACACAAAGGTTAAAGAAAGAGATGAATATTTATTTTTTTTTATTTTTCTATGTGGAATATATATATATATATATATATATATATATATATATATATATATATATATATATATATATATACACTGGTATTCTTGCCAATCACAATTATATCTATTGTTTTATACCAGTATTATGGATATTATACCAGTACCTGTGATATTGAAACTAGCATATATGCTCTACCCAATCTAGTGATGATTCTTCCATGGAAATGTAGGTTAACAAAAAGGTTCAAAAAAAGGTGAATATTTTCCTTTTCTATCTGGAATATATATACTGGTACTCTTGCCAATCACAATTATGTATATTGTTTGAAACGAGGAAGAATGTTTTATGTTCTAGTTAAAAAATATATATACATATAAAAAATGAGGGTTTGTTTTTTCCTTTCTATTATATACTTTTTGCGTGATTCAATTTTTCTAAAAGATGACTATATAGTATATATACTAGGTATAACTGTATAAGCATGGTAGTATAGTAAATTATAGGTAATACTAATATACTTATTAGATTAAAGGGAAAAAAATATGGAATAAGTTTAAAACAATAAAAAACAAAAAAAACAGTACCTTCGTTTTAAACAAAAAAAATGACAAAAAAAACGACACAATAAAAAATGACTCACATCACTACTCAGATCATGACATCACGCTCACACCTGGGGAAATCACAGATACCCAAGATTTTAATATGTTGTACATGACCTTTAGATTTAATGCACAGATTTGCATATTCCACAGATAAAATTTTAACAGCAAAACAGCTGTTAACAGGTCTCAAAAATCATCAATTTTGATAAGCGCCCTTCATGGATCACCCAAAATAGGCATATTGCATTGCACGAAAACCTGATGTGATGGACAAAATCTAAGGTGATTTTTGAAATCAGCACATCAATATTATCCAGAAACAGGTCTTAGAATTAAATCAGCAGCCAAAAATATTTTTTTGTTGGGCAGTGTAATTCATACACTACTAACAGAATTTTATTGGCAAAATCTCCATTTCTTTAAGAATGTTCTTGGTTTGTTCTCTACAGATTTCAATATCACTGATCTCACCAGGATTGTCAGTTTGCAAATGTGTACTTCCTGGACTGCTTTGAAATGAAGAGGTACTTGTAGATGACTCAGTTTCAAAAACATTATTAAATAATTTATCAGGTTCTTCAAGTTCATTTAATCTTACAGAACAGTTTGTATAAACTTTCCAATTAAGGAGTGCAGGATTTTTTCTATTACATTTAATGGTAAATTTCTTAAACCCTTTAAGATTCTTTTCTTGGCTCTCTTAAAGGGGTCACAACGCTGTTTATGATAATTTTAATGGTAAGACATGTTTAAAATTTATATATTAGCTTCAGTTCCTGTAATAAGTAGAAAGAATATTAAATGTTAATGATTTTTAATGATAACAGGCAAACACAAGCACAGCCAATATAGGCAAGGCACTAAAATAATATGGCAAGCAGATACCATATATGAGCAGTGTTTATCATGTGGTCACAAAAGGCAAAGTGAACCCTTAACCCCTTAACTGCAGAGCGCACATATTTGTGCGCTCGGTCATCAATGAGGTATTGCGGAACACACATATATGTGCGCCATGAATTTATCGTGAATAACAGCCTGCGGAAAGCACAAATATGTGCGCTCGTCTATGATTCGTTGATTTTGTTTTAACTCATGACGTCAGTCACACACTGATTGGTTAAAAAATATCAGTACATAAATTAGAACTGTTGTATTTCAGTTATTGCCAGAAATTGCGTGCGTGTGAAGTGTTTTTTTTTGCCTCCCTTATTTGTGACAATGGCAAAATGTAAACCTCAAAGTGATAGTGATTTGCGATTGTTATTACAACATGATGATGATTATAGTTTGCATCTTTCTGATACAGATAGTGATGATGATTTCAATTCCGATACTGAATCTAATTCTGATAGAGTGAATCTGAGGATATAGCCAATTCAAGTGCAGATTCATGGCGTCCAAATGGTAATGTGCGCAATCCTTTCCTATTTATGGGTGATAGTGGCCCTAAAATTAGTACCGTAATAATATAGAAGCAAATGATGTATTAGGAATTTATGAATGTATAGTTACTGATGAAATAATAAAACTTATTTGTGATGAGACAAATAAATATGCTGAAAAGTGTATTTCAGAAAAGAGAGGGCAACCATTTGGAATTCCTAAATGGAGTAGGCTTCATGACTGGAGTGATGTTTCTGTGCAAGAAATAAGGCTTTTTGAAGGCATATTGCTTTTGATGGGAATTGTACAAAAACCAACTTTACAATCATATTTTTCTAGAAAACCTCTACTAGATACGCCCATATTTTATAGTATTGTGAAAAGGGATAGATTTTTGTTGGTGATGAGGTTTTTGCATTTCTCAGACAGTACCGATTCAAGCAATAAACTGTACAAAATCAAGTTGAACAATAATAAATGTTGATACATCATCGAAAAAAACTATATAAGCAACACAACAAACAAAATTTCGGTAAACCCCAAATTTACAAAATTTGGGGAAAATGACTCCGCACTGTGCGTTCGTTTTCGTTCGGAGCCTCACGCAGCTAAGGGGTTAAAACCAAGGCTCATGCTAATGGAAGGAGCCCTCAGACACACTCATTTTGCTGTGACAAGTTGTAGCATGGCTACACAAACGTGACCATCACTGATTTGTTTGAAAATTGGCACACTTATAGATCTCTGTGAGAAAAACAGAATGGCACTTGTTTCAACACTAGGTCATATGGTTCCGGAGATATGGCCATTCAAATTTTGTAAAAAAGGTAAATTTCCAAGGTTATACCATATTTCAACATGAAATATCTCCGCTCATATTGCACTTACAGAGACCATTTAAACACTATTTTAAAGCTTTTAGGCAGATCTACAACTTTGTTTCTATTCATATTTTACCTCAGTGGTAAAAATTTTTTTTTATCTTATTTTTGACCTTTGACCTTGTTTAGGTCATTTGATGTCACAACCGATTTTTTTCTCCTTTCACCCAATTTTGGGTACACATGTCTACCTTAACCTAGAACAAGATTTTTAGTGTTGATTAAGTTAGTATAGATGCTACAGCCATTTCAGTGGACCATACCTACCTCCATTTTGACCAAGTACCTTTTTCCACCAAACTTTGGAGCACCGTTTCTTTGGAACTGTTTGAGCTAGAGTGTTGAGAAAAGTACCATTAGATTTGTCTCACTGAGATCTATAATGTCTGCTATTTTTAAGACAATTTGCCTTTTAATATGTATATTAAAATAACCTATTCCTTTATTTTTACCAATTGAGTTATAAGAACTGATTCTTGTCTAGCTGGGTGAAACCATGAAAAAAGAGGCATCAACATAACTTTATATTTAAAAAAGGCAGTTATTAGGTATTTACAATATATTTTATGGAAGCCATTATTGTTACATTTATAATAATAATAAAGTATTTGTATATGCCTTTCAAGGTAATTATTTATCATACCAAAGATTTGACCTTAGACAATATAGTCAGGTTCACTATGTATTTTTGTTCAAATTTTATGGAGATTAGCAAACCAGTACATTTTTGAGAAGCTTATGGCATCAGGAATATATACTTGGGTGTTAACCATCAGTTTTATACAAGGGTGTTAACCCATCAGTTTTATACAAGGGTGTTAACCCATCAGTTTTATACAAGGGTGTTAACCATCAGTTTTATACAAGGGTGTTAGCCATCAGTTTTATACAAGGGTGTTAACCATCGGTTTTATAGTGTTAAACCATCAGTTTTATACAAGAGTGTTAACCAACAGTTTTATACAAGAGTGTTAACCAACAGTTTTATACAAGGGTGTTAACCAACAGTTTTATACAAGGGTGTTAACCATCGGTTTTATACAAGGGTGTTAACCATCGGTTTTATACAAGGGTGTTAACCATCGGTTTTATACAAGGGTGTTAACCATCGGTTTTATACAAGGGTGTTAACCATCGGTTTTATACAAGGGTGTTAACCATCGGTTTTATACAAGGGTGTTAACCATCGGTTTTATACAAGGGTGTTAACCATCGGTTTTATACAAGGGTGTTAACCATCGGTTTTATACAAGGGTGTTAACCATCGGTTTTATACAAGGGTGTTAACCATCGGTTTTATACAAGGGTGTTAACCATCGGTTTTATACAAGGGTGTTAACCATCGGTTTTATACAAGGGTGTTAACCATCGGTTTTATACAAGGGTGTTAACCATCGGTTTTATACAAGGGTGTTAACCATCGGTTTTATACAAGGGTGTTAACCATCGGTTTTATACAAGGGTGTTAACCATCGGTTTTATACAAGGGTGTTAACCATCGGTTTTATACAAGGGTGTTAACCATCGGTTTTATACAAGGGTGTTAACCATCGGTTTTATACAAGGGTGTTAACCATCGGTTTTATACAAGGGTGTTAACCATCGGTTTTATACAAGGGTGTTAACCATCGGTTTTATACAAGGGTGTTAACCATCGGTTTTATACAAGGGTGTTAACCATCGGTTTTATACAAGGGTGTTAACCATCGGTTTTATACAAGGGTGTTAACCATCGGTTTTATACGAGGGTGTTAACCATCGGTTTTATACGAGGGTGTTAACCATCGGTTTTATACGAGGGTGTTAACCATCGGTTTTATACGAGGGTGTTAACCATCGGTTTTATACGAGGGTGTTAACCATCGGTTTTATACGAGGGTGTTAACCATCGGTTTTATACGAGGGTGTTAACCATCGGTTTTATACGAGGGTGTTAACCATCGGTTTTATACGAGGGTGTTAACCATCGGTTTTATACGAGGGTGTTAACCATCGGTTTTATACGAGGGTGTTAACCATCGGTTTTATACGAGGGTGTTAACCATCGGTTTTATACGAGGGTGTTAACCATCGGTTTTATACGAGGAGGGGGAGGTTCAAGCCAATGCTGATTAATTGGTACACCACTAATCTTTTAGTTTCTGCTTATCAGGACATGAGTTTACTCTTTGGTATATCTAGGCTGTTTTAAGAACTTGACTTATTTCAGTAAGTAGGCTATGTAGCATTAAAAAGTAACTTGTTTAACAGCTAGTTGTTGTGGTCTACCATATAGATTTGTGTTAGCTTGCTGGCTAATTCTTTATGAATCTATAAATTGAACATAGAGATACCAAACTTAAGCCTATTCATGCATGGTCTGTTATGGCCCCGTTTTATAGGTAAATATGGTTAATAGAGAAAACTTGCTTTCAGATTTATAAGGAAATATGTTTCTATAAAACATGGAATGGAACCCCATTTGAAAATGTTCATACATTGTTGAATTATAATGTTTGTTTTATTAAAATATTAAGGAAATGCAGTTTGCAGAATGTCATCCTTTAAACCCAGTGACAATGACTTGTATGAAAATCTTGACGGAGGCATTGAAATAGAATTTAGTCCAAGGAATTCCTGTGAAACTTCTGAACAAGAGTTAAATTTATTTGAAGATTTGATTATATCAAAGGAAAATGAGAAGGTAAGCTTTAAAATTTCCTTATGAATTAGTGTTCAAATTTTAAAATGCAAAAGATGTATCTCAGATATACCTGAATTTATTTTATCAGCAGTAGCCTATATAGTACAGGGTCAGGGTGAGATTAACTAGTGAGAGGCCCCTCATATAGTGTCCAGCTCAAATTTTCAATGTTTATCTCCCCTGACTCCTACTTATAAGCGCAAAATGGGTACACTATATATGTATTCACTTGGTGAATTAGGGGGAAAAAATAACAAGTATAAGTATTTTTGTTATTGAGTGCGCTGATCTAAAAAATATAGTTAGTTTTTCCCTATCACGTATGGTTTTCTTACTACAGGGTGTGTCATAAATCCCCCATTTATCCCCAAATATGAACCATCTTATCGAGACCAGCATTGGATTGCACATGCTAAACCATAAATTTTGTTGTTATAGACTACAGTAATGCTTACATAATAATGTAGGGTAAATATATATAACAACCAGTCCCATTCCCAGCAAAATACTCTCTCCCCTCCCATCAATGGGTGGTTAACATTTGGGGACAGATGAGGTATTACAACACCCCTTGTAGCACGAAATCTTTAGGTGATAGAGTAAAACCTAATTAAAGCAGAATTAAATAGCTCCTAGCTCTTGGACAAGCATATTGCTTGTTTATGAAAGAATAAAAAATAACTGAAAGAAACAAAATATATTTACGATTTCTGTACCAAGCGAAGTATGTGTCGGATGCCAATAAATTGTTCTCCTGCAATCTAGACCCCAAAAGTTCTGCAGAGTCCTTAGGCAGATTCAAATCCCTGACTAAGTCATTTAGTTCGGCTTGGGTTAATGGTTTAGGATCTCGGTCAGCTGTAGGCTGTTCATAAACATCATCATTGTCTGGATTTGGAGCTGAATCAGAATCTGAATTGTATTGATCCAGACTCTCGGGTGGGCGGGGAATAGGAACTTCTGGACCATGGGGTACCAGCCTTATTGCAGATGGAAGACTTGGGTATTGAAGGCTCTCTTTATTCTTTGCATTATAACCTTTAACATTGCAAGAACAGAAGTAGCAGTCGTTGGTATGGTTTCTAGGCTCGCGCCATATCATAGGGATCCCAAATGGCAAACTTTTCTTTTTACCTTTGCTCCAATTCCTTAGTGCCGCAACACACGTAAGACAAACCTTGTGCGGAGCCCAACTTTTGTCTTGATCTCCTAATTTAATTCCAAAATAAGCATGATAAGCTCTCTTAATGAAGGTCGTTACATTTGTCCTTTGTTTTACAACATAACGACCACAAATATAACAAAATATGTCTGTACTATGGGTACATCCTCTAGAAGCCATTATTAAAATTTTAAAGACATAATGTTAGAATTATCTATCTGAAAAATATGAAAAAACGAAATTAATTAGATAAAAAAGGTAAAAAATTACAAAATGCCCCAAAATTGTTTTGCTAATAACTTTAAAACTGTGGGTGATAGAAAAAAACTGGTAGCATTTTTGAATTCAGCGCAGCGAACTGCTTCAGAATCACAACTCAAAATAAAGAAATCGATTTTCATGCAGACCGGTGTTATTAGTTTCCTATGATATGTTCAGATGTTTTATAACTTTGTGATATCTTGTAGTACTGTAGGCCAACTGTACATAAACTGTCATAAGTAACATTTGATTTAAAATTTTATTAGAATGTAGGTGGTGTTGCAATGTTTTTTCTTAAGTTAATTTTTTTTTCCCCCAAAAAAATATTGATCCATTTTATTTCTTTGACATTGTTCCAAAGTAATTTTATTTAAAATATAAACATAAAAGTAATAAATAGGTTCTAATGTAAAAAACCTCTTGACTCTTACTGTTAAAGATACAGGGTGTCCAAGAAATAATGGTGCAAAAGTAATAAGCAATTTTTCTCATTAACCATAGATAGGTAATCATCAAAAAAAGTTTCGAAGGTAGGGTAGACTGCCTAAAGTGGGGACACCTCTCCATTGGAGACACTTTCAACATCATAAAAACGATTGGTATACTATTGATGGCAGTTTGTGGGAACAACACAGTAATAAAGATATTATTTGAGATATAGTGCATTAACCTAACTAACCACAGTTATTTGAAGGGAAGTTGTTTTGCTGATTGTTTTCATTGGATAGGTGTGTCCCTATTGGGCAGTCTACCCCTGGAAGTGGGGTTATTTATACCCCAGATTACCTATCTAGGGTTAATTGCTATGTATACAGTATATATACTATATGATCAAAAGTATTCGGACACCCCGGAAAATCCGCATTTCTGCAAATATCACCTTCGCCGAAAGGTATGCTGGGAAAAAGCGTGGCGAAACTATAATGCTGAGGTGTTCTGTTAAGTTATCAGTAACTGTTGTGAAGCCATGCCGCGCGGATGTGAACTCTCCGAGTTCCAACGTGGACTTATCGGATGTTATTTAAGTAACGTTTCTATACGAAACATTGCAGCCAAACAGGATATACCAAAGTCGACTGTAGCGGATGTTATCATGAGATGGAAGCACGACGGTGCAACTAACGCGAAAAAACGTTCCGGACGACCATGCAAACTGACGGAACGTGATAGAAGAAGTCTGGTACAACATGTCAAGAAGTCCTGCATGTCCTCTGCCACTTCCATCGCTGAGGAGGTAGGAAGAGCATCCGGTACCTTCGTTAGTACTGTAACTATCTGCAGAGAGATGCACAGACTCAGTTATTATGGTAGAGCAGCTGTACACAAGCCACTGATTACAAAAGTTAATGCCACGCGTCATTTGGCCTGGTGTGTGTCCCGTCGTTCCTGGACCATGGAGGACTGGAAAACTGTTCTTTGGAGCGACGAGTCGCGGTATTCACTCTTCCAGTCTGATGGGCGTGTTTGGGTGTGGCGACAGCCCGGAGAATGGCTTCTTCCTGACTGTGTACGTCCAACGGTGAAGTTCGGTGGAGGGTCCATCATGGTATGGGGTTGTTTTTCCTGGCTAGGGCTCGGCCCGTTGGTTGTTATACCCACTACCATGAATGCTGACGTTTATCTCGACGTTCTGGACAATTCGGCCCTCCCTACACTGTGGCAATACTATGGAGATGGCCATTGTTTGTTTCAACAGGATCGAGCTCCCTGCCATACTGCAAGGCGTGTGCAGGACTGGTTTCGTGAAAATAAGGTGGATTTGTTAGACTGGCCTGCTCAGAGCCCCGATCTCAACCCAATCGAGCACATGTGGGATGAACTGGAGCGACGGATACGAAACCGCACACCACGCCCGGCTTCACTTGCATCTCTTGCATCAGCTCTGCAAGAGGAATGGCGAGCCATTCCTGCACAGACTTACCGAAAACTGGTGGAAAGTATGCCTCGATGTGTTGACGCTGTAATAAAAGCAAAGGGTGGACCTACTGGTTACTAAATGCCATAATAAAACCATTTTTCCCAAAACCATGCGGTGTCTGAATACTTTTGATCATATAGTGTATATTGTTTAAATTTCCAAACCATTGAAGTTTAGAACACTTTTGCAAGATGACCATCATTTGTTACTACAATATGTATTTGAGGCTGAAACTCCATTAGAGCATTAGCAAGATGTTCTTGTGGAATGGCTCCAGTGACCCATTTCTTTGATGGAGTTCTGTCAGACTACTGGGCTATTTACAATAAACAAGTGTTTTTACATAGTTGCCCCCTTGCTGTTTGTGGATTTGCTTATCAGTTGTTGACCATTTGTGACCCTTTTCGTGGTTCATAGGTGCAAATTTTGCATATCTGTGGATTATCGTGACTGGATGAAATTTCATGCAGCTGACCATTTATGGACTTCTAGGCACTTTAGGGCCCACACACACACACACACCCCTGCTGTCATTACTGAAATTATGTACAATGTCTGGGTTTAAAATGCTATTTTCATTATTTTTTCCCAGCACAGTAACTCCCCGAGTTATGTCATTAATTGGTTCCTGAGCCTCCAACATGTTGAAAATGACATAACTCAAAATTTACTCTTGTAAGGCATAGATAAATTACCATACTTATCATAATTTTTTAGTACAGTATGTACAATACAGTATTATTTTTTAGGCATAGTCTTCTCTCTCCAAAAGTATGATCTCTGGCATTTTCTTTCAATACAAGGAGGGTTCCAGCACAGGTGAAGCAAAAAATTTTCATTTTGACACCCGACCATCTCAGATCTTGCTTATTTTTGGTGTATAAGGTAAGTTTGTGCAAGAAAGCCAGCTGTGAAAGTTTCAGCTTTCTACGACCATTACTTCACGAGTTATGAAGGTCAGAAAAATCAAGGTTAAGGTCAAAATAGCTCAAGGTCGGCATCTTTGGATGCACCTCACACATTCACTAATTATCGTAACTAGGGCTGTGCCGGATACCACTATCCGGCAGGATATCCGGCCGGATAACAGCTATTATCCGGTATCCTGTATCCGGCCGGATAGATGTCAGTATCCGGCCGGATAGCCGGATATTTATGATAGTCTTTTTTGTAATGGGAATACCATCTGGGCCCGCCCCTTTCCAATCTTAGCTTGCATAGCCTTTAGCTAGCAAAAGTTGAATATAGTTGTACAAAAATCTAAAATTAAAATAATTGATAAATAAGCATGTACCTACCACTACTAGTATGTAACTATATTAACACTGCTAAAAAGGCAAAATGTTTGGTCCAGCTAAAAGTGTGACGCATAGCTAAGATCCCAGCTTCCCTTACTTTTTAATTTTTATTTTTATTTTTTATTTTTATATATATTGCAAATTACAATATGAAAAAATATGAATTAGCGAAACCTTTTATTAAGATTTGATATATAAAAATAAAACATATAGCCTAATCAAATATACCAGTAAGGTAAGTGAAATTATTAAAATAGCAAAACCTTAAAAAGTAAAAACTCACATTAAACAATAAAAATTAATACTATGTTCAAGACACTAGATTCACAAGTTTAAATCAAATTTTCGTCCATTGTGATGGATAAAAAGAAGCATCTCCCCTCGCTTTGGTAGCAAAGTACTTCTTTTTTCTTCAAAAATATTTCCGTATTCGGAAAACATTCTTTCTGAGAAAACTGAAGATGCTTGTGTCACTAGCCATTTTAGAGCAATTTTCTTGAGAGATGGAAAGGATTCTTCATTTTTCCAAATTTCAAGTGGAGATAGTCGTCTGTCTGATATGGGTTTTTTTGCATATTGCTCAATTTCCTCTGCTATTTCTGCGATTGAAGCCATCTTACGGCTTTTTTTAAACTTTTTCTCACCAGGTATCTTTTCTGAATTTTCTTGTTAGTTCCCTGAAACAAGCAGAGAGTGGATCATCATCAAACTTTGCCTTTTTTCTTCCTGTTGAGGAGGAAGAAGAATTAGAATCGTCGCTGCTGTGAGCCTGTTCTTCAAAATATTTATCTCTAATTTTCTCTAGGTTGTTTATTTCATTTATTTCTTCAATTAACCATGTCTTAATATTTTCCTTTTGTTGATCTTTGAAAAACAAAAATTTAAGTTGTGGATCAATGACAGTTGCTAGAGCATACTTCCGATTTGTTAAGACATTTAGACACTTTCTTTTTTCATTGGCAAAAAATCGTGACCGCAATGACTTCAACAGTTCATCTTTTATAGTTTGGACTCCTTGATCATCCTGGCCAATTTTTGAAAGAAACCTTTCAAGCGCGCACATGTTTGGGATAACAGTAGAGAGTAAACTATATTCTGTACTCATTTCTTGGGTGAGTTTAAAAAATGGCTGTAAAAGCTTTAAAAGATTTTCAATCAAGTACCACTCATTAGATGAAATAACAAGTAATTCACTATGATCAGCAAGGTATATTTGAACTGATTTTTTCAACTTAACCATACGTTCTAGCATCAAATAAGATGAGTTCCAGCACGTTAAAACATCTTGTACCAATAGAAGAGGAACATGACCCTGTTGTGTTTGGAGAGCTTTAAATTCAGAAGTAGCCAGTGGGGAGTGGTTAAAATGTGTCACTAAACGTCGACACTTTGCCAAAAGATCTTTTATAGATCATTGAGCCATTAATGCATCATTCACCACTAGCTGTAGCAAATGAATTGAACAGTGAACAGAAGGTATTTCCGCAAGGTCACATCCCAAAGCTATGTTAGAAGCTCCATCTCTGACCAATATATTACGCCTTGATCTGTCAATATTCCATGATTGCCACATAGATTGCAATTTGTCCGCTATATTAATTCCTGTATGCGATCCTGAAAAATGAGCTGAATGCAATACTGCATTACAATGAGTGTAGTCATTCATGATCCAATGACCTGACAAGGAAATGAATGATTCATTTGAAGAAGAGCAGGTCCAAATATCGGAAGTGAAGCTAATGTATTTCCCTTCTTTCAATTTATTCATAACAATTTCTTTGAGTTCTTCATAGATTTTGGGTATGACTTTTTCTGAAAAATATGTTCGATTTGGTAGCAAATACCTTGGCTGTACGTGGGCCATCAGTCCTATAAAGCCATCTTGTTCAACTAAACTAAAAGGATGGTTGTCCAGTGCCATCATTAATCCTATCTTTTTATGTAAAGCTTGAGCTTTTGAGTCATTTATATCCCATAATTTCTTAAAGGAAAAACTTTCTTCTAACGTGAGTTGCTTTTCCATGGCAACTAATTTTTTCTCCTTCGGAGCCATTGAGGTGGTCGCTATAGGTTGATTTTGATTTTCAGATGATTTGTTAAGTTGAGACACTTCTTTATATTCTTTTGAATGCAGCATCTTTGCATGATTGTGCAAAGGTTTTGTGCTATAGCACCTAGCACCCAATTTCTCTGATCCCCTTTTAATCTGTTTGGAACATAGGGAGCAAATAGCTATCGTTGGATTAGTCTCATGTATTGTAAATATTTTCCAAATAAAACTAGCCATTTTAGGGGGTAAATAATGTTAAAATATTGCTGTAAGCCTATAACTAATACTAACTAGCTATATAGCTATATGATTTAGGCAATGAAACAATCCTGAAAAGGATAAAATATAGGTAATTAGTAAAGTTATTGAAAGATAGCTATAATTTACATCAAATAGTGATTAAAATTTGATAGTATAGTCAATTAGTCAAGTAATAGCTAAATAATAATATATAAAAAATTATGAATTATTTGAATGATATTATCCGGTATCCGGCCGGATATTTTTTTTTATTATCCGGCTATCCGGTATCCGGCCGGATAGTAAAAAATACTATCCGGCACACCCCTAATCGTAACCATATGAAACTAATGTTTTTGGACTCATAATGAGCTGTAGAATCCAAAAACGCAACGAAATCAGCAATAGGAGAACAAATAAAAATGTTCACCCTTTTTCAAGGAACGAATTGACCTTTTGACCTTGAAGTTCACACATTTTGGGGAAACATTTCTTTACACAAAATGAAGTTCCATCATTGCACTTTTAATATAAACAATAAAAATGTATCTTATTCACCAACTATACTGTCTTAAAGAATTTTTCAAATTGGCTATTTTTCAAATTTCTGGCAAAATCGCCATATGTACCGTATATGCATATATGTACTGTTAAAATATAGATATATTCATTATTTAAACTACTTAAGCAAAAATAAATATTATTAGAAACGTGATACAAAATCACTTAGATATAAGCTAGGTACCATAGGTATAACTATGATATAGATCTCTATTTTATTGTGGTCTCCTCCACCCCTACAACCACACCTTTCCACCCTTAGAAATATTTTACTTTTTTTTATAATTACTTTTATTAATAATACATTAATACAAACATATACAGGGCGTCCCAAAAAAATGTATACACACTTTAAATAATTATAAAGGCAGTGTTTATTAAAATACATTTCATTTTCAAAATGTAATAGAATCTACAGATATTATTTAATTGTTTTGTCAACGCCTGTTTTCAAACTGACGTCCGTTCTGGTCCAGGCACTGCTGATAACGCGAAGCAATGGAATCGCAAACATCACGAAACATTTTGTTTGGTATTTGTGTGCATTCTCGTTCAATGGCTGCTCTCAATTCAGCGACTGTTGCAGGTTTTATAGCGTAGACTTTGTCTTTTAAGTATCCCCATAAAAAAAAGTCTAGTGGTGTGAGGTCTGGTGAACGCGGAGGGTATTCTACGAAACCCCTTCGTCCAATCCACATCCACATCGTGCCAAGTACCACTCGCAATACTCCACTCTTCGGTCCGGATCATCTTCATTAATAGCATGGACTAATCTTGGAATGTAACTTTTCCATTGACAGCGCTTCAAAATGCGTTGGACAGATGATTCTGAAATTCCTACCTCACGACTCGCTTGCCGCACAGATTTTCTTGGACTTTGGTGATACGTTTCCAGTACTCTTTCTTGCTTTGTGGGGCTTGTCGATGTCCGTGGTCTTCCGGAACGCTTCTTGTGGACATTCTGAACAGTTCCATCGGCTTCAAACTTATCTCTAATTCGAGTGATGGTAAGTCGCGTTGGTGGATCTGTTTGAAACTCCCTCCTAAACTGTCTTTGCACTTCAACTGCATTTTCATACTTCCAGTAGCATTTTAGAATGAATTTCCTTTGTTCAAAGCTTAGTCTGACTGCCATTATTAATTCTAATGGGTTTAACTTGGAAAGAAGGAAACATCAATTGAGCTATCAGCTGTTAAAGTGTGTACATTTTTTTGGGACACCCTGTATATATAGGAGTATCATATAAAATAGGAGTAAAAAAGGAGTATCATATTATGTAGACCTGTATTCTATAGATACATATTAAACTAGAGCTCTGTACACTTTCGACTCAAGAACAGGAAACTGTGGCAAACAGGTCTGCATGATTACCCTCAGCTGTTAGCATCTCATGATCATCAAAGGCATACTGAATTATTCTTGAACCTGCTGTCAATGATGGAGCAGTCATTGTCTGGATAATATCAGATGATAACATCCAACATGAGTCAGGATGAGAAGGGAAACTATGTTTAGAGTGTCTTCCATGTGGGGACATAAAATTGACCTTATAATCACTAAATTCTTCTGATACTTCAACCACTAATCCAAACCAAATTTTATTATCATAGTTACAAGCTACATATACCCCAGGGGGTATAAAGGGGGTATAAAGGTTATGCACATTCCTTCTGGGTGTTGTAAACTTTATACTTGGGGTGTGACAGCCCTCCGGTCCCGAGTCGTGGGATTCTAGAGAAATTGGCTGCCAATTCCTTTAGGTTCTCTCTCTTTCGGGAGGGCGGGTGAAGTCTGTTGTACAAACCTGTCCCGTGGGTTACTAGGACCCCTTCCCATCCCACTCTGTCCTTTTAGCTTAGGTTAGGGATGTTCTCCTCTGACTGCTAAAAAAAAAAGAAAAACTTTTAGTATTATCTTTTTCTCTACTGTTACGATTAGGACGCTACTGCTATCTCATGCGTGGGAAGAGAGGCTTGGAACCTCTATAAATAACACCATTTAACTTCAGTTGTAGGTAAATATTTAGAGGGGATAATAGCGAGTAGGATTGTTGACCATTTGGATTCCTACAAGCTACTTGGGGACTCCAACATGGGTTTAGACAGCATAGGTCGTGTCTCACCATCATGCTCGAGTTTTTCTACGTCATGTTGAGTGAGTATGATAAGAGTAGGGCGATTGATTAGAAGGCCTTTGCTAAGGTACCTCACCGCCGGCTAATGGCCGAAGTGCGCGCGCTGGGTATTGGTGGGGAAGTAGGTAGGTGGATTGGAAACTGGCGAAAAATGCCACAAAGTTAATCCCTTTCGTTAGGCTACAATCGACGCTTACGTGACGCGGGTTCAAAGATGTCAATTTTAGAAGCATGTTTAGTTCAAATGATAACCCAACTCGCAACAATGGTTAGAAGTTGGATTTGAAACGATTTAGGACTAGTATATGTGGGAATTACTTTAACACGTTGATAGTTTAAGGTTAAAACATAAGAAAACTCTGCAGGAGTTCGCTTGCACGGTGTCTCTGTGAGCAAGGTAAATATAGAGCTATTTATATATTCTCCACTTTCCTGTAAAATTTCCTTGGCTACTTTTCCAGGGTCAAGGTATTTTCTTCAACCTTTTTCTGTACCTGCCTCTGGCAGGGAGGGAGCGGAGGGTGGGGAGAGAGCCTTCTACTTTTCTATCCAGTTTTCTACTACTGCTAGGATAGTTGAAAGAAAAATAAACTTTTAATAACAGGAACAGTTCCTCGGTGGATCAGTTCAAGAAAAGGTTAGACCAAATCTTGCACACTATTTGAGTGTGTAGAAAATTTTCCCTGGCACCCGTTGCCATTGGTACCTCCTCGGTATGGGCCGCAAGGCCTTTTGAGGTACTTCTTTTCCTTGTAACTCCTTGTAACTTGTATATCTTCAGTTGAAATGTGCTTTTGCTCATGTAAATTATCTTTAAACGATGGATGCACAACTGTCATAATTTTTGTAGGACCTGAGGAAATCTCACCAACCTCCAACTGGGTATGACTAATAGGCACAAATCTATGAAATCTACGAGTACCTGGGATGGTTACAGAATTTTTATATCTATTTTCCAGGAATTCAGTTGTCTGCTAGACATTTTGTTTCGATAAGAATACAAATTTTGTGCTGGTATCTTTCTCATCCAGAAATTTCATCATGTCAAGTGGTGTCAGAATTTGGTCTTTAAATGTACGTTGAAGACTGGCACGAGCCGTCATTCTTTTTGCTGTGCCTCCGACTCCATCACAAGCACTTTTGCCATGTGAAGTTGCAAAAAAGTGCCATTCAGCATCCAGTCCAAAGTCCTCTTTGTGGTGACACAAATTGGTGAAGTTATATTTATTCTTATACTGCCCTCCGCAACCATCAGTAAAGTAATGAATCTTCCGCAGGCCTGAGCTCTCTTCTTTTATCATGGGGATCAGTTGCTTTAAGAACGCAAAGACAAGGTTTGTACTATGTTTCATGTCATCAGAAATGAAACAATAACTTTTAACTTTAATTTCAACATCATTTTCATTTACTTTATAGTAGAACACAAATGGATGAACTGTTGCCTGACTATTTTCCCAATGGTAACCTTGTGCAGCATCTTGTACAATAAATGAGTAGTTTTCAGAGAAGTCTCCTAGGAGAATACCTTCAGTGACCATCAGATTAGCTTTCAGTTTTTTTAGGAAACTTGCTTGTGCATCAGCCACATAAGTGTGTCTTGTTAGTGCACAAATTCTAGTTGCCAAAGACAATGAAGTTTTCAAGGGATTCACTGATGTTAATAAGGGTTGTCCGATCCGTGGAAGTCCACTGCTTGTATGTAATTATGGTGCTGACTGCATCCTGAACAGATTCCAATCCTTCAAGGAATGCAATAACACCTTCTTCTCCTGGACACAATGCACATTTTTGTAGCATACACTCTTCCTTTTCACTGTCACAAACTGCATAGAGAATGAGGTCTTTATATGATAGTTGTTTTTCCCCCAAAGCTGATAGCTGAAGTTTGGGATTTTGGTGGTAGGTACAGACACACACAGTGTGTGTTCCTCCAGCTCCTGCCAAGACACACCACTTGGGTCTCAATGCAGCAAATGATGAGAAACCTATTTTTGGATTAGTGTCATTTGCCTTGAAAACAGCGAAAATCTCACGTAAATTACCAAGCACCAATCGTTTCTGCTGTAGTTGCTTCTCTCCTTCATGATTCCTAATTGATAGACAATCCTTCTTGCCTGGACATATTCTGCTTATTTCATCTGATTCATAGAAAGTGCACACTGCTTCCTTCTCTTTCTTTGTTATAACCCGACCTTTGCTAATATGTGGAACTTCTGGTAATATGCCATGTTCTTTCTTTATTTTGCGGCTGGTTGAAACCATTCTTGTAGATGCATTGAAGAAAGATGCTGTTCTGTGAATGGTGTATGGTGAGTGTTAGTATTTGAATCTTCCTCTTGTAGTCAGTCGTCTCACTGAAGGCATTCTTGAGTGCTTGCATCACTCCTGCATGCCTGCGAAAATGATATACATGTTTGAGTCCCCGCAAGGGGGTTCTAAGCTCGTGCTCTTGAGTGCTCTTTGTGCTCGTTTGTACGTGCTTGTTCCTGGAGGTTTCACGTGCGCCCTCCCGGCCCTAGCACCCAAGGATGATGGGGCTCGACCCTGCAGTCCTTGTCATCCTTGGTCTTTTTCCACTTCGACTGTCCCCTCCACCCTTTCTTTTTCCTCTGTCTTTCCTCTCACTTTTTCTTTGTTTTTCCGCTGAGATATGCCCTTTAAATAGAGGCGAATCAGTTCTTCCTGAACTAAAAAAAAAAAAAAAAAAAAAACATGTTTGAGTAAATTTATATGCAAACATATGATCTATATATAGGCTTAGTATACTTTAATGAAGGTACTACAGATATATATACAGTACTCAAATTATTGTCATCCATTTTAGATTGCTTTTCTTCACTTTCTTGTGTAAAACTTGTCATATGAAGTTTCTAGCTTTCTCTTCAGGGATGTTGATGATATTTCAAATTTTGCTTCAGCCTTTGAAGATCTCCCTTTTCGTGACAGACCCTCTGAAAAACAAATAAAATAAATTGTTATAACTTTTTTAATCAACTGTAGGCCTATAGATGTACATTAGGGCGGCTCGTTTTTACACTTTTTTCGATATTTGATTGGGGGTAGTGCGGAAAAGTTGCGATTTGGAGAGAAAATAAAGTGTGTAAAATTTTTTTGATCTACGTCAATACCTTCCGGTGGCGGCGAGTCCTTAAAAATCGAAAAATAGGCCTAACGGGGTAGATTGGAAAATGGTTTTAAAGACTTACAAAATAAACAATAAAAATTTCAGCACAATCTGTTAATAACTTCCGGTGGCGTCTTAGCCGTTAAAATATCCAAAATATTGATTTAAAGCAAGTTTTAACAAGATGTTATACAAATGTTAATTCCGGTATATTTCTGTGCAAACAACCCTGAGAACACTATTATAGGCTTGAATAAATTAATAGCAGTCATTGAACAATGAACATTATATAAAAATTATATAAAATTATATAAAATTTGTATGTGTTTTTAGGCCTATTTTTCGATTTTTAAGGACTCGCCGCCACCGGAAGGTATTGACGTAGATCAAAAAAATTTTACACACTTTATTTTCTCTCCAAATCGCAACTTTTCCGCACTACCCCCAATCAAATATCGAAAAAAGTGTAAAAATGAGCCGCCCTAATGTACATGTACATTACATATGAATTTGGTAAATACCGTATATATAATCATAACTGTATTGATCTTCATTATATAAATTGATATGCATACATCTGAATTTGTCAAATATATAAAGGTTGTAATGTTCATACATGTAGTTATATATATTGATGTTTTGTTGCTATAATATCTACATAAATTAACACTTTAAAAATACTTAAACTTACTTGTCTTCACTGGTGTCACATTCAGCATTGGAAGAATTGTGTCTAAATCTCCTTGGAAATCTTCAAACATTATTTCAGTAGTACACCCATAGGCAGAGGAACGTTTTTCTGTGGCAGTGGCATCAGTGTCTGAGTTCAAATCTGAGACAATATCAGACTTTTTTGTCTTCAGCTTTGATTTTATTGATATCATTGACACAATTTTTACAAATGTAATCTCCATATATTAATCCGTGAATTCCTTGCAGTGTATTACGGACTGGCACAAGTGCTTTTTCGATCTTCTTCTTATGTTTTCTAAGAGGATCAGCACAAACTTTTCTACCCATCTTGTTTATCTGTAAGAAAGGCATAAAATAAGTAATTTATGTTCACAAAATATATTATTTAACAGTACAGTACATATATGCATATACATATGACAATTTTGCCAGAAATTTGAAAAATAGCCAATTTGAAAAATTCTTTAAGACAGTATAGATGGTGAATAAGATACATTTTTATTGTTTATATTAAAAGTGCAATGGTGGAACTTCATTTTGTGTAAAGAAATGTTTCCCCAAAATGTGTGAACTTCAAGGTCAAAGGGTCAATTCGTTCCTTGAAAAAGGGTGAACATTTTTATTTGTTCTCCTATTGCTGTTTTCGTTGCATTTTTGGATTCTACAGCTCATTCTGAGTCCAAAAACATATAGTTTTATATGGTTACGATAATTAGTGAATGTGTGAGGTGCATCCAAAGATGCCGACCTTGAGCTATTTTGACCTTAACCTTGATTTTTCTGACCTTCATAACTCATGAAGTAATGGTCGTAGAAAGCTGAAACTTTCACAGCTGGCTTTCTTGCACAAACTTACCTTATACACCAAAAAATAAGCAAGATCTGAGATGGTCGGGTGTTAAGCACTGATTCACCTGTGCTGGAACCCCCTCACAAGCCAGTTTCATCAACATTAAAAATAGACTGAGGCACATATTCCCCCTCAACAATAATGTCTGACAAAGTTTTAGGAAATTCACTAGTTGCTATTTCATCTGCACTGGCAGCCTTGCCACTGACCTACCTTAATATTATGTAAATTGGCATGAGCCTTAAATCTATTAAGCCACCCATGGCTTGCACTAAATGTTCCCTCAGAAGAACACTCACCATGTTTACTTTTAACATTGTTATAGAGACTTTAAGCCTTTTCCTGAATTAACATAAGGCTTATCGGAATACAACACTGATGCTGATCTTCCAACAATACACTTCCAACAATCTTGTATCATAATCATTAGGGATGTACCAATATTGCTTTTTAGTAGATAACTGATACTGATAATTAAAAATGGTATTGGCTGATAACCAATACTGATATCCAGCTAAGGTTTATTAGTCTGTCATATTTTTGTAACATATTCATAATTTATTTTCTGTGTTGAAAATTTGGCAACAAAGCAATAATCCTTTTCATTAAAGATGCAACACTGCATTAGATGTCATAGTTTTGCTTGTTATACAATTGGACTGTGGGCCTATGTTGGGCTTAGTAAATGTTTTTAATCAGCTAGCTGGGTTAATATTGTGAGATATGACTGCAAGATATTTTTTTGGTTTTCTAGGCTTTATACCTATTTATCAAAGGATTTACACATGTTTGATTGGCTGTTTGAAAAGAAAATTGGGTAAAACTTATGTGCTACATTTCTTAGGACCTAGGCTATGATTAACCTGCAGCATTAAGCCTAACATAGCCTATGTCTATATCCTGACCTATTTAAAAATGTGTATATTGTCTATAACAGCTGTTGGTTTTCTAGGCTTTATACCTATTTCTCAAAGGATTTACACTTGTTTGATTGACTGTTTGAAAAGAACAAGAAGTTGCAAGTGAACGCATGTTCAGTATTGGAGGAAACATTGCCAGTGCTGCTAGAAATTGGCTCTCCTGAACATACAGAGCAGCTGCTATTTTTACATAAGAACTTAACCCTTGTGAAAAAATAACGAGTTATGTAAAGTGATAAAACAATAGAATATTGGAAATTTCATCCTCTAAATAGTCTTTTATTCATAATTTTGGAAAAATTGTACTTTTGAAATATTGGCCAATACCGATACTGATAAAAATCTACGAATATCACTGATACGGATATATCGGTACATCCCCAATAATCATATTGTATGATAATAATTGTATCCATAATAATCATATTGTCTCTCAAGTCAGGGCAACCTGGAATCACATGATGAAACAGCTGGTGTCAGTGAACAACAGGAATCCAGGATAGAACAAAATAGGAAGAGTCTACCGAACCTCACTTGGCAGTGTTAACAGATATACTGTATAGTTTAAAATATGAGGATGCTTTGAACATTCTTGTTGCTCTGTTGACAAAGCCTTTGAAAAAATGATTACGGGAGTCGCTCAAAGAACTGTTGAATGGTGGCTTTAGCACTGCAGGGTGGCAGTTGATGATAAGATACCCACACATTTACCAAAGTCTGGACAGCCACATAAATGTAGTAAAAAGACTTTGAATGTTATTAAAAGACAGCTGAATGCCTCGCCTACAAAAACAGCACATGAAATAAAGGAAACTTATCCTGCATTACTGGGTAATGTGTCTTTAAGAACTGTGCAGCATTATTCGCTACAAAATCTCAATCTGCCAATGAGGAAGGCAGCAAAGAAACCTCTCTTGACCACCCGCCACAAAGCAAAATGAATTAGTTTTGCTAAGGAAATTAAAGACTGGCCTTTGGAGAAAATACGGTGCATTTTGTGATCAGATGAAAGTGTGTTTAAGTGTCAGGTACTAAATGAGGGAAGGTGAGAGGGCCCTGAAAATCAGATAGGTTCAACCCATGGCACACCATAAAGACTCTAAAGCACCCTGATTCAGTTATGCTGTGGGGTTGTTTTTCTTATTATGGAGTGGGTAATTTAATTTTCTTAAAGAAATGTGTTATAGGTAAACCTCAATTTACGATGTCCCGATCTAGGATATTTTGTGTTAACGATGGTGATGAATTAAGATTATCTCTATTTGCGATTAAAAAAATTTGCATTGACGATGGCCATCGGTTGGCCAAACTCGCTGATGCTCGGAAGAGGGAATGCATCTCTCGCACAACCCTCGACTTCAGCCTCTCTGGACTCCCTAGAGGCTGTCTGGGAGTCAGAGTGATGTTGCCACTCCACCTACAAGAGTCCTCTTAGCCTTGAAGGGGACATGTGATGACAACCAGGCTTGTTCTTAATGATGTGGTGAGCATTGTTTGTTTTCTATTGATTTTATGAGTGTAGGAATTTTTTGTTTTTTGGTGATACACGTGTGTTTGGGACTGGCTGGGAACATATCCCATTGAACCCCATGTTATAATGAACTTGATTTACGATATTTCAATTTGCAATGGGGTTTTCAGGAACACAACCCCATCATAAATCAAGGTTTACCTGTACCATGAACAGTAGGGTGGATCAATTTTACATTTTTTTCGATTTCCATATTCTAATAGAGACAAAAACTTGCGCATGCATGAGAAAATAGCCTCTGCAAAATCTTAGCTTAATAGGTAATCATCTTCTGCCCCCGGCAGAGTGATGAAAATCATATTTTAGTAGTCAAAAACGTATTTTTAAACCCTAGCCTAGAGTCATAAAATTTTGTGTGTGTTATTTCATGCCTAAGCAAAGATATAAATGCTATGGGAAATATATAAATGCATTATTTAAGACAAAGAGCCGATCTGAAAATATGTATAAAATATACATATTTTCAGATCGGCTCTTTGTCTTAAATAATGCATTTATATATTTCCCATAGCATTTATATCATTGCTTAGGCATGAAATAACACACACACAAAATTTTATGACTCTAGGCTAGGGTTTAAAAATATGTTTTTGACTACTAAAATATGATTTTCATCGCTCTGCCGGGGGCAGAAGATGATTACCTATTAAGCTAAGATTTTGCAGAGGCTATTTTCTCATGCATGCGCAAGTTTTTGTCTATTAGAATATGGAAATCGAAAAAAATGTAAAATCGATCCACCCTAATGAACAGTGAAAGGTACCTTGATTTATTGTATGACAGTCTGTCCCTTCTATTCTTTTTGTTTTTTCCCTTCTACTCCAAATGGAAAGAGTTTTTTACTTCTGGGGTTAAACCTTAACCCTAAGGAATTTTTAGGTACAGCCTAGTACTAGGCATAATATGGAGGTGCTGTATCGTAATATCTCCCCTACAACTTCTCCAGATGCCATACTTATGGGCAGTTGGTTCAGGAACTCTACTGTGGATTTCTTTACTGCCCCTGTTGCCCCCACTACTATTGGGATGATCTCAGGTTCCACATTCCACATTCTCCTTATTTTGTGCTTGAGTCTCTGGTATTTTAAGACCTTTTCCCTTTCATAGTTTGCCACATTCCAGTCTGCTGGGACTCCTACTTCCACTAAGAGGCACTTAGTCCAGGCAATTTGTAGTTAGACCTGGGCAAAATTGCTTCAGAAGCTTTCTAAACTGTTTCCAGCTCAGGAACCATTGCCGAATAACATATCCAAAATCCGACAAAATTGGACCCCGGGAACACCCCCAAAAATGAAATTCAAAATGGCGGACTGGATGTTTCCTATGAAAAAAAAAATATATATAATTTACGCTTTTATTTATAGAGATACATTTGATACTTTTTCTTTCAGTTCTAATGTTTTAAATAATTCAACAATATACAACACAACCAGTTATTACGCAAATATAATGTTATATAGCTTTTTACAGATTTTTATAATCAATAATACAACAATTATTTTTTTCCCAGTTTCAAGTTATGTTCATTACAGAAGAAGTGATACCTGGTCACAAACATACAGAAATTAATCCTCTTCATCACAGTCATCGGATAGATTACCGGTACTTGGGTTGTTATCGCAACCACTGATTTGGCACTCGCCACAAGCGGCTGAACAGGGCATTCCATTACGCTTGCATCCACATCTTGAAGTAGCACATTTCGTCTTGCAGGAGCAGCGGATCATGTTGAGTAGATAATTTGGAGCTGGTGGCTTGTCGCAGGCTGTAGGGTAGTAGGAATTATTCTTTACATACCAACCCCACTGTTCTGCATCGATCTTCTCTTCTGTAGACTTCCAGATTAGTATTTGAAAGTATGTGCGAAAGCTGTGGTACTTTGTGGACGCATCGGTAGGTGGCAAACATTCGGGTGTAACAAAAGATTTAGCTGAAGCTACCTTTTCAACTAACATTCGATGACGTAGTGCGTTAGTGGATTCAAGTGTTTTGCAGCCATACAACAGAAGCATTGCCTTTCTTCCAGCGGCTTCAATGTCAGAGTGTTGGCAACAATCAGAACAGAATGTATTTGCAACTGAACGGAGTTCAGCCACCTTCATCAGTGTGTCGAATGCTTTGGCTTTACCGATCGAAAAAATTCTGGATGTGCTATCACAGCCCGTGAAAGCATGCACAAACAGGAGATACTTGCAGATGTCATTGCCTAACAATGATTGAATGCTGAGAATATCATACACAGGATTAGGAGATGGTCCCTGTCTTATATCGCTGCGATAGTACAACTTGAAACCACTGTCCTTGGCATGGTACAGAAGGAGAATCAGCAAGTCGGTGTCTTCCCCTATTACTGTTGTAGTTGCATTTTCTGATGAGGAAACTGCTGCACGAACGATGTCCACATCAGCATCCCCATCTGCGTTGTGAACAGTACACCCGTGCTTCTTCAACATCTCACCTACGAGGGAAATAAATGCTTGCTTGTTGTTTTCATTAGCCAAGAAGTGTTCCTTCTGGCCAACAAACTTCATGCTTGGACTGAGATTCACATTTCTGCTTGTCTTGGTGCTGCGTCTTCTGTGGGTCATGTCCTTGATCGTAGGAGAGCTGCTGTAGCCATCAAAAACAATGATTGCTTTTCCATATGTTTTCAGAGTGAAATCGGCATATGAGTTGGCGATGCTGTCATATGTTTCATCTTGATGCCAGGAAACACGATGTAGTAGAGATCCACCATCCAATACGTACTGGTCTGTGCACTGAATTTCTTGAACTTTTTCCATGCGTAAAGTGTCAGTGTATTTGATTATTGCATGAGCTAGCTGAGACTTATCGGGTTTCCTCAAGATACTTCGTGATTCGAACAATGCAGGAGGATATGCACACAGTTCGTAACACATGACATCTTCAAGATTCATGTCTCCGCCAGTGGCAACAGTCATCATTCTCTGAAACAGTAGTGCAGGATCTACTTCTATATCTGAAGCATCAGTGATCACAACGGCAGAAGCAGATCCTAGTGTTTTCACTTTGTCAGATCTTTTGGCAGAATATGTAAAGGCTTGTTTCCCAATCATTTTTACGACAATGTTCGTACTGATTGAATGCAATTGATGAACGTTAACTCCAGGATCAGCAGTTAGCCCTGTTACAATGTTGCAGAGAACCGAGGTAGAATGGAATGGGGATAAGGATTCCAGACGTTCAAGTACTTTCTTCATGTCATTACTGTCCCTGATTTGTCTACTTCCCTCATTTCCTTGTGCTGTTCACTACTTTCCAACAAAACTCTGGTGTATTCCTGCATTGCTAAGTTATAAGTGGAACACAGAGGCATAGAAAAGAGCCACGTTGTCCTTTGGATGTCTGTAAATCCACTTCCGCGTGTCAGTCCGCCTCTGCTTTTCAGGGAATGCATTAGTACTTGTTCTATCACCAGGTCTGTGCCGAGTCCGGCCCATAATCTGTCGCTTCTTCTTACCACAAACTTACCTTCCTGGAACATTTTGTTAACGGCTGGATTTTCAGAAGGCAAACTTAACATTTTCTGCAGGTACAGGTATATCGATTTCAGGTAATTGTGATGTCCGGCTGCTGCAATTATGGGGATGGTCTCCAGCATAGCTTGCAAGTGCAAATCCCACAAGCCGGTTCTGTCTGCTGTTATCAAGGAATGTGCAATGTTGATCATTCGCTGATATTCCAACCAGAGTTGACTTGTTTGCGAAGTAGATTGTAGGTCAGTTTTCTTCGCATCCAAAGTGGTAGCAATCTGAGACAATGCATTCGAAGATTCCACATCCTCAACTGATTGTTTGGCGGTCATAACATCGTCGAGCAGGTCACAAGCTTCCTTATGGAGGTCATGAGGAGTTCCATCTTCATTACGAGGGAAAACATCTGCGACTAGTAAGGTACTAAGAGCTGCATCTACTATCATATGACCACGTATCGCTCTTGAAACAGCTTTTCCAGACATCATGTGTTGCATGGCATTTGGTCCGTATATTTCTTGAAGTACTTCAGACAATCCTGAACCATTCATAAGAGTACCGACTGCTCCCAAAAGATTCATCAGAGTGTGAAATGATCCCAGCATTAAAACAATGTCCTGCAGGTGTCTCTGTTCATTGATGATTTGGGAAGCTTTCCAGAACAAAGGCTGATCAAAGGTAATAATGCATGGGACTTTTTGATCGCGTGCTATCTTGCTCAAATATAGTAATGTCGAAAATATGCAGGTCATGTCAGTTGGCGACATATCTATGATGGGAAGGAACGTGATCGACGCCACACCTGGATGTGAGACACTTGATCCACCGTGAATTGCCTGCATTGTTCCGGACCAACTTGGACCTGATCTTTCTGCTGAAGATATCTGCCAGAGAAGACTAAGTCGACTTATGGTGGCAGTGGGTACTGGAAGTTCGTGGAATGAGATGTCCCTCAACATGCTTCTCGCGTGTCTATATTCCCTAATGTCAATGGTTGCAATCTTCTTAATGTCATTGTCACCAACATTACGCCTGTGAATAGAAGGGTGGATCTTGATCTTCGGAGTTATTGCGGCAATCATACCCATTCCATGAAAGGTATTCTTCCCATCCAAAGTGCAGACATCATGATCGACGTTATCTGCTGCTAGAAGGACTGCAGTGTTTTCATCAACAGTAAAAGAGCCAGACCCACTTGCCAGCGCCGCGTTTCTTTTGAATCTTGTTACTTCTGCATACGACGAACAGTAACCCAGCTGATGAGAACGTCAATAAGGTACCTTGACCTAAAGTTGTGGTGTAGCTGAACCGACAAACCGATCTGTAGTGGACATAGTAATCCCCTAGGACGGGTTGCTTGCATAATGCTCTGCCCAATTGCACCTATTTTTCTTGAAGCATCCTGTCCCGCAAATGCTTTTGATAATAGCAATTTCAGACTGTTGGGAATGTAATCAAGAGCACTTTCTGCAGTGATGTCATTTGGAGATGGATACACATCTTTTCTAGGCGAGTCGACAGACTTGATATCACTTCTGATTATTTTTGCAGCAGCTTCTACTAGGTAAATCTTCTGTAGCTCTATATCTATATCACATTCTTTCGACTTTTTGTGATAATCTATAAGAATTTCATTAGCTCTCTCTCGTAGTGTTACTACATCTGCCTTCCCACTTTCACCTGATATTATGATCTTGTCTCCGTAACGTTCTAAAAGCTTTCTCTTCATGTGCCTGCGTTCGTAGACAGAGCTCTGACTTCCTTGAAGATATTCCTCCATTTTGGAAATTAGGTCTCCAATCAACAGTTGTTCATCATCATTCTCTTCCAGGTAAGCACAGGTCTGAAGGAATGCTTGGTGTTGCTCTTCATTAGTTGGTCTCCCTTTCTTCGAATCATGATCGTCGGAGGAGTATGCGCGAGGAATGTTTTTTCCACTTCGAAAATTTACGCTGCAGGTGTGATGGTAGACACAATCTGCAGCAGGAAGATCACGAAGATAATACTCCAGACGGCCTTTTACATTAAACGACCATTCATCGCAGCGGCTTTCACAGCACCTTTTTATGGTTTTGGAGAACTCTGTAGTTCTTATTTTGACATGCTCTGATTTTGGTTTGTGTTTGGAAAAAAAGTCCACAAAGGTATCACAAAACAAACAGTGAGTAGCACTGGAAAATGCGTATTCATGAAAATGAGCACTTTTCCTTGGTATATCCTCGGCTGCGGTCTGTTGCTTCTTTATTTCAATGGTCTTTTTATCTGTAAACCTTTTCCTACATACAACGTGAACACTTATTCCAGCTGTTGCAACAACATCGCTTCCACGGCTGTTGCTGGATGCATTTATACCATCTGCTCCTTTTTGCGAGATGTGAACCACTTCCTGTCCGCTGTCCAATTTCTCCTTACAAATCATGCACAATTCTTCAGGGGTCTGCATTCTTGAAGGCGGACGCACACCGAGTCAGTCTGAAACAGAAAACACAAATTAATAAACTGTGTTGCAGTATTTAAAAGGAGTACATAATAACAGTTTTAAAGAAAATGACAAGCACAAATACGCAGATTTGATAGTGGGTAGTAGGAATTAAAGAGTTGTATATAATATAAGTTTATAAAGATGTAGCAATGTCCATTCTCACATACACTCCATACAGTATATTTTATTTACATTACGTGATGTCATAGTTTAATACTAGCCGCCTAATACAATTTTTAGTGTCATATAGGTTAATTTAGAAATGAAAATGTGTTTTAAAACATTTTACTGATCAAGAAAAATGTCATAACTCTCTCTACAAAGTGAAATTAAAATTTATTGTATTTCTTAGGAAACTGCCAGTCCACCATTTTGAATTTAATTTTTGGGGGTGTTCCTGGGGTTCAATTTTGTAGGATTTTGGATATGTTATTCTGCAATGGTTCCTGAGCTGGAAACAGTTTAGAAAGCTTCTGAAGCAATTTTGCCCATGTTGAAGCTATTTTTGCTCTAGATTGCCTGGACTAACTTGTTTCCCTCCTCTCTCTCAACTATGTCTGGTCTGCATCCCGATACCCTGATGTCAGTTGGTATCATGATCATATAGGAGCAGCACTTTGTCATTGTCTTCTAATCCTTGTGGAATATGTTCCCAGTGTTTTTCTGTTTCTAGCATTATTTCATATTTCTTACACAGCATGAAGTGGATTAGCTTGCAGACTGCATTGTGTCTGTCTGTGTAGTTTCCTCTGTGCAGGAGTATTTCACACCCCGATAGTATGTGACTCAGTCTCTGGGCTCTTTGAGCACAATCTGCACATCTCACTTTCATTTCTTCCCTCAGTATTCCTTTTGAACCAGTTTGTCTGTAGTGCCTGGTCTTGTGCTGCCATCACCAGCCGTTCTTCTTCTGGTCTCAGTGCCCCTCTTACCAGGAACTCTACGGTTTTATCCCTTTCTATCAGGGTTGGCAGAAAACTCACTTTTTTTTTAAAAAGCCCACCCCAGGTGGGTTTTTTCGGGTTTTTTCACCTAAAACCCGAAAAAAAATGGGTAAAATTGGTTTTTTTTCATATGTCCATATAGTAGTTCATATTAGACCTACCTATTCTTATTTTTATAATAATACTGTACTGTACCGTACACTATTAATATAACATTTGTCTTGTTTTTAGCAAAAAAGGTTGCCTTCCAGGCAATTAAGCATAAAAAGTTATTATTTTCTCAGATTGAGCTTCACAACAAAATTTGGAAAACATGGACCAATTTGAACTAAATTTGGTGTGGTAAATTATCCTATTTGTTAGGCTATACTTCCTATGGAAGACAGGCCCCTGTGTCTTCTGCTGGAAGTAGATGAATTACAGCTCCCAAAGGGAACTTAATTCAGCTAGTTATATCTATTTAATTCATATTACTGAATATTTTTTTTTATTTCACAGTTAAATAAAACAAACTGGCAACAGCATATTTATCTTTACTGCTAGCCTACAGAATTAGTCTGTTTGAAGTTATAACTGCATTAAATAATGCCAAAGACCTTTGGATCAGGAAGAAAATCAGGACATGAATGGAGTGAAGTCAATATTATTGATGGGACTAGTAAAGTTAGATGCAAACATTGCAATAATGAAATAAGTAATAAAATAGAGCGAATAAAAATACATTTAATGAAATGTTTGAAACACATGGAATCAAGAAACAAGACTGACAATACTGCCAGTACATCATCATCATACTGCCATGATATAGACCTCTCAGATGATCCAGACTCATCCTCACCACCACTGACACAATTACAGATGAAAAAAAGAAAAATTCAAAAGAAAGTAAGCGATTTTGGCATGACAACAACAACTTTGCAGAAAAATGTCATTGATAACAAAATAGCCAAATTCTTTTATGCAAATAATATTCCATTTCTATGTGCAGAGTCTAAGTATTTTATTGAAATGATAGAGACTAAGACCACGCTACACTCCACTTTCCCGTCGAAATTTGTCTGGTCCACTTTTAAATACAATCCATGAAGAAGTAGAAAATTCCTTGAAGATGCAGTTGACTGAAGAATCAGGATGTATAACACCCTGATTGGCTGATGTCTACACTCTATAACCTGCTACCTCACCCAAAGAGTTATACCTGTAGGTCTATTTGTTGACTCATGTTTGCTTGCTTTGCATGTAAAATCATTATAGGCGCCTATATGACAATTTTTAAAAATAATTGCATATGCACTTCTTAAGTTTCATGAAAAAACCCACAAGTGGGTAAAATAATGGGTTTTTTCAAGTGTTTAAAAAAAAAAAAATGGGTGGGTTTTTTCGGGCTGGGCCCACTAGTGCCAACCCTGCTTTCTCTATGTATGCTCTGTTCAGCACGTCCTCTTTGTATACTTTGCTGAACTTGTGCTCTTCCTAGTTCTTCTCCTTTTCTTCTGATCTTTTCTTGTTATGCCTTCTTTTGATGGTGCTTATCTTTTCCATGAGAGGTTTATTTGCAATGTCTTCAAGCTGTTCAGGTCCTATGCCAGCATCCACTAGATAATCATTTACCTTTTTTGAGTGTTGTTGTTGTTTGAGGCTTTTCATGTTCATGGTCTCTTACAAATCTGACTAGCCTGCCTTCCTCCTTCCTTTATGTACTATGCTAATCCTATTGTTGTGGCTTTGTGCACTTGGTCAATTAGCGCAAGCCCTAATCCACCGACCCTCCTTGGCAGGTATAGCCTTGGTATGCATTGGTTTTTATATATGACCTTATGCGCATGGAGCAATTTTCTGGTGATCGTATCCAGTTTGTTGATTTCTTGCTGGGTCCAGTTGATTATGCCAAAACTGTATGACAGTACAGGTACTGCCAGTAAGTTTATGGATAGGATCTTATTTTTACTGTTTAGGTGAGATTTTAGGATTAGCTTGATCCTTTTTGAATATTCTTTCTGCAGTCTTTCCTTCATGATGTCATTTTCCATCTTTTCAGATTCCTCCATCCCAGCTATTTATATGTAGCCTCTTGCTCTAGTTCTTCTATCACGATATTGTCCACCCTGATGTTTTCTGATTCACACCTTTTGTCTTTCTTTAGTGTGACAATGGCACATTTCTCAAGACCAAACTCTATCTGGATGTCATCTGAGAACCTTTTGACCTCCCTGACCACCTCTGTTAGCTCACTTTTGTTTGGGGCATATAGTTTTAGGTCATCCATGTAAAATAAGGGATATATTTTTGGGCTGTTCTTTTCCCTTGGTCTCATTATGTAGCCTTTGTTTAGGTTATTTATTAGTTGGCTGAGTGGGTTTAGTGCCAGTACAAACAAAAGAGGGGATATTGAATCACCCTGCTAGATCCCTCTCTTGATTCTCACACTGTTCACCTCTAAAGTTCCCTTACTATGATGGAGAGTTAGGTCTGTTTCCCATCGTGTCATAACTGTTTCTAAGAAGATCTTGATGGTAGTGTGGATCTTGTATAGTCTCAATACTTCCTTCACCCAGGAGTCGGGTACACTGTCATACACCTTTTTGTAGTCAATCCATGCCATGCTTAGGTTTCTCTGTTTCTTTCTGCTGTTCTCCAATATAGCCCTGTTGATTAACAGCTGGTCTTTTGTTCCATACATTTTTCTGCTGCATCCTTTTTGTTCTGGGCTTATGTTTTCTTCTGCATGGCTGTAGAGCCTGTCAGCTATTATTCCTATTAGTATTTTGTAGATTGTTGGCAAGCACGTTATTGGTGTATATTTACTTGGATTCTGGGTTTCTTGCGACTTTGGGACCATTCTGGTGCTTCTGCTGTTACTATCTTCTTGAAGCACTGTTATTATTTTCCATTTAGTGATGTTAGCTTTTTCAACCAGAAGTTCTTAATCATGTCTGGGCCTGGTGCTTTCCAGTTGCTGCTTCTTTTTATTTTCTCCTCAACTTCTTTCACGGTTATTCTGTCCATGTCCATCTCTGAGATGTTTCTCACCTTTTCACTATTGTAAAGGCTCCCAATCCATTCTGCACCATCATTATGGTTGACTTCATTCTTGTAGGTGTTTTTCCAGAAATGCTCCACTTGTTTTTTTTCAGGTGGTCTTTCTATGTTTATCTGGGCATTCTTTAACTCTCTAAATAGTTTTGTTGGGTTGTCTTCAAACATCTCATCTCGCTTCTTTTCTCTATCCAAGCATATATATCTTGCCAATCTTTTTGCCTTTGCTGATAGGTCTAGCTTTTTCCTGCAATGCTTTGTCTGATCTTTCTTTCATTGTCCAGTCTTTCTCTTTGGATTAATACATTTACCTTCCTCCTTCCCAGTTCAAATCTTATTTCCCCTCTCATATGGGTAGTTAGGATTGAGATCTTCCTGAGGTTACCTACTCTGCTCTCTAGTCTTTGCTGTCACCTTGGCTTCCTCTCATTTCCATTCTTTCCCTGGTTTTGCTCCGGGTTATTCTGCTTCCGTGTTTTTACTCCTGCTATCTGTTACGCTGACTGCTGTTGCATGATATATTATAGGCCGGGCTGAAACTATAATTTTTGTTTGATTTTAATTTATCAGAGTGACTAACAGTTGGCTTTTGATATAAAAATAAGATTCCTGAAAAAAATAATTGGTGGCCACCAACGTGTGTCTGGCCACCCCTGTTTTTGTAAAAACATCTAATGCCGCACTAGCAAAATCAGGAAAATGGCAAGATCTCTTCTTCTGAACATGCTAGAGAGATGGTTTGCATACCAGAAGATGCAGAAATTGATTTAGAACAAATTATTAAGAGTGGTATTTTTTCATAAAACCTTTAGTTTTTGAGTTATTTTAGAAAAACTAATTTTTTGGGCCCATAGACCCCCTTTCAACTGAATGTCAACACAATAAAACATTCTCAAGCTGCAAATTGACATGTATTAGTGGTTTTCAATCAGCAATCAAAATCAATCAAAATCAGCCATTTTAAATTCATTGAAAATGCTTTTTGACATTCCAAAACGCCAAACATTAAATTATACAATTAACAAATTGTCATTTTGTCATATTTTAGCATGATAAATAATAATCTAGAACTTAAAATATTTTTTAGACAAAATCTTTCATTAATTTACGTGATCTAATTTTGTTTCTAATAAGACCATCTCTATGCTCATGACCTACAACAGCCAAGGATGCTTCAGTGACAAGCTTGATGTGCCTTTCAACATTCTGACTGTGGCACTCGTGATCCAGTTTCAATGCGGTATTAATGATATCACGCAGTTCATCATTACTGAATTCTTTTAATACAGGTGGAACAGTTTCCCATTGGGACATAGCAGACAGCTTGTGGTATGCAGAAGCTTTGAAATTGATGATTGGCTTTTTAAAGACCCTAACATTCTCATCTATAGCAGGATATTCATCAGTACCACCTTCATGATCCTCTTCATTCTCATCATCACTTTCAATTATTCCACCTGCAAAATCATTGCTACTACCAGATTCATCATCAAAATCCTCTATAACTCCCCTCAGACACAGAACTTTATTGACAGCACACCTCCTCACCTCTTCATCTTCATCAGCCAGCATTCCAACTAAAATATTTTCACCATGAGCAAAATAGCTGTTATTGTTTAATACGTCATAACAAATTTCTCTAATTTTCCTGTCAGGGAATTTATTTACTCTTTGGATCATATTGAATAGGTTTCTTGACCCATCACTTAGCCTCTTATTAGCTTTGATATTGAACCAACTGTGAAAGTATACTTTGATGATGAATTCTACTATGATTTTGAGGTTCTTACTGGGTCTTTTTTGTGAAACATAAAAGCGAAGAATTCTACAGGCTAAGGTGAGCCATCGAGAGTGATTTAGCAGGCCAACTTCTAAGAGTGCAAGGTCTTCATCCACTTCACCAGTAATAATTGCCCAGCAGATGCAGTATCCATAGTATTGGTCTGTTGATAAATTATTGACCACCTCATTTGGTAGAAGCACAAATGCAGGATAAGGCAGTGGTGGGCACGGTTCTGCTAACCGCTAATTAGCGAAGCTAACTTTTCCGTTAGCGGATTAGCGTTTCCGCTAACTTTGAGAACCGTTAGCGGACCAATTAGCTTCCGCTAAATTTAGTTCCGCTAACTTTAAGTCCGCTAACCCTAAAATCAGCAATGAGGATGAGGAAGATGACTTCTTCAGCAGCATCACTCAGCCCCAGGTGAGCAGGAGCCACAGGTCACTGAAGTCCAAGGCACAGATCTTGGTGAAGACCTGGCTGGAGGCCGGCTCGAAGGAGGTCCTGACTGACGTCGCCTTCTTGGGTGAGCAAGTGTTGATCGACCTGTTCATCAAGTACAACACAGCCATCCCATCCAGTGCTGCAGTTGAGCGCCTGTTCTCCATAGGCAAGGATATCTTGCGCGCCAAGAGAGCCACCCTGTCAGATGCCAACTTTGAGAGGCTGATGTTCATGAAGGGCAACCAGCATCACGTCGAGGCGATGGAGAAGGAGCAGGAGGCCAAGCCAGAGTGAATGCATTATTAGATTATTAAAGTTATTTTTTGTGTGTATTTTTATTTCTTAATATTTTTGATTCGTTTAATACTTTTTGTACTGTAAATAAACTGTATGTTGAATGTAAACTAATGTTTAATTTCATTTGTTCATTTAATTATTTATGTACACCTTGATCATCATCTGATCTTGGCATGCTATACCTTTTTGGAAAGCTCTATGTCTAAGCTGAAACATATTAAAATTTCAGCTCTCTTTAAGGGTTTTAGAGCCAAAAAACCAAACAAGCTAAATTCATATAATAAAAGTTAGCGGTTATCGTTAGCTTCCGCTAAATTTTTTAGCGGTTTATCGGTTTAGCGTTATCAAAGTTAAGTTTTGAGTTAGTGGTTCAGTGGTTATCGAAGCTAACTTTTCGGTTAGCTGTGCCCACCACTGGGATAAGGTATAGATTTGAAGTCCACAACATTCCATTCTGACACATCCCCATTGAGCTGAGAACCAATAGGGCCAGAAAATTTGTGTGGACTTTTTGTTGTCCCATCTAAAGTTATGAAGATGTGTCTAAGTGGCAATTCATTTAGATGCAGAAGACAAATATCCCACTGAAGAGGTTGCCCTAAAAACATTTCCAAATATCTGATTGACCCATGCATATGTCCTGTGTTAGTATTTGTCCCATCTGCTTTAACTAAGTTTAATTTGGCCTCAAGTTCTGTCCCTTTAATGATCTTATAAATGCCATGAGCAATGTCAATGCCTTTGCCACTCTCCGGGGTAAAATGGTCGAGGTAGAAATCATCAGAAAATAAATGTAATTAATTTTACAATTAAATGAAAAAGGAAGGAATAAAGTTAACTGGACAGTTGTCACTTAAAAATAAATTTTTTTAAGTAATTGAAATATTACTTTATAGTACAGTAATATAACAGCATAATGCCTATAACTGTATGACAATCATTTCCATTTACCTGGCTCTCCAGTAATGACATAATGTTCCTCTAGGATTGTGGATGTATAATACTTTTAATTTACTTTGCTAACAGCAAGTGTAGCATCCTTTCTACTGTCAAAGCCAATGCCAGTCACTTTTTCAAATATCACTTCTTCTTCCTTCTTCCTTTCAGCTCTCAATTTAGTTCTCTCCCTTCTCAACTTGTTTCTGAAAAGTATTTAAAAAATATTGGCCATGCATTACTGCATTAGCATTATACAAATATACAAAATACAAATGTCAGTGTCCTGTTTGAAACTAATTAATATAAATACAAAATAGAAATTTTGACGCTAATTAAAAATAATAGTAAATCTGGTGATTTAGAACTTATAGCAGAAGCTAAGAAATGTAATATCTAGAGTGATTAAAAACATACTTATCAATAACATTTTGTATGTTATCTGGGGTGATTACTCCAAAGTCCACCAATGTAGCAGAACCAATAGCGGCTCCTGCTCTATCACTTACTTGATATCTGTTAGGATATTTAAAGTAGATTTACATATCTATTGTCAATGAATAATTTATTGGTAATCTTAATCTCTTAGTCACAATGATTTCACTTTAAGCTGTATTAAAAGATTTATCTTTCAGTACTATACCTGTCACATGCTTCAGCTAATGAGCGTAATCTAGTTCTGTTCTGTAATGTTGAGACTTCTGGAACATAGTCTGCATCAAATGAATCATTACAACTGTCGCTATCTGTCAACTCAGGAATGTCCATAGGTTCAGGAGGAGGAGGAACTGATTCTTTTGCTTTTTGAGATTGAATAACCCGTGATTTGAATTTTAAGTCAGTGGCTGTTTCTGGGACTTCTTTCAGGGTACAGTAACCATGCCTAGTTGTTTTCTGGTCCTACAAAGTGATTATATTTCATTACACTATAATGTATCTTTTATCTATGGGTCTCTATATATAAATTGAAATTCTTACAAAAATGAGAAAATACTAAAATATTACGTATCATTAATAGTGTATTATTGATATTACTAACTTATTAAATGCACTTTAAAAATTGTAGCAAATTATTAATAATTGATATTATTAATAATTGATAATTAATTAATATTAATTAATAATTTACAACTTGAAATTCAATCAACAGACCTACCTCATAAAACTGGTAATCAGATTCAGTCATTTTTAGTAAGTGCTTTTTCTCTGTATCTGCCAACAGTTTGTGATCATGTTGATATATGTCAAATAAAACATTTACAGTTTTCAGAAAATCATCCAGATCTTGATGATATTTAGGTCCCCCTTTTCTTTTTGTCATACTTCAGAAGGTGGTTGAATTCCTTTATTTGGGTTTTCAGTCGGCTCTGTATGGCATTTACTGATATTGGATAAACATTATATGTGACCCACAATTTATGCAATTCCTCAGAAGTAGCTCTCAGTACAGCATCTGTTTTATAGTCTCTGAAACACAAACACCTTTCAATAACTTGCTTCAATGTAGGCAATTTCCCTAAAGGAAACTGTTCTGCTGGCATAAAACGTACATCACCAAGTACTTTAGCAACTGTTTTCTTTGTAGAAGTCATACTTTATATTGCAAATGTTGAATTCAATGACAAATTGCAGTTGGAAACTTATAACAAAGGCACCTGAAAAAAAAACAAGTTTTCAATTTATTACATTTAAAAAAAGTTCATGAAGCAGCCCCACCCTCTATTCTTTAATCAAGTATAATGGATGCAAGATAACAAGGAAAAGTCATATCATATGATCACTATGTCCATGTCAACATCCTTTTAGGGCAATGTTAGTAATCATGCTTATTTTAGAATTTCTTTTGTCACTAAGGTCCGTCGAAAGGGGGTCTATGGGCCCCCAAAATTAGTTTTTCTAAAATAACTCAAAAACTAAAGGTTTTATGAACAAATACCACTCTTAATGATTTGTTCTAAATCAAATTCTGCATCTTCTGGTATGCAAACCATCTCTCTAGCATGTTCAGAAGAAGAGATATTGCCATTTTCCTGATTTTGCTAGTGCGGCATTAGATGTTTTTACAAAAATAGGGGTGGCCAGACAGACGTTGGTGGCCACCAATTATTTTTTTCAGGAATCTTATTTTTATATCAAAAGCCAACTGTTAATGACTGATTAATTCTATCTTGAGTTTCAGCCCGGCCTAAATTGATATAACCTGTTTAATTCTGTGAGGTTACTCTCCTGGGGTGTTATTGCTATCTCTATATGGGTCATTCCATATGAAGTAGGTCCCCAGGTCACCCTCGGAAAATTCTAAAAAAATTATCATTTGTAATTCTATCAAACTTATGCACAGATCCCAAATTTTAGGTCAATATTACTTAGTTTTTGAGATACAACAATTTGAAATTGTGCTATTTTTCCTTATTTTTTGGCATCGTTGGCAAAATCACATGAATGTCCAACTTTAGGCAACCATATCTTTTTTGTTTATCCCTTCACAAGGCTGATATGTGGTATATATATGGTAAACAGTAGTCATAGAATCCATATTTGATGTCAAATGAAACCTATCTCTTATAGTTTGCCACATACAATTACAAGGCTTCAAAAATCAAAGAAAGCTTAAAAATTCACTAATGGTTACCTTTTCACTGGTACTGATAAAAAACTATTTATACTTAAGAGCTGAAATTAATTTTACAGTTTGTCATAGTGTATTTGTAGTTAGAAATGCTTTCAAAAGCTCTCTATTATCTATAGAATTGGAAACAATAACTATTAAAAAAAAATGAAAAATTTAATTTTTGCAAAAAGAATCCTATATTCATGCCATTATTACCCCATCAGGACAATTAGCCATCACTTTCATATTTTTACCATATGTTCATATACATTTAGGCAAACTACAGTCAAAGTTTGGTTTTGGTGGTTAGCTTCCTTCAATATTTAAGCTGCATTGGCCAGAGGGTGTCATATGACCCTCACTGCAGCGAGCCTGTGGGGTGTCAAATGACTTTTGATCAGATCTGAGCCAGAATTTCAAGCTGATGTCCTGAAAAATGGATGGAATTTCTTGGTCTGGCACTCTGTGAGCTGTTGCCAGGAGGGTGTCCTCAAATTTCTCATATATATGGCTTGGTGAGAGCCCCATATATATGATAACCCCATTAACCCCCCCTTTCCCCCATCTATGGTGCACAGTGGGTTAACATGATCATTGTTTAACAAACAGTAAACTTGTTTGAGTTTGTCCAAGAAATATTAATATTGCGCAATATTACATACAGGGAATATGATGACCTAATCTTGTCCGAACTTGTACATATCTTGTGCAATCCCTGCTACTATATATATATAAGCTGTCCCAATCTCATGAATTCTCATACTTACAGAAATGGAGTTGGAGGCTACACAAAGCTGTTCTATTGGACAGAAATTACATGATATATGTCATAAAAGGACTTACTGAGAAAAACTTGGTATACTCATGTTGGATCAGTTAACCAGTGAGGATAAAGCGCTGCTGTCATGGAGATGTGATATATTGTTGGCAAACAGTGATACTGTGTTTTTTCATCATGAGAAAATATTTTTGTTTCATTATGAAAATCTTCAACGTTATTGTGCAGACCCAAGAAAAGTTCACAAAGAAAATTGCAAGTAAGTTTCCTATATATTACATTATTATTGAATGTTGTATTTACATTGTTCTAACATTCCTATCTAATACCAGTAAGTTTATATTCATTTATAACATTTGTAGCTTTGTATCTTATGGCCAGTGAGTTTTGAGAAAAATTTGATTTAGAATTGTATTTTATGATTATCAGAATCCCTACATACTGTAGACATTGACACTGCCAGGATGATGAATATAAAACCAGGACAAAATCTGTGCCCAGAGTGCAGCAAGTGCCCCACACAATATGAAGAACAATGCCTACAGCCTCAACTGGATGATGGAGCAGGTACCAGTAGGTCTTGTGGATCAGTTGAAGATTTTCAGCCAGAAGTAGTTCTTTGTCAGGAACTGAACACAAGTGCTAGTGTCCTGGACTGTTCTCCTCTAAAATTTGAGAGTGACAAGGACAAAGTTCTTACACCACTGTGACCATAGGCACTGGTGATGATGATGATGCAGATATCTCAGATCAAAATGTTGGCAAATGGCAAACTTGCTAGCCTGGCAAATATGTAGCATGTGTTTATGACGGAAACTGGTATGTGGGTAATATAAAAGATCATTCTGATGAACATTCTGATGTTTTAGTCACTTTCATGAAAAGATCACACAAAAGTGTTTTGTCTTGGCCAGCAATATCAAGAACAGATGAATGCTGGGTGCCATTCCATGTTATCTGTGTAGTAAGTTCACCAACTGTCCAGGGAAGAGGTGCTCATCATTATACCCTAAACCCAAGTGACCTTAACAAAATTCAAACACTATTTCCAACATTTCTTTAGAGTGCTTTAAGTATGAGATGAATGTTGAGTAATCAACTAATTCATTTGTAGGAACTTCACTTTTAACACATGTTTAAGCAGTACATATTTACTAAATTGAGGACATGGTGAATTTAACAAATTGAATATTTAAGTTGGAATCTTGATTTCAGAAATATTTTTCAGTTTCAGGTACCTTATTAAATGACAGAAGGATATAAAGTTGTATCTGTAATTCTCGAAAGTTTCAGATGATCATTTTTCATGATATATGTGTGTAATGCTGAAATATTTTCCTGTTACTCTGATATTTTTACTTTGCATTTTTGTGTAAATTATGGTAATTTTGAAAAAAAAATTAAATTGAAGGAAGCTGCCTACCAAAACCAAACTGTGACTGTAGTTTGCCTAAATGTATATGAACATATGGTAAAAATATGAAAGTGATGGCTAACTGTCCTGTTGGGGTAATAATGGTATGAATGTAGGCTTCTTTTTGCAAAAATAAAATGTTCCAATTGTTTTATTGTTTCCAATTCTATAGATAATAGAGAGCTTTTGAAAGCATTTCTGACTACAAATACATTGTGACAAATGTAAAATTAATTTCAGCTCTCAAGTATGGATAGTTCTTTATCAGTACCAGTGAAAAGAAGGTAAACATTAGTGAATTTTTAAGCTTTCTTTGATTTTTGAAGCCTTGTAGATGGCAAACTATAAGAGATAGGTTTGATTTGACATCAAATATGGATTCTATGAATACTGTTTACCATATATACCAAATATCAGTCTTGTGAAGGGATAAACAAAAAAGATATGGTTGCCTAAAGTTGGACACGTGTGATTTTGCCAACAATTCTAAAAAATAAGGAAAAAAAAGCATAATTTCAAATTGCTGTATCTCAAAAATTATAAGTAATATTGACCTAAAATTTGGGATTTGTGCATAAGTTGGATAGAATTACAAATGATAATTTTTTCAGAATTTTCTGAGAGGGTGACCTGGGAAGTTGTTCAAAATTTGGGTGATTTCATATGGAATTAACCATATATTTTCTGACCTTATAGGTGTTCCTCAGCTTGGGCAATGGTCTTCTGTGGTTCAGTTCCTGGTGTACATCTTCTCTGTGGATTAGGATCCTCCTTTTCATCTCCTTCTCTTCCTCACTCTCCTCTTCTCTCTCTTCCACACTATCATTGCCTGGTCCTGATGTAGAGTCTTCCCTCATCATCTGATGGTTCACTTGGGGGAGGGGGAGGGGGTGGCAAGATGTTTGTGTGCCTGTGGTTCATTTCCACTTCCACCACCTCCTCTTCCCGCCCTGGGCAGGCATCCTTGTCCACTTCTTTTGTGCTGTCTCTGGGAAGTGTTTCCACTATGGTACCTGGGGCTGTCTCCTTTGTTTTTTCTGTTATTGAGGGTTTCACTTGGCTTTCTGGTGTTTCAGCCAGTTTGTTTTTTTTGGTTTGTTTCTTCTCTCTACCTACTGTCCCTTTGCTCGTTCTTAGTTCTTCTAGGGTGTCAGCAGTTATTACCAGTTGTTTTTGCCTGATCACTTTTTTTGGTCTACTGTATGGTCTGTGTACCGCTTCTGGAACCTGTATACCATGTAGTCATTCTCATCGAACTCCTTCCTTTCAATTGCCCATTTTAGGAGTTCGCTCTTATTCTCTTTTTCTGGGATCATCTGCCCTATATACAGGCTTTTTAACAGGTACAGATTTCTCCAGTGTCCATGTCCACTCACTCATGGTGTTCTCATTTCCCTTTTGGACATATTCTTCTACCTCTCTTGATCTTTTTCATTTCATCCTTTGTGATCTCTGATTTCCCTAGTCTGATGTTTGTACTGATGCTGTGGAACCGATAGTCTGGGGTTTTTCAGTACCAAGTGATATAATGGAAAACATTGCAAATAGTGACACTAATATGCCTGATGTAGATATAGCTGTTGAGGATGAAGATGATGATAATCAAGAAGATATTGATGATGCTTCTGATGATAAAATGTTTACATTATATTGCATAGCTTGCACAGACCCCAAAGCATGTGCTTCAGACAAACATTCTAACATAAAAGGTTACTTCAATGTTAAAGATTTAACCTATGTATGCAAACAAGGAGAAAATCAAGAGAGATGGTTTAGAAATCTGAAAACCCACCTGAAGAGACATTTAATTAAACTTCAGCATCATCAAAGAGCTGCTGTTTATGAAGTGATGAAAACATCTTCTCAGAACACTACTAAACGCATAGAAGACTTATGTGGCAACATCTTATACTACATAATGAAAACAAACACTGCATGGGCTCTATATCCAGTACTTCTAGCTGTATTACATAGGTCAGGTTGCGAGGTTGGAAATTTGAATCATAGCACACATGCGTGCGAGACAATTTGTGAGCTATTAGATAATCAACTTAAAGAACAAACTGTAAAGTGGTTCTTAGAACAAACTTCAGTAACAATAACAGCTGACATTGGAACAATTTTGGGATTAAGCATGCTAGTTGTATTAGTTATGAGTGAAGAAGATAAGACTGTAAAACTTGCTGGGATAAATTTAGTACGCAGCAAATCAGGAGTTTATTTGGCCAATGAAATTTTTGATGTGTTGAAGTCTCCTAATCACTTGAAACTATCTGAAGAAGCAATTAAATCCAAGGTATCTGGAATGGTTGGAGATGGGGCTTTTCGTAAGGACAACGAGTCATTTAAAAACGAAATGAAAAAGTTGTTTGGAGAAAATTTCAAATTTCGATGGGACTTAATGCATCTTGTGAACAGAGCCCACGTTGATGCATTGAAGAAAATTTGTAAACTAAGTGAGCTTTTAGACTTTATTCAGAATCACTCTTCAAATCTGAGATCAGGCCTTGACTATACGAATATGGTTCTTGACAATATCATTGGTTTTAAGAGACCAAAACTCAAATCTGATACTCGCATGGTTAATTACGAATTTGATCAATTTGACAGATTTGTGGAAAATTGTGTTTTTTTTGATCATCCACAAGAGGAAGAAATTAGTGCCAAGTTCTATGTATTGATTTCCTATGTAACAAAGATTATGTTGCAAGTAGCTCAAAAAACCACAGTTAGTGCAGAATTTGTAGAAAATATATTTTATAAAGAAGGAGGGAAAACTGTTATGTTAAGAGTGATGGAAACAATTTCCAAATTAGCTAATGGAGGAAATGCAAATGATGTAGTTTCTGAATTTAAGCACGATACCACAGGGCAGCAAAAGGAACTAACAGCTGAGGATTACATCCTAAATGAAGTTTACAAATACATCAAGAAACGTTCTGATTACTACCAGGTTGCTGAAGTTGCTAGACCATCCAGAACCAGATCTGAAAGTAGTTTTACAAAAGACTCAGTGATAAATTGGCTGACAGAATATATAGAACAGCTGTGGAAAGGAATCACAGAGAGATTAAAGCATTTTGATAAAGATGGATCAACTGCCTGGAGTGAAGCACCAGCTGAAGGGACATTCTCCATTCTTGGTTACATTGTTGAACACAAAGGATCCATTAAGCCATCTCATTTGACTAAGCTGTGCAGAATTGTGAAGGAGGGTCCAGCTCCAGGCACTAGATCTGCTGTAATGATCACACACAAAGCCATTGATCAGTGGCCAAGCATACATGGCGGTAAATTCACAACAAATGCCTACATGCAAGGTCTAACATCATCCACTGTTGCTGCTGCAATGAATAAATAAACTTAAGGTGAGTTATAAACTGTACATTATTGTATTATTATGTTTAGCTAAAACAATTTGTAATTGGTATGTCGTCAATTCAAGAGTTTACTATCATTAACCTATCTAGTGGTGTAAGGGGAAAAAAAGTAAATTCAGAGCTGTGCTCCAGTAAATTTTTTCAAATCTGGTCATGTACAGGAATACCTCAAAATTTATTGTTAATTCATTCTGGAATAACACGATGAAATACAAAATGATGAAATTTGAGGTAGATTATAACGTTTCAATGAGAAAACATTTTACTGTATTATGTTATTAAACAGATTAATTAATCAAATTCTACTCATTTTTCTGCAAAATATAATAATAGGTATATTGTGTTGGTAAACAGTTGAATTTCGTTAATTTTGATTTTCTTTTTCACATTTTTTAAAAAAATTACAAATCTGTGAATATGGACAACAGATCGCGAAACTGTAGGTAGTAAAAGATTGATGATGAATCTGTGAAATGATGAAATTTGAAATGACAAATTTTGAGGTATTCCTGTGTATATAAATTTATTTTCTCTCTCTAGGAGACATGCCTGGAACTACTTCCGCCATGGCTACTCAATCCATTAAGGTGGCGTTTTCCAAATCCATTCCATATGCTCATAATGACTGAAAGAAGATTGATCTTGACCAGAAGGTGGTAGAGATGATCTGCATCAACCATCAGCCCTTTGCATGTGTCATATGGGTAGGATTTAGGCAACTACTTCAGGCTGCTGATCCAGAGTACATGATTCCTTCTGAGAAGTTTTTCAGGATGAACCTTATTCCAGACATGGAGGCAAGGTGAAGGGCAAAATTGAAGAATTGATGTCACAAATGAAGGAAGAGAAGAGGAAATTCTCCTTCACCACGGACATATGGAGCAGTTGAGCAAGTGACTCATATATAAGCTTGACCTGTCACTTTGTTGACTCAAACTTCGTGCGCAAAAACATCATGTTGAATGTCTGTCTTCAATGAGGATCATACAGCAGAAAAAATTTCCGCCAAAGTTCAAGAAATAATTCAAAGTTGAGGATTGCCTGAAGAAGACACTTTTATGATCAGGAGAGATAATGCAGCTAACATGCGAGCCGCTTTCAGACAAACAGGAATGGATAGTTTTGGTTGTTTGGTTCATACACTCCAACTGGTGATAAAGGATGGCTGTTTGAACCTCCTGAGTGTGGCTAATCTTTTGACAATGGCTTGGGAAATCATCAGTCATTTTTGCCACTCTCCGCAAGTGATGCAGCGCCTACATCAAATTCAAAGAAGACTTAACTTGCCTCAACTGAAGCTGATTCAAGATGTGCCAACCAGATGGAATTACACACTGGAAATGTTGCAGCAACTCCTTTCCCAAAAGCAAGCTATCATTGAATATGATGTCGAATGGCCCCTGGAAAATATGTTGACTTCAATGCAATGGAAGCTTATGGTCAAGCTTATTGATGTGCTTGCTGTCTTCAAAATTGCAATGCTCAAAATCAGTGAGGAAAACTCATTTTTATCAGAAGTTTTACCTACAGTCAAATCTGTTAAAAGGAATCTGTACAGCATACTCAGTGAATGATGCTGGTGTCAAGATTCTGAAGAGCCAGCTGGGCAATTCTCTCAAACAGAGATTTCAAGAGTATAATTCAAATGAGAAACTGCTGCTAGCCACAGCAGTTGATCCCTGATTCAAAGGAGCTGGGCTGATAGATGACAACATGCGAGAAAAGGCCAAGGAATTGTTGAGACAAGAGATACGCAGTCACATGGAGGGAGCCCAATGAAACCTTATTGGAGGTCCAATTGCCATGAAATGCTGCCAAAGTGGTCCAGTTTCTCTTTGGGAAAACCTTTCCGATTCAGAAGGTAGCGATCTCGACAATTACGTTCGTCCTATTCTAGTTGAAGAACCCCAAATGAGGGATATGGACATGAGGTTCACTGTCCCAGATGCACGAGTGGAAGCAGCCCTCAATGCCTGCTGGTCGCAACCTCAGATCCCTGGGGATAGGTATCCATTCATTTTCTGGCGAGAACATTCTGCTGATTTCCTGGAGATTGTCAAAGTTGCTGAGAAGTGCATGAGCTGCCCCCCTCTGAATCAGTTGACTCTGAATGGCTTTTCTCAGTGGCTGGAGATGTTATCAATGCGAATCGAGCCAACATCACCCCAATCAATGCTGAGGAACAAATCCTCCTCTCCAAAAATCTGAAGTTCCTCAATTTTGATTATTGAGTGGTGTTATATTGAGTTACACTTTTTTAATTACATATTGTTTCCATTACATGACTTTTATTTTGTGAATTCCATTTCTTCAAATATATGTTTTGAATTACGGTACATGTGTCGAATTACATTCTTTGAATCATATTTTATATTTTGGACAGATATTGGTATTGGCTGATACTTTGCTCTAACTACACTGGTCAACAAAGATTTTTCATCAGAGTAAAATTTGTGGTGGCTGGATAGCATTTTTCACGCTGATTCCAAAACTGCATTCAGATTTTTTCTAGCATGTATAGTTTTCAAGATGAAGGCATATATATAACTACACAGATTTAACCATTTTAAATAGGCAAAATACTAATATTTCAACATTTGATTGTGTTTATTTTATTGTTTTTTTTAGTTTATTCATCTTATTTATTTCAATTATCTTAATTATACATCTTATGTATTTCAGGTGTGAGCTTTTACGTCTAGCAGCATTGTGATTCACTTTTGAAGGTAGACATTTAGAGCCTAAAAAGTTAACCCAAGGACAGTTGAATGATCTTGTTAGAGACTTATCGCTGTCTAAAGAGAAATCAGAGCTTCTCGCCTCAAGACTAAAGGAGAACAATTTACTTGAGAACAATGTTCATATTAGTTACTACCGAAAGCGGAATTTTGAATTAACAGCATTCTTTTCAGTAGACGGTCTTCTCTGTTATTGCCATGACATCAATGGACTATTTACAGCCATATCTCAGACGTATGTGGCATCCGAGTGGTGCCTCTTTATTGATTCATCGCAGAGAAGCCTGAAAGCAGTTCTTTTGCATAATGGTAATATAATGCCATCCATCCCCATTGCCCATTCCGTCCATCTAAAAGAGACATATGAAAATATGGATATACTACTTAAGGCAATCAAATATGACAGTCATCAATGGAATGTTTGTGGAGATCTAAAAGTTGTAGGAATGCTTATGGGTATGCAGTCAGGATTCACAAAATTTTGTTGTTTCCTTTGCCTGTGGGACAGTCGCGCCACTATACAGTGCCCGCGAAAAGTATCCGATCACCCTTGAAATTTGTATTTTTTACATAAAAAACAATGTTTAAATGTATACTAACCTTATATTAGTATTTTGTCATCTGTCCTTTGGTTTGGATGACTTGTTCTAGACGTTTTGGCATGGATTTAATCAAGTTTTGACAAACTTCCACTGATATTTCCTTGCACCATACCTTTTTGATGGCCTCTTGTAATTTTTCGACTGAGCCAGTGTCGTGGCATTCAACCTTATTTTTTATTATTAGCCACAGATTTTCTATCGGATTGAGATCTGGACTATTACCAGGCCAATCCAAAATATCAAATTTATTGTCAGTAATCCATTTTGTCACTATTTTGGCCCTGTGACATGGTGCACCATCATGCATGTATGTTTTTGTCCTTTGGATTGCCATTGCCATTGGAAGTTTATCCTGTAGCATTGCTAAATACCGTGCACCATTCATAGTTGTGTTCTTCGGAAGAAAATATAAGTTTCCACGCCCATAGTAACCGAAACAACCCCAAACCATCACACTTGGAGGGTGTTTCATTGTCTTTAGGGTGTATTTAGGGTCCATCCTATTTGAGCCAATAGGCCGGTGAACCTTTTTTGGACAACTTCTGAATGTCAAAAATGTCGACTCATCGCTAAATGAAACCACCTTCCAGTCATCAACAGTCCAATGAATGTATTTTTTACAAAATGCGACACGTTTTTTACGCATTTTTTCATTAATGAACGGTTTCTTAGCAGCATGGCGAGATGGTAATCCGAGTTCTTTTTGGAGCCGCTCCTGGATAGTTCGTTCAGAAACACCAGATAACAAATTATTCATATTAAATTTTATTTCTTTCGCAGTTATTGTTGGGTTTTTCAATACTAAACGTTTCATAAGTTTGTCTGTTCGCGAATTTGTTTTTCTCGGTCTGCCAGATCGTTTTTTAGGGACTGGCGTGGTTAGGCCACCATTGTTCTCAGCCCGTGAAACCCATAAATTAACGGTACTTTGGGATATGTTTAATTCCTTAGCTATCTGTCTCTGTGATTTCCCACATGCATGCAAAGCAACAATAGCACCTCGACAATCACTCTTAAGTTGTTTTTTAGCACACATTATATATAAATTTTATTTACACCACTTTCTGTAAAAAAAAAAAAAATATCAAGAAATTTATACAAACAGTGAAATCTGACAAATTTGAGACACAGCCACCCGCAACGAAGGCTACCAGAACACTAATTTGAGAATGCGTTGGATAGCTCTCATATCAGCGAGCAACCTCAAAGTTACCAGATGTCGCTAGAACAAATAGAAAGTGAATTACGTGTCTCTGAATATCAAGGGAAAATATTGTATTTTCTTGAGTGATCGGATACTTTTCGCGGGCACTGTAGAACATTACACCAAAAGTGACTGGCCACTTAGGTATACATATGTCCCAGGGATAAGCAATGTCCAGTCTGTCCCTTTAGTGGATCCCCAAAAGATCTATCTGCCACCTCTTCACATTAAACTTGGTTTAATGAAGAATTTTGTTAAAGCAATGGGTAAAGTCAATTCTGAAGGGTTCCAATACCTTTCAAGGAAATTTCCGAAGGTTACTGCAGCAAAATTGAAGGAAGGAATTTTTGTTGGGCCACAAATAAGGGAGGTTTTGAATGACACTGAATTTGAAAAAGTCCTAAGTCCGCTGGAATTGAAGGCTTGGCTGGCATTCAAATGGATATGTGAAAACTTTCTTGGAAGCAACAAGTCACCTGCGTATAAGGATGGAGTCAAGAACCTCCTTGATGCCTTCAAAGAAATGGAGTGTCGAATGTCGTTAAAAATTCACTTCCTGCATTCCCACTTAGATTTCTTTCCTGAAAACCTTGGTGCAGTGAGTGACGAGCAAGGAGAGCGCTTCCATCAAGATATTCAGATGATGGAGAAGCGCTACCAAGGATATTGGAATGAAAGCATGATGGCGGACCATTGTTGGATGCTGTATCATGACAATCCAGGCCAAATTTACAAACGGAAATCACACTCGCAGCGCTTTTAATAAAATAATGTATATATTCTTTATTTATAAGTACATTGAATAAGGTATATGATGTATTTGTTGTTTAGCATTCCTAAGTGTGATCTATACATCCATAAATTTTCTTATAGCAATATCAAAAACTTAAAAATATCAAAACCAGTGTATCTATATAACTATAGGTGCTAGAAACAAAATAAAACCAGATTCGGAATCAGCGCGAAAAATGCATTAAGAAAAGTGTGATCATGTTTGTGATGAGAAAAAAGTTTCATTTTGTTGGCCAGTGCTATCAGTATCAGTACTGACACTTTGGGAATACTATTGGTCAGCCCCTAATATACAGTCAACCCTCGACTTACGTAATTAATCCATTCCGAGATGAGTTACTTAACTTGAAAATGACGTAAGTCAAACCCCAAAATACATGTAAATCGGGTAATCCGTTCCAGGACCCCAAAAAAGTATTGGAAATAATAAAATAATTAATTTTTTTTATAAAAACAGTATATAAACAGAATTATAATGGTAATTAATAATTATTATTAAGAAACCCCATCTGTAAAAGAAAATACATATTAAAAATTAATAATAAAAAATTAATTTAGACTTACATTGGAGAGATAGTTATATAATGCACAGTAAAAATAACAATGAAATAATGTGAAATACCCGGTGTCCTGCCAGTGAGTGGTTACGCACTGCATTTGCAAAAGTATTTACGAATCGTAAGTTGTAATATATTTGGAATAAGAATGGGTATATATAATAAGATATTTAATTGTAATATAATAATATTTGATATATTTGACAATAAAACAGGTTAATAAAAGAAAAATACCATATTTATTTATAAAAATTTATTTATAAAAACTTATGAAAATTAGTATACTGTATGGCCACCCTTGTTCTTTCCAACTAGTTCAAGATGTTATAATATAATGTTTCAGACCAACAAAGACCCTAGGATCGACTCATGGCTGGTCTACCTAACTGTGTTCGTAATTGTGTATTGTGCATGTCCTCCATGGTGGCAGAGAGGACCTACAATTTTACGTGGGTTCCGGACCACAAGAACAAGAAATTTTTATAGTAGGCACACTAGGGGCCACGTCGGCCTATCGAGGTGGCTCCACTATGTAAAAACTGCCTGTACATTGGCAACAACCAATTTTTACAAAACTAAATAATTATCAATTTAAAACTAATTAATTATCAATTTAAAACTAAAGATAGAATCTCTGGATCCAGAGGATCAAGTCATTGAGTCAACCAACTTTGTGCACGATTCAGAACTGATTTTATACCACTCTTCTTGATGAATTTTCCATAAATCTTCATTTTTTGCCTTATCTTCTCTTGTTCTTTCTTTTCTTGTGAGCTCATCCCATAGTTGTTCAATAGGATTTAAATTGGGACTCTGAGATGGTCATCCTAGCATTTTAAACCCATCTTCTTCAAGCTTACTGTAGAGCTGTTTTAGTGATTTAGCACTATGCTTAGGATCATTATCCTGTTGAAATATGAAGTTTGCATAATCTCCATGAAGTTCTTTAGTAACTGAGATTACAATATTAGTGAATAGATGTTTGAATACATATTGATCCATGTGTCCATTTTTATTCCCAGTGATCTGGTGTAATTTTCCAACTCCCTTTGATGAGAAGCAGCCCCACACATTGATTCCCCCACCGCCTTTTTACACCTTCGGAATAAGGCATTTATTCTTATATTCTTCACCAATTTGTCTATTAATAATTTTCCTCCTTTTATCACTACCAAAAATTTCAAATCTGCTTTCATCACTCCATACAATTTTTGACCAGTTCTCAGCATCCCAATCTTTGGTGTTGAATAGCAAATTCTAATTGTGCTTTCACATTCTTCTTTGACAATAAAGATTTTTTCTTACTCTAGCAAATATTTTATTATCTGTTAACCTTCATCTTACTGTATCAGCACTAACTTTTGGTTCTCCCACTTTCACTAATCTTTACTCAAGTCATTTGCTGTCATAAATCTATTCTCCAAAGCCAGAAATTTTAGATGCCCTACACCATGCTCTGACAAAACCCTCTTTCTTCCAGTTCAGACTAACTTCCAGGTACTCCCTTGATTTAAAATACGTTTCTTATGGATGGTATCTGACTGTACCTTCACTTATCTTCAGCATTTTTCTAATACTTGTATTAGAATAATTATCCATTTTAACAAGAGCAGTCAATTCTCTTAACTCTTGGCTAGATAACTCGCGTGTCTTAACCATCCTCTCAAATTGGGAATATATAAGTAAAAACTTTGTTGAACAGTTAAAATGAACCTACCCCTATCACGGTTCACAGCACACTAAACTGTGCATAGTCTGTGTCACTAATTTCAAAATTAGAGGACTTTTAATTTATCATTGCCAAATTATCAAAATATTGAAGAAACTCTATGGGAATTAATTACAATGACTTTTAAAGTGACAAAATATTGTATTTAATCTAAATTACTGTCTTATACTAATTTATTTGTGTTCTGCATAACATAAATTACCATAAAAAATATATTAACAAAATAAATTTTACTAAATCACAAAAAATAAAGCTACCATTAATATCTGGATAATATTTCTCAATTCGTAGATAATTTTGTGAACTAGTGTGTGTGTGTGTATATATATATATATATATATATACATATATATACAGTAGACTCGCAACTTACGCTGGGGTTACGTTCCTGGGACCCCACGTAATGCTAAAAGTCAGAAACCAAAAAAAATCCCCTAAATCATCCTTAAATCACTATATATTGTAACTGTTATATGTATAACATACCTATAACACAAAAGTGATGCAATTGGCAATGTTAAATTCCTTCCAGCATGCCATAACACTCTTATTAGTGCTGTCCTCCATGGCATTGCGAATGCGGATGAAGGTGAGACGTGTGTATGCTGCCTTAAAGCACTGAAATGGTAAAATTATAACCCGCGTGTAGTTGAAACTGCGTAAGAAAAATCTGTGTAAGTTGCATGTCTATTATATATATATATATATATATATATAATATATATATATAATATTTAAGAGAAATCCAATGACAAGGAGAAATGTAAATGCCATGAAAAGTCTTCTTTAATGCGCAACGTTTCGAGCAATACGCTCATCTTCAGGCTGTTTAATAACAATGTGAAATTAAAATCAATATTGAATGAAAAACAAAACAGAAAATTTCTATAACCTATTCGTAAAGACAAATTTTAAAAGACTGAGAAAAGAGGGTTAAATTCTAAGTTATACAGATTTACATATAAAAATTAAGAAGTTATTTTTAAATACATGTAGTAAAAGTGAAATTAATACACTGGAAAAATTACCATAGTACACTGGAAACACTGGAACTATCTACCTTACACTGCAGTATCCGAGGCCGACTAATTTGAGCAGACAAAGAATGGGAAACACGAGAGAATGGCGAGGGCGATTGGGGACGGAGGGATTATAAGGAATTGGGGAAGGAGGAGGGATCATAGCAAATTGAGAGGGACGGCCGATGAGTCAACATTCAGACTAGGGGACAATGCTTTAATGAACAGCGATTCTAAAATTCTTAGTGAGTTGGGACAAGTATTACAACCAAGAATTTTAAAATTGTCTAAAGTGACATCAATTTTACATTCTATGCTGTGTTCGCGAATCCTCGAAACCTCTTTAGTTTTTAAAATTTTACCTGTTCGGCCACTTATTCCCATATGCGAATAAAATCTAGCCCTGAGAGAGCGAACAGTGCTGCCGATGTAATTCCCAAGGAGACACCTAGGGCAGGTAAATAAATATACAACACCGCTACGCAACGAGTCAGGGGTTCGATCCTTCGCTGAGAAAAAGCTACCTAAGGACGTTTTATTAATAAATATGATGCGGAAATCAGTATGACTCGTTGCGTAGCGGTGTTGTATATTTATTTACCTGCCCTAGGTGTCTCCTTGGGAATTACATCGGCAGCACTGTTCGCTCTCTCAGGGCTAGATTTTATTCGCATATGGGAATAAGTGGCCGAACAGGTAAAATTTTAAAAACTAAAGAGGTTTCGAGGATTCGCGAACACAGCATAGAATGTAAAATTGATGTCACTTTAGACAATTTTAAAATTCTTGGTTGTAATACTTGTCCCAACTCACTAAGAATTTTAGAATCGCTGTTCATTAAAGCATTGTCCCCTAGTCTGAATGTTGACTCATCGGCCGTCCCTCTCAATTTGCTATGATCCCTCCTCCTTCCCCAATTCCTTATAATCCCTCCGTCCCCAATCGCCCTCGCCATTCTCTCGTGTTTCCCATTCTTTGTCTGCTCAAATTAGTCGGCCTCGGATACTGCAGTGTAAGGTAGATAGTTCCAGTGTTTCCAGTGTACTATTGGTAATTTTTCCAGTGTATTAATTTCACTTTTACTACATGTATTTAAAAATAACTTCTTAATTTTTATATGTAAATCTGTATAACTTAGAATTTAACCCTCTTTTCTCAGTCTTTTAAAATTTGTCTTTACGAATAGGTTATAGAAATTTTCTGTTTTGTTTTTCATTCAATATTGATTTTAATTTCACATTGTTATTAAACAGCCTGAAGATGAGCGTATTGCTCGAAACGTTGCGCATTAAAGAAGACTTTTCATGGCATTTACATTTCTCCTTGTCATTGGATTTCTCTTAAATATTAAATTGAAGCTCTGTAGAAGCAACCCGCATGACTATATATATATATATATATATATATATATATATATGGTGGGCCGAAAGTCTGGATCCATAGGAAAATATTTATTTTAATACATAAATTACAACAAATGGTAAATACTTAAAATGAATATCAACTTTAACTTGTAAATGCGTATCCGTGATACTGTACAGTAGTTCGTACTCCAGTATAAATACTCAAATACTTTTTTATTTCAGCCCAGAAATGGCTTCGAATCTAACAACAGAAGACCGGGTAGAACTTGTGCTCATGTACGCAAGACAGGGCGCTACACACAGAGAAGTTGCTACCGAATTCAATAGAAATCATCCTAATAAGCATCCAGTAACACATGCAACTGTTGGCAAGTTGTTTAAATGTTTCAAAGGAACAGGAAGTGTACATGATCGACGGCGTTCTGGTCGTCCAAAAACTGCAACTGATGAAAATACCTCTGCAATGGTATGTGAAACTTTAACGAATAGTCCAGTAAAGTCAACAAGAAGATTATCAAATGAAACACGCATCTCGAGAACGTCAATTCGAAGAATTATTAAAAATCATAAATTCCATCCCTAAGTGTCTCGATGTCAGAGGCTGCCAATTTGAGCATTTGTTATAATTTGTTGTTTATACTGGAGTACGAACCACTGTACAGTATCACGGATACGCATTTACGAGTTAAAGTTGATATTCATTTTAAGTATTTACCATTTGTTGTAATTTATGTATTAAAATAAATATTTTTCTATGGATCCAGACTTTCGGCCCACACCCTGTATATATATATATATATATATATATATATATATATATATATATATATATGGGATGAATTTCCCAGTTAAACATGTGAAATGAATGAATGATGCAAACCCACAAGGAAAAAGAAAAATTATTCAAGTTCTTTCATGTATTCAGAAGTATACCTCATCAGGGAATGAAGGGAGAAGGTGAGATGACAAAAATATATACCTATGTACATAGGTACAAAATATATACCTATGTAATAAAAAGATTAGCACATGATTAACAAGAGTTAATTAGAGACAAGGTATTTTAACAGGATATTGTCAATTTTATACATTCCTGCACTGTTATTGAAATTATTTTTAAAATTGATAAATGTACATTCTAGAATATTCTTTTCAATTATATTTGTGTTTTTAACAAATGCTTTAGAACTATCCCACTTGATAGTATGATTACATCTGTATGTATGGTTAAACAATGCACTAGAATTATTTGCTGTTCTACATGCATATTTATACTGTTTTACCCTAATGTCTAATGTTTTACCTCTTTGGCCTATATATACTGAGTTACATTGTGTACATCCGATCGAATACACACAACCAACAACATTATCAGGGCTATTCTTTATTAGGCGTGATTTAACAGTTTTATTATACTTAAAGATTACATTAATGCCAATTGCTTTAAGTACAGTTGGAAGGTATTGAAAATTAACATGGTAAGGTAGGCTGAGGATATTTTTACGCTGAAATTCCTTTACAATTACATTATTATAATACCTATTCTTGGCTTTCTTAAGACAGTTATCTAAAAATGAAATAGGATAACATAATTTAGTGCCAATATTCATGATATTGCATAACTCGGAATCTAAAAATTCAGGACTGACAACTCTCAATGCTCGAAGAAACATAGCAGAGAAAATAGAAGATTTAATTGAGGGATGATGGTCAGAATAAAAATTCATGTAAGAGTTATTATTAGTAGGCTTCTGAAAAACTTCAAATTTGAACTGATTCAAGCATATCTGAATTTTTAGATCCAGAAAAGATAAGCTTCCATCATTTTCTTTTTCAACTGTGAACTTAGTAGATGGAACTAAATTGTTGAGCCTACCAAGAAATAATTCAACATCCAAATTGTTTTAGGCCGAAGGCATAAAATATCCTCTATATACCTGTACCAAACAAAGTTAAAATTAACAATAGTAGGCAACATTCTACTCTCAAAAAATTCCATATATAAGTCAGCTAATACCAGTGAGGGGATTGTAAATTTCAGTTTGAAAATAAGTTTTATGCTGTGTCACTTGGATTGGCAATGGGAAATCCCCTCTCACTGTATTAGCTAATTATAAATGGAGTTTTTTGAGAGTAGAATGTTGCCTACTATTGTCAATTTTAACCTTGTTTGGTACAGGTATATAAATGATATTTTCTGCCACTTTTTTTTTTTTCTAAGTTTCCTTGTAAGTTCCAGAAATTTTGTACACGAGTAGTTACATACATTTTTTGCAAGTTTTTATTTTCCCACATAGTCTCCATCCTTTTCTATGGCTTTCCTCCACCTCAAAACAAGGGCCTTTATTCCTTGCTGGTAAAAGTCTGCTGGGTTCCACTGGAGCCACCTCTTAACCTCCTCAATAACCCCATCATCACTCTGAAACTTTCTTCCACAAATAGCATCCTTCATTGGCCCAAACAAATGGAAGTCTGAAGATGTCAGATTCAGGTTGTATGGAGGGTGGGGTAGCATAGTCAAGTGCATTTTTGTGATGGCCTCTCTTGTTTGCAAACTGTTGTGTGGTCTTGCATTATCATGCAAAAGAAGGACATCTTCCAGTTTTCTCTCTGGTTGAACTCACTTTATACGTCTTGAGAGTCTCTGTAGGGTAGCAATATATGCCTCCAAGTTGATTGTTTGTCCTTTCTTCATAATGTCCACCAGAATCACCCCTTTCATGTCCCAGAAGATGGTGGCCATAACCTTTCCTGCAGAAGGAGCCATTTTGAACTATTTCTTGTGTGGGGAGTCTGTGTGATTAGTGATGTAAAAAAAAACTTTTTTTTTTTTTTTTTTTTTTTTTTTTAATAATAATTAATATAGATATTGCCAATTTAATTATAAGGTATACTTTTGCAATGATATATATTATAAAAATAAATAAATAAATAATAAAATAGGCCATATGGTACCAGTATAGAATGTCCTTTTCAGCCTATTTACAGAAAAAACTGGCCTCTTTCTTGCACTGAAAGTCTTGTATCTTGAGATCCATTAAACTTGCGAGAACACTGGCTGGGAGCTGACTGCCCATTGTCCAACCTTCCCAGGACTCTCCCATCCATGCCTTGGATTTTGAATCTCCCACTTAACTATCCTTTAGACCCGCGATGACATATTCACCCCCCCCCTCACGAGACCATCCATATATATATATACATACACATACACCCATATACATATATACCAATATATACATAAATACTTATATACACATTTATATCTATTGTATACCCCATACACATGCATACATCCAGAATTCCAGATACATACGCATGCATACTCACATATATACCTACACAAACTCATACACCTCTATTTCGCCCTTTCATTACCTCCGAGATCATTTAGCACATACAGTAATATCCATACAGCCAAAAGAAACCAATTAAGCACAGACAGAGCAGCAAAGCTAGTATTTATATCCCAAAATGCAAAATTCCAAGAAAGTGAAGTAAAACATGGTGCTACATTGGCTTCGTCAACATCCAAATCTGCAATAAATACCAGTACTTGTGATATTGAAACTATTTGCTTTAATCAATCTAGTGATAATGATTCTTCAATGGAAATAGAATCAGATAATGAAAGTTAAACAGCATTAGGTTAACACAAAGGTTAAAGAAAGAGATGAATATTTATATATATATATATATATATATATATATATATATATATATATATACACATATATATATATATATTATATATATATACGTATACACACATATATATATATATATATATATATATATATATATATATATATATATATATATATATATATATATATATATATACACATATACATATATATATATATATTATATACACATATACATATATATATATATATACACACACTGGTATTCTTGCCAATCACAATTATATCTCTTGTTTTATACCAGTATTATGGATATTATACCAGTACCTGTGATATTGAAACTAGCATATATGCTCTACCCAATCTAGTGATGATTCTTCCATGGAAATGTAGGTTAACAAAAAGGTTCAAAAAAAGGTGAATATTTTCCTTTTCTATCTGGAATATATACTGGTACTCTTGCCAATCACAATTATGTATATTGTTTGAAACGAGGAAGAATGTTTTATGTTCTAGTTAAAAAATATATACATATAAAAAATGAGGGTTTGTTTTTCCTTTCTATTATATACTTTTTGCGTGATTCAATTTTTCTAAAAGATGACTATATAGTATATATACTAGGTATAACCGTATAAGCATGGTAGTATAGTAAATTATAGGTAATACTAATATACTTATTAGATTAAAGGAAAAAAAATATGGAATAAGTTTAAAACAATAAAAAACAAAAAAAACAAAAAAAACAGACTACCTTCGTTTTAAACAAAAAAAACGACAAAAAAAAACGACACAATAAAAAATGACTCACATCACTATGTGTGATACCACCCATAGATTGGCATTTTGTTTCAGGTTCAAAGTGGTGAACCCAAGTCTCTTCCTCAGTCACAGTTTGTGAAAGGAAGTCATCCCCTTCTGTCTCGTATTGAACCAATAACTTGGAAGCAATTTCTTTTCTTTGGGCTTTGATCTCTCTGATGATCTCGCGTGTTTAGACCAGCGTCCAACTGTGCTTCGATCAAAAACATCATCTCCATAAACATTTTGTAGACGATTGTGAATATTTCCAACTGTTTCCTTCTCTACAGTTAAGAACTTGATAACAGCTCTCTGTTTATGATGCATATCACTGTCAGACTCCATTTTCAAAACTGTGTTAACCATTGGTTTTATGCAAGGGTGTTTAAGTGGTTTTATACAATGAGGAGAGGTTCAAACTGGAAAAATTTGGTTATGTGAAGTGCAAAAAGTTCAAACTTATGGCCCAAAAGACACTTCAGCCCCATGGCCTATTATTTAGCAAAGAAAAAAGGGTGGGGCAAAATATTGAGTGCCCCTTGTATTTTACAAGATATGCTGAGTTCATTCAGTAACAGTTTGTCAACAGAACTTCTATTGTATGGTTTTGTAATTGTTTAATGCTTCTAACTCAATGAAATTTAATTTTTTTTAATAAATTTTTGTAATTGTTAATTTTCTCTTTTTTCCAGATAAAGGCATAAAATTTTACATTGGTTAAGCAATGGCTAAAATATCCATTGCAACTCAATACCAGGTGGTGGTATTGCATGAGCAGAGTCAATCTCAATCAGAAATATCATGACAAACTGGGGTATCAAGATGTGGTATTCAAGCAATTTTGAAGAAATAGCCGAAACAGGCAAAGTTGAAGATAAAAAAATGCAGTGGAAGGCCAAGGAAACTTTCTAGAAATGATGAGACACACCTTAAGCTAACATCTCTCAGAAATAGACAAAAATCCAGTACAGAACTTTCAGCAGAATTTGCCCAGACTTCAGGATTACAAGTCCACTCATCCACTGTGAGGAGATTACTTATAAGAAATGGTCATAATGGTTGATTGGCAATCAAAAAGCCATTTCTCAGGAAAGGAAACAAGTCAGAGAGGCTCAAATATGCTCAAAAGCACAAGAATTGGAATGCTGACCAGTGGAAAAGGGTCCTCTGGAGTGACGAGTCAAAATTTGAAATTTTTGGCACAAAAAGAAGACAGTATGTGAGAAGAAGAAATGAAGAACAATTCAAGGAAATGTGTTTGCAACCAACAACTAAGCATGGTGGAGGATCTGTCGAAGTTTGGGGCTGCATTTCAGCAAATGGTGTTGGGGATCTTATCAAAATTGATGGAATACTGAATGCAGAAAGATAGACAGATCCTAATTCTTCATGCTCTGCCATCAGGTTGGAGATTAATTGGGCAAAATTTTATTTTTCAGCATTACAATGACCCTAAGCATACTACCAATGTAGTCAAAACCTATTTGGAGAATAAAAAAGAATGTGGAGACTTGCAACTGATGGAGTGACCTCCCCCAGAGCCCTGATTTAAATATTAAGGCTGTTTGGGATTATTTAGACAGAAAGAAGCAAGAAAAGCAGCCAAAATAGAGAGAAGAGCTATGGCAGGTCCTTTTAGATGTATGGAACAACATTCCAGCAGATTTCTTACAAAAACTCCAAGTTAGCATTCCAAATCAGATTGGAGCAGTTTTGCAGGAAAAGGGCAGTCATACAAAATACTGACTTTTGACAATTGTATGTAACTTTTCAATACTTATGGTGATGGTTCTTTAATAAATGATAAATCTTGAAGCTAACATGTGTATTTTAACCTTTGAAATTGAGAAAATTTATCAATACAAGGTTTTTTCAGACCTGCCTAAAGACTTTTGTACAGTAGTATATATATATATATATATATATATATATAATATATATATATATATATATATAAAACGTAAAGAATGATGCTTGTATAGGAGAACATTCCGCGCAAGATTAGGAGGGAGAATGAACATGAACAAATGAAAAAATGAGGTAACCACCAGGGAATCGAACCCGGGATCTTCCGATTGCCAGTCAGATATGATAACCACTACACCATGGTCCTCATTCTGACCGGCAATCGGAAGATCCCGGGTTCGATTCCCGGGTGGTTACCTCATTTTTCCATTTGCTCGTTCTCCCTCCTCATCTTGTGCGGAATGTTCTCCTATACAAGCGTCGTTCTTTACGTTAATTATACTGCATGTTCTTTGCAGTTGAAATATATATATATATATATATATTATATATATATATATATATATATAATATATATATATATACATAAACCAAAGTTAACCACTGTTATGTCTTGGTGATGTTCACTAACTACAAATCCACCAGCCCCACGTTCGATTCCCAGTGATGGTAGGCAGTGCACAGCCAACCCAGCTAATTTCAAGGGTACTTAACTTTGAAAGAGAAATTATTAAAAGACAGTAAAATGTTGTTTTCTTCATAGGAAGCTCGGAAGGCAAGTGAACGCAATAGCAAGTTAGAGAAATCAGAGAATGAATTAAAATCTTTGAGAGAGAAATGTGAAGATCTCCAGGAAGACAATAAAACACTTCTCCAGAACATTTCTTCCCTCTGGAAGACTGCCACTGCACAACTACGTGAAAAGGATAAGAAAATAGCAAAACTTCAGAAAGAGTGAGTATCCCGTGCAGTTGCACCCAATATTCAGGGAGAGAAGGTGTAGGTTTCTCATATTAAATTTTGTACAAATTCTTTATTACAAGGATTGCACTTGTAGGCAGTACTGTACCTCTTTGTTTCAAACACAAATTTTGTGTAAAATTAGTGCTCATCCTACCTTTTTGAACAGTTTTTAAGCCAGTAAAAACTTAGCATTTACTTCAAGCTTATGAACCACTTACATTTTGAGTGCAGCTTCACAAATTTGGTCTCACTGGCTTTGGATGTAAAGCTCAAAATTTTTATAGCTGGTATTTTTGTAAATTTATGGACTGACTTGCTTTTTGCTCAATTTCACAAAAGAGTATAAAATTTTGTAGAAGCATGGTCTGACTAGATACTCAAAATTACTTATTTTTTACCACAAGCAACACAAATTGTAAAATAGATGAAATTTGGTTTTTGCATGCTGCTGACAAGAGGTGTGACACTGGGTGGAGCTTAGGACTCTCAATGAATAAGCTCTGCCCAGCATCACACAGATTGATGGTTTATTCAGTTAAACAACTTTTTGACCAAATAAACTTTGCTGTAAACTCTTTTAGTGGAAGAATTTGTTTGATGTTTACATCACATTATTTGTGGTGATCCTCAATCTTTTGTTGTGAAGTTTGTGTGGTGTAGTTTCCTCTGGAAAAAAAGTTATAATCCTTAGAAGAACCATCCACAAAGTGCTGGTCGGGGTAAAAAAAAATTTGTCCATGCACTATTGTGTGTGGATGATTTGGCTGTGGCAGTTGGATGTATCTGATTGCACATTTTTACCCATTAACTGCAGCAATTAGATTTACCTCATGATGGTCAAAAAATGTCTTATGTTGACTGCATTCTTCATTTTTGTTTTTATAAAAACTAATTTTCATGGTTTTATATAATTTCAAAGTATTTCTAATGTCATATTTGTTAACTTGAAGTTAGAAAAACAAAAAACATTCTAAAGAAGGACTAATTTTTTAGTGGATAACACCAGTACACATTTGAAAACTTGTCGATCGATTTTTACAAACTAGTTGGTGATTCTATATAATTTGAGTGCGCTGATCTCAAAAATATAGTTAGTTTTTCCCTATCACATATGGTTTTCTTACTACAGGGTGTGTCATAAATCCCCCATTTATCCCCAAATGTGAACCATCTTATCGAGACCGACATTGGATTGCACATGCTAAACCATAAATTTTGTTGTTATAGACTACAGTAACGCTTACATAATAATGTAGGGTAAATATATATAACAACCAGTCCTGTTCCCAGCAAAATACTCTCTCCCCTCCCATCAATGGGTGGTTAACATTTGGGGACAGATGAGGTATTACAACACCCCTTGTAGCACAAAATCTTTAGGTGATAGAGTAAAACCTAATTAAAGCAGAATTAAATAGCTCCTAGCTCTTGGACAAGCATATTGCTTGTTTATGAAAGAATAAAAAAATAACTGAAAGAAACAAAATATATTTACCTTCTTTACTTGCAAACATTTCAGGACTTATTCCAAAGACAAGACTACGAAGGTAGATCTGACTAATGATGACTAAACTGGTGCTTCTTTGATGTTTTCTTATGCTGTGCGTTAGGCTGATCTCATTGCAGACACCAGCAGTAATCCGCCATCATATTTGTATGCCATCTTCCTTGATATCTTCTTTCCATGGTTTTGATGTCCTGGTGAAATCATTCCCCTTACTCCTCACTGACATCTCCGATATTTTCGGGAAAATGGTGAAGATGCGAAAATAAGAAGTGAACTTTCAGGCTCATGTTGCAGCCTAAGGCGCAAAACTTTTTAAGCATATTTTCCACCAGTCTTTCATAATTTTGGCTTTTGTAGTTTCCCAAGAAGTTTTCAACAACATCTTTGAAACCAAGCCATGCTTCTTTTTCTCTATTGGTCATTGTGTTCAGGAAATGATCATCTGTCAATAACTTTCTAATCTGAGGACCTATAAAAACACCTTCCTTTATTTTCTCGTAGCTAATCTTTGGATATTTTGAACAAATGTACTTGAAACACTCACCTTCTCTATTCAATGCTTTGACATACTGCTTCATCAAGCCTAACTTAATGTGCAAGGGTGGTAGGAGGATTTTATTTGGTTCAACTAGATGTTCATGTAAAATGTTCTTTGATCCTGGGTAGGGTGCATTAAACGCCCCATGATTTTCAAAAAGTTGTTGGATTTTAATGTCTATTCCCTCAAATGTTACACTTGTTGGTAGAAGTATGTATGCAAAAAATAAATCAAATCGGAGGTGGTCCTGGGTGGCCACCGGCCACTTTTATATATTTAGTAGTGATGCACCGAATATTCGGCAAATATTCGGTATTACTTATAATACTAATATACAAATATTCGGTATTACTATACTTACATTGATTGAAAGTTGAAAATGTATAAAACACAACGCCAATGTCACTACTCCAACTTTGCTCGTTTCCGCAAATTTGGCCTCGCTTTGCGGTCACATTCAACCACTTGAAGAAGATTTTGGAAGTGGTCTTCTCCTCTTGCAGCTGAGACAAAATCAGTTGTGAGCTTTACTGCTCTCTCCGCAGGGTCATTCACAACATTTAACCCATCCACAATGGACTTGGCTGCCTTGAAGTGGTCATTGTTCTGCCAATTGTCAACATCCTCTGTTAGGAAGGTCATATCCAGGTGAAGAAGGTTCACTGTAAACCACGAGTCCTCGTTCACAAGATCAGCCAGGGTTGTCGCTTCTGTAATTTTTGGAAATGACGGTTTGCCATATCCAGAACCGTAGCGGTGTTTTGGAGTGCTTGGCATTTCATCTGGTTGTATGGCCAGTAACACATCTGCAAGGGCACGACGCTCCTTTTGAGGTACTGCATTGCTGAACAGTGCCAAAACAACCAGTTCTGGGGTTAAATACCACAAATGTCTATCAAAGGCTTTCACAGCGCTGACTGAAATGATTGAGTTGACAGCTTTATAGTTGAGCAGAGTCTTGTATAAGCACAAATCAAACCATGGGGCATTTGAAGCAGACTGACATATGAGCCACCAATCACAATAAATATAAACAACAAAAACAACAAACTCCTTCAGTTTTTCCTGTTGATGTTGTGTTGTTACAGTTCCTCGAGGTAGTACAGAAATTTGCTCTTCAAGTAGGCATATTTTGATGGAATAAAGAATCTTTGACATCCACCTTGCTTTATGCATGGCCCCAGGTCTGTGGAGTGTTCCTTGTTTTGTGATATCATCATCGAGGACTACCTGGCAGAGTTGTGCCATTTCCTTGTAGTCTTCCCTACAGTATGAAGCGCTTGTGCGGATTGTGCTTAAAACCTTGTTTTGCAGGATAAAAGCAGTTGTTGTGCATCGTCATTGTACATTGAAATGTCAATTTTGGTTAAACTTTCATCCTTTGCATGCGATATGCGTTCCCAATTCTTCTGGAATCTTTGGAACAAAGATGCTTCTGGAGACTTTGATGTCTCAATTTTGAGAGCGTTAAACACATGATCCAGGATTACCTCTCCAACATGATGGCGACATGCACACCACAGAAGAGCACGGTCCAGTTTTGATTGAATGGTAACACAGGCAGCTGTAACGTGTCCAGTGTTTGATGCTGTTGTGTCAAAACATAAGTTGACAACTGACTGTTTGCACTTCCATGAATGTAGAAACGTGTAAGTGTGCTCGGCAATGATGTCACCTGATGACATATCACTTCCACGAGGATATCTAGCCACTCCCAGTAGCTTTACATCAGTGGCATTCCCAACCAACACTGGCAATCTTTCTTCCTTGCCATTCTTGTTTGTGAGCGTATGCATCTGCTTGCCATCCCAGTGAAGTGTTGCAGCTGTTGGGGCGATCCAATTTTCTCGAATATCTTTGGCGATAGCACTTGTTATTGATCGTCGAGCCTTATCAGCAGTTGAATACGACTTGGCCACACGACGTGGATCACCTCCTGCCTCTTGAATTACAGCTTCAGTGAGCACAGCCTGTTGAACAGGAGTTATGTTTAGTCGAGTAGCAACAGACACGACTGAAGGCCTTTTCAGAATATCATGAGGAATAAAGGCAGACGTACCTGCATATGTTGATCTGTGGTGACTACGCTTCCTTTGAAGCTCTGGAATCACCTCTTCTTCAGTTTCTTCCAAGCTATCTGCAGAGGCACTATCATCAGAGCATACAGAACTTTTCATCTCTTGTACACTGGATGATTCATGACGTTCTCGTCTTGAAGCTTCCGCTAAGATGCGTTTTTCTTTTCTACGATCTTTATCAGCTTTCTTCTTGTCAACACTACCAAATGAGGCTACTCTGTCAGATTTCATTGACTCTAAAAATGCTCTATCTTCCTCATTCTTAATGTTTGTCATTGCATCTTTTGTCCATACACCAAAGGTCTTATCAAGACGTTCATTCATGGATTGCAACTTAGCCAAAGTGTTTGGAGATTCTCTGCGAGAAACAGGTATTTGACGCAATTTGTTATTGTCATTAAGAAGGTCAAGTATTAGTTTGCAGCATTGATGGTCTGAAAGCATAGGAATATTTGCTTTAGTGTAGAATGTTTTCAGCTGGATAAGGACTATGCTGGCAGATTTCCATTTGAGTGGCTGTGTTTGTTTGCCTTCACATATTTCTTTCTGGATGTGCCACATCACGCATCGAAGAACCTGCCGGCAAGTTGGGAGGCGGACTCCTGTCAATGTACCATCTCCTTCTGTAAGAGCATTGCCAAGACCAAAAATGGCACTTGCTAATCTGGTCTTCTTAGCTTCCATTGTTTCTGAAAGACAATAAAGGATATTATTAGACTATAAGTGAAGTTTCGTTTATGGTACATGTTTTATGTAAATCACCCCTTTAGGGTGCATCAAACGCCCTTAGGTTCTTGGATTTTAATGTCTATTCTCTCAAATGTTATGTAAATCACCCCTTAGCAACTCTATATTAAAAGAAACAATGTAAGTAGTCAACTGGTTGGTAAATAAAAAAAATAGATATTTTTACATAGCGCGGCCCCCGAAAATTGCCGCGAAAATATAAAAGTGACCGGTGGCGACCCAGGACCACCTCCGATTTAATTAATATTTGGCATACACACTTCTAGCAACAAGTGTAACATTTGAGAGAATAGACATTAAAATCCAAGAACCTAAGGGCGTTTGATGCACCCTAATCCTGGGGTAAGATTCTCTCTAGGAGGCCAAGTTTTCCTCTTCCAGTGCTGGTCACGTGCTCGACTATCCCATTTGCAGATGAAACATGGCATCTTAGTGTATCCTGATTGCTGCCCAAGTAACATGCAAAGGACTTTGAGATCCCCACACAATATCCATTTGTGATTTTGATACTGAATTTTTTCCAGAAGCAGTTTCATGTTATCATCGGTCTCTTTTAAATGAGTAGAATGGGCCACTGGGATTGATGCATATTTGTTACCGTTGTGCAGTAACACTCCTTTTAGACTGGTTTTAGAGGAATCTATAAACAACCTCCAGTCACTGGTTTGGTATTCGATGCCTAGCTTGCACACTAATCCTGTGATGTCCTTGCAAAATACCAAGGGACCATCTTCTTCGAAAAAAGGCACGAAGTCTTTCTCATGATTTCTGTACCAAGCGAAGTATGTGTTGGATGCCAATAAATTGTTCTCCTGCAATCTAGACCCCAAAAATTCTTCAGAGTCCTTAGGCAGATTCAAATCCCTGACTAAGTCATTTAGTTAGGCTTGGGTTAATGGTTTAGGAGGATCTCGGTCAGCTGTTGGCTGTTCATAAACATCATCATTGTCTGGATTTGGAGCTGAATCAGAATCTGAATTGTATTGATCCAGACTCTCGGGTGGGCGGGGAATAGGAACTTCTGGACCATGGGGTACCAGCCTTATTGCAGATGGAAGACTTGGGTATTGAAGGCTCTCTTTATTCTTTGCATTATAACCTTTAACATTGCAAGAACAGAAATAGCAGTCGTCGGTATGGTTTCTAGGCTCGCACCATACCATAGGGATCCCAAATGGCAAACTTTTCTTTTTACCTTTGCTCCAATTCCTTAGTGCCGCAACACACATAAGACAAACCTTGTGTGGAGCCCAACTTTTGTCTTGATCTCCTAATTTAATTCCAAAATAAGCATGATAAGCTCTCTTAATGAAGGTCGTTACATTTGTCCTTTGTTTTACAACAACATACCAACCACAAATATAACAAAATATGTCTGTACTATGGGTACATCCTCTAGAAGCCATTATTAAAATTTTAAAGACATAATGTTAGAATTATCTATCTGAAAAATATGAAAAAAACGAAATTAATTAAAGATAAAAAAGCTAAAAAATTACAAAATGCCCCAAAATTGTTTTGCTAATAACTTTAAAACTGTGGGTGATAGAAAAACACTGGTAGCATTTTTGAATTCAGCGCAGCGAACTGCTTCAGAATCACAACTCAAAATAAAGAAATTGATTTTCATGCAGACTGGTGTAATTGGCACTTTTGGAGGTACCCCCAAAATTTAAATACCCAGTAAAAGGGTTAAAATTCACTGGACAGATTTTACAGTGTGGAGAGTATGCTATAGTTTTGTCTCCCACTGTTCAACATCCAGTCTTTGAATCCCACATCAAAATGTAATTTCAAACTGAATCTATACAGTTTGCATATCAATGTAATAAATCACAAGTTTTTTGTTTCATTTGAAATTTCTGTATCTTCAATAACTTTTGAATTTTCAGTACCTAAGGCTCTACTTATTTTTGTCACTTTCATGAAATTTAGTGGCATCCCAGTTGGGAAACTGCTTCAAATAACTGTAATGTGCACACTTCTTAGACTGAATCAGTTAGACTGGCTGCAAAATATGAGTATATTACTTTTAGCTGACCTTGCTATTCAAATTGGACAATACTGCTCTTAGATAAGATGATAGTTTGGAGGTAGGAAGTCACAATTTGGTGAAGAAGTACTAGGCCCATACGGTTATGTGGGTTTCTTGGCTTCAAATTCCAACTCCACTTCCCTGAGGATGAAAACTATTTATATACTATGTGAAAATGGCAACAATAAACATTATTAATGTGTAGAAAACTTTTTGTCAGTTTAGATACAGTAGTTAAACAAGAAAAGCCATTTAAATACCAACTTAAAAATTTACTAAAGTAAAAGTAATTTCAGTACTTTATCAGAGAACAGTTTATTAATATTCAGAATACAAGTTTCAATATCTTACATATAATTTTTCAGCTCCACAATGAGAGAGTTTAGCACAAGTGAAATCCTTAATCCTTTCAGTGCTCTGGCTGTATATATATATATATATATATATATATATATATATACACATTTTTTCAAGTATTTGTTGCTACAAATATTGTATAGTTTACTCTGTTATGTACAGTATTTGAACATTGTAAAGTATAATACAGTGGACCTCTGATTTGAGTACGCATCGATTTGAGTATTTTTGATTTGAGTACGCTCGTCCATAGGCTCCTATTGACTCGACTTGAGTAGAAAACTCAATTTGAGTACGCCAGCCGGCGACGCCGAACGCGTTTCAGTTTGTCTAGAGCGTTCGTTGCGGGAACATTCGGGGTCTAATGTTTTGAATAGTACAGGTGTGGGCTGTTGCCTAAGAACGCCTAGCCCTGATGAGTTACCAGACATCATCATGGAAGGAGACTCTCCCTCCAAGCAATAATTCCTCCCCTCCATTCCTCATCTGGAACTTCCAGCACATCAAGCAAGACTCCTACAGGATTATTCTATTTTGTCTATATTGTACGGTATGTATTTTGTATTCTATTCTGTCTATTTTTAATACAATTACTAAATTTTGTAGGCCAATTTCTATAGAAAAAGTAGGGGTGGGGTGAAATTTTTGGGTTTTGGAACGAATTAATTAATTCCCATAGGTTATTAAGTTCGATTTGAGTACATTTCGAATTGAGTACGCCATGCTGGAACGGATTACGTACTCAAATTGGGGGTCCACTGTATTAGTGAATTAACAGTTTATTTTTTTTAACAATTTATATTATTACCATATTTTGTATGGAAATAATTTTTTCTGGAATATTAGTGATTTACTAATTTATTTTTGCCTAAAACAAGATATATTTTTAGTTTATACAGAAATAAATTTATTTTGTTTCTTTGTCTGTCTATGGGGGTTGCTCACCAAAACAGTCGCTCCACTGAAAGGGTTAAATACTGGAAGGGTTGGAGCTCAGATAATTCAGGCATGGCTCATTATGACTGGATTAAATGTATAGTTTCTTTTGGATCATTGAAGTTTGGAAAGGTGTCAATTTAAAAAATTCCATTACTAAGACTAATTTCTTAATGTAATTATTTGAATTAAAAACTGTTTGGCTTTTATTCCAATTAATTCTCTGATTATGATGATGTTGAATGTGTAAAAAGTGTATTGAATTTGTTAGCAGACTTAGTCTTTCTTGTGCTCCTTCAATCACTTCCAAACTTTCACATGCTGATTTTTCATTCATATCAGTTTTGTTTTTTATTGTTTGGTGACAAACTATGGGAAGCTAAAGGGTATTTTGTAATTAGTATTTCTGAGAAATTTCTTAACATTTTCCCAAGTTTTCATTATATGGAACAACTAGTGATGCATCATGTTTTGGGTAGGGGGGGTTTAGGTATTTTTTTTTAACTGACTCCTCAAGAACTTAATTTTTTTTTTTTGAAATGTTGCTGAAAAGTAAATTTTAAGTATAACCTAAAAGTGATCAAATAATGTAAAACCCCTTCTTTTACAATATCTTTGGACTGTATTTCACTTACTACTGAATTTACAGTGTGTCCAAGAAGTAATGGTGCCAAAATAATTAGTCTGTTTTCATATTAATCAATATATATACAGGGGGTCCTCATTATCTGAGGATAATGGGGACCAAGAAATCACCACTTCAAGTAAATCCACTTAAAGCGGGGACCTAAAACCCATAAGAAATAATGAGAATAAGGTTTAATTAGGACCTTAACACAATAAATAACACTCAAAATTATGGTAAAACATTTGTGAAATACACTTTTTAAGCCATTTTATGTACCTTACCTTATAAAATATGTTAATAAAGTATGGTAAATAGCAACAATAGTGCAAAAAATCAACAAAATCAGAATGAAAACACCAGAAAACTGTGGGTGGGTTCAGCACTGGCAATGGTTAGCAAGAGACAGAGTGCGTGGCATCAGGGTTAGGGGTGGAGTGTGGTGGTGGTGGAGTGTTGGAGGTAGAGGAAAGTGAGTGAGACAGTGAGTCCGAGGGAAATTTAAATGGTTTTCCATTGTGCTTCTGTGTTCCACGTACATTATCTGAGGAAATCCCTTAAGTGCAGGGAATTTATATGTATGGTTCTACAATTATTTCACCATGTAAATGTGGGGACTCAGATAATGAGGACCTTCTGTATATACAGTATATATATATATATATATATATATATATATATATATATATATATATATATATATATATATATATATATGCAAATAACTGCAATGACCGCGCAGTATATAAATGAATAGAAACGACATAAGTATTAAGGAACGTTTCTGCACACGAGGAGGAGAGATAACGAAATAATGAAAAATGAGGCGAACCAGGCGGTTCGCCTCATTTTTCATTATTTCGTTATCTCTCCTCCTCGTGTGCAGAAACGTTCCTTAATACTTATGTCGTTTCTATTCATATATATATATATATATATATTAGGGTGGTCCAAAAGGTTAAAGCATCGACTAAGTTCTCTCCACAAGGTTGGTTTTATGCCTCTTGGTGTGAACAGTATTTGTGCAAAGTTTCACGTTATTCGGTTAATATTTAGGGGTCGCCCCACGTGCCCCCTTTTTGAAAATTTGGGAAAATATATAGACAACTGAATAACTAAATTTTTTTTTGGTTCTCAAAGAATATGAAAGAAAACAGTAAGACAATAGGACATGATAATGGGTGTATCTTCATTATTTCTTCTGCATCAGAGTCGCCTTGGATGGTATTGGTATCTGTTTTTGGTGGGCGGCTCGAGTTGTAGGAGGTACTGCTTCTGGTCCTCGTTTCGTGTCAGTGTCATTGTAGCGTTGTGCGAGAGCAATACCTCGCTCGGCAGCATCATTGACGACTTTCATCTTTAAGGCGCGATCTCTAAGTTCCCTGTAGTTCTTGTCATTTGGCCATTCCCGTGGATCTTTTTGAAGTAACTGGCGCGCTTCCTCCTTACCTCCAACTTTCAAGGCATCAAAGAGGGTCAATGTCCTTTTCGTGATGAAGGATGCCACATCATTTTCAACACCAGCTTCCGCCATGTCGATTCGTCGGGGGCAGCCATTCTTTTGGGGATGTTGGAGGTGTTGAACCATTCTCCTTTTGGTATCAGGATCGATCCTATTATCGAAGAAGGCCAGTCCAATCAGATGCTCCAACAAATACCACAGGTGGCGTCTTAGAGCTGTCTTCGCCGCTTGTGCAGCTCCTCCGTGTGGATATTTTTCCAGAAGATGCAGCATTTTGAGATCATTGAGAGGAGCTTGTCCCCCATTGGCGCTTCATGCCAGTACTTGACGTAAATCAGACTGACAAATAAAGCCAGCTGAGTCACGTTTCGTTCTTCGCGTGCTGTGAGCTTGAATTGATAGTGAAAGAGGTAGATTTTGAGCGCATAAATCGCCTTCGCCATCCATCTCGCGTGGTGCATGGGACCCGGAGCTCGGATAAAGAGTTGACCACCAGTCTTTCCCCCCAGGAAGAGCAAAGATAGTTCAAGGAACTCCTTGTAGTCGTCACGAGGTTGGCTTGCCTGAAGAGCGTTAGGTAAGTAAGTGAGCATCTCTTTTCTCATCTCTTGGAGTTGAGGGTTCTCGAACAAGCTGTCCGATGCTGAGACAAATGCTTCGTGGGAGAGAGATGGCCATTCCTTTTGAAATTGCTTAAAAAGGCCTGTTTCAGGACTTCCTGTTGAGGCAAAGACATCAGCAAGTACGACTTCAAGTATATGATGTCGACAACCGATCCAAACTAGCTCGTGACCCAATGCTTCTTCAATCCTGACACAGGCTCCGCGATGTAAACCCGTGTTTGACGCAGTGGTATCGAAGACGAGACCTCTCACATGCTGTTCCACGTTCCATAATTTCATAGTTTGAAGGCATGCCTGGGCCTGTGCTTCTCCAGTTCCTTGTTTCATCTTTGGGACACCAAGCAGCAGCTCCTGTCCATTGAATGTTATAAGGATTGCTATCCGATGCACATTCGTCTTCTTCCCTTCAATGCCAGGGAGAAGCTTTCCGTCCCAATGGAGAAGGACAGGGTCTTCTAGAGAGAATGATTCTAGGTCTTCTCGAGCTGCCTGTTCTCGCCCACTTTCTCTGTAGCGATGAATAGAGCTCCGAGAGCACGTCATCCCAGACAGATCATGCCCCGCGGCCTGTAATACAGCTCCAGTTACGAAAACAGCATTCCGGTCAGAAAGATTGGTGCGATCCATTGCTCCAATGACTTCTGGAGATTGGAAAATGTTCGTAACCTTGTTCTTGGGACGCTTTGGTGCCGGAGCTTCAGACGAAGAAGGAATCGGAACCGATGGTCTATAGTCGTCGTCGTCTTGCGAAAAAAGGGAAGAAGAGGAAAGATCAATTGATGACACTCCTGCTTCTTCCAAATCTTTCTGTGTTGCTTCATGCCTTGCCTTCCTCTTGGCTTCCTTCTCCATTCTGGATCGCTTTCTGTCCTCTTGTGTAGTCGTTTCCTTATCAATGCCAGCCATGCTGCAAGAATTGACGTCCTTGCGCTGCATGGACAGGAAATTTCGGTCCTCAACATTGACGATTGTGCTCATGGCATCACTGGTTGCGATGTCAAACAGTTCCTGGATGTCCGCTTTGAAGATGTCTTCATTCATTCTATCGCTGGCACGTTGCCTGGTCCTGTGCTTCTTGAGTGTTTTGTAGCGGTCTAAAAGCTTTGAAAGCTTACGGACACAGGAGTCGATCCGTTGAGTTGGGATCCGCGCTCGGGTCCAGATTTCAATCACCCTCTGGCATGCCTGTTCAGACTGTCGGAGGTGGTTTGCTTTTGATTGATGTGGTGGTATTGCCCCAAGAGGAGGGCGTCAAGGCATGTAGGGAGCCTTGACGTGGATAAAGTTCCAGTTGCCATCCCTAGAAGCCAAACTTTTGGAATTGATCGAGTTTGAGCCATCGGACCTACGGAAGAAAAAGTACATTATATAATATATATATTCAGAGTGGGGCGACCTCTAAATATTCACCAATCACGCTGCAATTTTGAACAGACCATGTGGACACTAAATGGACAAAAACCACACTTGTGGAGACTATCTAAGACAATTTTGAAATTTCCCCCTATGGATTTGGACCACCCTAATATATATATACACACATTCAACTGCAAAGAACACGCAGTATAAATAACTTAAAGAACGACTCTTGTATAGGAGATATTCCACGCAAGACGAGAGAGAGAGAATGAAACAAATGAAAAAATGAGGTAACCACCTAAGATCTTCCGATTGCCGGTCAGATGCGATCTGACCGGCAATCGGAAGATCCCGGGTTCGATTCCCGGGTGGTTACCTCATTTTTTAATTTGTTTCGTTCTCTCTCTCGTCTTGCGCGGAATATCTCCTATACAAGCGTCGTTCTTTACGTTATTTATACTGCGTGTTCTTTGCAGTTGAATGTATATGATGATACGGCATGCGGGAGGTGCCCCCTTGGGGCATTGGTTTCTGCGAGTATGTAGAAGAATTACGGCATTTGGAAGAGTGAGGCCCATGGGGTAATGGTATCGCATCTGACCGGCAATTGGAAGATCCCTGGTTCGATTCCCGGGTCGTTACCTCATTTTTTCATTCTCTCTCTCTCGTCTTGCGCGGAATATCTCCTATACAAGCGTCGTTCTTTACGATATATATATACATATATATATATATACAGGGTGTCCCATAAGTCCAGCATCATAGGAGAAATTCATATTTTTCTATTTCTACAAACCATAATTCATATTTTTTCTTATGCTCGGGATGCCAATTTCCCATCCACCATTCTGTTCAGTGATGAGGCTGTTTTTTATGGAAATGGTGAGGTAAATCGACAGAACACCCGCTACTGGTCTCAAAACAACCCTCATTGGTATACCTCTTCAAAGGAACAAGGTGCATCTCGGGTGATGGTATGGTGTGGCATTTGGAAGGATCGCATCATAGGCCCCCTCTTTTTTGATGAACATGTCACTGGAGGCACCTACCTACGTATGCTCAAGGAAGAAGCATTTCCCAGTCTTGAACAAAGAAGGAAATTTCCCAACATGGTTCCAGCAAGACAGCGCTCCTGCACATTACAGCACCCAAGTAAGGGAATACCTGTACCAACAATTCCCTGGTCATTGGATAGGACGTCGAGGGCCTGTGGAATGGCCAGCTAGAAGCCCGGATCTCACGCCACTAGATGTTTATCTCTGGGGCCACTTGAAAGCGCTGGTATACGCAGAGAAAATTAGGAGTGTTGAACATTTGCGGCAACGCATTATTGGGGCATGTAACACCATTACTCCTGACATCATTCACCGTGTGCTTGCTGACTGGGTATCACATCTGAATTTGTGTATTGAAAACAATGGTGGACATATTGAGCACATTCTGTAAATAAAAGCTTTTGTTTTGCCTTTTTTTATTATTTTTCCTATGATGCCGGACTTATGGGACACCCTGTATATATATATAACATACATATGATGCAAACTGACAAGGAAAGAGAAAAATGATTCCAAGGCCTTTCGTGTATTCAGAAGTCTACCTCATCAGGGATATATATATATAAGCACACCGGACAAAAAATTAGTCACCCCTAATAGCACCGATAGTAGGAAGTTCAAGGTCACACAGAGGGCGCTGATGTAGCATTGGTAAGTGACAAGTAGCGGTGACGTAGCACACAAGATCAGATCTGTTTCGTGAGGTGGTGAAGAACAAAGTGTGTGTTGGATATAGTCTGCAAAATGGGTCGTGAGGCAGACGTTACTCAGTGGCAAAAAGGAGCCATCGTGTTTGGCAGAGCCCACGGACACAAAATGTCTGAAGTAGCCCAATTTGTTGGTGTGTCAACTCGTACTGTCCAGCGAGTTTACAAAGAGTGATGTAGTTCACAATCAACTGAAAATCGACGGCGTAACTGTGGCTGGAAAACAATTCTCGACAATAGGGGCCGCCGCCATGTTTCTCGTCTAGTAACTGCAAATCTTTTTCAAACCAGAGAACAATTGCTCCAAGAAACCAATGAGGTTCTCCAGCGACCAATTTCCGAACGGACATTGCGACGAGAACTGCATGCGATGGACATCTGGAGCAGGGTACACGGAAGAGGCCGCTGTTAATAGCAAGTCACAAATTGGCATGTTATAAATGGGCTCAGAGGCACAAAAACTGGACTGTGGCAGATTGGAAACGTGTAATTTGGTCCGATGAGTCCCGTTTTTGTTTGTTCTCCAATGATGGAAGGCGATGAGTACATCGCAGGTCCAATGAAGCCTTTAATCCTGAATGCGTCGAAGGTGTTGTTCAGGCTGGAAAAAGAAAGTGAAGCGCAGGAATAGACACCCACGGACTCTAGCGGAACTTCGGGACCGGCTGATGAACGAGTGGCAGCAAATCGATGTTCAGTACATGCACAACCTCGTAGAGTCTCTGCCTCGCCGGATTCGTGCGGTTATCAAGGCCAGAGGCGCCGTCACACGTTATTAGGTACATTCTGAGAGGGGTGACTAATTTTTTGTCCGGTGTGCTTATATATAATGCATATATGCACATCCCACATTATGCAAAATGCATTACACAAGTGGATATTGCAAGTTTGATAAGAAATGCATGTTCCACCATCTTACGGTCTGCAACACTTATGAAAGATATGGGAGTTGCAAATACGAACAAAAATGCCGATACCACCACCCTTAAAGGAATGCACCGAGGGAACAGAAAAAATGAACATCAAAGAAGAGTGGAAATTTTTTAGACGCAGCCAACACATTTCAGCTGCTAAATACTCTCCAGCAATTACAAAACCAGCTGACAAATATAAATATAGAAATCCGAGAGCTGGACAGAAGGTACGAACAAAGACACTTCATGCATTATCAGGACAACAGGAAGTGACAAAGATAAAAAGAGGTAAATTCTCGGAGGACCACAAGGCAACGAAACCGGCACCCCCATTGGAAAACAAAGCGGAACCACCTGTATGCGAAAAAGAAAAAGAAAAAAGAAAAATAATCCTAGCCAACATACAGGGCCTTAAATCAAACCAGTCCACGAACAAAGTTGCATACCTGAAAGGACTCATGCAAGAAGCCGGAGCAGACTTTGCATGCCTCATGGAAACTCATCTAAAGGACTGCCAGGCAAACTGTGAAAATTGTGAGTTCTGTATTGACAAAAAAGAAATACAAATTGACAACTATAACATCCTCCGAGCTGACAGAACAGTGAGACGTAAAGGAGGATGTGCCATTTACACACGCGAAAGGCATAGCAGAAATGGTTATAAGTACTGTACCTCAAACAACTACGTAGAATGTGTAGCAGCAAAAATTAAAAAATTAAATATGGTACTAATTGTAATGTACAGACCCCCAAACACACCAACCTCAAATTTTTCAGATTCCATTACAGAGGTAAGAAACTTAGTACAAGATCTACACTCTCCAACCCCAAATATTTTTCTCTGTGGTGATTTTAATTTCCCATTCATGAAATATAAAAGGATAGGAAAAAATATATGTATCCACCAGGACAAGGGGGCCACACGAGAAGACCAGGAGCAGGTAAAAATGCTACTAGCTTTAGCTGATGAATTTATGTTAACGCAAGAAATAACAGAAAACACAAGAAAAAACAATTGCCTAGATTTGGTATTCACAAACAACAGTAATCTAATTGATAATGTAGAAATCTCCCCAACTATGATATCAGACCACAATATCATTGAAATAACAACTAATATAAAGGCAACAGGAAAGGAAAGAACATGCACAACAGAACAAAGCAAATTCGAAATTTTTAATTTTCACTGCAAAGCTATAAACTGGGAAGATGTGACATCCAGCATGGAAGTAATAGATTGGAAAACGATTTTCGAGGCCAAGACAACGGAAGAGATGCTAATGACGTTAGAGGAGAAGACGTTAGAAATTGTGGAAAAACATGTCCCAAAGATACAACAAAGAGGAAAGAGAAGCAGGGTCGAAAGACAAAAGAGGGCATTGTTCCGAAAGAGAAAAAGAGTGACTGCAAAATTAAGTAATTGTAAAGATAACATCAGAAAAATATTAAATGATAAACTACAAAGTATCGATGTCGCCATACAGGAACAAATCGAGAAGCATACAGAAAAAGATGATGATGACGCTATAGAAGCGATAAAGGTTAACTCAAAGTACTTCTATAATTTCGCAAAAAGAAAGTCGAAAAACCAAGCGACTATCGGACCTTTAAAAAATGAGAACAGTGATTTATCTGATGATCTCACAGAAGTATCTGAAATATTAAAAGCTCAGTATGAATCATCTTTCAGTATCCCCAAAACTGACAAATTGATTTGCGATAGAAATGCATTCTTTGAAGAAGAACCACAAGGGGAAAGTATAATGGATTTCAACTTTACGACGGATGATATTACACAAGCCATAGGGAAACTAAAAACACACTCAGTGGCAGAACCGGATAAATGGAATGCCACACTGATCAAAAACTGCAAGAATGCAATTGCTGAGCCCCTATACTGGATATGGAGACGATCATTAGACACTGGAGAAATACCGGGCATCCTGAAGAGCGCGAACATAGTCCCAATATATAAAGGAGGAGATCGATCCCAGGCCAAAAACTATAGGCCAGTGTCACTTACATCTCATCTCACTAAAATATTTGAAAGAATAGTTAGACAGAAAATCTATGACTTTTTGGAAACTCAGAAAAAATTCAATGATAACCAATACGGGTTTCGATCAGGCAGATCATGCCTATCACAACTAATGGAACACTACAACAACATTATTGATTCACTTGAAAGTAATGAAAACTATGATGTACTATACACAGACTTTGCTAAAGCATTCGACAAGTGTGACCACGGAATCATAATACTGTACATAAACTGAAATATATGGGAATAACAGGAAAAGTAGGGAAATGGATATATAAATTCCTTAGTGAGTGGAGGCAAGTCGTTACAGTACAAGGAGTATCTTCATCAGAATCAGAGGTCCTCAGCTCGGTACCACAAGGAACAGTATTAGCTCCACTACTCTTCATAATCATGCTAACTGACATAGATGAGGATGTTACCAGAGACAGCACAGTAACATCCTTTGCGGATGACACAAAGATCAGTAGAAAAATAAGAAACCCAGAAGACATAGGATCTCTACAAACCGACATAAATAAAATCTACAAGTGGACTGAAGACAACAATATGAAGTTTAACACCGAGAAATTTCAGCTATTACGGTATGGAAAAAGAGAAGACCTAAAGTCCATGGAATATTATACCCCAAATGGACAGGAAATTCAGAGAAATTCCATAGCAAAAGATTTAGGGGTTGTAATGACAGATGATGCGAAATTTGAAACACAAAATAAGATAGCAGTAAACAGAGCAAAGAGAATAACAGGTCAGATATTGAGAACCTTTAAACGAAGGGATAGGAATGTAATTATTCCTCTACTGAAAACCCTGATAATATCCAAATTAGAATACTGCTCGGTCCTAACTTCCCCATATAAAAAAGAAGACATTAGACAGCAGGAGGGGATCCAAAGAAGCTTCACAGCCAAGATCAATGGGTGCAAAGAACTAAATTACTGGGAAAGGTTACGAGAACTAGACCTATATTCACTGGAAAGGAGAAGAGAGAGATACACCATTACAGTATTTACACTTGGAAAATAATGGAGAAACTAGTCCCTAATCTTACTCTGAATCCCATAACTCCCCAAACAATAGTGGAAAGTAGAAGCGGTAGACTGTGTCGTATTCCCAAATTGAAGGCGAGACAGGGAACATCCTTAACCCTGAAAGAAAATAGTTTTGTAGTGAGAGGACCAAAACTGTTTAATCAGTTGCCCAAAGACCTAAGAAACACGAAGGGAGTTGCAGTGGAAATCTTCAAAAGAAGACTAGAACCCTGGCTCAGAACAATCCCCGATGAGCTGGGTGTACCTGGCTATGTGAGGTGGAGAGCCCAAGAATCTAACTCACTACTTCACTAGGCTAACTCGAGAGGATGGGCGTCAAGCTTGACCTTCGCGAAATGAGAAATCATCACGCGGAACCTTTGTAAGGTATATATATATATATATATATATATATATATATATATATATATATATATATATATGCATGCACCTTGGTGTAGTGGTTAGCATCACTGACTATGAATCTACTGGCCCAGGTTCAAGACCCAGTGATGGTAGGTGGCATGCAGCAAACCCAGCTGTTCATCCTTCCACTCCATAAAAATTGGTTGGTAGATAAATGGGTACCCTGGGTATCCTTGTGGTTAAGACGCTGGGCTGCTGATTGGGAGGTCATGAGGTCGACTCCAGGTGAGGATTTTGTAATTTCTGACTGCCTATGGTGGGGCATAGTTCAGATTCCACGTTGAACTGTAGGACTAATGTGGAGTGACAAGCTTGACCTTCATCAGAATGAACAATTTGGGTGGAAGCAAAACCAAGGTTATATACCAAGGTTTTATATATCCCACCTCACCAAAGTGTTTAAAAGAATAGTTAGAGAGAAAAGGTACAACTTCTTTGAGACAGATTCTGATCAGGAAGATCATGCTTATCACAACTTATAGAGTACTATAACAATATCCTAGATGCACTGGAAGACAGTGAAAACTACAATGTCATATACTAGGTGCGATCCAAAAGTTCCTGGACTAGCAGCATGGAGCGCTAACAGGTTGTAGTACGGACTTGGGCCGCTACATAGCACTAAACAGTTTTATCATGAAGCAGTGTGCCAAGTGACACGGTGATACACGCACACATTTTTTTTATATGAGCATTTTTGTGCATTGGTGTTAGTGGTTTTGTGTGATTTTTGCAATGAGAGAAATGGCAGACTTGAAGGAGCAGCGCGTGTGTGTGTCAAGTTTTGCTTCAAACTCGGCAAAACTGTGTCAGAGACCCACAAAATGCTTAAACAAGCATTTGGTGATGACGCCATGGACAGAAGCCAGACTTTCGAGTGGTTCTCATGGTTCAAACGTGGGTAAATGTTGGTTGAGGATTCTGAATGTTCTGGTCAGCCCTCAACCAGCAGAACTTACGAAAATGTTGAAAAAGTGCATCAGGCCATCCACGAGGACTGTTGGCAAACAATTAACGACATCTGCAGCATCATTGGCCTATCGTTTGGTTCATGCCAATGCATTCTCATGGAGGAACTCAACATGAGGCGGATCGCTGCCAAATTCGTGCCCTGCTTGCTGATCCAGGTCCAGAGGCAATGCCAGCTCACTGTGTGCAGGGACCTCCAGGAACAGGTCAGAAATTATCAAAACTTCCTTTCCAAGGTCATCACTGGTGATGAAAGCTGGGTTTACAACTACGACCCAGAAACCAAGCAGCAGTCATCCCAGTGGAAGAGTCCAACTTCACTGCGACTGAAGAAAGTGAGGCAGGTCAAGAGCAATGTCAAGAGCATGCTGATCTGTTTCTTTGACATGGAGGGAATTGTTCACGAGGAGTTCGTTCCTGTAACTTCGATGGTGAATCAGCACTTTTATATCAAGGTCCTGAGTCGTTTGAGGGAGGATGTGAGGAGGAAATGTCCGGACAAGTGGCGCGCATAGAACTGGCTGCTGCATCACCAAAATGCGCTGGCCCACACCGCTCTGTCTGTGCAGCAGTTTTTGGCCAAAAACAACATGGCAGTGGTCCCCCACCTACCCCTACTCCCCTGACCTAGCCCCCTGTGACTTCTTCCTGTTCCCCAAGATGAAGATCTAGCTGAAGGGACGACGATTTGACGACATCGAGGAGATTCAGGCAGAATCACACAAGGTGCTGAACAACATCCCCAAAATGGAGTTCCAGACGGACTTCCAGTAGTGGGAAAATTGCTGGGCCCACTGTATGAACTCCCAAGGGGATTACTTTGAAGGAGACAGCAGTAATTAGAACCTAAGGTAAGCCTACATTTTTTTGTCTGTACAGTCTGGGAACTTTTAGATTGCACCTCGTACATGGGTTTTGCTAAACCTTTGACAAATATGATTAATGATCATGGTATAATAGCGCATAAAATGAAACACATGGGAATAACAAGCAAAGTGGAAAAATGGATCTACAACTTCCTCAGAGAATGTCTACAGGTTGTAAATATTTAAGGTATGTCATCATCAGAATCAGAAGTATGCAGCTCAGTACCACAAGGTACAGTACTGGCCCCACTCCTATTCATTATCATGCTAAAAGACAGAGACAGTGAAGTAAACAGCAACAGTATACAGCAGGGTTGGCAAGAAACCCACTTTTTTAAAAAAAAGCCCACTCCAGGTGGGTTTTTTCGGGTTTTTTCCACCTAAAACCCGAAAAACCCCCGGGTAAAATTGGTTTTTTTCATATGTCCATATGGTAGTTCATATTAGACCTACCTATTCTTATTTTTATAATAATACTGTACTGTACCGTACACTATTAATATAACATTTGTCTTGTTTTTAGCAAAAAGGTTGCCTTCCAGGCAATTAAGCATAAAAAGTTATTATTTTCTCAGATTGAGCTTCACAACAAAATTTGGAAAACATGAACCAATTTGAACTAAATTTGGTGTGGTAAATTATCCTATTTGTTAGGCTATACTTCCTATGGAAGACAGGCCCCTGTGTCTTCTGCTGGAAGTAGATGAATTACAGCTCCCAAAGGGAACTTAATTCAGCTAGTTATATCTATTTAATTCATATTACTGAATATTTTTTCTTTTATTTCACAGTTAAATAAAACAAACTGGCAACAGCATATTTATCTTTACTGCTAGCCTACAGAATTAGTCTGTTTGAAGTTATAACTGCATTAAATAATGCCAAAGACCTTTGGATCAGGAAGAAAATCAGGGCATGAATGGAGTGAAGTCAATATTATTGATGGGACTAGTAAAGTTAGATGCAAACATTGCAGTAATGAAATAAGTAATAAAATAGAGCGAATAAAAATGCATTTAATGAAATGTTTGAAACACATGGAATCAAGAAACAAGACTGACAATACTGCCAGTACATCATCTTCATACTGCCATGACATAGACCTCTCAGATGATCCAGACTCATCCTCACCACCACTGACACAATTACAGATGAAAAAAAGAAAAATTCAAAAGAAAGTAAGCGATTTTGGCATGACAACAACAACTTTGCAGAAAAATGTCATTGATAACAAAATAGCCAAATTCTTTTGTGCAAATAATATTCCATTTCTATGTGCAGAGTCTAAGTATTTTATTGAAATGATAGAGACTCTAAGACCAGGCTACACTCCACCTTCCCGTCGAAATTTGTCTGGTCCACTTTTAAATACAATCCATGAAGAAGTAGAAAATTCCTTGAAGATGCAGTTGACTGAAGAATCAGGATGTATAACACCCTGATTGGCTGATGTCTACACTCTATAACCTGCTACCTCACCCAAAGAGTTATACCTGTAGGTCTATTTGTTGACTCATGTTTGCTTGCTTTGCATGTAAAATCATTATAGGTGCCTATTAGGGTGCATCAAACGCCCTTAGGTTCTTGGATTTTAATGTCTATTCTCTCAAATGTTACACTTGTTGCTAGAAGTGTGTATGCCAAAAATTAATTAAATCGGAGGTGGTCCTGGGTGGCCACCGGTCACTTTTATATTTTCGCGGCAATTTTCGGGGGCAGCACTATGTAAAAATATCTATTTTTTTTATTTACCAACCAGTTGACTACTTACATTGTTTCTTTTAATATAGAGTTGCTAAGGGGTGATTTACATAACATTTGAGAGAATAGACATTAAAATCCAAGAACCTAAGGGCGTTTGATGCACCCTAAAGGGGTGATTTACATAAAACATGTACCATAAACGAAACTTCACTTATAGTCTAATAATATCCTTTATTGTCTTTCAGAAACAATGGAAGCTAAGAAGACCAGATTAGCAAGTGCCATTTTTGGTCTTGGCAATGCTCTTACAGAAGGAGATGGTACATTGACAGGAGTCTGCCTCCCAACTTGCCGGCAGGTTCTTCGATGCGTGATGTGGCACATCCAGAAAGAAATATGTGAAGGCAAACAAACACAGCCACTCAAATGGAAATCTGCCAGCATAGTCCTTATCCAGCTGAAAACATTCTACACTAAAGCAAATATTCCTATGCTTTTAGACCATCAATGCTGCAAACTAATACTTGACCTTCTTAATGACAATAACAAATTGCGTCAAATACCTGTTTCTCGCAGAGAATCTCCAAACACTTTGGCTAAGTTGCAATCCATGAATGAACGTCTTGATAAGACCTTTGGTGTATGGACAAAAGATGCAATGACAAACATTAAGAATGAGGAAGATAGAGCATTTTTAGAGTCAATGAAATCTGACAGAGTAGCCTCATTTGGTAGTGTTGACAAGAAGAAAGCTGATAAAGATCGTAGAAAAGAAAAATGCATCTTAGCGGAAGCTTCAAGACGAGAACGTCATGAATCATCCAGTGTACAAGACATGAAAAGTTCTGTATGCTCTGATGATAGTGCCTCTGCAGATAGCTTGGAAGAAACTGAAGAAGAGGCGATTCCAGAGCTTCAAAGGAAGCGTAGTCACCACAGATCAACATATGCAGGTATGTCTGCCTTTATTCCTCATGATATTCTGAAAAGGCCTTCAGTCGTGTCTGTTGCTACTCGACTAAACATAACTCCTGTTCAACAGGCTGTGCTCACCGAAGCTGTAATTCAAGAGGCAGGAGGTGATCCACGTCGTGTGGCCAAGTCGTATTCAACTGCTGATAAGGCTCGATGATCAATAACAAGCTATCGCCAAAGATATTTGAGAAAATTGGATCGCCCCAACAGCTGCAACACTTCACTGGGATGGCAAGCAGATGCATACGCTCACAAACAAGAATGGCAAGGAAGAAAGATTGCCAGTGTTGGTTGGGAATGCCACTGATGTAAAGCTACTGGGAGTGGCTAGATATCCTCGTGGAAGTGATATGTCATCAGGTGACATCATTGCCGAGCACACTTACACGTTTCTACATTCATGGAAGTGCAGTCAGTCAGTTGTCAACTTATGTTTTGACACAACAGCATCAAACACTGGACACGTTACAGCTGCCTGTGTTACCATTCAATCAAAACTGGACCGTGCTCTTCTGTGGTGTGCATGTCGCCATCATGTTGGAGAGGTAATCCTGGATCATGTGTTTGACGCTCTCAAAATTGAGACATCAAAGTCTCCAGAAGCATCTTTGTTCCAAAGATTCCAGAAGAATTGGGAACGCATATCGCATGCAAAGGATGAAAGTTTAACCAAAATTGACATTTCAATGTACAATGACGATGCACAACAACTGCTTTATCCTGCAAAAACAAGGTTTTAAGCACAATCCGCACAAGTGCTTCATACTGTAGGGAAGACTACAAGGAAATGGCACAACTCTGCCAGGTAGTCCACGATGATGATGTCACAAAACAAGGAACACTCCACAGACCTGGGGCCATGCATAAAGCAAGGTGGATGTCAAAGATTCTTTATTCCATCAAAATATGCCTACTGAAGAGCAAATTTCTGTACTACCTCGAGGAACTGTAACAACACAACATCAACAGGAAAAACTGAAGGAGTTTGTTGTTTTTGTTTATATTTATTGTGATTGGTGGCTCATATGTCAGTCTGCTTCAAATGCCCCATGGTTTGATTTGTGCTTATACAAGACTCAGCTCAACTATAAAGCTGTCAACTCAATCATTTCAGTCAGCGCTGTGAAAGCCTTTGATAGACATTTGTGGTATTTAACCCCAGAACTGGTTGTTTTGGCACTGTTCAGCAATGCAGTACCTCAAAAGGAGCGTCGTGCCCTTGCAGATGTGTTACTGGCCATACAACCAGATGAAATGCCAAGCACTCCAAAACACCGCTACGGTTCTGGATATGGCAAACCGTCATTTCCAAAAATTACAGAAGCGACAACCCTGGCTGATCTTGTGAACGAGGACTCGTGGTTTACAGTGAACCTTCTTCACCTGGATATGACCTTCCTAACAGAGGATGTTGACAATTGGCAGAACAATGACCACTTCAAGGCAGCCAAGTCCATTGTGGATGGGTTAAATGTTGTGAATGACCCTGCGGAGAGAGCAGTAAAGCTCACAACTGATTTTGTCTCAGCTGCAAGAGAGAAGACCACTTCCAAAATCTTCTTCAAGTGGTTGAATGTGACCGTAAAGCGAGGCCAAATTTGCGGAAACGAGCAAAGTTGGAGTAGTGACATTGGCGTTGTGTTTTATACATTTTCAACTTTCAATCAATGTAAGTATAGTAATACCGAATATTTGTATATTAGTATTATAAGTAATACCGAATATTTGCCGAATATTCGGTGCATCACTACTAAATATATAAAAGTGGCCGGTGGCCACCCAGGACCACCTCCGATTTGATTTAGTTTTTGCATACATACTTCTACCAACAAGTGTAACATTTGAGGGAATAGACATTAAAATCCAACAACCTTTTGAAAATCATGGGGCGTTTAATGCACCCTAGTGCCTATATGACAATTTTTAAAAATAATTGCATATGCACTTCTTAAGTTTCATGAAAAAACCCACAAGTGGGTAAAATGGGTTTTTTCAAGAGGGTTTTTTTTTTTTAAAACCCGGGTGGATTTTTTCGGGCTGGGCCCGCTAGTGCCAACCCTGGTATACAGTGATCCCCTCACCTGCACAAGGGTTCCATTCCTGAAAAAGCTCACGCAGGTTGGAACTATCTCCCCATAATATAAATGGGGTTAGGGGCATAAAAGTTTAAAAAATCATGTACAGTACAATAAAAAGAAGTTTTACCAGAATAAAAGCTTTTAAATCATTGTACAATAAATATATAATAATAATAATAATACATGCAAAATAATATATAATATATAAGAAGTATAAATAGTAAAAACTTGTAAAACAAAAATTTAAAAAACTTCACTATAAAAAATAATGTAATAATCCAGAGGAGCATGAGAAAGATGACTCAATATAAACTATCAGTCATACAAGAGATGCGCTACTAGGCATGTTGCTGCCACCTGCAAATGCTAAAGTATCATACACATAATTATCATATTGTATCATACACGTAAGTATCACATTGTATCATACACGTAAGTATTGTACATATCATACTGAATATGTACACAAAAAAATGGTAGTATTTTTTTTCGTATTTACCACAATTTTAAAAAATTTGTGCTGATCTATCTTTGAATGTTAGCTCATGCAGATTGAAAAAACAGTAGTGAAATGTCCTTGTCCTATTTCTGAATTTGTGCAGGTCAGGGGATCACTGTAGCAACATCCTTTGCAGATGACAAAGATCCGCAGAAAAATTGGTGATGCAAAAGAGGTGGAGGCCTTGCAGAGAGAGAGAGAAACAAAATATACAAATGGTCAGAAGACAACAACAAAACATTTAACACTGAGAAATTTCAGCTCTTGAGATATGGAAGAAATGGGGAACTTAAACAGACAGCATATTATGCTCCAGATAGACAGGAAATATAGAGAAGTGGGGGTTATAATGACCAATGATGTGAAAGTTGAAACACAAAATCAGATAGTGATAAACAAAGTAAAAAGAGTCACAGGGCAGGTCCAAGGAATGTTCAAAAGAAGGGACAAGACAGTAATGATTCCTCTGCTGAAAACACTGATCATACCAAAACTTGAATATTGCCTACTCTTGATGTCCCCATATTAAAAGGAAGAAACTGAGACATTTTACATCTAAGATTGATGGCTGCAAAGAACTCAACTACTGGGAAAGACTACATAAACTAAATCTGTACTCCCTGGAAAGAAGAAGAAGAGAGGTACACCACAATATATACATGGAAAATGATAAAAAAAACGTATCAAACTCAAACTAAACCCAATTACTATCCAAACAATGCTGTAGAATAAGAAAGGCAGAATGTGTAGCGTTCCCAAATTAAAGGCCTGACAAGGGACCTCTTCAACATTGAAGGAAAATAGCTTGGTTGTCAGGAGGCAAAAACTTTTTAACCAGCTTCCAAAGAATGTCAGGAATGTTACAGGGGTCAAAGTTGAAGTCTTCAAAAGAAGACTAGATGCCTGGCTCAGGACAGTACCAGATGAGCTGGGTGTATCTGGCTATGTGCACATGAGAGAGCACAAGAGAGCAACTCACCACCACCAAGCCAGGTTTAGAGGTGGGGCCACCAGCTTGACCTTCATGTGAAGAGAGACCAACACACGGAGCTGCAACAAGGTTAATGAGGTATACAGGGTGTTTCACAACTGTTCTGCCATACTTTTGGGGGTGATATTGAGTAAAAAAGTTAATACAACATTGGTGCTATTTCCAACTGTTCTGGAGCTACAGACGTCTTAAGGTGCATGGAAAAAATAAATGAGAGTATTAATCTCATGTATTTATTGGTTATGCTGGTCCAATATCGTGCCAAAAATTGCAATTTTCAGCCTTTTTTTTTTTGCAAATTTTTTACACAATTTGTGGTAAATATGTACAATTTTCTACTAAAAATATTACAAATCAACTTAAGATTAATCTAAAGTATCACTCATTTAACAAAGTAATAAAAAATAGTCCTCTAAACAGCTTCAGACTATTATATTTTTGTATTGAACACTTTCATCAGTTTTCTTGATTTTATCTTTTGTTGAATAATGCCATCACTACATTCAAATCCTACCACAGTTGAGGAAGCCTCTGTTACAAGTTTAATGTGCCTCTCTACAGCCTGATTATGACAAGGCTGGTTGAGTTTCAATGCTTCCTTTCTTATGTTTATGAGTTCTTCATTGGTTAGAGATGCTATGATAGTGGGCTCATGAATGTTAGGTGAATTTAAGATTATCATTTACGATATTTATAATATTTTTTACATTCTCTTCTCAGCTTGTTCCTGCAAAGTTCATAGTGCAAATTTACTCAATTTTAGTTATTTAAGCAAGCTCCAGAGGTTTTGACTAACCATATTTAAATTTCAACATTTGTTTGAAACATGCCTTTTTGTGAAATACTTGATTTGAATCAGATACTAATGTACAAGATAATTGGACTGCTACCTGTCAATTACGTTCATCTTATCAGTAGTAGTGATAATTCCATAATCCTCTAAAACTGCTGATGCAACAGCTGCTGTGGCTGTCACTTACTTGATACCTGGTAAAAGACATTTATTTTATATCAAGTTAATATTCTAACAAGATGTTCATTGGACAGCAGTGTCCAAGATTTGGACTCTATTAGCAACATTACATGGATTATAAATAATTTTTTCAAAGATATTGTCAATAGAGCAACAAGAGTGTTCAAAGCTTACTCATATTTTAAACTATAAAGTATACCTGCCACACTGTCAAGTGAGGTTTGGTAGACTCTTCCTATTTTGTTCTGTCCTGGATTCCTGTTGTTCACTGACACCAACTGTTTCATCATGTGATTCCATGCTGCCCTGACTTGAGAGACTGTCGAGATCACTGTCATGTATTGCTGCTGAGCTTGTTGGAACAACTTGAAAAACTCTTCTGAGCTCTTCCCTGGGATCTACAGATCTACAGAAGCTAAGGCTAACAAAGACCCTAAGATCCACTCTAAGGTTAGCCCAAGAGAAAGGAAAGAGGAGGGGGTTAAAAGAGGAAAATAAGGGGTTGAGTAAGTAGCAAAACCTATCATTCTTGGGTTAAAATTCATTCAGAAAAAGAAAGACTCCCCATCATCATCCGCCGGCCACTGCTAACAAGTCAGAAAAATAGTCGAAGAGAACAGGAAAGGGGTGAAAGACGAAAAGAAGTAAAATAAGAATGCTTATAAACCATGCAAACACAGTCTTAACTCACTGTCATACCATGCAAACTACAGACATGCAAGTAAAGAGAGTTACAGACATGTAAGTAAGGAGAGGATAAGAAAAAAAAAATAGGTAAAGTTAAACAAAAAGTGGGCTAGTTTACACTACAAGCTACATCTACATTCGTGTTAGTCTAATTTTTTTTTTTTAATAATAATTTTATTGCTTGCATCACATGCTGGCATTAATTGTCAACAGACTCATCCTCAACCACCACCCCTAGAGCCCCTGTTACTAATTGTTTTTTTATTTTAAACAATGTTAATATTTTTAAAATGCCTATCTAAACGGTTCTTAAACATATTAACACTGGTAGAGTTAATGACTGATGCGGGAAGATTATTCCATTTATCAATTACTTTAAACGTAAAGAAGTTTTTAGCAATATTAGTAATGAAACGTCAGCCACACAACTTAAATCCATTATTACGAGTATTGCTATTATCGAAAGTGAAGTTTGTCAAAATTTACGTTATCAATGTTATTAACAATTTTGAAAACTTCAATAAGCTCCCCCCTTAATCTAGTTTCGAGTGAATATAAGTCTAACACTTTAATTCTATCTTCATAAGGCTTGTTGCGCAATGATGGAATTAGTTTCGTGGCACGATGCTGAACCCTTTCTAACCTATCAATATCCTCATGCAAATACAGGCACCAAAACTGAATGGCATATTCTAAATGCGGCCTGACTAGGGACTTGTAAAGGGGCAATATAGTATCCTTAGATTTAAATTCGAACTTACGCTCTATGAAGCCTAACATCCTATTAGCTTTTGCACAAGACTCCAGGCACTGGTTCCTAACTTTTAAATCCTTAGATACGTGTATGCCTAAATCTACTTCCTCATCAACGCTCGCTAACTCTCTATCATCCATCGTGTATGTGTATTGTTATGAGAACCTATATGCAAAACATTACATTTGTCTATGGGTCATTCTCTGTCAGATCAACCAAAAAAAAATGAAATTAACACCCTCATCTCTCATATTTTGCTGAAATTTGGTTTATAGGGAGTTTGCGAGCCCTGAATCCATTTCTGAAATTATAAGGTCAATCCGACCAACGGTTCAAGAGATATGACCTCGGGCAATTTGAGGTCACTCGCGAGGTTACTAACATTTGGCGAGCTATAACTTGGGTAATAATTGTCATAATTATATAAAAGTTATATATTTAGAATCAGAAAATGACAAGGAATCCAAATATGCAAGTTTTAGAACTCTAGGTTGAAAAATAAAAAAGTTACACTGTAACCAAAATTTGAGGTCACGATTTGACCTCTGGGGTATCAAATGAGAATTTTTTTTTTAAATGTAAAAATGAAGGCATAGGCATTGGCTATTAGAATCAGCAAAAAAAATTTTGTTTATGTTAGTATTTTTCATGTAACTAACATATAAGTGAACACCATATTCATAAGTTGTGCGTCAATTCTACCTATTTTTTCACACTTAAGCTCATAATTTGACCTATAGAAATTAAAATTACATTTTTTATAGATATAAAAAACAAAGTCAGAGTTCTTGACTAATAGAAACAATCATAAAAAGTTTGTTTATGTTGGTACTTTTCATGTAACTAACTTATAAGTGAACACCATATTTATAAATTGCTTGTCATTTCAAGGAATTTTTATATCTTAGCTATCAATTTGACCTCAAGCTCCAAGAATTTAATAAAAATTGTATTTCACTGCTAATCTACACTGGCAATAATAGTTATAATAGTGAAAGGGGAAGACTAAGCTCACATGTAGCCTAAACAAACCTGTTGAAACATGTTGCTACTTGTCTAAGTGCAGAATCAACACAGATAGTTGCAAAATTCCTTGTCTACAGGTTAGTACAGTTCCAGCCAGCACTGTGGGTGGCTGGTGGGTATGGTGTTTTAATGAGCCTCAGAGACTATCAAGGCCTAAAATATTAAGTGTGTATAGCTATATATTTTCTAAAAAATATATTACCTAATTGTAAATCCTATATCTTTACAGATCAAAATACAATGGTTCGGCACTTGAAATACTGCCAGGACCCTATTCAAAAACACAAGAAACGCATAACAATCAATCTTAGAAAAGTGACTGATGTACTTGTTGAAAAATGTGCTGGAAGAGTGAAAAAAGACTCATTGTTGTGTGTGAACTGCTGGACACTGATAATGAAAAACCCCACTATACTTAGTACCACTGAAAACAACGAGTCTGAGCAGGATTCAAATGAATCATCTACTACTATCAGTGGCTTGAGTAACATCTCTTCAATTCAAGATCTGGACAATGACAGTGATTGCTTGATAAAGGAAAATCCTTCAACTTCAGTTGAACCAGTTCTAGCATTTCTGGACCAAACACCAGTTAAAAAAAGTAAGTAATAAATTAATATAATAACTTATACTTTACTACAAGGTCTGTTTGATCTACTATATAGCCAATTATATAGCATTTAAGGTACTATAATTAATATTTAATTACTAATATTCAGGTGTGTGAAACCTTTTTTTCTGTTCTTTTCAGAAGGGCTGTCATTAAGCCAGAAAAAGCGCAAGGCTCGTGGTAAGCTATCATCTGCTCAGAAACACCTGAAGGAGAGGTTAGAACTCAGTTATGGTGTTCAAATTACCGAGGAGGTAAGTGATACTTCAAAACCTGAAACTAAATCTGAAAAACATCGACAAATTAATGAATGAATTGAAACAGTCATTCCTGGAGAGCAAATGTCACCATCACAAACTACAAATATTGACATTCTCACCATACACAATTGAAAAAACAGCTAGTTTCTTTCAAACTACAACATACATGGTGAAAAGAAGCCGTTCACTTAAATCAGAACATGGAATCCTTCCAAAGATTCCACTAATGAGCAAAGGAAAAGTGATATCTGAAGAACACAAAGATATAGTTAGAAGATTCTATGAGTCAGAAGAAGTTAGTCGTATGTGTCCTGGCCAAAAGGATTGCGTGAAAGTTATCAGTGCTGAAGGTGCAATGAAGGTGCAAAAACGATTGGTCCTCGGGAATTTAAGAGAGATGTTTGAACTATATAAAAATGATGAAAAGAATCCCATAATAGGATTTTCCACATTTGCAAAATTACGGCCATCATATTGTGTGCTTGCCGGTAGTGGTGGGACTCATTCTGTCTGTGTCTGCACATACCATCAAAATCCAAAATTGCAGCTGGCTGCATTGGGAGAAAGGTCTTTCATACAAGGATCTTATGGATTACAGTGTCTGCAGTACAGAAAGAGAGACTTGCATGATGCAACTTTGCAATGATTGCCCAAGAGAAGAGGGTGTCCTGGATTTTCTTGAGTTACTTGACAGTGTGAAATCAGCTCCAAATGAAATATCTTACAAGCAATGGGTGACTGTTGACCGTTGTACAATGGTTGATAAGGTGGAGCCACTTCATGAATACTTATCATCCCTAAGCATGAAAATATCCCGCATGGTTCGTCATCACTTTGTTGCTCAGCAACAATCACAGTACTTCAAGCAGTTGAAAGAAACACTACCACCTCAGAGCGAGGTAGTTATAGTAGGTGATTTCTCTGAGAATTATTCTTTCATTGTCCAGGATGCTGCCCAAGGGTTTCACTGGGACAATTCACAGTGTACAGTTCACCCTTTTGTCATCTATTATAGATCATCTGCAGACCAGGAACTTAGCCATTTTAGTGTCTGTTTCTTATCTGCATCACTAAAACACAACACTATAATGGTTTACTCATTCATATTGAAGCTTATGACATATGTTAAATTCAGATGCCCACAATCGAAGAAGGTGCACTATTTCTCAGATGGATGTGCTGGCCAATATAAGAACAGATACAACTTCACAAATCTCTGTTACCATGAAGAGGATTTTGGTCTGTCTTGTGAATGGCACTTCTTTGCTACATCCCATGGCAAAAATGCATGTGATGGGATTGGAGGAACAGTGAAAAGAGCTACTGCTCGTGCCAGTTTGCAGAGAACTACAGAGAGGCAAATTCTTACACCAGAACACATGTTTCAGTTTTGTGAAGAAAACTTGAGCAAGAAGATAAATTTTTTCTTTGTAACTACAGCTGATTTGAAAGATGCAGAAGAATGGTTGGAACATCGATTCAAGGATAGTAGGGCTATTCCTGGAACTCAGAAATATCATAGATTTGTTCCCCTAAACAAGGAAGAACTGATGGTGTATCCCATTTCAAGTGGTATTGGAGAAAAGAAAAGAATAAGGAAAAGTCATTTTACTAATGAACCTGCAATGCTTGGTAACCTAAAATGTGTCAAACCAGGAGAGTATGTTGGCTGCATTTATGACATGCAAGTTTGGTATGGAATTGTGGAGGAATATTGTGAAGAGTTTGATGATTTCACTGTGAACTTTCTACATCCCTCTGGGTCATCAGGATCAAGTGCATATTATTATCCATCAAACAAGGATTCATGTGCAGTGCCAGGACATCATATATTAACTGTAATGAGTTGTCCTACCCTAAGAGGAGGCAGCAGAATTCAATACATTTTTCCACAAAAAGAAATTGATGAGAGTATCGAGCATGCAAAAATTGTATTAGGCTAGCACATGAATCCTCTAAGTAGGTCTTCCCCTTTCACTATTATAACTATTATTGCCAGTGTAGATTAGCAGTGAAATACAATTTTACATTTTTTGCCTTTGTTTTTATATCTATAAAAAAATGTAATTTTAATTTCTATAGGTCAAATTATGAGCTTAAGTGTGAAAAAATAGGTAGAATTGACGCACAACTTATGAATATGGTGTTCACTTATATGTTAGTTACATGAAAAATACTAACATAAACAAACTTTTTTTGCTGATTCTAATAGCCAATGCCTATGCCTTCATTTTTTACATTTAAAAAAAAAATTCTCATTTGATACCCCAGAGGTCAAATCGTGACCTCAAATTTTGGTTACAGTGTAACTTTTTTATTTTTCAACCTAGAGTTCTAAAACTTGCATATTTGGATTCCTTGTCGTTTTCTGATTCTAAATATATATACTTTTATATAATTGTGACCATTATTACCCAAGTTATGGGTCGCCAAATGTTAGTGACCTCGCAAGTGACCTCAAATTTCCCGAGGTCATATCTCTTGAACCATTGGTCGGATTTACCTTATAATTTCAGAAATGGATTCAGGGCCCACAAACTCCCTATAAACCAAATTTCAGCAAAATCTGAGAGATGAGGGTGTTAGGCACTGGTTGATCTGACAGAGAATGACCCCTATGTTAAATTGCATCTGCCACTTATCCATCCACTCCATAATCCTATTTACATCATCTTGGATGTTAATGGCGCTTTGGCTTCTGACGCTCAGGCGATGGCGGGTATTTTCAATAACTTTTTTGCGACAGTTTTTACCGTAGAAGACGTAAATAATGTCCCCGACGTGGATGATATCGTTCCATTTAGTAGTGAGACTATTTTGGATGAAATAACTGTTTACGAGGCTGAGATTGCGCATTATATCGATAGGCTAAAAATTAGCAAGGCTCCAGGCCCTGACACTTTTTATCCCAGACATTTGAAAGAAGTTATCGTAGGCCCCTTAACGAAGATCTTTAATCAGTCACTTGAAACGGGGATTATTCCTGAAGACTTTAAATTAGCTAATGTCACGCCTATTTTTAAAAAAGGCGACCACGCGGTAGCTAGCAATTATAGGCCCATTAGCTTAACGTCAATTGTAGGTAAACTTTTGGAATCCGTAGTTAGGGATCATATTACCGATCACTTAGAAAGTAGAGATTTGATTAATAGTAGTCAGCATGGGTTTCGACGCCATAGGTCTTGTTTAACTAATTTGTTAGAATTTTATAACGAAATAGTGCGCGGCGAATACGATAGGCATAGAGCAGCTGACGTTATTTATTTAGATTTTAAAAAGGCGTTCGATACAGTTCCGCATAGGAGACTAATTGCGAAGGTTAAAGTGCACGGTATACGCGGTCAGGTAGCTAACTGGTTAGAAGAATGGCTTCGTGCTAGGAGACAGAGGGTCGTAGTTAATGGTAGTGAATCCGGGTGGTTAGATGTAGGTAGCGGTGTCCCACAGTGTTCAGTGTTAGGCCCATTGCTATTCGTAATTTACATTAACGACATAGATGTAGGATTGACTAGTAACGTGTCAAAATTCGCGGATGATACTAAAATAGGCGGTAAGGTTGTTAACGAGGACGATAGAAATAGGATTCAAGACGATGTAAATAGGATTATGGAGTGGACAGATAAGTGGCAGATGCAATTTAACGTAGACAACTGTAAAGTTTTGCATATTGGTTCTCGCAACAATAATTACACGTACACGATGGATGATAGGGAGTTAGCGAGCATTGGCGAGGAAGTAGATTTAGGCGTACGCGTATCTAAGAATTTAAAGGTTAGGAACCAATGCCTGGAGTCTTGCGCAAAAGCTAATAGGATGTTAGGCTTCATAGCGCGTAATTTCGAATTTAAATCGAAGGATATTATATTGCCCCTTTACAAGTCCCTAGTCAGGCCTCACTTAGAATATGCAGTTCAGTTTTGGTGCCCGTACTTGCGTGAGGATATTGATAGGTTAGAAAGGGTTCAGCGTCATGCCACGAAACTTATTCCGTCATTGCGCAATAAGCCTTATGAAGATAGGATTAATGAGTTAGACCTGTATTCACTCGAAACTAGGAGATTAAGGGGGGAGCTTATTGAAGTTTTCAAAATTGTTAATAACATCGATAACGTAAATTTTGACAAATTGTTCACTTTTGATAATAGTAATACTCGCAATAACGGATTTAAGTTGCGTGGCAGGCGTTTTATTACTAATATCGCTATAAACTTCTTTATGTTTAAAGTAATTGATAAATGGAATAATCTCCCCGCGTCAGTCGTTCATTCTACCAGCGTTAATATGTTTAAGAGCCATCTTGACAGACATTTTAAAGGTATTAGCGTTGTTTAATTTAAAAAACAACAAAGTTAGCAACAGAAGTTCTGGTGGTGGTGCTCGAGGATGAGTCTGTTGATGATGAATGCCAGCTTGTGACATGCCAGCGTGTGATGCCAGCAATAAAATTATTAAAAAAATAAAAAAAAAAATTAGACTAACACGAATGTAGATGTAGCTCATAGCGTAAACTAACCCACTTTTTGTTTAACTTTATCTACTTTTTTTTTTTTTTTTTTTTCTTATCCTCTCCTTACTTTGCATGTCTAACTCTTTTCTTGCATGTTTGTAGTTTGCATGGTATGACAGTGAGTTAAGACTGTGTTTGCATGGTTTGTAAGTGCTATTATTTTACTTCTTTTCATCTTTCACCCCTCTCCTATTCTCTCCGACTATTTTTCTGACTTGTCAGCAGTGGCCGGTGGATGATGATGGTGAGACACTTTTCCTCTTTTTCTGAATGAATGTTAACCCACAAATGATAGGTGTTGCTCCTTACTTAACCCCTTATTCTCTTCTCTTCTCTTAACCCCCTACTCTTTCCTTTCTCTCGGGCTAGCCTTAGAGTGGATCTTAGGGTCTTTGTTAGCCTTAGCTTCTGTAGATCTGTAGACCTATTTTAGTATCATCCGCGAATTTTGACATGTTACTAGTCAATCTTACATCTATGTCGTTAATGTAAATTACGAATAGCAATGGGCCTAACACTGAACCCTGTGGGACACCACTACCTACATCCAACCACCCTGATTCACTACACCCGCCGCAAAATGACTTCGGACCTTCATACGATATTCCGCTGAGAAAGTGGTCTGAAATCGATTTGCATTTCTCATGCTACTGAGTAAAATATTTTGTCTGGAAGTATCTGGCATGTTGTTAGTCAATCCCTTTATGCTACCGCAGAGGCAAAACTCATCAGTGTTTAGATAGAGGTGATGTGGGGGTGTTGTGTTTCTGCCATACCACGTCCAGAATTCTTGGATTTTTGTGTGCAGTCATTTGTGTTCTTTATTTTTCTTAAAGTGCAGTGGACATGCCTGGGAAGTATTGTTCTGTTGAGGAGTAGGCCCGTATTCTTGCGTGGAGGCAAGAAAACGTCCCGATAAAGACGATATGCGAGCGTACTGGTTGGGCGAAGTTGACGATCATGAAGCTGCTGGTGGCGGCTAGAGGGCTACCACCCAACGTCGTACCTAAGCACAATTTCGGTGGTGGAAGGCGAAGGAAGACGTCTAAGGCCACGGATAACCTCATAAAGAGAGGTGTGTTGAAGAACACTCGACTTACAGCGTCTCAATTGAAAAAGAACCATCCCAAACTGCTGGAAGCCATGTCTGTTCGAACGAGCCAGCACCGGCTGCAGAAGGACTTGGGGTTACCAAGCAGTACCGCCGCTAAGAAGCCACTTATCACCGACTGCATGAAGAAGCAGCGTGTTGCCTTTGCAAAGAAATACGTTCATTGGACATCGGCACAGTGGAGGAAGGTGATGTTTTCAGATGAAAGCATGTTCCAGGTGTCCCAGATTCGATCTGCCAAGGTGCGACGCCCGTCATCTGCTAGTCGGTACCACCCAGCCTACACGGTACCAACTGTTAAACACCCTGAGTCAGTGATGGTGTGGGGGTGTTTTTCTGGTGAGAAGGGAAATGGGGGTCTGTACTTCCTTCCCAAGAGTGTGATGATGAACGGTGACCGTTATATTGACGTTCTTAATGACCATTTGTTGAATCACTTCGCCATTCACGGCAGTGAGATTTTTATGCACGACAGTGCCCCGTGTCACAAGGCCAAGAAGGTGACGAAGTGGCTTAATGAGCGGAAGATTAAGGTGTTAGAGTGGCCTGGCAATAGCCCCAATCTCAACCCCATCGAGAACTGTTGTCATTACATGAAGATCATGGCAGAGAAGAAGACTCCTAACCTCGCGAACCTCAAAATGGAGCTGATAAAGGTGTGGTGCATGGAGATGACATTGGACTACTTCAGGAAGCTCAGTGATTCCATGCCCAAATGGCTCCAGGGGGTCCTCAAGAATAAGGGAACCATGACTTCATATTGATGTAACTTAAGTTTTTAAATATATTTGGTTTTTTATAATGATGTTTGTGCTTTTCCTCCAAAATGGTAGATGGTCCGAAGTCATTTTGCGGCGGGTGTACCATTAACAACGACCATCTGTCTCCTAGCCCAAAGCTATTCCTCTAACCAGTTAGCAACCTGACCGTGTATACCTTGCGCTTTAACTTTCTCAATTAATCTTCTATGAGGAACTGTATTGAACACTTTTTAAAATCTAAATCAATGACATCAGCCACTCTATGCCTATCGTATTTGCACACTATTTCATTATAAAATTCTAACAAATTAGTTAAACAAGATCTATGGCGTTGGAACCCATGCTGACTACTATTAATCAAATCTTGACTTTCTAAGTGATCAATGATATGATCCCTAACTATGGATTCCAAAAGTTTACCAACAATTGACGCTAAGCTAATGGGCCTATAATTGCTAGCTACTGTGTGGTCACCTTTTTTAAAAATGGGCGTAACGTTAGCTAATTTGAAGTCTTCAGGAATAATTTCCGTTTCAAGTGACTGATTAAAAATCTTCATTAAGGGGCCTACGATAATGTCTTTCAAATCTTTCAGATGTCTAGGATAAAACACGTCAGGGCCTGGAGCCTTGCTGACTTTTAGCCTATCGATATAATGGGCAATCTCACCCTCGTAAACAGTTATTTCATCCAAAATAGTCTCGCTGCTAAATGGAACAATATCGTCCACATTGGGGACATTATTGACGTCTTCTACGATAAAAACTGTCTCAAAAAAAGTTATTAAAAATACCCATCATCGCCTCAGTGTCAGAAGCCAAAGCGCCATAAGTGTCCACGAGAAGGCCTATATTATCTTTTATTGGCTTACAATTATTGATGTATTCAAAAAAGTTTTTTGGATTATGTTTACTATCCGCAGCTATAAGTATCTCTAAATTATGCTTAGCATTCCTAACTGATCTTTTAACCTGACATCTAAGCTCAATATATCTATTAAAGTTAGCTGCTGTGCCATTGCGCTTATTAAGTCTATACACACTGTTACGCTCATTTATGAACTTGTCTATTTCCCTAGTCCACCACTTGGGCCTACCATGATTTCTAGCGCGCTTGGGCCTATGAGGAATAAACTCCCTTTCAGTATTCATAAAACTCTTTAAATGCCTCCGAATGCAAATTTGTTTTATTACCCATAAGTTATCCCAGTCCATTACTCTCATCCTATCCGCAAAACTATCAAAATTGGCCCTACGAAAATCAGGGACTTCTATTACGTTACTATCCTTAGTGTTTTCTATCAATAACTTAAACCTAAGAATTTGATGATCACTACACCCTAAATTCTTGCCTACTTCTAAACCTTCTATTATATTTTCACCGTTCATCATCACCCCATCTAAAATATTGTCACTGCGCGTTGGTTCAGTAACCATCTGTCGTAAAAAATTATCTTCCATGAACTCAATCAATCTCAAACCCTCCTTATTACCAGTAAAAGTCTTGTAATTAACATTAGGGTGGTTAAAGTCTCTGACAATTATACTATTCCGATTATCAATAAAGTTACCAAGAAGTGAGTAAAATCTAGTATCAGTATCGAGGGGTTGAATGGGAGGTCTATAAACAACAAAAAAATTAAAACTAATACTACATGCCCTAACTTCAACACATATCTCATTAATTGCTGTCGGAAAATCTATCTTAATCTTGATAGCCCTAAGGGAATTATGAATGTACAGCAAAATGCCACCACCAATCCTATGTAACTTATCATTAGTAAAGAGTTTAAAACCTGGTATATCAAATTCCCCCAACAAGTCCCGAGTCATGGTATTTAACCACGTTTCAGTGATAGCAACTATATCATAGTTGCTAGAATAAATTATCACCTTAAATTCGTTTAATTTATTTCTAATACTATGCGCATTACAATAAAAGATGTTTAAGTTATTTTTTTACCATGGGCAGGTGTTTTAAACTATTTTTCACATTGGGCCCACATTCCCTGGACCCACAACGTTTAAAGAAGGCTTCAACCTATACAGCTTTCATACATTTTCGTCAATTAACCTACCTAGCCTAGCATTATCTATTTCATTAAAATGCACCCCCATCTTTTATAAAAAGGCTAGGATCACTGAATTCTGACCACATCTTTACGAAGAGTACATTTTCCCCAGCACAAATCTCTCCTAATTTAGTACCTATTCAAAAATATCGTTTGACGTAATCCTAAGACCCAAACCGTGCCTAGGGGTAATACCTAGAACTAAAGACCTATCTGACCTCTCCTTTAGGGACCTAATTAACCCCCTATATTTCTCCAAAAGGTCAGGCACTCTCATATCGGGTCTATACGAGTCATTGCCCCCTACCATTGTCACCAACATCGAGTGATGGGAGGCAACGTCAATCTTATCCACTTTGTCTCTAACTCTGTCAACCCTGGCCCCTGGGAGACAGACCCTCCTCCTCTTGGTTAGATGCCATTCAACAAACTCTGTGTCCATATGGGGCACTAAAGAGTCCCCAATTAAAATACTCTCCCCCTCATTCACAAATCTTTCCAAATGGATGAAAGGGATAATAAAATACAATATGATTATGATACAAGATAGTTTACCAAAGACACAAAAATAAAATGTTTATAATTTGTAGCACAATCATTTCAAGAAACCCAGATTTTCAGTGGCCATTAATCAAAAGTTTTTAATTTATATAGATCAAACTCACTGATTCTTTTCTTTTGCTTGCTCCAGCTGTACTCCTCTCCTTTTGTATCTCATGTCTGCTGATGTAAGGCATTCCTTAAAACCAACGCATTGTCCTATTCTAGCTGTTTTCTGTCCTCATAGAAAGCATAGTCTTCTATCATTTTGAGTTGATACAAATGTTCCAATTCTCTTCTCTGATTTGAGTCCTCACAGAAGATGTCAAACAACTTGGAAGTGTTTTCAATGAAGAAAGAAAGATCACTGGAACTTGTCACCATGTTTCTTTTTTGGATATCTATCAAACCTACAAAATTACCAAAACTTTAATGTTGTGAATCCAAATTTCAATTATGAACCCCTAAGTTCTAGTCAAAACAGAATTTATTACCAATCATTCTTATGATTTGCAAATCACTGAATCACATGATTATGTTAATAAAATTAGTCACAAACAAATAAATGTAACTACAAAATTTACAAAAGGGTATGATGTATTTTAAGTCTTTTTATAAAGGACTGAAAATTTGAGTCTTATCTCAAAAATTCTTTGACTAGATCCTGAATTTTGCTGGTGGCACTGGGGTGTGAAATTGGATAGACATTGCACCAAATCCAGTGTTCAATCAGACTTGGTGCAATCATATCAGCTGCTTGTGTGGTTGTCCAGTTCTCTTCTGCCATTACACGTTGGATGACATGTTTACCAAGAGGAAGCTTTCTGTTGGGAATGAGTCTGTGCTTGAAAACCTATGACCTCCTCCACCAAGAATTTTAACTGTGTCACTGCATCTTAACATCCTACAGTATTTTTTGGCAATAAGGTTATCAAAATACATGTATTTATCAAATTATCAATTCTATAAATTCAACCTGAAAAGAAAAATATAAAATATAATTTCAAATAAAAAACAAAATATTTGGAGAAAATGGGCTGAAAAATTGCATTTTTCTTAGCAAAAATGACAATCTGTGGATTTTTTTATGCATTATTGACCCTGTTGTCCTCTGGAAATGTTTTACTCTGCTTCAGAGGTAAAAAGTACATCATAAACAGTTTTTAAATTCTCTTTCTATCATGTCCAGAACCCGAGATAGGTCACCGGGTTCAAATTTTGGTTGCGCGCGCGCACGATTTGTATAAATTGGCTGGTAGCAGTCACAGTTTTGTATGCAACTACCCAAAATTGGTTTTAAAGTTTAATCCTGGACAAAAGACAACTATCTAGACCCCCTCAATTTTGATCCTGGCACTTTTGATTTTTTCACTCCACCCTAACCTACAGTTTAACATGAAATCTGAACCATGTTCCACCAGCAGCCCAGTGTCTTAACCACTAGGCCACCCAGGTACCTATTTATCTACCAACCACTTTCTTTATTGTGTGGAAGAATGAACAGCTGGGTTTTGCAGTTACATTGTCAGGAAAATTTGAATTGGCCCTTAAAATTTGAGACCTAACATTAGCCTTAGACAAATTCCCCTCAAAAGATGCCAAGTGTAACTTGTAACCAATTGCTGGTTGTGTGCATTAAGTGATTAACTTAGCCTAGGGTCAAATGTAATAATAGGCTAAGCCGCAGTGGTTCCCAACCTCAGGTGACCCAAATCAGGGTTGTGGAAGTCCTCAAGTAGGGTCACGATATTCACTATTTCTTTATTCAGTTTATATTTATATATACAGTACTGGCCAAATTATTAGGAATTTTTTTAAAATTTCATTTTTTGGTATAAAATGTTAAATTAAACCAATTTTAAACGTTGAAAAGTTATTTATTTCTACACAAGAATACATGGTCATTATTTAGCAATAGTTTAGTACTTAGTTTGACCCACCTTAGCTGCCATAATGGCTGCGACACGCTTCGGCATGCCATGAATCAATTTTTTGCATAATTCTTTAGTCGAACGAAGCGTGTTTGTTCGTCAGTTGTCGTTTGGTTGTCGTGCGATGCGGGTGTGTTTCTCTTTCTTTTACGTGTCATTGTAACTACCGTTTTAATTTAAATAGTGTATTTACCCAATTTCAGCAATTATTTGTTACAGTTTTTAAGTGAATTTGAAAAATGGGGCGAAAGAATAACTTGAGTCCACGGAAAAATTGGGCAAATACAGGTTTTATTAACTACTACTACTTTAAACAAAAGGAAATCGCTGCCAAACTCCATGTTTCACCACAGTCAGTACTTTGTATTAAAAAAAAATGGTATTTGGAGAAAATGTAGGCCCCAAAAGGGTTGGAAGATGCGGCAGAAAAAGGGTAACGACTCCAAGAACTGATAGACAGATTGCAATTTTGTCTCTTAGAAATAGAAGAGCTACTTGCAAAAACATTTCCAGTAGTCTAGCGGCTGATGGCATCAATATTAGTCGTAGAACAGTCAACAGGAGGCTTCTAACTGCCAGCTTCAAAGCCTACCGCCCAAGGAAGAAGCCCAGGCTCACTGAGGCTATGTAGAAGGCACGTTTTGCATGGGCAAAGGAACACATTAACTGGACTAGTGAGGATTGGGAACAGGTAAGAATAATATTTAACTGTTTAGTTGGGTATTTAACATTAAATAGAATGTTAATACAGTATGCATAGAAGTGTATTTACAGTACGTGATAAAACTGCAGTAAAAATATCTGTAAAGCAGCAAGTCATACTGTACTTCGTTTTAGCTGTACTTCATACGCTATGCACTGACTCTTTCACAGGGCTTTCTTTGATTGCAGGTGGTGTTCTCCGATGAGTCAACGATTGCTGTGCTTGACGATCGTGTTCAAAGTGTAAGAAGGAGGCCTGGAGAAGAATTTTTGCCTGAGTGTCTGATGAAAACGGTGAAATTTCCACAAATGATCATGGTTTGGGGAGCAATTTCTGTGCATGGAACTAGTCGTTTGAGCATTGTTGAGGGGAATATGAACCAAGTCAAGTATATAGAAGTACTAAGAGGACGTCTACTGCCTCAAATAAGGGAATGGTATGGTAATAGATGTTGGATTTTTCAACAAGACTCAGCTCCATGCCACACGGCAAAGTCGGTTAAAAAATGGTGTCATGAAAAGTGTTTGGTTGCTCCCATGGGCTGGAAATTCTCCAGACATGAACCCAATCGAAAGTTTATGGTGTATTTTAAAGGACGTAATCCATGAAATGCCGATAACAACAAAACACCAACTCATAGAGCGACTTATTCAAGTCTGGTTTCACTCTAAACGTATTAAGGAATTATGCAAAAAATTGATTCATGGCATGCCGAAGCGTGTCGCAGCCCTTAAGGCAGCTAAGGGGGGTCAAACTAAGTACTAAACTATTGCTAAATAATGACCATGTATTCTTGTGTAGAAATAAATAACTTTTCAACGTTTAAAATTGGTTTAATTTAACATTTTATACCAAAAAATGAAATTTTAAAAAAATTCCTAATAATTTGGCCAGTACTGTATATTTAAATTTTATCATAAGCCTAAGGGTTGGGTGGTCCTGTTGGTGGCCAGTTTAGGGTTGCAGGAAAAAAGGTTGGGAACCACTGGGTTAAGGCTATATCAGTGGCAAACAATAAATTCAAGATCATATTAAATGGTAAATAATTGGTTTTCTTGACTTCAAAAATGATGTATGTGAACTTGGACTGAACTTTTACAGGACAAATACAGTTTGGTTGGAATAAGCCATGAGCTACAGTATTGAATGAAAGCAAATAAAGCCTAGACCCATATTTAAAATGTAAGAGTTATGCCAGGTCTTGTGAAAAATTTGGACAAAGAAATTTTATCTTATGGCCTTAGTCTAACACAATACTTACTATACCCTAGTCCAGTGATGGTGAACCACTGACCCACGAAGCAATTTTTAGTGACCCACAAGCTCTTATTTAAATAAAATATGACTTTAATTTTTAATATTTCTGCCTTAGTTTTAAAATTATTTTATTTTCCCACCAAAATAAACAGCTGATACACATTGAAATGTTTTTAAACGTATAGTATACTTTTAAAAATGTGCTAACAATGTTTGGTTCATCTTATTCATGTGAACAGTTGTTTTCCTCCATGAATTTCATCAAATCCACCACTAGGAATAATCATGGCACAGATATGAGTGCTGCATGTGTGAGACTAAAGAAAACTAAATATAAACCTTGGATCAAAACATTAGTAGCTAAAATCCAACAAGAAATTTCTCACTAAAAATAGTAAGTAAATAAATTATTGTGACCCAATTTCATTTTTTTTTAAATCAAAAGTAACAAAAATGACCTGCCAGCAAAAAAGGTGTCACCACTGCCCTAGTCAAAGAAATAAAGAATTATGAACTTGGAGAACAGTCAGAAACCTGGAAAAGGTTGATAACACTAGGCAACAAAGATTTTGTTACAGAAGACCAGATAGGTGCTCCTAGCTAATTTCGGTATGCTGATTTCAAATCTATAATTAGATTTTTTCTATCACGTCTAGATTTTGTGTAAAATGCAAATCACTTTTAGTAAAATTTTCTACCACGTCCAGATTTTGGTTTTAATCGGCTTAATGCCAGTAATATGAAACTTGCTTTTCAAGGTTAAAGCAATTTTTTTTGCCAACTATATACAAATTCGAACAATTTTGATAAATAAAATTTATCCCGAGTCACTACGTGACAGTCAAGCAGAACGGTTGTTGAAGCTCTCTGCTGATGAGCAAGTGACAGGTTGTGGTGACTTGTGTGTTTTTATAGCATTTGTTTTGTACTACGGTGTGTATTTCTTTTTATTTTGCACATCGTAATAATTACTTTCTACGTTTTTTCAGATATTGTATGGTAATTCAAAATGGCATCAAATAGACGTGCTTGTGTAAATCACCCAGACAACTTCTGCTTTGTCTGTGGACAATATACACCTAAGCCACAACGTAGAAACATAACAACAAAGATTAAACTTGCCTACAAGTGTTATTTTGACTAAGTTAGGAGACCAACAGAGGGACTGGGCACCACATATTTGCTGTGCACAGTGCAATGCAATGTTAATAGCTTGGATGAATGGTAAAAGAAAAGCTATGCCGTTCTCAGTCCCCATGGTTTGGCGTGAGCCAAAAAATCACTTCAATGATTGTTATTTTTGTTTGACAAAGATTGCTGGTTTCACAAAGAAAAACAAATCAAAGATCACGTACCCAAACTGCGAATCAGCAATGAAACCAGTACCACATGATGAAACAAATCCACCACCAGTTCCACCAGCAACGATAACAGACAGCAGTTCATCTGAAGATTCTGCTAGTGATATAGAAACAGGGAAAGATGGCATATATGTTCCAGATGCAAATATTTCCCCACATTTGTTAAGTCAAGCGGAGTTAAATGACTTAGTGCGCGAGTTGGAATTACCAAAAGAAAAGGCAGAGTTGCTTGGTTCAAGACTTCAAGAATTTAATCTTCTACAACCAAACACCAAAGTTTCCCATTTCCGCCATCGCCATTTGCAGTTTTCATCATTTTACTTACAGGAAGAAAACGTTTGTTTCTGCCACGATATCAGTGGTCTGATGCAAGGGATTGGCTGTCGCTATGATCCAAAAGAATGGAGACTGTTCATTGACTCTAGTAAAGCTAGCCTTAAAGCTGTATTACTGCACAACGGCAATGAAAAACCTTCAATACCTGTAGCACATGCCACTGGCCTTAATGAGACTTATGAATCGATGAAACTGCTGCTAAGACTCATCAAATATAGGACCACACATGGAATATTTGTGGCGACCTTAAAGTTGTATCATTACTTCTTGGGTTACAGTTGGGCTACACAAAGCATATGTGCTTTTTGTGTCTATGGAACAGCAGAGATGACAAGAACCACTACAAAAAACATGATTGGCCATCTAGAACTGAACATGTTGTTGGTAAATACAATGTGAAACACCCAGCACTTATTGACCCTCAGAAAGTACATCTTCCACCACTTCACATTAAACTTGGCCTTATGAAAAATTTCGTGAAGGGTATGGATCATCAAGGTAGTGGTTTCCAATATTTAAAGGATAAATTCAAAGGAATATTGACAGATGCTAAGCTAGAAGCTGGAGTCTTCACTGGACCACAGATCCGCAGTGTCATCCACGACTCATCGTTTCCATCTAACCTAAATGAGAATGAACTAGGAGCATGGACATCTTTCGTTGAAGTTGTCAAAAATGTTCTTGGAAAACCACAAAGCTGAAAACCACCGTAAACTCGTAGAAAACATGCTTAAATCTTATGAAATAATGGGATGCAGAATGTCTTTGAAAATTCATTTTTACATTCTCATCTTGACTTCTTCCGGCCAACTTGGGGCTGTAAGTGACGAGCATGGTGAGCGCTTCCACCAACAGATCTCAGTTATGGAAAACAGATACCAAGGTAATTTCAACCCAAATATGATGGGAGATTATTGTTGGTTCCTGCAGAAGGAGAGCTCGTCATCCTACAAGCGACAAAGGAAGAGGACACACCAAAGTTTCACTTAAGAACAGGAATTTGCCTTTCAGTAGTAACAACAAAATACTAACGCGCTTTGGGTGGATGGTTGGGCGCAGGGGGGGGTAACTCCGCCAGCGGAATCTCGCTGTCTGCCTTAAGCCAGAATAAAGGAGGAAAGACATCCCTGTTCACTAATTATTTAAGTATGCTTAACATAAAACGTGGCACGGAAAAGTAGCTTAGACGGCTTTCGTAATAGAAGCGGGTGAGAAAAAAATGAAAAATAGGGGTTTTCGGTTACACAAAATCTGGACGTGATAGAGAAATTTTGATATCAGATCTGAAATCAGCATCACCGCTTTAGTAGGAATCAGTAGTTCACGTGTCTGTAACAAAAAAAAAGTTGAAATTTGTTGCCTAGTGTAATTCATCATTTGTATTTTGGTATTTTTAAAAAGATTTTAATAGAAATATGGTGAGTAAACTTGCACTTGAAGTGGAAGGAGCAAAAATGGTAGCCTACTACAAAAAGGAAAGTTTTATATTCAAGATGCTTTTGTTTAATTTTTAGAAGCCTAATATACTATACTAAAACTTAGGAATTAATTCTTCTATATGTAAAAAAATTTAGTACATTTATGTATTATTAATTTACCATACCTTAAGAACATAATGAAAAAGTAATATTGAGAAAACTGCCATATTGTTGGAACTTGAATTATAAGCAAGTCAATAATATGGTCATTAATCACTTGCAGACACTTTGCATTGAAGCTTCATTTTGTTAACACTATTGTCTCATTGAAGTTATTTTGAACCATTGAGATTGTGTAACATCTTAAATATTTGTTTTGTTTATTTGAAAACAAGTTGAACTTTATATAAGTACGGTAAGTTGTCTCAGTAATTGATGTTTTATTTAATATTTAACTGAATTTTCTCCTACATTTGTATTTCACAAATATTTGATCTAAACATCCATAAGAATGACTATAGAGATATTAAAAAAGGTAATATTCTATTTTTTTGGTATAATGTCATACTTAGACTACAAAAATCCAGAGATAAGTAAGTCCACTATACCACATCTTGAGAAAAATTTCCATTTGAAATTAAAAAGTTTATTGGCAGACCAGTCCATATGACAAATATGAATAATACTGGGTGATCCATTTAAAACTGTACCCAAATTAAAAGTAGTATGGTTCAGTAGTACTATTTTAAATGGATTACGTGGTACAATGGCAATTCACATGCCGATACCCCAATCTGCATGAGGTCTGATCTACATGAATTCAGAGATAGGATGAGGACATTTCACTACCCTTTTTTTTCTCAATCTGTACAGGCTAAGATTCAAAGCTAGATCAACACAAATTTTTTAAAATTGTGGTAAATACTAAAAAATGACTTCACTTTTTTGCGTATGCAGTATGATATGTGTACGATACTTTAGCATTTGCAGCTGGTAGCATGTCTCTTGTATAATTGGCTAGTTTATATCAAGTCATCTCTCATGCTCCTCAGGATTATTACATTATTTTTATAGTGATGTTTTTAAAATGTGTTTTTTTTACAAGTTTTACTATTTTACTTGTTATTTTCCATGCATCATTTTTATTATACATTTATTGTACAATGATTTAAAAGCTTTTATTCAGGTAAAAATTACTTTATACATTATTTTTTAAACTTTTATTTCCCTACCCCATTTATACAGGGTGGTCCAGAATTCTGGAATCATAGGAAATTATTGCAAATTCTCAAACTGAAGGCCTTCTTGTTGGATAAACATGTTATATCAGGCTTGTATGCTATGTCGCACATTTTGTAGAATGGAGTTATCTTATTACATTCTTGAATGATCCTGTCCTTCAGTTGTTCAATTGTTCATGGTTGATCACAGTAAACTGTGCTCTTCAAATGTCCCCACAGGAATAAGTCCAAGGGTGTGAGGTCAGCAGACCTCAGAGGCCATTCAACTGGACCTCTTCAACCAATCCATTAAGTAATGTTTCACTTAACCAGTTGCATACACATAAAGAGAAGTGAGGTGGTGCTCTATCTTGCTGGAAGAGGAAAGTCATTTGTGAAGCAAGAGGGAGATTATCAAGATACAGGAGTAACACTTCATTTAACAGTTCCATGTATGTTTCTCCAGTTACATTTGCATTGAAAAAGTATGGTCCTACAATGGTATCACCATGAATTCCACACCATACCATTACTTTTGGTGCTTTGAGGATTGTCAGCCCAATAATGGAAGTTTTGCTGGTTAACCATAGAACCAAGATGAAAAACAGCTTCATCACTGAACACTATGTCTTGCAATAATGTTCGCTGGATGTTTAATTTTGTTAGTACCCATTCACAGAATTCTACTCATCTGTCACAGTCATCTGCATGAAGCTCTTGATGGGTGGAATTTGTACCTTTTCAGTATTCGCAGAACTGATTGATGACTTATACCCAACTCTTGTGATATTTTCCAGGGCTGTGGAGTCGGCACATAAAAAACCGACTCCGACTCCTCAATTTTTTGTCTATCCGACTCCGAAGGTATATTAATTCTAAATCTGCTATGATGATAATTACACAAGAGGCATTTCATCACCACCACGTGAAGCATCATCATCTGTGGTTGGTCATTGTTACGGTAACTTTGTAGTAAAGAATCTTGTAAGTGGTGCTTGTCGTTCAGTAGATTTCTGATCTTTTGTTAACTTTGAAGTAGTTGGAAGGTTTTTATTACTATCTTTCTCAATGACAACTTCTAAAATTTTGGGATGGAAACACTGCAAATGTCTTTTCAAATTTGATGCTCTGGTTGGTGCATTTTTATCAGAGCCAGTAAAACCACTGATTTTTGCTTCACATAATTTTTCATCATCATCATCTTCTATCATACACTGACACACGAAATGTTTCTCATCTGTGGTTATTGTAAAATATTAAAAAACTGCAGACTTTGTTGGAAGTGTCTTTGCCATTGTGAAAGGGGTTTTAGACTTGAAAGTTAAAAACTTATGAAATTTAGAAAGAACTCAAAATTAAATAAGCATTAAAAATAAAAAATATTATCTGAAAAGAAAAATGAATTAATGGCATTAGTGTTTGAAATGGAAAACATTGTGTTTATTATTAAAGTGGTTTAACCACCATAGCTGCCAGTGATATCACACACAAAAACATATTTTATTAAAATTTATATTGAGGTCGGAGTCGGATTCGGAGTTGGTACATTTTTACCGACTCCGACTCCGACTCCAGCACCACCAAAATTGCTTCCAACTCCGACTCCACGACTCCGACTCCACGACTCCGACTCCGACTCCACAGCCCTGATATTTTCCATGTTGATCTATGTGGACTAACTGTGACCTTTGCCAGGACATGTATTTCTGATTCCTCATCTGTACTAGTTCTTCAACCACTGAGAGGCTTATTAGCTGCACTACCCATTTGTCTTAATCTTGCTAATGATTTTGACAACATTCCTTGTGTAGGTTTAATTTTATCCAGATGATTCTCATGGAATCATTGGCATGTTTCCCATTGACTTAATCCACTTACATGCAGAAGAACTAGCTCTCCCTTTTCCTCTAATGTGTACTCAGCAGCCATGATCAATTACAAAGGGTTATCTGAAACAACAAAAAAAAATCTATTAGCCTATAATTCAAGAATTCTGGACCACCCTATACAGGGTGTACATAAAGTCAGGATCTATTTTTGTGAAGCACTTGGAAATTATATGGAATTCAATCATAAAATGATAAAGTGGTAACATTTATTAAATAATTAAGAGTAGGATTCGACGTGATGCCCATCAGTATCCCTGCACAGCTCAAATTGTTCCGCAGCATTTCTAAACACATTCTGGAGCATTTGCGGGGTTATGTTATCTGCAGTAGTTCGTGTACGTAAGTTTTCAAGACTCGTAATCTTCGTCTGATAGACGTGCGATTTGATAAAGCCCCATGCAAAGAAATCTAAAGGGGTTAAATCTGGTGATCTCGCTGGCCAAGGTCTGTTGCTTCCACGTCCGATCCAGCGATTTGGAAAATGTCCATTTAGATAATCCTGAACAATTTTGGCATAGTGACAAGGAGCACCATCATGTTGATAGACGACGGGGATAGGATTGTTAGTACTGTCGTCTATCAACATGATGGTGCTCCTTGTCACTATGCCAAAATTGTTCAGGATTATCTAAATGGACGTTTTCCAAATCGCTGGATTGGACGCGGAAGCAACGGACCTTGGCCAGCGAGATCACCAGATTTAACCCCTTTAGATTTCTTTGCATGGGGCTTTATCAAATTGCACGTCTATCAGACAAAGATTACGAGTCTTGAAAACTTACGTACATGTATACGAACTGCTGCAGATAACATAACCCCGCAAATGCTCCAGAATGTGTTTAGAAATGCTGCGGAATGATTTGAGCTGTGCAGGGATACTGATGGGTGTCACGTCGAATCCTACTCTTAATTATTTAATAAATGTTACCACTTTATCATTTTATGATTGAATTCCATATAATTTCCAAGTGCTTCACAAAAATAGATCCTGACTTTATGTACACCCTGTATTATGGGGAGATAGTTTTGACCTGCATGAGCTTCTTCAGGAATGGAACCCTCATGCAGGTTGGGGGATCACTGTACAATTAATGTGAAATAATACAGTAATGTCAAAGTTAAGTGGAGCTACAGACAGACATTTTCATTCCATAGCTTAGAAGACTTACAGCAGGACTGATGAATAGCTTGGATAATTGGGTTGGTTGATCTTTTAATTTGTTGCATTAGACTGTATTGAGCATGTCTTGTTACCTCTGGGAAGCTTGGGACATTGTGGGTAGGTGAAGTTGAGCATCTTAGGGAGGGTAATTTATGTAGAAGTCTAAAAGATCTGTTGTACAGCAAATTTAGGGTTTTGCCAGAATCTTTTTTATAATTCACCAAGAGTTGCTGTCCATATATATTACTGCAGAAAGTACGAAAGAGCGCGTCTTCAGCTTCGCGTGTACAGAACTGGAAGTTCCTTACAGTCGTATTTGCTTTAGCACAAATGTTTGAAGATTGTTTTCTTATATCTGAGTCATCACTGAAGGAGCTTAAATTCTTGTACTTCCTCAATTACTTCACCTCTCATTTTAAACCTAATAGCTGGCTAATTACAGCTTTTAGGATGGAATTACATAAACTTAGTTTTTGTAATATTAAAAAGAATATCATGTTTCTGCGAATATAATTCACACTTTTAGCAGCCAATCCAGACCTTTAACAGAGGAACTTATTAACACCATATCATTGGCATAAATTATTTATCCTTGTGTTATCTATACAACACCGAACCATTGCCTCATTAAGTGAATCAATTAATCCTTCAATATACACATTAAACAGCAGAGGAAAGAGAGCCTCACCTCATCCCGCAAGAGGAACCAAAACATTCGGATAGTACACTGCCCCACCTTACAGTAAAAGGTTGGTGGGAATACCAAAATTTTAATAAATTTAATATGTACATGGGAACTTTCCTGTCTTCTAGCGTTTTAAATAGAATATTGTGGTTCACTCTGTCATATGCCTTACTTACTGTATATCTAGAAAACAGCTATAAATAGTTGAATTACTGTCACTATATTTAAATATAATTTCCTTCAGTACATCAGTACATAGATACACAGGTCATGTGAATGGGACCTTTTAAAACCAAACTGATTAGATGTCCGTAAGTAATCATTTAATTGGTGTAACAAGAGTTTCTCTAGTAGTTTTGAGAAGCAGGAGGCAACAGCAATAGGCCTGTAATTATTGCTGGATAGAATGTCCCCTTACTTATCTTTGACCAGGGGCAAGATATATATACCCTCATGAACTCTGCAGGGATATAGCTATGAGCAAGCATGGCTAAGAAGAGCAATGATATACGCAGACACACCACATCATTGACATATTTTAAGTGCTCATTTGATAGGTCATCTATCCTTGATGCAGAACCAATCTTTAACTCTTTAATTTAACCTCTTTACTTAAGGAACTGATACGAAAGTATTTTCCATTGTCCCTCCCACAGGCATTTTCTGTAGCATTTTTGACATCCATTTGATTCTTAACAAATTTCCAAAACTTATCATTATTTAAGTGAGCTTCACAGGCTTTTGATGCTCAAATAAATCTTCTTGTTTGCATCACCTCATGGCTGCCTTATACTGACCCCCACTTCTACACATATTCATGTATACTGGTCCTAATCTGGGTCTACATGAAAGTACCACAAATCATAAGCATCTTTTGATTCTCTCTTCAGGGGGCCAATAAAATCATTCCATCCAGGAATAATCTTAGTATGATAGTTGTAAGATTTAATCGGGGGTCTTCCTGCTTCTCTTAACAGGAATACTAACTTATTATAATACAGTCATCCTTCATTTGGCATTAAGGATGTGTTCCTGAAAACCACAATGTAAAATGAAAAGATGCACAATGAAAATAATTTCCCATAGAAAACAATGCAATAATTAAGAGTGCTTTCTTGGATATAGAAACTCAACAGTACACAGTGGTGGCTCTAGACTCGATAAAGTGGGAAGGCTGTAGCTTTCGAAAATACTTATAAGGTACAAAAATTAAGAAAACTAGCTTAATAAAATAATAGTTCAATTATAAATACTTAGTATGGTTACTTACCAATGGATGAAATGATTTTATTTAAATATAAAATCCATTTTTCGGGTTCTGGACATTGCAAAATGATCAATCACTTTTTCATTAAAATTGTTGATATCACTTATCATTCTATTTTCAATTGACAGCATTGCTAAAGCCGTGAGCCTTTGATTCAACATCGAGTTTCTAAGAAATGTTTTTATTTTTTTAAGGTTGAAAAGCATCTTTCAGTTTCAGCTGATGTCATGGGCGTTGTTATTAAAATTTTTAGAAGTTTAACTGTTTCTGAAAATGCTGATTCTAAATTATTGTCCAAGAGAACACTTAATAAATCAGTGAGCTTGTCGTTTGAGCAGATATCATCTCGACCATAAAGAACGGATAGTTCCGTTTTGAGTTTTAATTTGTCAAGCATTGGATATGCTTCAACAGCTTTGCCGAGTTCCACAGTTGGAAAGTCTTTAAGATAAGATTCAAAACAATTTCTTAGTAGCAGTTTACTGGATTCAAGATGGCCAGTAAAGCTAAATCTATTAGTGCATTCTTGGATAATTATATCGCAGACATCTGTTGCAATTGATGTTTCATTAGTAGTTGAAAACTTCCTCTTTTTATTTCCTTCATTTGAGTTGTTTTGTTCAGAAAAGTGTTCATATTCTTGCTTAATGTTTTCAATAGCAGCAGTAAATTTGTTTACATAGGATTGTGCGGTTGTTGCTTCAATACACCTAGATTGAAATTGTGTGAATAAAATTTCAACTTGGGGCATTATTTTACTGAAGAATTCCAGCCAAAAAGTAAATTCTGGATCATTTAGCATTCTTTTAATACCAGCTGCTGCAAGTCCAGTTTCCTTTGACTGAGAGGTTTCTAAAATGCTGCAGCACTCGATTAGTTCATATTTTCTTTCGTATACAGCGTTTACTGTTCGACTTTTAAAATTCCATCTAGTTGCTGATACTTGTGGAATTCGATGAGTAATTTTTTCTAATTCAGCTGTTCTTTGAGGGGATTTTGAAAAGAATGCAGGAATTCCAGACAAGCTATTGAAAAAAACTTGCTTTGCTAATTTTTTATGTTGCTTTCTCAATTATTAAGTTCAGTTGATGTGCGTAACAATGTACGTAATGAGCATTTTTATAGACTTCTTTTATTCTTGTTTGGACGCCTTTCTGCTTTCCACTAAGAGCAGCAGCTCCATCATAAGTTTGAGCTATAAGTTTCTCCTTATTAGATAGTAAACTATTCAGTTCATTGAGGAGTATTTCGGATAAAGCTTCTCCAGTGAGATTTGGAGGGTTGAAGAAACTCCAAAACCATTCAACGGGGTTTCCTTTTAGTTCATATCTGAACACTATTGCCATTTGTGATTTATTATAAATATCCGTTGCTTCATCACACATTACAGCTAAGTAGTCAGTTTTTTCAATCTCTTCCTTGATATTCTTTTTGCAAAGAACTAATATAGAATCTAATAATTCATTTTGAATCATTTTTGAAGTTCCCTTAAAAGCTGTAGCAGTTTGGAAATGAGATTCTAAACTAGGATCTGATTTATACAAGAAATCAATCAAACTGCGAAATACTCCTGGATTTTGGGAAGAGTCACTCTCATCATGGCCACGTTAATGGCAACTCAAATTTGCCGCAGAATAATATGCAATCAATAATTTTAGATAGCACGCCCCCTATTTCTTTTCACTAATTCATTATGTCTGTCAATCGATTGTCTATGTGCTTCACTCAGCTGATTTCTGATATTCACTTTACCAAGAAAAGATAAGTTTACTACGTTTATCAAATGTTTTTGGCTTTGCTGGTGCTTTATTATCTTTGGAGGCAAGTTTTTCAACTTAGAAATGCCATTCGTTGTCCATTCACTTTCTCCTCCAAATAATAAACATGGGAAACAGAACAGAGAATTACTTTGTTCACAGCCACAAATCCAATCATGTTTATCATAAATAGCTGAATTAAATTTGCGAAGTAATCCTTATTTCTACTTTTACCTGTCTCTTCTATATTTAAAGCAGGAGTTGGACGGCCTTTGTTTTTTAATTTCAACCTTTTTGAGGTAGGTTAGGCTTGAAAATTTAATTGATTTCAAAAACGTCACTGTATTTTCCATGGCTTGTATGTAAGGGAGAAATAAAAGTTTTAGATAAGCTAATTGAATCAAAATAACCAAGTAGAAATCTGGTTCACAATAATAAATTTAATTGAAAAAGAAGCACGATCAGCCTAGCACAGGAAACAATGACTGACCACACTTGATAACCAGCGTCCGAACACTGCCGTCACGTGCCGTCTGCAACTGTACTACGCTAGCAGGCTGCATCTGCTGCAGACTTAAAAGATCCAAATTTTGCTGCATATCATATCATATCATTATCTTCTACTTTACCAATAATGTATTTGAAAATTCAGTTTTTAATAGTTTGATATTAACACACGGTGACGGAAGTATAATTTAAATAGATCAACTTTCATCAAATATAGCGAATTAAATGTGAAATTAATCATTAGGGACATCGTGCACCTGGCAGCAGTGCAGTGACTGCACTCACCTCACAGTCCTCACTAAATCTCATACCCTGTATAGTGTATACTGTGTATAGACTGCACGATTGCAGCCTTAAAATTTACATCTTAGCGCAGTAGGCCCTATATTTATATTACATTTTAAATAACCTTTTATTCATCATTGTTTGCTGGAAGTTATCTTTATTTCATCACATTATTAATATATAAAAATCAGTTTAGTTTAGAATCTCATTTTTTGTTTAATACAACACTTTAAATAAAATAAAGAGACCGTAGAGATGCATTATTCGTCATTTTAGTTGGGGGGTCTGCAGCCTTACAGCCTCTAGGCCAGAGCCGCCCCTGACAGTACATATGAGCCATTTTCAAAAGATGATGACAAACTTCTTTTTTTAGCTATTGTTCTTTTCCAGTAAACTAAGAGTGATGAGTGAGACCTTTACTGGACAGGAGATGGGCAAATACTGAGTGAATGTTGTCCAAGATGCCCTTTTATACAGTACTCAGTGACAGTAGCAGATTATAATGGGGGCAAAGGGGGCATTTGATCCTGGCCCCAGATGCTGACTGACCCCAAGAAACTATGTGAATGCTATAATCTACCATTGAAATAATTGGTCAACCGTGAGGAAGAAAAAAAATTCTAGATTCCGCTTCTACAAAACCTAGTTTAGTATCCCATTTATGTGAACAAAGTATACATTTTCTGTAATCACATCTTTGTTTTTGTTTCGTTTTCTATTGATCGATCCCAGTCAGCTGATCACATCACTCATGTATGATGTATCAGGTAAAGAATTGTTTTTTTTCTAGTGACACCAGCCCGAAAATATTCATTTGCCCCTGGCCCTAACAATGCTTAATCCAGCCCTGCTCAGTGAGCGAGAAATACTGAGTCATGACCCAGGTGTGTGGGAACATTCTGAAAGTTTTGGCCACATTAGGGAAATTTGGGTGGTTGGGGCAAGATAAAACGACGCAAATTCAAGATGTTAGATGATGCAAACCAAATATGTTCCCTAAATTATTGACAACTTTAAAATGAAATGACTCAAACTGGGCTGATGCAAAATGAGGGATGACCTATCTATGAGTTTACAGTGAGAATCATTTGAGCAAGGATTACTACAGGCAAGATGCAAAACTTCTAAATTATTAAAGAGGTTACCTGTTCTGTCCAGAGCATTTTTTAACCTAGTGAGTGGGTGATATAAATGTCACCCAGTGAAGAAAATTTGTCACCCAGTAAATGAGATTTTAGGGTTACTGGGTGACAATGAATTTTCAAAATTTGTAAAAATAGAATTGTCTTGGGAGTTGTCTTGAAAGCCATATAAATACATGCACATATGCCACAATTAGAACTGTTTATCCTTAATGTAAATATGAAATTTACATTGAATATTTATATATTGATAATGCTAGTGTTCTTTCAGACCACACAGGGATGGTGGCCTGATTAGAGAACATCCGGATCCATAGTATCCTTAATCCAGGGGTGTACTGGGACTGGTTCAGTCTGGTTCACCCAAACGTTGTTAAATTTTGATTGGATCACTGAACCGTTTGTTTGTTCTAAACAAATATTTAAGTCAGTAGAAATTTATTTATATCTAAATTTTTTTTCATTTTTTCAGGATTTTATAGAAAAATATAGGTAGTATCACTAGCAGTGGTCATTTCAATATTATTTATTTTTTGATGAAAAATTAGTTTATTTTTAGATAATTATGTCATTAGTGAGTATAGAGAATATGTTAAATAATTTCTGCCAAAATGTTACAAAATGCTGTTTGGAAAAGCTAAAATGGGTTCTAGGTAAATTCTCCCACGGTAATTTCCACTGCGGTAAATTCCACCATGGATATTGCACTGAGGGCAAATTCCTCCACGGTAAATTCCACCTCAGAAAATTCCCCCTATGGAAAATTTAACCAAAGGTAAATTCCACCATTGGTATTTTAATTAAAATTACGTAAGTTAAAAAAATAAAAAATGGGAAATTTATTTTCACATAAAACAGGTTAAAAATTAAGTAAGTTAAATTAGGTAAGTTAAAAAAATAAAAAATGGGAAATTTATTTTCACATAAAACAGGTTAAAAATTAAGTAAGAAATATTTATTGAAGAATCTTTACGACAAATTGCGTGCAATGTTTCTTAAAAATTGCAGTAAGTTTTCCTTTTTGTAATTTTCAACTAGCCTCTTCAATCGTGCGTCAACAATTTGATAGGCTTTTTTCTTCTTTGGGGGATCTCCTCGTCGCATGTGGGCAATTTTTGTCTGGCTTATTCCTTCTTCTGCTCTAATAGCTGAGCAAAGTCTCTACAAATTTGGGTGTGTCGAAGTTACTGATGACCGTAGAGCATTGTGGAACCCTTCCACAGAGTTATTCAATCTTGGTAAGTCCATTAATACGTGATCGTAATGATTCCACACTTGAATAGGAAACAGTGGGGTATCTCTTCTCCGACGCGCACCCCGTCCTCTCACGCTGCCAATATATGTAGTTTCAAAATACAAGATAAACTCTGCAGGAATGTTATCATCATTTGACAATTCTTCAAATGCGTCGATAACATCTTCAATCGGCAAAAACGCTAGGGCGTTAAATGATTTAATTTTAATTTGAAAATTTTCATCATTATTATATTTCGTACGCTCACCCAGTTCGGAGATCTTTCGCCAACAGGATTGCCCGAGATGAAAAAGGCATCCAGCGATTTCAGAAAATGGAAATATAGATGTAAATGAATTATGGAGTGCTTTTTCAAAGTCCATGATACAACTTGAAGTATTACTATTTGGTATAAGATCACGTACAGCAGAAAATAGCCGACGATATGAAACCTCTTTCTTGTCTGGAAGCAAGGCAAATACGCGTGGTACACATGACCCTCCAATACAGATATGCAGTGTGACTAGCTGGGTCCACAAGCTTGGAGCTATTTTAAACGTCCCATCACAAGCCCAATTTTAAGAGTTTTCAAGGTCTTTCAAGCCAGTTTCCGAGGCAAAAACTAAAATTCTGTCTGCGTCTTCAACACCACTATCAAAAGCTAAGAACAAGGAGCCATCTTCTAAGTATTTAACAGAATCTGGAATTTCAAACCCTGACCGACAAGTTGGAAGAGCTGGAATTCCTGAAGCTCGCTGCCTCCAGTTACGAATGTTACGTGAAAGTCTGGGTAAGTTTTGCATCTTTGACTTTGCTTCCTCATCGAGCGATTGCACAGCACTAGCAATTACTTCCCGTGTAGACACCGTACCAGTTTTCTTTACTTCATTCTTAATTAAACTAACTGCCTTTCGAGCTTTAACTTGCGCACTGCTTACCGAGTGATTATGGCTTCCCGTCGAATTAATTATTTCTGGTTCATTGCAATTGTAAGTTGTATGCACCCTAGCTCGGCAGCCTTTATAAAAATGCTCACAACGCCAATAAGTTTTTGTTTTGGTGCTGTTGTCCAAGTGTTTTTTGTAGATGTGATTTTCTTCATCGCACAATTTGCGTTTGTTCTTCTCGGTTGTAATAAACGCAGCAGCTATGGTCTAAGGGTTCAAAGTTGAAACTAAATAATAAAAGAAATCAAGGTCAAATGTAGACTCACCATGCAGGGTTGCCATTTGCCAACTTTTATTTGACTAAATTATTATTATAAATTATTTTTTATAGTTATATTTTATAGATTTTTTCTTATAGATATATTTTATAGATATATTCAAAGTTGAAACTAAATAATAAAAGAAATCAGGGGGAATTTTCCGCGGTGGAATTTATCATGGAGGAATTTACCCTCGGTGCAATATACATGGTGGAATTTACCGTGGGGGAATATACCAGCCACCCTAAAATGTGTTGGCTTCTGGGGCTCTGCCCTGGACCCTGCTGGGGGAGCTACTGCTCACCCCAGACCCCCTAGCTTAATGACTCACACTATTGGCGCTCGCTGATTTACACCCGTATCTGTATCAGAACCAGTTGTTAAGAAATTGGCAGCACACCCCTGCCTTAATCCCACCCCCCTGCCTTAATCCCACCCCCCCACTTCCTGATCTGCCTTTGTCACCCAGTGGGAAAAGCTTAAAAAATGCTCTGGTTCTGTCTTTATATTCTATTCTCTGTTGCATATTAACATTAGACCCATTGATATAATTATTCTTACCTATTGAGTTCTTATGCTGTGTTGCACATATGTTGGTAAGATTAATTAATAGTTCTAACAGTCTATGATCAGAAAGAAGGAAATCATGCAGAAATGAACTCTTAACAATTCGATCCTTTAGATTATTACTAGTGAGACACTGATTAATCCACCTGGTGGTACCACTCATATCACTAACGTATATGAAATTACACTAGTTATGCTTAATACAGCTACATCACTTATACTTTATTTAGCTGACTTGCACATGTTACCCAATTCTACAAAAGATTCTGAGTTCACATGCACATTAAAGTCCCCCATTATTATACAGTGATAATATTTGGGGTTATCTAATAGTGACTTAATTTTGTACAGCAAATCAATGTATTCATCTAGATTACTGCCATTGTTGTATGGTAAATATCAGTTTACAATTCATATGCAATCATTGTTCACTTGTAAGTCAATGCCTCCATTTATTTACATTTACATGATAATAGGAAAGTTGCCCATAAAATTTATGTCAACCAAAGTTCTGTAACAATGTGTGATGGCACACCAAGTGCTGCTCATTAACATTTGGTGAAAGCCATTCATGCTGATGTGTTTCAGCCCTAGATTGGCCACCTCAATCACCTGACATAACCCCTTTGGACTCTTATATATAGGGCTATGCTAAAACACTTGAGTATGGTGACAAACCCGGATATTTGGCAGAACTCTGTCAAAGAATCAGAGGTTATCAGATCCATTCCACAAGCCTGTCTCATTAATATTCTAATGAAGTTTGAGCATGAAACACACAGTGTAGCAATGATGTTCATTCTGTGAAAGTGAAATATTGTAACCAACCATGTGTGTATTATATATATATATATATATATATATATATATATATATATATATATATATATATATATTAGGGCGGGTCGATTTTCCACATGTTTTGAAATTGCAAGGTGAATAAGTGCCCAGTAGTTAGGTTTGGTTGAGAAATGAACCCCAAAAAACTTTTAGAGTAAATGGATAAGGGCCTGCTTGTGGATTTGCAATTAAAGTTTATTATGGTTTTTGACCCAATTTTTGTCATATGCGATAGGTAAACTCGTCATTTTTGAAGACATAATATTAACTAATTATAGATGTAGCAACTCAATATCATTTTCTATCCAAAGAGGAGACAATGCCTAATGTATATCATGTGTTTTAAGTGTAAAATGATAAAATTTCGTTGAAAAAACATGCATTTTTGCTAATTTATTCACATATTTTGGCTACAAAACTTGAAAAAATACTTTCAAAAGGTGATAAATCCAAAAAAATCACATGTTCTCATATAAAAAGAAAAACTATTTATATAAATCATCATAAGATTGAGAATAATGTCCTTTTGACATAAATGCAGGATGCATCTTCCTGCTCAGTACTTTAATAAGGATACATCTGTGACGAGTTTTGAACCCGTACACAGTATGGGAAGCCTCTGTCACTAATTTCACACTCCTCTCAACACTCTGAGAGTGAGAAGGCAAGTCTGGAATGTCTGGCTTAGTGTTAGTGTCCATGAATGACTGGATTTCCTCATCAGATAGGTGCTGTGTGATAGGTGGTTCCATGACATCAGGGTCAGTGAGGTCGATGAGCTCATGCCAGTGATTTGCATTCCAATTCACCTGGGGAATTTTCTTCCCTGCTTCCTGGTTGCTCTCCATTCTATAAATGAAAAATAGTAATCAAATATTGCCGTTTCAATAATACAAACAAATTACCCACTTAAAGTGACAATTATAATATTTTTTCCATATTTTTTGGAGAATAACTCAGCTTTGGCAAAAAAAAAATAATAATAATTACAAGAAGCGCAAATTTTACATGTGTCTGAGAGTGAGTATAGTCTGAAGCCCAAAATTCCTGATTCTGTCTTCATCATCTTTCACCATGGCATAGAGGATGTTCTCAGGTCGGAGGCAGAAAACATTATCCTGGATGTTCTGCTTTACAGTGCGTTTCACATCATCAAATGGAATCAGCCTCAGTTGGCTGATAGCAGAGAAGAGGATGCAAGGAGAATCATGCAGCTTAGAGGATGCCTTTATCTCAAACCATGCAGGAGCATAAACTCAAACAATGTAATGGACCAACTTTTTCAAATTCAGGTTTGGTCTGTTGTCTCTTGTGTACAAACAAAGAAGTCGTATGGCAAGAGTTAACCATCTTGCATGGTTAAGTGGACTAATCTTCCAAGCAGCCCATCTGTCATCTACTCTTCCTGATCCAATCCCTCTGCAATACTCATACAGAAGCCTTTGATCATGACAGGTCTTTCAGTACTTCCTCTGGAATGTACCCTTCAATAATTGGAGTTTCCACAGCTTCAAACTTTACCTGAGGTTCATCCTGGATATCTTCTGCGCACCTTTGCCCAAGGGGCCCGCTGAAATTTCTTGGGCCAGTTGTCACTCCATCCATTTTTTTGAAAAGAGCTTTTAGTGGGAGTTCATTCTGATACAGTGCACAACCAATAGTGTGCAGTTTCCTCCCCAGAGTTTCTTCAAGTTTTACCACTAAACCACTCTTCCAGCCAGTGTTGGTTGCGGTATTATCAAGAAGAATGGCTTGGATACTTTCAAGGCTATTATATTTTTCAAGGACCTCACCAGTGGCGCCTATAACAGGAATTGTTCTGTGGGTCAAGTAGGTGCCAGGAGATTTTCCATCTTCATAGGTGAAGGTGAGGTGATGTTCTGCATCAACACACTTTCTGAGAACAGTTTCTCCTTCAGGTGTGTCTATTTCTTTGTAAGTCATGGTATTCTCGTCAACCTTCCCATCCACACCAACACAAATGAGCTGTCTCTTTTTCTCTGATTCCACACCCTCACTAACTACCCTAATTTGGGCTTTGGCCCTGTCTAATTTGCACTTGTCAATCATGATGTGATTGATGTCAACTTCAGGTCTCAGTAGGTGTTTGATGTCATGGAGCAAGGCATTCCCAAGAGCTGTGCCCAGATTTGATGAACATTCACCTCTGACAAGTTCCATAGCATATCTGGGAAACTTTAAAAGGCTGTAGTCTCCTGAAGGCCTCTTCCTAGGCTGCCATTCATCTTCTTCCTGAAAATAAATGGAAAATATTAATGCGTTTTCTGTTTATTTATTTATTTAATTTATTTATTTATTTATTTATTTATTTATTTATAATTATATATAATTAATATAAATAAAAGGAAACTAACCTCACCACCAGATGAACTGCTTGTAAGTCTAGGCAACTCTGTAGGCTGTATGAAAGATCCTACTAGCTCAACTTCCTCCTGAGGTAGTACATGTTGCTGTCCTTGTTTGGCCTTCCTGTCTCTTTTGGCAGCAGCTGTGTCCACTGAAGACAGCTGGTATGCACTCTTAGGACCTGTTTTGGATTGCTGATCATGAAGGTATGCTCTTTCTTCAAGTGGCACCTTTGCATTTCGAGGGCAAACACAGATGATGTGTTTTTGTGTACACATGTCCTTCTTACAGTGTACTCTTGAATCACTGCAAGGCAAAATATCCAAAGAACAGGAACAGGCAGAAATATCAAAAAGTTTGTCCAAGTTAGCATCCAGATTTCGCTTGACACTTGCCTTAGCATGCTTGTGATTAATGTCTTTCACAAGAGTGAGTAGGTCTTTAACCTTCCTGTCAATGGATTTGTCATTAATCAAAGGCAGCCTTGGATTCACTGAAGACCAAATGGATTTTAAATCCTTGCTAACTTGCTGCACTAAAGCCCAAAAATCTGCGCCAGGGTTAGCATGATTAAGGTCATAATAGTATTGAATCAGCTGCCTGTAAGTGTTGGTTCAGTCATTAATAATTCACAAGGACCACCTCCATACTTTTCTTTCGGGTCAGGTGTCTTGTTTTCGCTTTCGGCATTATTTATACCGGAAAATCTGAAACATAATGAAAAGTGTTAATGCGAATAGCAATATGTAAGAAATAAGCATGAACGGTCACAGGAAATATAATATTTTACCATTATTTTTTAATAAAGATGCATAATTAATAATTATAAAGGGTGATCCAGAGAAATGGGACCCAAAAGAAACCCCTGTAACTCTTAAAGTATAAGTCCTTTTATAAAATCATATGCATCATTCAAAAGAGGATAGTTACAAGTTTGTACAGGATTGTATAGGTTTTGACAATACAAGACAAGATAAGATACAAAACAAAATAAAAGTGTTAGTTAAAACTAACCCTTCAAGATGACTGCATGGACTGTGGAACAGCTGCGTTTCATAACTGAGCAATATTATGAGCATAGAAGAAGTGTAGTTTCAGCTCAAAGATCTTTCAAGACAAATTTTCAGATGTCAAAATCACCTTCTAAGAAAGTAATCCGTCAGTGTGTCAGAAATTTTTCTCTAACTGGCAGCATTGGAAAAAGAAAACCAACTGGAAGAGTGCGCACAGCAAGGATAGACGAGATCATTAACAGAACTCATGAAATTGTACAGGATAATCCTAACATAAGCATCAGACATGCTTCTCAGCTGTTAGGAGTTGGATATGGAACAACACACCATATATTCAAGCAAAATTTAATGCTCTTTCCATATAAAATTCAAACAGTGCAACAACTAAACGATGGAGATTTCGCACGAAGACGACAATTCTGTCAATGGATCCAACAGAAGGTAAATGACACCACCAATTTTCTAGCAACTTTGATTATGTCAGACGAAGCCCATTTTCACTTGAATGGAACTGTAAACAAACAAAATTGTCGTTTCTGGGCAACAGAAAATCCATTGAATATTACCGAAGTCCCATTGCATAGTCAGCGTGTAACTGTTTGGTGTGGTCTTACTGCATCTCAGATCATAGGGCCGTACTTTTTCGAGGATTCCACCGGAAACACGGTCACTGTAAATGGTGATCGCTACAAAAAAATGTTGACCGATTTCCTTATTCCTAAATTAAGAGATCTTTGTCTAGAAAACCACTGGTTCCAACAAGACGGAGCTACCCGCCATACCACGACGAACTGCATGGCAGTTTTGCGTCAAACGTTTCCAGGCGAGTTAATCTCAAGATTTGGAGACGTTGAATGGCCCGCAAGGTCTCCGGATTTTTCTCCCTTAGATTATTATCTCTGGGGATATTTAAAGAGTAGGGTCTACAGAAATAACCCAATGACCTTGCAAGAATTGAAGGCCGCCATCACAAATGAGATACAGGCCATACCACCGCACACTCTTGCAAAAGTGATGCAGAACTTACAAGCGAGAACACTGGAATGCTTGGCAACTAATGGAGCACATTTGAAACGAGTCATTTTTAAAAAATAAATATTTCATAATAAACTTGTAACTACTCTTTCGAATGATATATAGTTTTTATGAAAGGAATTAAATATTAAGAATATTTGGCTTTTTTTTATGGGTCCCATTTATCTGGATCACCCAGTATAAAAATACAAGCAAAACGTTAATATTTATGATTATAGAAACAAGTTAATAATTTTGGGTTTGCTTTGTTTTGGTTGCACATACGCTGCATACGGGATTTTACGCATGAAGCGACAACAGAAAAAATTAAAAAATTAAAAGCTAAATTCGCATTCTGATCTTTTAGCAAAATGCATTTCTTGTGATTTTCACATTTCATAGATGAAACGACAACTACTGGATGTTTATTCGCTTTCTGGTACCAACTTCGACCACCCCTAATATATAAATATATATACACGGTGAACCAAAAGTAGGTGGACAGTAGGTTGAATACGGTTTGTGTTATATTATATTATAACTATGGTGTTCATTATAACTATGGTGTTTGTGTTTTATTATATTAAATATTATAACTAAATTTATTTAAATTTTATTTTGTATTATAGTATACAAAAAAATTAAATATGTATTCTCAAAATAAACGTTATCATTTACTGTCCACCTACATTTGGTTCACCCTATATATATATATATATTTTTTTTTTTTTAAGTTCGGGAAGAACCAATTCGCCTCTATTTAAAAGGGCATATCTCAGCGGAAAAACAAAGAAAAAGTGAGAGGAAAGACAGAGGAAAAAGAAAGGGTGGAGGGGACAGTCGAAGTGGAAAAAGACCAAGGATGAGAAAGACTGCAGGGTCGAGCCCCATCATCCTTGGGTGCTAGGGCCGGGAGGGCGCACGTGAAACCTCCAGGAACAAGCACGTACAAATGAGCACAAAGAGCACTCCAGAGCACGAGCTTAGAACCCCCTTGAGGGGTTATATATATATATATATATACCTTACCTTACAACCTTACAAAGGTTTTGCATGATGATCTCTCATTTTATGAAGGTCAAGCTTATCGCCTCTCCTCTCGAATTGGCCTGGTGAAGTAGTGAGTTTGATTCTTGTGCTCTCCACCTCACAGAGCCAGGTACGCCTGGCTCATCGGGGATTGTTCTGATCCAGGCATCTAGTCTTCTTTTGAAGATTTCCACTGCAACTCCCTTTGTGTTTCTTAGGTCTTTGGGCAACTGATTAAACAGTTTTGGTCCTCTCACTACAAAACTATTTTCTTTCAGGGTCAAGGATGTGCCTTGTCTCGCCTTCATTTTGGGAATCCGGCACAGTCTGCCATTTCTACTGTCCACCATTGTTTGGGGAGTTATAGGGTTCAGAGTAAGATTAGGGACTAGTTTCTCCATTATTTTCCAAGTGTAAATAATGGTGTGTATATATATCCTCCTTTCCAATGAGTATAGGTCTAGTTTGCGTAACCTTTCCCAGTAATTTAGTTCTTTGCACCCATTGATCTTGGCTGTGAAGTTTTTCTCGATCCCTTCCAGCTGTCTAATGTCTTCTTTTTTATATGGGGATGTTAGGACTGAGCAGTATTCCAATTTGAGTATTATCAGGGTTTTCAGTAGAGGAATCATTACATTCCTATCCCTTCGTTTAAAGGTTCTCAATATCTGTCCCATTATTCCCTTTGCTCTGTTTACTGCTATCTTATTTTGCATATCAAATTTTGCATCATCCGTCATTACAACCCCTAAATCTTTTGCTCTAGGATTTCCCTGAATTTCCTGTCCATTTGGGGTATAATCCATAGATTTTGGGTCTTCTCTTTTTCCGTACTGTAATAGCTGAAATTTGTCGGTGTTAAACTTCATATTGTTGTCTTCTGTCCACTTGTAGATTCTGTTTATGTCAGTTTGTAGGGATCTTATGTCTTCTGGGTTTCTCATTTTTCTACTGATCTTTGTCATCCGCAAAGGATGTTACTGTGCTGTCTCTGGTAACTTCCTCATCTATGTCAGTTAGCATGATTATGAAGAGTAGTGGAGCTAATACTGTTCCTTGTGGTACTGAGCTAAGGACCTCTGATTCTGATGAAGATACTCGTTGTACTTAACAACTTTCCACCGCTCACTAAGGAAATTATATATCCATTTCCCTACTTTTCCTGTTATTCCCATATATTTCAGTTTATGTATTATGATTCCGTGGTCACACTTGTCAAATGCTTTAGCAAAGTCTGTATATAGTACATCATAGTTTTCATTACTTCCCAGTGCATCAATAATGTTGTTGTAGTGTTCCATTAGTTGTGATAGGCATGATCTGCCTGACTGAAACCCATGTTGGTTATCATTGAATTTTTTCTGCATTTCTAAAAAGTCATAGATTTTCTGTCTAACTATTCTTTCAAATATTTTAGTGAGATGGAATGTAAGTGATACTGGCCTATAGTTTTTGGCCTTGGATCGATCCCCTTCTTTATATATTGGAACTATGTCCGCGCTCTTCAGGATGCCCGGTATTTCTCCCGTGTCTAGTGATTGTCTCCATATCCAGTATAGGGGCTCAGCAATTGCATTCTTGCAGTTTTGATCAGTGTGGCATTCCATTTATCCGGTCCTGCTGCTGAGTGTGTTTTTAGTTTCCCTATGGCTTTTGTAATATCATCCGTCGTAAAGTTGAAATCCATTATACTTTCCCCTTGTGGTTCTTCTTCAAAGAACGCATTTCTATCACATATCAATTTGTCAGTTTTTGGGATACTGAAAGATGATTCGTACTGAGCTCTTAATATTTCAGATACTTCTGTTAGATCATCCAATAAAGTACTGTTCTCATTTTTTAAAGGTCCAATAGTCGCATTTTTTCAACTTTCTTTTTGCAAAATTATAGAAGTACTTTGAGTTAGCCTTTATCGCTTCTATAGCGTCATCTTCTTCTTTTTCTGTATGCTTCTCGATTAATTCCTGTATGACGACGTCGATACTTTGCAGTTTATCATTTAATATTTTTCTTCTGATGTTTTCTTTACAATTACTTAGTTTTGCAGTCACTCATACATATATATATATATATATATATATATATAATATATATATATAATATATATATATATATATATATATGTGTGTCAGTTATGCGCCTCGGTGGTGTAGTGGTTAGCATCGCAGACTATGAATCCATCAGCCCCGGGTTTGAGACCCGACGGCAGCTGGCGCGCAGCAAAACCCAGCTGTTCATCCTTCCACACAATAAAGAAAGTGGTTGGTAGATAAATGGGTACCTTAGGTGGCCTAGTGGTTGAGACGCTGGGCTGCTGATGGGGCATGGTTCGGATTCCACATTAAACTGTAGGTCTAAGGTGGAGTGAAAAGCTTGACCTTCGTCAGAATGAATAATTTGGGCGGAAGCTAACCAAAGGTTATATACACAGGGTGTCCCATAAGTCTGGAACCATAGAGCAAAATGATAAAAACCACAGTAAAAATGCTGAAGAGACTTTTGGGGACTGTTTGTGAAATGAGTGAGGATGGTAGTGGCTGTGTCATTGTTGGTGGATGTCCTCAGATGTCCACTGCGTGGTTTATCTCCTATGGATCCTGTTTCCCTGGACTTTGCTACAAGTTTGCCGACACAGCTATGTGTTATTGGCACGGCACGCGGTCCAGATGCAATCTGTTAAATTCCTGAGCAACCTCCCTCTGACTCCGATTTCCTGAGCAGAATTACTTGGATGCGTTCTTCCTTACTCAAAGACATTATGGGCACTTACATAAACGGAAAAACATGAATTACTTATTTTACCCTATGGCTCCAGACTTATGGGACACCCTGTATATTAGGCTGGTCCTTATTTTTGAAGTTTTGAAATGTGTACCTCCCACCATTCTAATTGATGCTCTTATGGTAGAAACTAATGTGTGCAAAATCTTTTTTCAATCGGGGTAATATTTAGGGTGTGCTCTGTCAAACCAAAGTTTTCCGCTTTTAACTTTATTCTGCCTATAATTAGAAAATTAGAACTTTCAATTAATCAATGCTAAAATATAGAATGCACATTGGAAAAGCAACATTTTTCTGTATTTATACATATGCAAGAGAGTAACAGAGTACCTAAATGGTGTAATATGGGTCTCTCAGTCTAACTTGTGCACATTTTGATTCAAGACATTCGAGTCCTATTTGGTCTTGGTAGCAGATGATGAGGAAATACCCTGAAGGAGTGTGGCTTTTTGGCAATTGGGATAATGCTTGCAGAGTGAACTGAGTCTGCTCCTCATCTTTTGTCAGCAAACTGTTGTATTCCTGTATCAGTGCGACCCCTCGTTCTGCAGTGTCATTCACAACGTGAAGATCTCAGATGACATCCTCTGCTTGCAGATAGTTGGGATTTATCATCCAAGCATCAGGATCCGCTCAAGAAGGAATCCAGAAGTGAAAGAATCAGGAAGAACTTTGGCGTGTTAAGCATCACAGAGTCTAATGCTGGGGATCCTGGCCTGCCTGGTCCAGAGAGATTTGCTTGGGAGGATCCTCCTCTCCCTCGCGACTGAGTGCTTCCACCATCGCCATCTTCTTGGAAGTGTTGACATCTCGGTCAAAGAAGGCAAGTGCCACCAGTTGTTTGCTTACATACCAGAGCTGCCCATGCAGCTTGTTCAAGGCACCCTTGGCTGCTGGTGAGTTGATTGACATGAGAAGTTTTAACAGATGCAGATTGCTGGCAGGAGCTGCAGTTGACAGGCGGGAGAGGAACCAGTACTTAACATACACTCCAACACTAAAGACACAGAAGTTCTGAAGACCTTGCATCTCTTGCTTCATCAGCTTGAACAGAACATGAAGATTTTCAAAGCATAAATCAATCTTGACATGAAATGTGCACAGTGGATGGCATGACTCCAGATTCCTGGGATCTTGGGAGCATTGCTCCAGTAAATTTGACCATGAGAAAAAGTAAATTTGGGTTTGGGTTTTGTTCATCCGCTAGACGTTATGCAATTTTTTTGCGTATACGTTCTTGTACAAACCAATTTTTTAAATTACAAATTTAGTTATTTTAAGTTTAGTTGGTAATTCCATATTTAACAATTATTTTTATTTTTTGTTAAGCTTCAATGTTTTGATAATTAAAATTTTATTAAAACGTATATTTTTTTAATATAAAATTATCAGGATTGGACTATGTTCCATTGATCTCGGCCAGGTTTGATAAATTGGCCAGATAATTACTTGTGCGGTTTTAAGTAATCCACCATGACTCTAGAATTGAAAAGTTTATTTAAGTTTAAACTTACTTTTACTTACTTTAACTTACCTACTTTTACTTACTCTTCCTTACTTTTACTAAGTTTAAAGCACTTACTTTTACTTACTTTCATTGTACTATATTTACTTACTTTTACTCACTTTTACCATTTACTAACTTTTACTTATTTTGTATTTTTTCAGGTAGTCAATAATCAATAATGGATCCTAATATTGATGAAGTTGGAGAGAAAAGTGAGGGTGTTAAAAGGGGTTACTTTTGTGGTCAATGCAAGAACAAATATTCAAAGAAGCAAAACTGGGAGGAACATTTTAATTCCAAAAAAAATTTTTGTTACAATACAAGAGGTCCCAGAGTTTGGGCCCACAGCTTAGATATTGCAGTAAAGAAATACCAGGATGAAGTGCAGCAAAGAGATACGGCAAAGCAGTCATTTAGTTTGTTCACAAAATGTGCTAGTGCTAGACCTCAGAAAAATGAACCAACTTCATCAACTGCTAATCTAGAAAATGAAACTTTTTCACTAGATGTTTCACAGACTGAAGAAAGTGCTTCTCCTCCACCTAAGAAACAAAAGGTAAGTGAGGAATCTGCACATCAGACTAACAAAACTGCTTTAGAGGAATTTGAAAATTCCCAAATCCAGAAGACATTGAATGCAATTTTGCGCCTAACAAAAGAAACTCACCAAGCTGTTGTGGTTAATAAAGAGAAGAGTCAAAATATGCCTTCAAGTTCAAGTGTTGCATCCAAATCTAATAAAGCAAAAAGCAACAAATTTGACATTTCCATAGCCCATTTAAGCAAGTGTAAATCAATACAAGAAATCCTGAAAATGATTTGATCAAATCTACATTCAAATTGGTGGAAAAGAAGGATCTAGGGCATGCTGATGACTCATTTTCAGTACCAAGTGATATAATGGAAAACATTGCAAATAGTGACACTAATATGCCTGATGTAGATATAGCTGTTGAGGATGAAGATGATGATAATCAAGAAGATATTGATGATGCTTCTGATGATAAATAAATAAACTTAAGGTGTTATAAACTGTACATTATTTGATTATTATGTTTAGCTAAAACAATTTGTAATTGGTATGTCGTCAATTCAAGAGTTTACTATCATTAACCTATCTAGTGGTGTAAGGGGAAAAAAAGTAAATTCAGAGCTGTGCTCCAGTAAATTTTTTCAAATCTGGAGTCATGGTGGATGGCACCTGGATTTTTGAATGATACTGCATGTGGTAAATCTCCTCTCACGAACAGGAGGGTCACCTCCAAGAGTTTGCAGTAATCATCACGTTGATGCGTCAGTCCAAGTTGACTGATCACGAAATCCTTGACATCAGCAGAAAAATCCAAAAGTGCAGCTGCAATGACTGGGTCTTCTACTCCAGGCTTGTAACAAGTGACATTGATATATGGCCAGAATGTCTTGAACTGCTTGAAAAGGAGGATCTCAGGCCCACTCGATGGTCCCATCATGATGCTGAATGCTTCTTCGAGAAGAATTTCATGGATGTGATGTCTGCCTGCCAAGTAGAGAAATTCTGTCTCCAGCTTCATTTCACACACATACCATTCTTCCATCCAGTGTTGCTCAATGTTGTATCGTAGCTGAGGGCTTTGATGCAGTCCTTGACACCTGACTCAGACACCACCTCGATCATTGTGGCTGCCATTGCTTGACCAGTTTCAGAATGCAGCTTTGGAATGCATAGGATTTGCTCAATTCCAGACCCTGAGACAATGATTGCAAGTCTATTGCAATTATGATCTGTTAGATCCTGCATCAGCTTTCTGTTTCAATGAAGCACCAGTGGCTTCCTGGGGTTGAACTCAGCCTTGAGCTAGGCTGCTAATTCAGCCTGATGCTTTTGATGATGATAACAAATAGATGACCGATTGATGGTATATTCCTTGACATTTAGCCCTGAAGCATGAATGATGGGGGCGATTATCTGCACTGCACAATGGTCACTTGTCTTCATCCAGTCGAGTGATGAGAGTACAGAAGGGCTAAGGATGTTTGTCCTTCCCCATTTCTGAACTGATAGAGTGACTTCTCCAACTGATTTTTCTCTCAATCATGCATGTCATCAGGATTGGAAGATGAAGTGGAAGAATCAAAGGCAATGACTTCATCCAAATTGGCTTTCTCTGCAAGTTGTTTGTCCTGGAACACAAGCTGAGTTCTTTGTTTTATTGCTTGGGCTCTCTCCTTCTTCAACAAAGAAACATCAACTCCAGCCATGACCCCTTGCTGTCCCTTCTCACACTATGCCAATAAGAATTCCTTGTTTTCCACGATTTTCATCATCATCAAGGCATTGGAAAGGGCCACATCGAACAGGTCATTAAATGTTTCCTTGAAGGCTTCCTCATTGGCCACTTGGGTCGCTGTCTTCCTGGCTTTGTTAATTTTTAGTCCTTCCCACTTCTTCACCAATTCCTTGAGCTGTTTGACCACATGGTCAATGCAACAAATTGGAATTAAGGCTCTGTCCCAGAACATCTGCACCTCCTTCAACATGCAGATGGCAGCCTCATGTTTGGTTTTTGCTCTCTTCAATTTGTGGAGGTAAAACCTGAGAACATCCCCAATACAGGGTAACTTCATGGTAGTGAGATCTTCCCTGGTTGAACTAAGCAAGAACACATTGGTCTTGCTGCGAGTAGAAGTTGCCATACTTGCTGAAACAAAAGAAATGTGTCAGTAAATGGTATTACCATGTAATACAAATTAAGTGCATATAACAGCAAAATAGAAGTGGGTTGAGCATACCCTAAATATTCACTGATTGCCAAACTTTTTGGTAGGATTTAATATTTATAGAGGGAGTACAAGATAGGATGGTAGGAGGTGGAAAATTCTGAAGTTCATTTTTTAAGGTAATATAAGGACTACCCTAATATATATATGTATCATCCATAAAGGCAGGGATGGATCTCTAGCAAAGAACTATAGACTAGTGTCATTGACATCCTACATCACCAAAATATTTGAAAGAATAGTTAGAGAAAATCTATGACTTCTTGGAGACATTGGAAAGATTCAATGAAAATCAACACAGATTTTGATCAGGAAGATCATGCCTATCACAACTTATAGAGCATTATAACAATGTCCTAGATGCACTTGAAGGCATTGAAAACTATGATGTCATATACATAGATTTTGCTAAAGCTTTTGACAAATGCAATCATGGTATAATAGCACATAAAATGAAACATATGGGAATAATGGGCAAAGTGGGAAAATGGATCTACAACTTCCTCAGAAAATGACTACAGGTGGTCAAAATTCAAGGTGTATCATCATCAGAATCAGAAGTAGCTACGCAGCTCAGTACCACAAGATACAGTGTTGGCCCCATTCCTGTTCATTATCATGCTAACAAACATAGACAATGGAGTAAACAGCAACAGTATAGTAACATCATTTGCGGATGATACAAAGTTCAGCAGGAAAATCAGTGATGCAAATGAAGTAGAGGCCTTGCAGAAGGACACAAACAAAATGTACAAATGGTCAGAAGACAACAATATGATATCTTAACATTGAGAAATTTCAGCTCTTGAGATATGGTAGAAATGAGGAACTGAAAAAGATTGCATATTATGCTCCAGATAGACAAGAAATTCAGAGAAGCATGAAAGCGATTGACTTGGGCGTAATAATGACTGATGATGCCAAATTTGAGACATAAAATCAGATAGCAATAAACAAAGCAAAAAGAATCATGGGACAGATACTAAGAACATTCAAAAGGAGGAACAAGACAGTAATGATTCCCCTGCTGAGAACACTGATCATACCAAAACTTGAATATTGCTGTTTTGACATCCCCATATAAAAAGGAAGAAATTAATAAACTAGAAGAAACGCACACACATTTCACAGCCAAGATTGATAGCTGCAAAGAACTCAACTACTGGGAAAGACTCCATAAACTAAATCTGTACTCCCTGGAAAGAAGAGAGAGGTATACCATAATCTACATATGGAAAATGATTGAAAAACTGGTACCAAACCTCAAACTAAACCCAATTACCATCCAGACAATGCTGGAAAATAGGAAAGGCAGAATGTGTAGTGTTCCCAAATTAAAGGCCTGAGAAGGGACCTCCTCAACACTGAAGGAAAATAGCTTGGTTGTCAAGGGGCCAAGACTTTTTAACCAGCTTCCAAAGGACCTCAGAAACATTGCATAGGTCAAAGTTGAAGTCTTCAAGAGAAGACTAGATGCCTAGCTCAGGACAGTACCAGATGAGTCAGGTGCACCTTGCTATGTATGCTGGAAAGTGCAAGAAAGAAACTCGCCCACCAAGCCAGACCTAGAGGCAGGCCACCAGCTTGACCTTTGTGTGAAGAGAGACCAATGCCCAGAACAGCAATGAGGTTATATTGTTAATGATAAGAATAAGAAAAATATGACTAATTACACAGGCCTGTGATGGTTTTGTTGTCCGAAATATTTTATCACTTGTATAGTAATTTTTGCATGCTGATTCCAAAAATAATCATCATTTTTCGCCATCACACAGATTTTTCACAAAATGTCAGATTTGATATTGCATATTTAAGTAATTTTCATTAAATTTTGATTAAAAACTACTGCCTATAAATGCTTATAAATGCTTGGTTTCATTAAGACATCAAAAAAATGGAGAAGAGATATCAGGGAAGGTGGGACATCAGCATGATGGCTGATTACTGCTGGATGTTGAAACGGGATACTCCAGAATTATTACATAAAAGAAAAGGAACAGCGCGTACATTTGAGACTAAAAGGCATTGATCTCTCAAGAAAACTCGGGACAAATAAAGATGACCATGCAATTGACATTAATATTCTTCTTTCTTTTTAAAGTTGTTTGCATTTGTAATTAGTATAACACCTATCACCTATCAACACATACATCCCATCCACACCTCCTTCAAACAAACATACACGAACTACAAACATGCAAACTGGCCTTCATTTACAGGATACATTGAAAACGAGCTTCAGGAATTCTCCACTACTACTTTCCCCTCTATAGACAAGGCTACCACCCACATAAACAACATTATCACTCGCGCTAGCAAACAATTCATTCCACAAGGACACAGGAAACACTTCAAGCCAAATTTCTCCCCACAAATACACAATCTAATCAAACAAAGAAACTCATTATACCAGAAACGCAGTCACACTGCAGAAGACATTGACCTCATACACCACCTTAACACTGACATCACAAATCTAATTAACACTAAACAGTCAGAAAACTGGGAATCCTACTCAATCACAAGACCAACAGCACCCAACTCTGGAAAACCTTGAAAAAAATCCACACTTCACATACTAACCCACCCCCCACACATAAAGCTCTCCTTTCCAACTGTAACCAAATTCCATCCCCACAAAAACACTGCAACCTACTCATGCACCACTACTCAAAAATTAGCCATAAAATCACTGTTCCCAATAATAGAAAAATCCTCAAAAATATATGGAAACTTTCGGCTGACCAACAACAACCACATCCATTTACACCCCAAGGCACAGCTGCAGCCATAAAGTCCCTTAAAAACTCTCATGCCGAAGGCCCAGACCACATTTCAAACACCTTGGTCCAATTGCTCTTGCAACCCTCACAAACATATTCAATTACTCCTGGTTTCACAATGTCATACCCTCCACCTGGAAGCTGGCACACATCATCCCGATACTGAAACCCAATAAACCCCCCAACCTACCTGCTTCATACCGGCCAATCTCCCTTCTCTCAACCATTTCCAAAGTCCTCAAAAAACTGATACTAAGACGCATACAACCACACATTACACTTTCACAAACCCAACACGGCTTCAGGTCCGCCCACTCCACCACAACGCTTCTCACAAACCTAACCCAACACATCTTAGATGGCTTCAATCAACTATCCCCCCCCTGCCCGCACAGTCCTTGTTGCCATCGACATCAACAAAGCTTTCGACACTGTCCCACGCCACATTCTTGCACAAAAGATTATTGATCTCCACATCCCCACTAATGACAAGAAATGGCTTACCAATTTCATTGCAGGCCGACTTGGCAAAATCATACACAAACAACACTCATCCAAAACCTACAGACTATACAATGGCGTCCCACAGGGCTCCATACTCTCTCCAACCCTCTTCAACCTTTTCATGCACGACCTCCCACAACCTCTCTCCCCCCATGTCCACGTTTCCTCCTATGCAGATGACCTGACCATAACAGCACAACACCAACACCATAACCATAACACCACCACACGCCTGATCCAGCAGTACATTACCAATCTAGAACTCTGGCTGACTAATAATAGGATGTCAGCATCCCCTCAAAAATCCTCCATCACCCTCCTAACCTCAGACTGCCACAAATCCCAAGCACACCCGAGAGTCACCCTCATGGGACATCCCCTACCTCTAAACAAAACCCCAACAATCCTTGGCCTCACCCTAGACACACACATGTCCTTTTCCCCTCACATATCAAACATTTGCTCCAAAGCAACAAAAAAAACTCAACGCTCTCAGAACACTCACCTCCACAACATTCGGTCAGCAGAAGGAATCCCTTAGTATCCTATACAAACAGTTTGTACGTACTACCCTAACTTATGCTGCCCCTGCCTGGTCCCCATCCATCTCCCACACAAACCAGAAAAAGATACAGACCACACAAAACAGAGGTCTCAGAAGCATTACTGGCTGCCTCCGAACCACACCCATCCCACATCTACATGCAGATACGAAAATACTCCCCATCGAACACCACATGAACATGACAGGGACTCAATTCTTCTCCAGAGCACTGGCCCCAGACCACCCCTGTCACCATCTCACATTACACAATCCCCCACCCTGCAACAAAAAATGTACTCCTGCTGCTCACTATTCATAGCTACTGAACAATATCCCCCCTCCTCCCCTAAACATCAACCCCATTAAACATCTCCACACAGAATTTACCCGGAAATACCTACTTGACCAACCACACAACACTGTCCTTCATAATACTCCCCCTGTAGTCCATCAGAGCGAACAAACCCTCCCAAGGAAAACAAGAGTTACTCTGGCCAGGCTCCGTTCAGGCCACCACCCCTCCCTCCAACAATACAGACACAGACTCCACCTAGCTGACACCTCCACCTGTCAAAAATGCTACCTCCACCCTGAGGACACAGAACACCTACTCTTACACTGCCACACACACTCTCAACAAAGACACAACTTCAACATTACCTCTCTACGAGACCTATGGACCCATCCCACGGTGGTCACGGGATACCTGAGTGCCGCCGGGTTCGCATAAGAGAACCCCGGGGCTATGAAGTAAGAAGTAAGTAATAACAAAGCAAAATAGGTACCTAATGTAAATTGAAATAAATAATATTTATCTATGTTGTTTTTTCCATTCCAGTTTGCAGGAAATCCTTACATGATAAAGAAAATGGACACCTTATTCAAAATCAGTGTAGTTGAATTATATAAAATCAGTTATTAGTAAGAAAACAACTCTTACAAAGTCCTCATTCGCAGGTCTGTGTTATTTTTGAAGCATTGTTTGTGGACACCCTGTACTTTAATCTTGTCCTACCGAAACAAATTTGTAATTTGTTGATAGTAAAATCCTAAGTACTAGTGATGGATCGAGTGGTCGGTTTTTCACAACCGCGGTTGCGGTTGTGTTTGCGGTTGTCGAATTTTTTTCCAACCGCGGTTGCGGTTATCATATACTAGGAAAAATGCGTAATTATTAACTGGATTTAGCCACTATAGTGCGATTTAGCCACACTTGGTACATAATATATACTAAATAGTATTTATTTAGTAAATACCTTATGTTGAACACAAGTTTTGCAATACACCGCTACCGCTATTTGTGTGTTGCAAAACTTGTGTTCAACATAAGGTATTTACTAAATAAATACTATTTAAATGAAGTATATTCTAAACTTATATAGCTATTATGAAAGAATAGGTCAAATTAATTAAAACCATATTTTGCACTAAGTGTGTTACCAGGATGAGGGACGAGGACCCATCGCACTGTTCATCCCACCTACCACTTTCCCCAGCCTCCACCCATTGGAAAGTTATGGATTATTATTCATTTGAAAAACTGATGTCAAACTTAATGACAGGCAGTGTGAATTTCAAGAATAATATTTTTGCTGCATTTTCACCTTGCAACTGCACTTATGGAATGGCGGTTACGGTTGCGGTTGTGAATTTTTGTGCGGTTGTAGTGCGGTTGCGGTTATTCGATCCATCACTACTAAGTACATTAATTACTATTATATATTGTGTATGTACATAGTGTACAATTAATTCCACTTCAGACATTTATTAATTACATAATGATAAGTACTTTATATATAGTTTATCATGGTATTCTTGAATATGGCATACTGTCTTTTTTCTGATTGTACTGACTATTAAAAATGAGTTGAAAATATTGTATTAGATATCTTCACAGGCAAGTGTTTCCTGATGTGGAGTTGTGGAGGATGGTCAGGGATTCCCAGTGCTTATATAAAAAAATTAGCATACATAGAGAATCAAAGTTTATTTTTCCAGTGAAAATTACAAAAATATGTAAAATCAGACTTTTCAGGAGTGAGAAATTTGTATAGCTAATGTTAGTTTTACAGTAGAAATTATTTTCTCTTGATCATAATCTGATAACTATTAGTTTGTCTATAGGTTTCAGTGAGATAACTGTGCTTGCTTTGCACTTGTTAAATCTTATATTTGGTTGAATAGACTAAACACAAAGTAACACATAGGTAGTCAATTTCGTTGCTTTGTTTTAATTCCAACCATTGATGAGAAGCCCAATTTGCCTAAATATGAGATTGCAAATGGAATTAAAACTACTGTCAACAGTTCAGGCACCATGTGACAAAAAAAAATAAATAAAAAAAATAAATAAAAATAAAGTATTGCATTTAGTTCAAGTACCAGTTTTGGATACTCACCATTCTGTGCTATCCAAAATATACAGAAGTCTTTTAATGGGAATGACAATTGTAGTGTCTTGTCAGAAGAAAGTTTGATCAGTTTATTGTGTAGGAGTACTGCAAGTTGGCCTGTGCTATAGTTGTAGGTCAAAGTTTAATTTAAAGGCAGCCTGTATTATGTATTTAAAATATGTTTTATGTTTTTACAACAAATAAGAAATAATATATTGAAACTATATATTTATTTTGTATTTGAGAGGGCTAAAGAATGGAAACAAAACCAAAAAAAAATTATTTTTCATGACTAGGTAGCTACAACAATATGTTTTCTATTAACATTTCCATCATTACTGTTGTTAGCATTATCATTATTGTTACAATTATTATTATTCCTGTTTTCATTACCTGTGAAATATTTTTTTCTGTCTGTATAATAGGTATAATTGATAGTGTGTTTTGGATAATGTTAAGCCTCCTTTCATTAAAAAAGTCTGGACTAATAAAAATCATGTTTTTTCTCTGAATAAATTAATATCTTAATACACATTTCAATTAAGTTAAAATTTTAATTATTATTTAATACTGTTTTATTGAATTAAAGTTTATATGTAAGAGAGAATGTCCTAGTACTAGTACAGTAAAACCTGCGCTATCTGGCAATCAACTATCCAGAAAACTTTAGAAACTGGCAAATTTCATATTAAGCCAATACAATTCACCAATCTAGAAACCGGAAAGCTTTCTGATGCCATCCGGAAAAATTTAGAACATCCTCAACATTTTTAATAAAATAAGACTAACTTTTATTTGTTTCAGTTGTCCCATACATACTTAGCATAGTGTTGATTACAATATAGTTTACATTGGTGTATGGTGCAGTATAGCCAAAATTTGAGTTTTACTATTATTGTCCATTGGTTTTTTCTAGGTTAATGATACCCTCAGATAACTGGCAAATTTAGACAACCAGAATGGCCTAATGGCCTAATTGCTGGATAACGAAGGTTTTACTGTAATTGGTTTCACTTGCCATCCAGTTCTGTACTCCAATAAGGTATTCTGAAATTAATTAGTAGCTTGGCTTGAACTTTTTAACTACCTTTAACCTGAATAAGGGTTAAGGGAACAGCTCTGAGGAATTGATGGCCAAAATAAGTGTTGGTTTTTTAAAAATCCATTTACCTTAAAGATGTTCTTGTTTTAACTTCAGTAAAAACTTTGGAAGATCTTGCAACTTAGTTCATAATTTTCCTTGGGAACAATTGAGTTGTTTTAACTCTTTAACTGCGTCTATCAAGTATACTATCTGTGGTGCTTTGATCGAGCATACTCAATTTGGATTTTCTCTCAATCACTGAAACCCAGCACACTGATTCAATGATGGCATTGAAATGGAGCAGTTAAAGGGTTAATTAATTATGAAAAGAAAAAATTAATAGCAGGGTACTTGTATATAACTAAAAATATGAAATAAAAACTTAATGACCGTTACTTCTTTGCAGTGTAATAGAGGGGAGAAATGAGGGTGGTTGGGAAAAGTGTGGAATAAAATAAGAATAGAGGTAATAGTGCTATGTTGGTAGGGTCATGTGAAGAGAATTAATAATGATAAATTGTGGAAACGTGTATAATAGTGAATGCATAAGTTTGTAAAGTAGGGGAAGACCACATAAAAGATGGAAGGATATAATTTGTAAATGTTGAATAAATGTGGAGTTGATGTAAATGTGGCCTGAGAGTTAATGAAAAACAGAAGAATGGTAGCAGTTTGTTAGGTGTGTAAATGGAGACTTACAACTATAGGTATACCCCCAACCTTGTTTTGGAAGGTAACACTGGATTCCTGGTAATTCTTGTGTTTACAATTAATTTAAGTATCTGGTATAAAATTCATGTCATGACCACCCCACAGAGAATGGAACTATATATGACCCCCCCCCCCCCCCCCCCCCCCCCCCCCCCTAAAATTTCCAGAACATTTAATTGCAGCTTTTTAAAATGTAACCAACTGATTCACCCTGACAGTAATGAAGCCATTGTATTCAGGAGAGCGATGAGACAGATTCCAAAGGATGAATTAGACAGAGTTGTCTCAAGGATTGCTGCATATGATAAACAAAACTTTGCAGAATTTATGCAGGTATGTGTTCAATGCTCAAGAGCCAAGTGCAATTTTCTCATACTTGGTTCAGGTAAAACAAAGTCTCTCTTCTCAGAGATTGAGCTTAGCACTGAAAAAATTTGTGCTGAACTGGTTTGTTTGTGGATGTACATAAATGTGTGTGTTATAGGATGAGTGAAGTGAAAAGTTTGATTATATGTAGCTACTTTGAGAAAAACGTTTGAAGGATTTGTGATGTGGGTAGTGGGTTTTCAGATCAGAGGAGTGTTCTGTGTAAATTGAAGTTGTATTTGTGTATGTTGGAATGAAAACAGTAATTGGGGAGAGTGTATATTTTAAAGATAGAAAGGCTGAAAGAGGCCAATATGAGAGAAAAGTAGAGAGTAGGCTCAATAGATTAAATGCAGGAGGCTGTGGTTCGAAAGAATGGTGGTGTTCAGTACATAAGAAATGGAAAGCCTGGGTAAGAGTAATTTAATAGAGGGTAGAGTGAGAAGTATGGGAGAAGAGGAGGAATACCGGATTATGAAGAGATGGGTGAATAGTGCATTGCAGAGAAAGAATGGAAGAAGGATGAATGATCTGTTGGTAATAAGTTGTTTCAAAAGGAAGATAGAAATGTAAGAAAGAAAATAGATTTTGATCAAAGTATGAAATATAATCAAAGGAGTGTTGATGGATGAAATATATGTTCGAAAAAGGTGGTGTGAATATTTCTGAGGAGTGAGTGGTGGTGGTAAGAGGTAATGATCTGGAATGGGAAAACAGTGTGTGATATGGAAGCTGAAGATGTGAGGCAATGTTGTGTGATCAAGCCCTTGGAAGAGAATGTGGACCAGAGTGTTTGTGAAGTTTGGTCACATGGAGAGGATGAGTGAGGAGCGTATGATGAAAAAGTGTACATAACAATGACAAAGTAAGGATATGAGAGGAAGACCATGTAAAAGGTGGAGGAATTGTGTGAAAAGTTGTTTCTAAAGGAGGTATGGAGTGGGAGAAGGCGATTGTGATATATATATATATGTGTGTGTGTGTGTGTGTGTGTAGAGAACGACACGTGTAGAAAAGCGTTCTCTCTCCTCATCTTGTGCAGATGCTCTTCTACACAAGCGTCGTTCTTTACATTAATAGATATATCGAGCTTAGACGTCAGGTTAAAAGATCAGTTAGGAATGCCAAGCGTAATTTAGAGAGACTTATAGCTGCGGATAGTAAACATAATCCAAAAAAGTTTTTTTGAATACGTTAATAATCGTAAGCCGGTAAAAGATAACATAGGCCCTCTAGTGGATGTTAATGGCGCTTTGGCTTCTGACGCTCAGGCGATGACGGGTATTTTCAATAACTTTTTTGCGACAGTTTTTACCGTAGAAGACGTAAATAATGTCCCCGACGTGGACGATATCGTTCCATTTAGTAGCGAGACTATTTTGGATGAAATAACTGTTTACGAGGCTGAGATTGCGCATTATATCGATAGGCTAAAAGTTAGCAAGGCTCCAGGCACTGACGCTTTTTATCCCAGACATTTGAAAGAAGTTATCGTAGGCCCCTTAACGAAGATTTTTAATCAGTCACTCGAAACGGGGATTATTCCTGAAGACTTCAAATTAGCTAACGTCACGCCTATTTTTAAAAAAGGCGACCGCGCAGTAGCTAGCAATTATAGGCCCATTAGCTTAATGTCAATTGTCGGTAAACTTTTGGAATCCGTAGTTAGGGATCGTATTATCGATCACTTAGAAAGTAGAGATTTGATTAATAGTAGTCAGCATGGGTTTCGACGCCATAGGTCTTGTTTAACTAATTTGTTAGAATTTTATAACGAAATAGTGCGCGAATACGATAGGCATAGAGCAGCTGACGTTATTTATTTAGATTTTAAAAAGGCGTTCGATACAGTTCCGCATAGACTAATTGCGAAGGTCAAAGCGCATGGTATACGCGGTCAGGTAGCTAACTGGTTAGAAGAATGGCTTCGTGCTAGGAGACAGAGGGTCGTAGTTAATGGTAGTGAATCCGGGTGGTTAGATGTAGGTAGCGGTGTCCCACAGGGTTCAGTGTTAGGCCCATTGCTATTTGTAATTTACATTAACGACATAGATGTAGGATTGACTAGTAACGTGTCAAAATTCGCGGACGATACTAAAATAGGCGGTAAGGTTGTTAACGAGGACGATAGAAATAGGATCCAAGACGATGTAAATAGGATTATGGAGTGGACAGATAAGTGGCAGATGCAATTTAACGTAGACAAATGTAAAGTTTTGCATATAGGTTCTCGCAACAATAATTACACGTACACGATGGATGATAGGGAGTTAGCGAGCGTTGACGAGGAAGTAGATTTAGGCGAACACGTATCTAAGGATTTAAAGGTTAGGAACCAGTGCCTGGAGTCTTGCGCAAAAGCTAATAGGATGTTAGGCTTCATAGCGCGTAATTTCGAATTTAAATCGAAGGATATTATATTGCCCCTTTACAAGTCCCTAGTCAGGCCTCATTTAGAATATGCCGTTCAGTTTTGGTGCCCGTACTTGCGTGAGGATATTGATAGGTTAGAAAGGGTTCAGCGTCGTGCCACGAAACTTATTCCGTCATTGCGCAATAAGCCTTATGAAGATAGGATTAAGGAGTTAGACCTGTATTCACTCGAAACTAGAAGATTAAGGGGGGGGCTTATTGAAGTTTTCAAAATCGTTAATAACATCGATAACGTAAATTTTTACAAATTGTTCACTTTCGATAATAGTAATACTCGCAATAACGGATTTAAGTTGCGTGGCAGACGTTTCATTACTAATATCGCTAAAAACTTCTTTACGTTTAAAGTAATTGATAAATGGAATAATCTTCCCGCGTCAGTCGTTCATTCTACCAGCGTTAATATGTTTAAGAACCGTCTTGACAGACATTTTAAAAGTATTAACGTTGTTTAATATAAAAAAACAAAGTTAGCAACAGGAGCTCTGGTGGTGGTGCTCGGGGATGAGTCTGTTGACGATGAATGCCAGCGTGTGATGCTAAAAAAAAAAAAAAAAAAAAAAAAAAAAAAAAATATATACTTACACGAACGTAGATGTAGCTCGTAGCGTAAACTAACCCACTTTCTGTTTAACTTTACCTACTTTTTTACTTTGCATGTCTGTAACACTCTTTTCTTGCATGTTTGTAGCAGAGCTGGGCACTTGCGGCATATTTTGCGGTACTGCGGTACAGAGCTGGGCACTTGCGGCATATTGCGGTACTGCTGCACTACCAAACCGGTACGCGGAAATTTGAATGCGGTAGCGGTACTGCGGTACTTTCAGCGATCCTTTGCGGTACTGCGTTATGGGGGCCCGGGGTGGTAGTGCGGTGGTACCGCAAGTACCGCAAAATATGCCGCAAATGCCCAGCTCTGCTGCGGTACTACCAAACAGAGCTGGGCATTTGCGGCATATTTTGCGGTACTTGCGGTACCACCGCACTACCACCCCGGGTCCCCATAACGCAGTACCGCAAAGGATCGCTGAAAGTACCGCTGTACCGCTACCGCATTCAAATTTCCGCGTACCGGTTTGGTAGTGCAGCAGTACCGCAATATGCCGCAAGTGCCCAGCTCTGCTACCAAACCGGTACGCGGAAATTTGAATGCGGTAGCTGTACTGCGGTACTTTCAGCGATCCTTTGCGTTATGCGGTACCGGTTTGGTAGTACCGCAGTACCGCAAAATATGCCGCAAGTGCCCAGCTCTGGTTTGTAGTTTGCATGGTATGACTGTGAGTTAAGACTGTGTTTGCATGGTTTGTAAGCGTTCTTATTTCACTTCTTTTCATCTTTCATCCCTCTCCTATTCTCTCCGACTATTTTTCTGACTTGTCGGCAGTGGCAGGCGGATGATGATGGTGAGTCTTTTTTCTCTTTTTCTGAATGAATGTTAACCCACGAATGATAGGTGTTGCTCCTTATTTAACCCCTTATTCTCTTCTCTTCTCTTAACCCCCCTACTCTTTCCTTTCTCTCGGGCTAACCTTAGAGTGGATCTTAGGGTCTTTGTTAGCCCTAGCTTCTGTAGATCTGTAGATTAATTATACTGTGTGTTGTTTGCAGTTAAAATGTATATATGTATGGCATGAGAAGATGCCCCCTCAGGGCATTCGATTCTGCTCGTATGTAGGAGAATTACGAGTTGTGACTGATGGGGACCTTGGTGCAGTGGTTAGCATATCCGACTGGCAATTGGATGATCCTGGGTTTGATTTCTCACAATGACCGATACTATCACCTGAAACACCCTGTATATACTGAGTTACATTGTGTACATCCGATTGAATACACACAACCAACATTATCCAGGCTGTTCTTTATTAGGCTTGATTTAACAATATTATTATACTTAAAAACCACATTGATGCCAAGTGCTTTCAGTAAACTCGGAAGATATTGAAAATTAACATGGTAAGGTAGGCTAAGGTTATTTTTACGCTCAAATTCTTTTACAATTACATTATTATAATACCTATTCTTGGCTCTAATGGAGATGCTCTAATCAGTTCAAATTTGAAGTCTATCGCAAGCCTACTAATAATAACTCTTATGTGCATTTTTATTCTGACCATCATCCCTCGATTAAATCCTCTATTTTCTCTGCTATGTTTCTTAGAGCATTGAGAGTTGTCAGTCCTGAATTTTTAGATTCCGAGTCATGCAATATCATGAATATCGATGACAATGAACATTATCGCGAATTATTAAAAAGATAGAAATAGTATTTTAAAAAGTAGGTCAAAATATGAAAATAAAAACCCACTCTAATAGACAGAGTTTATTTCCACGAATTGGTACTAAACTATGTTATCCTATTTCATTTTTAGATAACTGTCTTAGGAAAGCCAAGAATAGGTATTATAATAATGTAATTGTAAAGGAATTTGACCATAAAAATATCTTCAGCCTACCTTACCATGTTAATTTTCAATATCTTCCGACTTTACTTAAAGCAATTGGCATCAATGTAGTCTTTAAGTATAATAATACTGTTAAATCACGCCTAATAAAGAACAGCCCAGATAATGTTGTTGGTTGTGTGTATTCAATCGGATGTACACAATGTAACTCAGTATATACGTATAGGCCAAACGGGTCAAACAGCATAAATATGCGTGTAGAGCAGCTAATAATTCCAATGCTTTGTTTAACCATATGTATAGATGTAATCATAGCATCAAGTGGGATAGTTCTAAAGCGCTTGTTGAAAACAGATATAATAGAAAGAAATATTCTAGAATGTGCATTTATCCATTATAAAAACAATTTCAATAACAGTGCGGGAATGTATAAAATTGACATCATCTTGTTAAAATTCCTTTTGCCTCTCATTAGCTCTTGTTAAGTATGTGCTAATTGTTTTAGTTTCCGGTAAGTTCTATATATTTATGGGCATCTTGCCTTCTCTCTTCATTCCCTGATGAGGTGTAGCTCTGAATACACGAAAGGCCTTGGAATCGTTTTTCTTTTTCCTTGTGGGTTTGCAGCACACACACACACACACACACACACACACACACACACACACACACACACACACAGGGTAAGTCACGACGAAACGTCATAACTTCGGGAGCTTATAGCTGATGTCATTCCCAGTCAAAAACTTCACATGAACATAGGTCCGATTCTTTTCTTAATGGTTATGAAACTATGGATGTTTGAATTTCAAGCATGTGCATGCGTGACCTTGAACTGAATTAACATTTACCGAACTGAAGTAACTACGCAGTAGAGTGTTGTGTTTCACAGCGTGCAGTTGATGTTTTGTGCGTTCAGTATACCTTTTACGTTTTCAAATGCCGAATATGCCGATATAGTGTATGTTTACGGATTTTGCGATGGAAATACTACTGCTGCTGTCGCCGAATACCAGTGACGTTTTCTAAATCGAAGAATTCCGGATCAACGATTGTTTAGTAACGTTTTCCGGAGATTGAGAGAACGGTTCATTTCCTAGCGTTAATGTTTTATCTGAGCGTCCGGTACAACAAGATGTGGCTGAACAAGAAAACATTATTCAGATGGTACAGCGGAGTCCTCATGTCCTCATGTCTTAAGAGTTCCTCAAACGAAAGTATGTAGAACGTTACACGAAGAAGGCATGTATCCATACTACGTACAGCGCGTTCAACACCTCCAACCTGGGGATTGTGCCCAACGGCTGGAATTTTGTAATTGGCTCAATGTTGATCGACAATTGCACCGATACGTCTTGTTCTGTGATGAGGTTCAATTTACCAGCGACGGTGTCAGTAACACTCGCAATTCACATGTGTGGTCAGAAATGAATCCTCATGCCATTGTGGAAAGTAATTTTCAACATCGGTTCGGTGTCATTGTGTGGTGTGGTATTCTCTACGGTCAGCTGATTGGTCCGTTTATCTTCGAAGGTGGTCTTACAGGTGACATTTATCTATGATTTCTGCAAGACGAACTGCCGCCACTGTTAGAAGATGTAGTACCTTTGGCAACACGATTGTGTATGTACTTCCAACAAGACGGAGCTCCTCCCCATTTTAGCCGTGCAGTGAGAATGCATCTCGATGATCGCCTCCCCGATCGATGGATCGGTCGTGGTGGTGCACAAAATTGGCCACCCAGGTCTCCGGACCTAACCCCTCTAGATTTTTATCTGTGGGGGCCCATGAAAGAGCTGGTGTATCAGAGAAAAGTGGAAACACGAGATGCATTGCTCCGTCGCATTTTGGATGCAGCAACCCTCATAAAGGACAATCGTAATAAACTAATGCGAGCTACACGCGCGATGTGTATTAAGTCATTTTGAACAGTTACTGTAAATTCATGAATAAAAACTTTATCAGCTATTTCTTTGCTTATTCTTATTTTTAAACATTCAAACATCCATAGCTCCGTAACCGTTAAGAATCGGACCCGTGTTCATATGAAGTTTTTGACTGGGAATGACCTCAGCTATAAGCTCCCAAAGTTATGACATTTCGTTGTGACTCAACCTGTATATACTATATATATGTGTGTGTGTGTGTGTGTATGTATGTATGTATGTATGCATGCGTGTGGAGAGGGTGGATGTATGGTGGTGTAATTGGGTGCCTGTAGCTCAGTGGTGTGGCGCCGGTTCACTCCCAGCCGCTGGCATCGGGTGAAATTAAATTGGTCGCATCCTCCGTTTCTGCTCTCAGGTAACCCTTGAGATATGCTCATCCCCCACATCGTGCGGAATGAGCTTTTTGGATGTTACCTTTTTATTTAGTTTTAACGCGAAACTTGGGCTCACCATTTTTAATGATTTTCTAGTCTTAATTGCTTTATTAAATTAGACAGAATGAAACGTGTAGGTTGAATTTTTGTCAAGAAATTAGTCATATTGGTATTTATCTTCGCTTTTGTATGATCTTTAAAGAGTAACCTGAAAATAGACCTACCTAAAACTTTGCCTTTATTGAAAGTGGCATGATTCCATTTGAATTTATCGCCATACGTAGTGGGATTAGTAATTGTTAATTTTGTTTGCATTGTCGTCATTTATTAATATTTTTTTTCTTTCAAGTCATTCTGCATAAACAATAATGAAAAAGTGGAGAACAAAGGGAAAAGAATCTCGTTTCCCAAAGTCAAGTACAGGAAAGAAAGTGCGGTGAGAAAAACGGTTTTCGGAAGCAGGATTAGTGAGAGAGAGAGTGTGGAAGTGGTGCGACTCAAGTTGCTTCTTGGAGACAAAAGAAGTGAAGAGAGTCCCCAACAAGGTTGTTTGAGTTCAGTTCCCGTAAAGAATACTGAAGATAGTGCGTGTGGTCCGTCATCAGTCGGAAGTACGAGTAGGAATGAAGTAGTAGTAGTAGTAGTTGAGGACAGTAATGGTCGACGGAAAGAGACTGTAAACAAAGGGATTAATAAAGATTCAGCAGAACGGATTCATCCAAACTTGGAGGAGGAAGTTGGGGGCAATGAAAAGAAGCTAAATAATGAAGGGAGGAATGAGGAAGGAAAAGGGAAAATCGCAAATGAAGAAAAGTGTGTCCCCCCAAATTCATCCATTAGCGACGAAAAAAGATATTCAGATTGTGAAAAGGTTTTCGATGTTCATCGCTTCAAAGATAGAAAAATTGTTGTAGAACGAAATGTCACTCAGCATGATGGATCCACAGCTAAGGAATCTGATTGTGAAGATAGAATAAACATGGAAGCCATTTCTGTAGCACCGACTGAAAAAGGCTTAAATCAGTTATACATTAACAAAATCTTTAATTCTATCTTCTTGCATTTGAACAAACGTCGTCCAGTTGTTGAACAGAGCGATGACAAAGATTCTGCCCCCCTTCATCTTAATCATGTAAATACATTAAATGAAGAAAGTTCAACGAAGGCTTCGTTGCCGATTGAAATGAACTCCAGTTCACTTACTCGAGAAAAAGACGTTCTCGAAGAAGTTGAATTAAGGGGCAATCTCGCCACGAGAGATTTGGACAAAATTGTCACTTCTTTTGTTCCCGAAAGACAAAAATCTGTGTCGAGCTCTAGAGACATTAATTCGTGGAAGATTCCAAAGAAGAAACCAAAAGCATCTTGGGAAGAAAAAGAGAACAAAGGTGTACTGGTCAAGGTGGCGAAAACGGTTGAAACTTGCTATCGAGCGAAGGATGGTAACCGTTCTTCCAGTGTTGAGAATGGGGAGAACGTTCGCTCGGATAACTTTAAAAGTAGAACATCCCAGAAGAGAAATGTCGTTTCTGAATCAGAGAACCAGAAATGCCGATCGAGCGAAGAACGTAAATGTAGAAACAAACCAAGAAGTTATGCTCCCGAACATTATAGAGGTAATAACAGCAGAGAAAGAACTTCCCGAGGCAAATCACCAAATTATAAGAGAAGCAGGTCCCCGAGAGAGTGTCAATCCCATAAAAGTAGAAGCAGAAGTTATGAAAAAAAAGATCCTCCCCAGGATTGCAAGAAAATAAAATATCACAAACACGAAAGAAGAAAATATTCCCGCATCGACGACTCTCCTTACATTAGAGACAGGGAAGAAAGACGTTCTTCCCGTCGCTCTGAAACGAATCGTCAGAGAAGACAGGAAAAGTGTTCACCTCCAAGACTGAATATGAAACAGAACAGCAGGGAATGGGTTTATCCCGGGGAACGACGGCGCGGAAACGGAAATTCGGATAGAGAAACGAAGGTCTTGGTAGAAAGGTTGAGAGAACGGAACGTGTTAACGAGGCACCGGCGCTCCTTCTCGCGACAGCCTCGTCGCAGTATATACACAATGAGACGGAAGAAGAGAGAGGAGGAACTCTGCAGAGAAAGAGAATACAGCGATAAGTGTAAGAAGAACGCGTCTAATAGGAATTGGGGAAGTATAAATAAGAGGGAAACCGAGTGTTACAAATATGAGGAAAATGCTGAGAGAGAGAGACTTCAAGAATATAATAAAGAGAACAAAATCAAAAATGTAAAGGAACGAGAAGAAGGAGAATTGACTGAAGACGACGACGATGATGATGAACACCCCTTCCATCAACGGTCCGATATTAAAGAAAACTCTAGAAACTGTTCGAATAGTTCGCTTAAGGATAACGTCAGTTTGTCAGTGCCAGAAATGAAGTCGTCTGATACCGGTAAAGACCTGAACACGAATCGTACTGAGGCAGAGGAGAATTTATCAGATTTGATTCTCGAAGATTTCGATGTCAATTTGTGCGAAAAGAATTCTCACCAATGTTCTTTTCAATCTTCTTTCTATTCATTTGTGAATAGTTTCCAGCAGAGAAATTGCAAAGAAAGAGAAGGTTCAAATGAGGAAGACACGCTCGAGAAGATTATAATCAAATACAAGCAGAATCATCCTGAATCTGTTGTTGTTCACAGCGAAGACTCAGAGATGTCATTATTGCAGTATATATCTGACTTAAAGACGGCAAAATGCAGTCCAGAAAAGAATTTCACTTTTATAGCCGTCTCTCCCCCACCATTTTCATTACCGTCTTTCCCTTCGCCTCAAAAACTCGCACACACTTCTCAAACAAAAGATATCGCACCTCATTCGCCGTTACATTCTGTTCCAACATCACCCTCAAAAACTCTTGTTGAAGCACCATCAGGAGAAAAGCAAACTTTTGAGACTATGAAAGCGCTGACGGTTACCGAAAGTCGAAGTGAGAAGTCCGGAAGCAATTGTGATCCTTCAACAAGGAATGAAATAACTGCCATCACTTCTCAGAATCAAGCTTTATCTCCAGTTTGTTCTTTGACCTCTAAAGAGAAAACGACCTTGCCAACACCACCTACTTCCCACTTTTCACATTCTCTTCCTATTTTTCACTCAATGAAGACTCCTTCGAAGACGTTGTCAACATCTTCCTGTTCTCCAATCCCAGTGGTAACTCCTCTCGATATTCCTAATGATATTACAGCCACCTCCACTCCACCGCCTCTGAGTTCCACTCTCAAATCCTCCACTCCCGTTATTGCATTCAACTTGGACCAAGAACCACGTTTCCTGCGACGAGCACTTCCTCCTCTTGTTCATAAGGTTGTCTTAGAGAGAGCCAAACTAAGTGAGGAACCTGAATTAATTCCAGTTAGGAGCGAATGCAACGTCGATGAGGTATCTACAGAGAATGAACGTGTTTCGGTGAGCACCAAAGAAACTGATGATGGCATTCACTGTGCTGATACTGGGGACACCAACGCAAAATTATCACAATTCTTCAACGATGGAAAAATTAGTAGTGCGAAGGAATTATGCAATGATAGTATGGTGCAGACAGCGAATTCCCCTAAAATAGTGGAAGTAAACGATAAATTAAAAAGTAGTAGTGAAAATAATTTAAAATCAAGAACTGGAGTAATGAGCGAACTTTCTTTGATTTCAGATGGTCCTTTTGAGAAGAAAAGTAATGGGAAAGAGCAGAATTTAAGGAAGAAAAAAGTTCCTTTCGTCACACTCAGCACAGAAGTAAATGGAAATGAGAGTTCATTTTCAAATAATGACCAGTATGAATCATTTGGTTTTGCTTCATCGTTCTATAAAAATCTCGATAAATTTGAGGAAGACTGGCCATCATGCACTAAATATACTCACTCAAGGTCTCGTGTAGAAACGGAAACCAATGATAAAATGCATTCGAGCGAACATTCAAAGTCCTCTCTCTCTTCCACTTCCACTTCCTCAAACACTTCAAATTTTTTCAGTAGTAACAGCAGTAGCAGCAGGAGCGGCTCCAGCAGTTGCTCAACCTGCGGTGAGGATGATTCTCAAAGTAGTAAGACGTTCATTCCCGGTGGGAACGTCAGTATTGGTCCAGATTCTTTGCCAACAAGTTTCACAAATTCTATTTCTAAATCGCCAAAAGCAAAAAGTTCAGATGCGCCAGAATCCAAAATAAGTCGTATCAGTGAATCTCCCAAGAGAAATACAGCAGAAAATAAAACTTGTGTTGATGGGTTGAAGTTGAGTGGTCGAGGTCAGCCTAATATTTCTATAGACGACTGTAGTAAAAGCAGTAGCGCAACCAAATCGCCTCCTAAGAAACCCAAAACCCTAAACTCGGCACTGAAACTGAAAACTAAAAGGAAGCGAAGAATCAAACCAATTCTCGTTACTAAGAATTCTTTCACGAATTTGAACTTGTGTGGTCGTGAATCGTTTGCAATGGACGAGTCAAAAAATACCAATCAGACTGCGAAACATCGCCAATCTTCAGGTTCTTTAATGAGTTTTGAGGATAAAGTTCCTTTAGCTGCAGGAGCTGCTGCGTCAGAAGAGAAGAACCTTTGTCAGAGTGAGTTCTTAGATACTGTGCCCATCGTAGCTGATTCATTTGGTTTCCCTTCTCTCTCTCCTTCTAACTCTAACTCAACAATGACTCACTTGTTCGGATGCATAGGAAGTGCATCTAATTCAAATTCTACTTTAACTCGTTTATTTGGAGTCATTGAGAGTAGCAATGAAGAGTCACTTGATAAACCAGGTGGGGAAGGAGGAGGAAGGGGGTGGAAGCTTTTAACTGCAGATGTGAGAAAAGAGAATGAAGATCAGATACCTGAAATTGATAAATCGCCACCATTAAATCCATCAACACCACCCAAATGTGGAGATAAAACCTTATCAAATCCATTGCCAACATCGAGTCGTTGTAGTTCTGCGTTAAGTGATCGTTTGATGGAAAGTGTTCAGTCCTCTTCCGTGAGAAAGAACGATGTAAACAGCAACAACGTAACGCCCATCAACCCTCCTTTATCGTCTCCAGATCAAAATTCGAGACATGTCGTCACAAAACCTCGAAGGATCATTAAAGTTATAACTCCAAATTGTGTCGTTATTAAAAAGGAAACGAGTCGAAAGAGTTCACTGAGTCGATCCACCGTTTCAAAGATTATCTCGGTCGTTCACGACGCCAGTGATGAAGAACGGAATGAAACGGAAGCGAATCTTCCCCGAAAAGAAACTCCACCCGATTCTCCTCCTTTCGACATTTCCGGCGACAAAATTCACCATATTGAAGCCGGTAAAAGTAGGAAAAGAAAATATTTTGAAGGGATTGAATCGAGCGAGAGGGAAAGCGAAAAAGAGGAAGAGAGAATTTGCTCCGTTGAAGTAGATCGGAATTCGGGAATGGAATGCGTAGAGAAAGAGGAAAACGAGAGAAAAGGAAACGCGTCTTCTTTCCTTTTTAATCCTTTGCACATGTTTCGAAAACCGATTAAACGAAGAAGCGTTAATTTAACTCTTAGCAAGACCAATAATGTTTCTGTTAAACCTTCCTAAACTGGAATGTTCATTTGAGGAAAAAATTTGCCCAAGAATAAAATTTTGAAAATGAATGCCAAAAATTAACGGATAAGGGTAGCAGCATCCAGGAAGCTCATTTCCCCACGACGTTGGGTGAGTGTACCCCAAAAGTCGCCTTTAGCTCGAGGTCAACTTAACCCAACCCAGGAGCCAGCTGGCAGGAGTGAACCAGAGCTTTACAGTTAAGTGTGTGTCACCGAAACCACCGAATTACCTGGCGCTCAAAAGCCAAAAATTATTAATTACTTTCTTTCGGCAACGTTTTCTCTGAAAAATTATTAAAATATTTTTTTTAAGAAGTTTAATTAGAATAATTTTGGCAATTTTTATTTTTCTTAATTTAAAAACTTCGTTTTTGTGTTAATCAAATTTGTGTGTCGCGTAAAATAGTGAAAACTTGTGAATTTGTGGCTTTCATATGCTGAAACAGATTAAAATGATGTTCTTTCGTTATTATTATTATTAATATTAATGGTGAATCCTTCGTAGGTCTCACGAGGAATCGGTGTTGTTTCATTGCAACATAATTATATGCAGTTATTATTACAAATATATTAAGTGTTTGAAATAGAGAAAATGCCCCTATTCATCATTTAGGTAATGATAAATGTTTAAATAGATGGATTTCAAGGATTTGTGACGTCTGAGTGTGGCCTGAACATTACAAATGATATTTCTGCAACTTTCCTTCGATCTGACGTAGTAGTCTTCATGACGTATATTATTGTATATAAAGTATTTGCTTCTGTAAAGGATTTCGTTTATATTTTGTCGAAATTTGTCAGTTATTTATATGGAAGTGCCTTTGTACAGATTGTTTCACTTTTCTGAACTTTGTTCATATTTGAATCTATTTATTTTGTAATATGAAATTTTTTAATAAAAAAAAATTAAAAAAAGTTTTAAAAAGGTTGAGAGCAACTTTTCATTGTACATGTTCTGCAAGTTTCAGGCGTAGATTAAAAAGACTCGTTCGAGAGCGAAACAGACCCGGAAAATGGCATAGGTCTATGTATCATCCTGGCTGGGCTGGGCTGGGCTGGGCTGGGCTCATGACTAACAAAGTTAATGGAAATGACTTTGAGATGTTCGTTGTTCTAAATCCGCTAGAGTAGCCTCGTGGTTGACCGCCTGTCTGTTAATCCGAAGGTTTTGGATTCGAGTCTCGACTATGACCACAGATTTTAGTGATTAATCTCCTCAGTGTTTACTTTGCATATAACCTAACCGTAACCGCCGTCGTACAAGTACGTACAAAAGGTAAAGATTCGGTAGAACACATCCACCCAGACTAGTCACGAAAATGGGTTTTTCTGGTGTATTTCATGCTATTACAATTGAATCTGATCTTCATTTTTGGCGCAAATGCACCGTTATGGTATATTCCTTGACATTTAGCCCTGAAGCATGAATGATGGGGGCGATTATCTGCACTGCACAATGGTCACTTGTCTTCATCCAGTCGAGTGATGAGAGTACAGAAGGGCTAAGGATGTTTGTCCTTCCCCATTTCTGAACTGATAGAGTGACTTCTCCAACTGATTTTTCTCTCAATCATGCATGTCATCAGGATTGGAAGATGAAGTGGAAGAATCAAAGGCAATGACTTCATCCAAATTGGCTTTCTCTGCAAGTTGTTTGTCCTGGAACACAAGCTGAGTTCTTTGTTTTATTGCTTGGGCTCTCTCCTTCTTCAACAAAGAAACATCAACTCCAGCCATGACCCCTTGCTGTCCCTTCTCACACTATGCCAATAAGAATTCCTTGTTTTCCACGATTTTCATCATCATCAAGGCATTGGAAAGGGCCACATCGAACAGGTCATTAAATGTTTCCTTGAAGGCTTCCTCATTGGCCACTTGGGTCGCTGTCTTCCTGGCTTTGTTAATTTTTAGTCCTTCCCACTTCTTCACCAATTCCTTGAGCTGTTTGACCACATGGTCAATGCAACAAATTGGAATTAAGGCTCTGTCCCAGAACTACCAACAATCTGGATTCCCATAAGTGGGTAGGGTTTTGAAGAAGAGGGAAGTTGTGGGCTCAAAAGGCCAGAATCAATTTGAAACCGCATAAAATACACTAGAAAAAACCTATTTTCGTCAGTAATATTCATGGCAAAAGTAACCTAACCTAACCTAGTTGGAAATATTATCAGTGCACTTACCTTAATTATGGCTACAATACTACATGTGCTGATTATCATGGTAACTGAGTTCGTGGCCACACTGAGGACACGTAAGAAAGGTCTTGAGCACGCCGTGAGCTCGAGAGAGAGCGATAGCAGCTCTATCGTCCCTCAAAACTTGTTTAATGACGCCCCACTCGGACTGGGAGCACCCACCACAGACAGCCATTCTGAAGTGACTGTTGAATTCAAATTTCAGCCGCCGGACCTGCGTGGGGGTATCACGTGACAATAGAGCAGCCGCTGACTGGCTAGTGATGATAACATGACTACACACGTCACGCGACGAGATGGCGGCAGGTTTGACGAGTGAATAATGGCATCGAAATTTAATAATTTCGAAAATAAATATCTCGATAAATAGGAATTCCCGCCGAAATTAGTATAGATTAAAGTTGGTTTTTTTTTTTTCGTTCTATCGTTGTATAAATATCAATATAGAGTGGTGGATGTGTTCTACCGAATCTTAACCGTACAAAGCACTGAAGGGGTTAAAGCGCCTCACTCGGTCTTTCTCGGCGTGGTACTGGTTACAATCTTGCGCAAAGCTGTAGGTTCCCTCCATCATATGAACTTGGATGTTACGAATGAAGGTAAACAATCCCAAACATTATTACAGGTAGTCCTCGTTTTACGGAACCCCTTTATACCGAAATTTTATTTTAGTACCGAGGTCTGTTATATGGAAAAAAATTCCGCAGTTACAGAAATTTTTTTCGGGAAAGTTAAAAATGAAATTTCACTGCTGAAACGGACTATATTAAATGCCATACAAGCAAAAAAAAATGCAAGGTTAGAGATTTTTATGGCTAGATTACAGAAAACAGACAAAACCATTTTTTTCGCCCACAAACATCAACAACCACGCGCCAATATGATGGGTCAGACAGTCAAGCTGATGGACCTTCCATTGCTCCTTCAGCTTCAAAAGGAAGCATCTGATGATGTGGAAGAGGAAGGTGCTGCCCCCTTCGTCAACCACCACCTGGCATCCTTTCCATGACTCACAACACTACCACCAACTGCGGGAAAGAAAGCCGCAACGACCGATGAAGATTATAGACAAAAAGAACAGCAATGTAATACAGAGTTTCATCGTGCTTCACGTGAAGATCCAGAATATAGATTAAAAGAACAACAAGCAGCTGACGAGGAAGCTTCTAAACAGTGGCTGCATCCTCCAGCGCAGGACACGTCAACGCGAAGAGGCGACGTCAAACCAAAACATCAACGCGCTGGTGGCCAAACTTCCTCAAATCTCCGTGCAGCGGGCTGTCTACGGTTGGCCAGACTGGCAGTCGACGGCCTGTTGCGTGGCACGGTCAGAGTGCCGATCGGCTCCCGGGGCCGGACCTATTCTCAGCGTGCTATTTTTTCAATTACAGGGAGCAATTGCGTGCTCCCAGAACAACTATTACTCTCTGGCGACATTAAGACTAATCCAGGCCCCACTACAACTTACACATGTCACCATACACAAAGACATAGACACAATAGCACCATGAGACACATACAGAAGTATAATATTAACATATTACAGTACAACGTAGATGGCCTCACAAACAAAATCATGCAGCTTAGGGAATTCGTACACAAACAAAACATTCACATAGCACTTATACAAGAAACAAAACTAAAACGCACACACAAAACACCCACCATCCCTGACTTCACGGCGATCCGTCAAGATCGTACTGGGGGTAACGGGGGTGGACTCATCACTTACATACGTAAAAGCATTAGCTACACTGATGCTACCCAAAACATTACAAACACAATCCAAGCAGATAACACGATAGAAATACAGGCAGTTAACATTAAAACACGCGCAAAACACAACACCACACTAATCAACATTTACATCCCACCAGATAGTTCACCTCAGGTGCCAGCCAATTACAATCCACAGTTACACAATCTGGCCTCTCTCACTAATGTCATCTTAGGAGGAGACTTCAACGCCAAAGACACTAGTTGGTACCTGCACAACCAAAACAACACCAGAGGCGCCAACATAGCCACACAACTAAACAGCCTCTTCATTCTTAACAATACAGAAGAACATACACACATACCACATCAAGCAGGATACTCAAACTCCTCCCCAGACATAACGTTCTGTTCCCCCTCACTAGCAACACATACACAATGGAGAACAGAAAAACAACTGTCATCAGACCACCTGCCCATCATCATTACAACACATTCTACACTCTGCCCCAACAGCCTTAGGCACATTTACAGAAATTACAAGAAAGCTGATTGGGAACAGTTCAAAATACAGACTGAGGAACAATTCACCACATTAAACAGCACACCCATCATAAACATCAATACAACACTCAAGACATTTAATCAGATTATCAATAATGCAAACAAATACATACCCAAGGGCAACATTAGGAAATACAACCCAAATTACACTAGATAAATAGCCCACCTCATAAGGCAACGTAACCTCAAATATAAGACACAAACACCACACACAGAAGCCATAAAACAGCAGATACAACAGCTCAACACAGAAATAAACAACAAACTGAAAGAAAAACAAACAGAAACATTCAGGAAATTCATAACAACATTAAACCACTCCACAGATACATCCAGGCTATACAAGACTATAAACAGCATTACCCACTCTAACAGCGGCATTCACACCTCACACGCGGCTATCTGTCGCAGCCAAAATAATATCCCAACATACACACAACAAGCTAACATTCTAGTTAATCATTACGCAAAGATAAGTCACTTAAACAGAGACAACAACCAGAAACATGCAGACAGACAAACAGCCAGACACAAGAAAACCTACAAACTCGACACAACCATTACACCCTTCAATACAGACCAGACCACCAAGATCATCAAAAACATTAAGAATTCGAAGGCTACTGGACCAGACAACATATCTAACATACACCTTAAACACTTGGGCCCACAAGGAATACTAGCTCTCACAAATATCAGCACATATTCATACCAACACTGTATTATTCCTGACATATGGAAACAAGGTAAAATTATTACACTACTCAAACCAAACAAAAATCCAACAGAACCAGCTTCCTATAGACCCATTACTTTACTATGCACACCCTCCAAAGTAACAGAAAGACTAATCTTACAAATCACCAACCCACACATTCCACTATCGCCTACTCAACATGGATTCAGACCTCACCACTCAACCACGACATTACTCACTAACCTCACGCAGCACATCATGGATGGCATCAACTCCAGACGACCAGCTCAACGTACACTATTAGCAACAATAGACATTAGTAAAGCATTTGATGCTATCCCACGCTTCCCTCTCATAAACAAAATACTCAACACAAACATGCACAATAACACCAAAAGGTGGCTGAGCAACTATCTCTCAGGAAGATACTCACATGTCACATTTAATGGCAAGTCATCCAAAAACAAGCTTTTTCCGAACGGGGTCCCTCAAGGCTCTGTTCTCTCACCAACACTTCAACTTATACATGCATGACATTCCAACACCCATAGATAACAAGCTTACCTTATCATCATATGCAGATGATATCACTCTAACATCCACCCACAACAACATCGACACCGCTACAAATAACCTACAAATATACATAAACAGTATACAGGACTGGCTCACACACAATAGACTCAAAGTAGCGCCCACAAAATCAACCATCACCTTGCTTACAAGCAACACAAAAGAACACCAGGTAATTCCACAGCTTACACTAAACAACATCAACATTCCACACACTCACAGAACCAAAATACTTGGTGTCACATACAACACATCATTATCTTTTGCAAACCACATTCAGGACATTAAAACCAAATGTACGTCAAGACTTAACACGCTTAGGGTACTAACAGGCACAAACTTTGGACACCAGCAGGAAACAACATCACTCATATACAAACAATATATTCGCTCAGTTATGGACTATGCTAGCCCATGCTGGGCACCCATTATCTCAAACACACACATAAACACCTTACAGACAATACAAAACAACGCACTTCGTATCATTACAGGATGCACTCAAACAACACCAATAGAACACCTGCACACAGAAACAAAAATACTGAAAGTTGGGGAACATTTAGACATGAGGGGAACACAATTCATGGCAGCAGCGACAACTAACCCACAACACCCTTGCCACTACATGTACAATCACGCACCGACACCTCGCACCATTAAGGTAACACCAGAGAGACATTATAACCAAATACTCCATTCCATACCACGCCCCACAGACATCACACAGTACAGAAAACACACACACACACACCACCTAACCCACAAAGCACTGACACGACTCGGTCCGAATGCGGTCCTAGGTGCGAAGCCGCCACCCATTAACAGGTCAGAGATCAGCCTGAGCAGATCGGATCGAGTTAACTTAGCACGATTCCGATGTGGACATCATCCCAACTTACGGACATATAAACACAGACTAGACAACTCTATAGACGACACCTGCCACCTGTGCCAGGACACACCACAAACAATTGAACACATTATGACAGACTGTACCGCTCTAGCACAACAACGAGCACAACACAACATCACTAGTGCGCTGAACCTCTGGTCCACTCCGGAGAGGGCGATCGGTTACCTGCGTGCCGCCGGCTTGCTCGATCAGGGTGGGCTGATCGGCTAAACAACAACTTGTAGGGTTGCCAGGTTTTTCAAATTCCCATGCGGGACAAAAAATTTTGAGGGTTTTTTCAAATTGAAACGATCTCTTCAACGGTTACAACAAACAAATTAGAAAAATTTTATTAAACTAATGCTTAACAATTAAACATCGTGAATAATATTGAAATATCGTAAATAATATTGAAATTATCATAGTATATTAAATATTGTAGTACATGTATACATCGCTTTACTAATTATATTATGACGTGTGTCAATATTTTTCTGAACTTTTAATCTTCAAAATTTTAGCTCCATCTTCCGACTTCAAGTATAATATAAATGAAGTTCCTTGCAAGTCGTGATTGTAAATAAATAATTCAAAAAAATATTCTAAATCTAAATAAAATCAAGTGTGTGAGTGTGTGTTCCTCTTTCACGCAAATGCAGCAATTTACACCTGAACGATTTCTTATAAAAAGTAGACAAACACAGATTTTATTTGAATTACGCAATCTGAAGTTGGTTGGTCAAGCAATCGTGGGATTCACACTAATTCATAGCTCACAATATAACTACAGCCGAAAAACTGCCAACTCGTGGCCAAACACAGCATTTTATAAGCGTTATGTAATTTCTAGGATGTTCTAGAACATTCAATATTACTCTACAGAATTCTACAGGATCCTACATAATTCTAGAAAATTTTAAATCAATTCATCCCGAAAATATTTGCTTAAAAAAATATCTTTTGTGCGACATTTTGAATACAAAGGGATTTTTGGATCAAATGCGGGACGTCTGGCAACTCTACCACCAAGCACCGATTAGCAGTTTTGGGAGGTGAATACAACTATTTAAGCAGTTCATTTCCTCCAGTACAATATAATTTATAAAAATATATTAAAATAATATTGTTTTCTATTTAACTGTGTTTAAAAAGGTAAAAAATTGTTTATTATGCAGTTTTGGGCTGGAAAAATCTTCCGTAGGAATGCGTCTGCCATTATATATATAATGGGAAAATAGGGTCCGTTATATGGAAATTCGGTTTACGAACAACTTTTCAGGAATGTAATCTTCCATATAACGAGGACTGCCTATTCTCAAAAGCTCTGTCCGTGGACTGGGCTTCACCTGGCAAGTGAGGTGGGCCAGGATTGTTGCCCGCGTCAGGAGTTATATTTGAGGGGAAACCGATTTTTAATTTATATATGCATTGCAAGGATTTTGAGTTGTCTACCACGGTTTTGATTGCACAACTACGCAACCACAGATAAATTGGTGTATATGTATGCTACAGGGAATCTGTGTAACTAGGGATGTCATGAAATTCCTAAAATGTTCAGTGATTTCATGTCAGGTTAAGTCGTGATATTTTCGTTAAACCTACGGGAAAATTATTGAATGCTCTGTTAGGTCAACTGTACAGCGTACGCCCTTAACGACTGGTTAGGTTAAGTCGTGATATTTTCGTTAAAACTAAAAAATATCACGACTTGACCTTATATGAAACCCCTGAACATTTTAGGGATTTCATGAAATACCTAGTTACACAGATTCTCTGTGATATATACAAAGGTGGGCAGGACCGAGTTCCAAAAGGACCGAACTCCAGGAACTCGGTCCTTTTTAAGGACCGTGAGCGGGAAAGTAGGTCCTTTTCTCAGTGAGGACCGAAATGAGGAGCGACGGTCCATTTTTAAGCAATTCCGGACGGTCTTTTTTAGTGTGTTTAGTGATTATTTGAAGTTCTAAACAAGATGGATCGTTTCCTCCAGAAGACTCAGAAAGAGACTGAGACTGAACTGAAACTTGTTTCAACACCTGGAGGAGACGAAGAATCTACTGATGTTAGTGCTTCAACTTCAAGTCAAGCAACTGGAGCTCCTAGCGGAAGAACTGAACCCGGCAATCCCTGGCCGTACCTGGACAAATACTTTGAATACCTGGGCCCCAAGGGTGAGCAGAACCTGGAGTACAAGTGCTTGCTGTGCCTGCCGAACAAGAACATCCTCTCGACAAGCAACAAGAGCCAAAACAACCTCAAGCCGAAGAGGTCAGGGCTCAGTGACAGCCATTTTGAAATGCTAGTCTTCTTGAAGGGAAACTCAAGCATTTAACTTAACTTTTTTTTCATCATTTATGTATTGTATTAATTATAATTTACGTTAATAAAATTAAAGATTTCCGGTGTCTTTAATTTCATTTTTCATTTTAATCAAATTTTTCACTTATATATAAGGACCGAGGACCGAGTCGTTCCTAGGTCCTATCTTCAGAAAGGACCGGGACCGTCGGTCCAGTTTGAGGCAAGGACCGGGACCGTCGGTCCTTTCTGAGGCCCGGGTGCCCACCTTTGGATATATACGAGTATACATTTCATCACTTCAAACAATCGGTTGTAAGCCCCAGCGAGTGACGTCATGTTTTGTTTGGTTTCAACAATTTTTTTTTTTTTTTTGAATCGCGATTTTTTCCACTTGGCAGGAATTTTTGTTTTCTTGTAAGAAAAGTGGCACAAATGAGAGAACTTCCTATTTCTAGTATTTATAAAGCAGGATGGTCTAGGGTGGCAGACTCGTTTGCATGGGGAGGTGAAACGCCTTCCACCCAGTTCTGCATCCAAGTATTGTCCATTACTGTATATACTATCCTCTCATCTTCATCCAGTTTGATAATTTACTTTTTCGCACTCGTATTCATAGTAGACAACTCTCACTTTGTCGACGTCAACAATGGAAGGAAACTTAAAGCCTCTTGTGCCAATTACGAAACGGGTTTGCCCCTATTACACGTCCCTGCGCGAGCACACACACACACGCATATATATATATATATATAAAATTTCTCTTGTTAATCGAAGTGTTCTTAAGGAATCTACATTTAAGGATAAAATGAATGATCAACGCCCACGTCAACTTGAACATTTAATATCAGACGTTTCTGAAGTCGAACTTCCATCATCAGTTTTATATTTAATATATAAGCAGAATAAAATTATTTAACTTTGGTTTTTGTCTGTATATATATATATATATATATGTAGTGGCAAAGACATTTTCAAATAATTTAGCGATATTCTATCAACACAAACACGACCAAATTGACGTCACACAAGCACGACTAAGATGACGTCACATCGCGAGGATCCACTCAACGTATGTCCTTATGTTTTGCCTCACACCCCAACTTCGTTACAAAGACTACCTCATTACCTCAAGCATTCCACGCCACCATCGAACCTCGACTCTCTCTCTTCGAAGAATAGTGACATGAGAGCTACCACCATGTGAACACCTTTTGTGCAGGCCCCATTTAGCCTACCTGGTGTCATTCACCTGACTTTATATAAAAACTAATCATTACCTCGCGCGTTATTAATATCGAAGTCATTATTCAAGTGTACATCTAATTTTGACTGTAAACAACCAGCTCACATTTTGTCTCATTTCATAAATCATTTATTCTGTTTAATAAAGGAACAAAACTCATTCTATCAATCAACCTAATTAATAACACTATTTGATCTGAAAGGATCACGGTCACTCCAGCCTTATCATTAACAATCAATTAACCATTATCATTATTATTATAGTGCCAACGTTACGTAATAAATTGGTACCTATATACAGTATATATATGATGCAAATCCACAAGGAAAAAGAAAGAAAGAAAAAAAATATTATATATATATATATACAGTATATACGATTTTTTTTTCTGGCGGAACGCACCGGTACCCTTTATTTTCAACATGCAGAAGAAAATTTCATTCTTTTATTTCATTCTAATTTATTTATTTGTTTTTGTTGCATGACAAAATTTTAGAACAGGAAGAACGCTTTTCTTCTGGATTGGTATGTTCAGTCTAGGGCGGGGCGAAAATATATCGAACTGAAGTTGTCAGTATGAAACATGGCTGAAAAAGTGCTCTAGTACTCACCTATCATAAAATCATCAACTTTTATAGCTTATGAATATGTCCATTCTCGCAACTTTGACTTCAGTTTTGAAGAAAAGCCAAAATTTTGAAGCAAATTTAGTTTGGTTAAAAATTATAACAATATTTCCTTTTATAAACCAAAACATGTGTTCATCACTAAATTCTATGAAGTGTAACTGCTATCCTCTTGTCAGGGGCGTACCTAAAGTATTTGGCACCCGGGGCGGATCCTTCCTTTGGCATCCCCCATAAATAATTTTAAAATTTAAACACAGAAAAATATATTATATTTGCAAGTAGATTTTTAAATAGTACAGTACTGTCATAAGCAAATTGGAAATAAGAAAAATGCAGGACATTAAAAATTCAGTGAACAGGTAATACTGCATTTTATTTTATACAAAAAACACAGGAAATCCAGTCTCAACGCTCAGCCTAATTTCTGCAAATTGATCAATGACCTCATCAAAATTCACCTTCTTTGCATATTCATGTTCAATTGAAAGTAAAGCCAGATTTGTCAACCTTGTCTGACTCATGGTCGAGCGAAAGAAATTTTTTATCAATTTCAATTTGGAAAAACTTCTTTCACATGAAGCAATAGACACAGAGACAGTCAAAAAGAATCTCAAGCACAGTGACAAGCTTGGCAAAGATTCACAAAAATCCCATTTCACGATAAACTCCAGAAACTGCAATGCTGTCCATTTCTTTGCCTCTTCAACGCTGATTTTGGCAGCTTCCAAATGCCTCCTAAGTCGTCCAATTTCCACACTGATATCTTCATCAGAGAATTCATCGAAAATCTGAGTAAAATTTGGAATATACTTCCGAAGTTCTTCTGTTGCAACAACCAAAATGTTTGGCTGAATAACAGCGAAGATTGACAGAATTTGATCCATTGCCTTAGAACGAATCTCCAATTCTTGATGAAAGCGATGAAGACATTCAAACATAGCCCTTTTCACTTCCTCTAGCAATGTGAGACCAGCATTCTTTGCCATCTCTCCTGGCATCCTGTTTCGGAGCTTTACTCTCCCTCTTCTCTCCATAGAAATGTCCATTTCCTCACACTTTGTAGTTGCATAATGAATGGCCCTCTCCACAATTTCATTGCGCTGATCTTCAAGAAACAGTTTTAGAGCTTGGAGTTTCACAATGTACTTTTCAAGGCTGATTCCAACTGTTTGCAAATACTTTTGTGTGAGATTAATTTCTTCCAGGACTTCACACCAGAAAGAAAGGTAACTCAAAAAGGAGAAATCACATATAGCAGACAGCAAAATCTGAGCTGATCATCTTGTGTCCACATTTTCTTTGGGATCGCACAGTAATTCAAGGGTTGAGGTCAGCTTTTCAAAATTTGCCTTCACTGGTTTCACAGCGTCATAATGAGCACTCCATCTTGTCTGGGAAAGTCTTTTGACTGTCATGCCTACATTCTCCATCAGCACTTCCCATCGATGAGTTGAGATTGAAAAGAAGGAATAGACTCTCTCTAAGGTTCCACAAAAAGTCACTCATGAAGAAACGCTTCCAAATGAGTGCACTCCGCAAAGGTTCAGAGAATGATTTGCACAAGGCACAAACAAAGCCTTGGGATTAATCTCTCTGATCTTTGACTGAACACCACCATGAATCCCAGCCATAGTTGCAGCGTTGTCATATCCTTGACCACGGCACAGGTTTATGTCCAGTCCATCGCTCTCCAGATGTCCCAGGATATCCCTTGTGAGCTCAGCAGCAGTCTTTCCGGCAATAGGGAAGAAGCCCAAGAATGATTCCTTTACTTCAACTTTGTCACATTCAATATGGACGTATCTGATCACTTCGTTTGTAAATTTTGTATTGCCAATAAAAATAAAAATTTATTTTATAGTGGGAAGTAACATTAAGCTTTTGTAATAGTTTGAACATTTTTAAATGTTTTTAATTACCTTGGCGAATTTTTCATTTGGTTTGAAAACTTGTACTGGTATTTCAACTCTTCCGATGGCACCTCCCTCCTCGCTGTCACCCGGGGCGGACCGCCTCCCTCGCACCCCCCCTTAGTACGCCACTGCCTCTTGTTGATTTACTTAAAATCTGACTTTGTTTTGCTTTTTGGATTCTCTAGCCGAGATTTCTTGCTGAGAATAACCATTCCATGGCGGGCGTCATGTCCGTAGACTTTTTTCACTTGCTGAGGAGATTTCCTTCACATTTCTTTCGACTGCCTGGGAATGACACGGGTATGTGTCAAGAATTATGAGTTTTTGGCAGTCATCAGTGCTACTTATAACATCAGAGAGTAAGGAAGGAACAGTAATATTCATTTCGTTCCAATCAATCATATCCATGTAGGTCGAAGCTGAGAAGTTGAGCCCGATGGATTTCTTGTCAAACGTTCGAATTTCACCGGTATAACACTCCTTTTCGCTTGTAGCACTTTCTCGATTGCTAGCTTCCGAATATTCTTATTCTTGCCAGCCGATAGCAGATAAAAGGATATTTTCAGGATGACAAAAGTAACAGTTGTTTTGTAACACCGGACGAATAATGTCTTGGTCAATTGTATGTAGTTTTTGTCCCCATCCTGGCAAGACCAGTTTGCTTTGATATAGAACCAGGCAGGAGTATAAAAGTTCAGTATAAAATGAGCAATCCTTTGAAGTGTCTCTGATGGTTTTTCGCGCAACATGTAATAACGTAAGAGACAATTTGCTCTTGTCAGCCACCGTGCATTATTGAGAGACCCAGGTTGAGCAGTTTCTAACAATTTGATAGCTGAACCCCTATCATGACCGTTTTGAATTGACAAACACGCCTTATGGGGGTATTGCTGGTCACTGCTGAGATTTGCTAGCACTTCTTCTGGTAAGTCCATCACTTTTCCAGCGAGAGGTGGAAATTTTGCAGTTGGTCTGTTCTTTGGATCAAGGTTCAGATCCTTGCCGATTTTGCCCTGTGAACTTCTAGGTCCTGTCGTTTGCCCGTCAAGAACTTCCAGGTATTTTCTCAAGAGAAGCTCATTAGTGTGAAGTAAGCAAATAAACCATTGTAATGGTCTTCCCAATGTCAGCTCTAGTTTTCTAATTACTCCATTTGATTTCCCTGTATTTACATTAGTTGCATCACAAACTACTGCTTTTAAAGTCGATGCAGAGTTAGTGTCATTAATTACTGATATAATTTCTTTAGCAATATCACTTGCCCTTCCACTTTCAGGAGCAACATGGTCAATATCTTCGTTTCCTGGAAATGAAACTAACACATAATGGTTTTCATTCAAAGTCCGCTGGCATTCTCCCACTTTTGAAAGAGTTTTATCAATTTTTCCATCAAATCCAAGGCAAACTATTCCCTTATTCTGTTCGTCATACTTCTTTCTTTCTATGCTTCTCCACAAGGCTCTTTGATGAGTATTTTACTGGGATCAATAGTAGTATTTTCAGATAATAGATTAAGATCTTTTAAGACAGCATTAGCAATTAAACAAGCATCACGGTTGCTTATTTTGCATCGATCAACTGCCTTGCGTAATTCTGGATATTGGTGTCGATTTTGAGAAATGCTAGCTTCTGTATTTAACTCGTACTCGCTCAATTCGAAATCTTCATTTTGATGACCTTTTTCACTTTCAGAGCTGATCTCACCAATATCACAAGGATTCAACTGTATTTCCTAGACAAAACTCTTTTGTTTATCTTTAAAGAATTGTCTTTTATGCTTTCTGTTTTCCATTTTTTGTAGTTTTGAAGTTTTCACTTTGTCCAACTTACCTATATAATCATTTTTCGTTCAGTATGTTGATCAATCCAGAATTCTTATTCACCATTCGGGATTTTCTCCGCCTTAGCGCATTTACACACTTCTTTTACGAGAATCGGAGGCATAGCACTTGCAGCAACATATGTCAAATAAATTTTTGAAGGAATCATATTTACTTTGATAAGTGCTGGAAGATTCTTTACTCATGGGATATTTTCCAAGTTCTTATCCCTTCTCAATTAATCTCTCTACCTTAATTATTATGTTTTTGAAGTCCATTGTTGGCATGGAAGCACGGATATATATATATATCATTCACTTTTCTTTTTTTTTTTTCCTGTGGAATTGACCGCCGTTTCAAACCTAGACAGGTTCATATCACAGCGAGACTAAGTTAGAGGCGGGGCAGGAGCCGTGACAGTGGAAGGAAATCGAATATGGGGCCGACGGAGAAAGAGGCACCCTCTGCAAGAATGGACCGAAGACGCGTTGAGGCCGGATGGGAATATAACTCCGGGAAGCACTGCAAACGGAAGGTTAAATAAAGAGGGCAAAAAATAAACACATGCTCAACAGTGAGAGGAACATGACAATGCGGGCAAGACTCATGGGGATTTCTAGACATAAGATGTCCATGGGTCAAACGGGTGTGACCAATTCTCAGACGAGCCAACAAAACTTCCTTATGCCGGGATTTATGATATGAAGAAAACCAATGACGAAGAACAGGCTTGAGACGGTGGAGTTTGTTTACGCCGACGCCATCCCAGTCGCGCTGCCACAGCGACCTGAAATGGCGGCGGAGGGACGGAATGAAATCTGAGAAGGGCAAAGATTTAGAGGTAATAGGAAGAGAGCAAGCTCGCCTGGCCAAAAGGTCCACCTCCTCGTTACCTGCAATACCTACATGAGAAGGGATCCAACATAAAGAGATACGCCGCGCGGAATAAGCAGTGAGAAAATGGACTAAGTGTTGTACCCTTCGGACCAAAGGGTCATAAGATTCTAAGGACATCAGAGCACTGCAGGAATCCGAAAAAAAATACAAACGAACCCGGAGGAAGAGCACCAATTTGGGTTAGGGCTTCCAAAATAGCAAAGAGCTCCGCTGAGTAAATAGAAGTGTCACGGGGGAGATGAATACTCCGAACAGTCTTACAAGGGAGATAGAAAACCGCCGAAGCGGCTACGCCTAACGGAGAATGGGAACTATCTGTATAGATATGAATGGAGGAAGAGTGACAAGTGAGGTGTTCACGGGACAAGGACAACAGGACAACACTAGGGGTGGACGTTTTATCAAAGGGACACAAATCTTTGCAGTAGGAGATCGGATGTAAGATCCACGGAGGGAGGACCTGAAACGAGACTGGGAGGATCTGAGGTGGAGGAAGAGCATGATGGGAAAGGAAGGTACGGACAATTGAAGTGAGGTGCCAAGAGTCGTCTAGAGCAGTGTTTCCCAACCGGGGGCCATATGGCTCCCTGGGGGCCATGGCACATTTGAAGGGGGCCACAGGAAAATGTTATTTTTTAAAATAGAGTTAAATCTGCATATTACCTACTGAAAATAATGCTTATGGGAGCCACAGGAAAAAATAAGGTTCCTAAGGGGGGCCATAAGCCAAAACCGGTTGGGAACCACTGGTCTAGAGGAAGAGTTGTAGCAAGGGTAGTACAGAGAAGGGAGGAAGGAATCCTATGAGCACTGTAATAACTTTTGGTTTGAAGATATGCACCACGGTACCGAAGGGGAGGGAAGTTACACTCCGCCTGGAGACTAGCCACCGGTGAAGAGCGAAAGGCTCTGGTAGCCAGGCGGAGGCCCCAATTATGAAGAGGGTCCAGGATTCTCAATCGAGAGACAGAAGCGGACTGTAGACCTCACAGCCATAGTCAATTCTCGATTGAACTAAAGAGGTGTACAGGCAGGAGAGTGTACGCCTATCAGCGCCTCCAAGATATATGGGAGACCAGTGGCATAGCTAGAGTTTGTGCCGCTCGGGGCGGTCCTTGAGTTTGCCGCCCCCCTGAAACACAACACAATACACACAACAAACATACTTAAACAAAAAGTGAAAACGACGTATAGAAAAAAACCTGTGAAGAATATTAGGACAACATGTTTACTTCTGAAGTGAAAAAATTAACTACAACATTCTACAAAGTTATTTTTCTTGCTTTTCTTTTAGCAAAATCTTCGATGACATTGTCGAACTCTATTTCGTCTGTCAATTGTTGTTCTATAGACAGTATGGCAAGATTTCTCAACCGCAAGGTGCTCATAGTAGATCTTAGGTAATTCTTTATCAGTTTTAGTTTAGAAAAACTCCTCTCACAGCTAGCAACACTAACAGCAATTGTGAAAAAAATCCGCAGTAGTATTACAATATTTGGAACCGAGTTACCAAGATTATACTTTTGAATAAACTGCGAAAGTTCAGGGGGGCCTTTCTTCCACGTCTCTGTTTCGTCTTGCGTAGCAGCAACAGCAATAAAATGCTGAAGTCTTTTTCTCTCAACGAGGAACTCTTCCTTATCAATGTCTCAGAATTCGCTTCGCGATTGGCCGCTTCCCGATCCGCCCATCGGGAAGCATTTTACCTCAACTTTCTGAAGTATTTCTTCTCGAATTCCTTCTCGGCCGAATCCTGGGATTACCATTATCATTTTACAACTAATACCAGCATATTAGTTTTGATATTGATTATTTATAAATATTAAACGTATATTTATAGATTATAACGTATTTACAGAACTTTATGGGTTATTTCCCTTTTTAATGAAATAAATGCATTTATACCAATGCTATTATTAATTAAGCACAACTAAGCGCTTAAATAGGTATGATGGTCAATAAGGCCATCTTCAAGGGAACACAATCCTTACCATTGTCGGAAATTAACGAAATAAGCAGTGTTTTCGTGGAAAAATAAAATTGTGTCTGGCGTCTTGTATCCTTCTACTGTCCCGACATAAAAAAACCACCTTTTTTTTCATTGCAGTAGACCAAAAATGCCGCCCCTCAAAAAGTGCCGCCCGGGGCGGACCGCCCCCTCCGCCCCCCTATAGCTACGCTAGTGTGAGAGACGGGAGTCGAAAGTGAGGCCTAAAAATTTAAAAGTGTCCCTTACCGGAATGGGATTACCGGCTAAAAACAGCGAGAGAGGGGGAACAGAAGTAGTCCTACGCCTCTGAAACGACATACACACAGTCTTGGTTGGGGAAAGACGGAAACCCACAGACGCTGCCCATCTTTCGACGGCATTAATTGCAAGCTGCACCTGTCTTGCGGCCACTCGTAGAGAATTGCCTGCGCCGTAAATGGCAAGATCATCTGCGTAGAGAGAACACTTTATGGAAATTGGTAAAAAATGGACAACCGAGTTCATAACCAGAGAGAAACAGAGAACACTGAGGACAGATCCCTGCGGGACTCCTTCCTCTTATGTGGTTAAATCGGAGAGAGAGTTACCAACTCGAGCTCGAAAAGTTCGGTTTCTTAAAAAATTACTAATAAAAAGAGGGAGAAAGTCCATAAAATCCACAGAATGGAGACGTTGGAGGACATAATACTTCCACGTCGTGTCGTAGGCTTTGTGGATGTCGAAAAAGCCAGCCACACTGATCTGTTTACTTTACGAGAAAACGAGGTTTGGAGATCATGAGTAAAGAGAAGTAGAGGGTCTAGAGTGCTGCGGAATTGACGGAAACCAGATTGAGATGGGGGAAGGAGTCCGCCACTCTAGGATAAAGGACAGTCGGGAAGCGACAATATTCTCCATTAACTTACAGATACAGCTGGTCAATGCTATTGGGCGAAAGTTTTGAGGAAGGGATGCGTCCTTGTCAGGCTTCGGGATGGGAATAACTATGGCCTCCCAGGCTCCCACCATCGAGAGAGAAACACACCCTTAATCCAAATTCGGTTAAAAACAGTAAGTAAAAGGTATAAAGCCGAATTAGGCATAGACTGTAGCATTTTGTAGTGGATACCATCCGGGCCAGGCGCTGAGTTTCTTCGGGAGGATAGGGCAGATTGAAGTTCGCGCATCGTCAACAATCGGTTATAGGGTTCATTGTTCGGGCGGTCGAAATGGAGATCCTCTCTCTCCATTGCTTCTTTCCGTAATTGGAAAGTCGGAGAATATCCGGCGACACTTGAAGCTGCGGCAAACGAAGTAGCCAGAGTATTCGCTACTTCTTTCGAATCAAAAATGTCCCTGCCATCGACATGAAGGACTGGGGAACGAGAGGGAGTGAACTTTCGGGAGATGCGACGGACCGGGTTACCGTAGCAATCGGGGTCGAAGATGTAACCCCGGAGACATATTGTTGCCAGGAGTCCCTCCAGACTTGTTTAAGGACTCGACGAGCCACTGCCCGAGCCCTTTGCATGGCAATACGGTTATCTGGAGATTTATGGCGGTAAAACCGACGAGTAGCAGTCTTCTTATTCCGAACAGCCTCCGCACACTTCTGGGACCACCAAGGGACTTGGGTCAAATGAGAGGAACATTGTCAGCCGCATTCAAGATTTTCGAACCCAGAAAATCTAAACATCCGTCCACCGACGAAAAATCGTGGGTTGTACAGGACACGTAGGTAAGGCTACGATAGGACTCCCAGTCGGCTCTAGAAAAAAGCCAACGGGAGAAAGGTGGCAGATTAGTTCCGGGAACAATAGACGAGAGCCGCACCGGAAAATGATCACTCCCGTAGTCATCTCCCAGGACTTCCCAGGAAAAGTCCAGAAGAGCATCGGTGGAACAAAAGGAGAGAGCAATGCAGGAGAAAGTATCAGTGTGAACGTGATAATAAGTAGGTGTACCTGAGTTGAGACTGGTGGGAGTGGGATGACATCAGGGAGATCAAGGAGCCACCCACGAAAGTGTCCCGGACATCACCCCACACTGTGCTACCACTATTAAAATCACCTAAAAGTAAGGAAGGTCTACGGAGTTGATCAACAACTTCCACTAGCTCCTCTCGGGAGACGGGGGCGTGTGGAGGGAGGTAAACGGAACAGACGGTATACTGCCGAGACAAAGAAAGCCGGACAGCAACCACCTGCAATGTAGATCGAAGTGTGAATGGGCGACAAGGGACAGATCTATGTACGAGGATGGCTGAACCATCTCGAGGACCGTGAGCGGGCAAGGGGTTTGTAAAGGAGATGTAGTCAGTACGAGAAGGTATAGATTGAGAACCCAAAATTCTTTCTTGGAGACAAACACAAGCGGGTTGTACGTTTGTAAAAGGAGGGAAAGACCATCATAGTTGGCAAAAATGCCGCGACAGTTCCAGTGAAGGATAGAATTAAAATAAGTCATTATAATGGAGATATAAAAGGAAAAAAATTAAAAGGGTAAAAGTTTAGAGTGTAAAAGTTAAAAGTGTAAAGGAGAAAAGTATAAAAGATAAAAGAGAAAAGTGCAAAAGATAAAAGAGAAAAATGTAAAAGATAAGAGTTAAATATGAAGAGGTAAAAGTAAAAGTTAGCTACGAAGAAGTAAACTTTAAATATGAAGGGGAAAAAGTTAAAAGTAAAATATAAAAGGTAAAGGGAAATAACTACCGACCAGAAACAATAGAGCAGATACGGCGGTTTTCCCGCAAGTCCGGATCTGACCCAACCTGTTCAGGCTGAGGTCCGCAGGCGGGGATCAGCCGGGCGAGCAGGGAGAGAGGAGGAAACAGGAACTGGAATGCAGGACTTCCTAAAGCGACCGCGGCGTACTCTTAAAGGAGCAGGGACAGAGGCATTGTCGGAACTAAGTGAGGCGGAGCCAGAGGGAACGGTTGGTGGAGAGAAAAAATATGTTGGTGGCATAAGGAGATCTAACAAGGAGCGCGAACGGGCGGGTAAGGCTGACGGGAGGGAGTCCAACACCGCAAGTTGGCTCTCCAACTGGCAGAAGTTCGAAGGGCAAGAAACAGGTTCAGACGACTTTGGTGAGAGACTGACGACGCCCACCTGTGAAGAGGGAATTGAACCACCAGGACCCATAGTACATACAAGGTTCTGGCTTGGAGGAGTCACCGACCTGGGACAAAGGGATGAAGTAGAACCTCGGGCAAGGTCTGTAAGGGTACCACCCATAGTGGCAGGGAAAGAGAGTGGAGAGGGAACCAGATCCGAGCGACGGTGGCGGCAGTGAGAAACTGGAGAACCAGGGGAGATCTCCTCGGCTCTACACTTAACATCCCCCCCCCCCGACCAGCAGGAGGGTTCCCACAAGGAGGCAGCCCCACAGACGCCCTCGAAGGAGAGAGAATGCGGCGCGGAGGCGTTCGGGCCACGGAAGGTCGAGGAGAAACACATGGAGACTGCTGAGACCGACACTGTGGAGAGCGGAGCTGGGTCGGAGTAAGCGAAGAAGGAACTGAGGGAAGAGACGAGGCAGAATGGGGTTTTCGTAAACGGTCAGGTTGCGAAAGAGAAACACGAAGAATGTCCGTGAATGTGACGTGTTCTCGCACAAAACGAGCACGAACCTGAGCTCGAACCTCAGGGAAAGTCATGCGCTCCTTGGTCTTGAGAGTAACAACCTCAAATTCGAACTTATAAATTATACACAAGGCTGAGGAAGCAGGATGGTTACCACCACCACAGTCAATTACAAGAAGGGGAGTTAGAACATGGCACCCCATGAAAATCCTGGCCACAATGGACGCAAACACGAGTAGACCGGCGACAACGGGAACCGGTATGCCCGAATGTCTGGCAATTAAAACAACGGGTAGGTGGAGGGACGTAAGGCCGCACATCAAAACGAAGCCAAGCATACCAAACATGCGCTGGAGGCGAAGCTGGTTAAAAGTCAAGCGTAGGCGCGGAGCGGGCTGAAGACAGCCATTAATTCGCTTCGTAAAACGATGTACAGAAGACACCTTCCACTCTGCAAAACATGAGCGGAGGTTCTCTTCCGAGACGTCTAAAAGTTGAGTGGCATAGATCGTACCCTGGCAAGAGTTCATTCTCGAGTCGAGGGCGCAAGACACCGGACAATCGCCCAAAGTGGATATCGCAGCCAGGGCACCACTCTGTTCAAGAGATCGAGATTTGATGAGCTTTGAAATATTGTCCCGAAAGACCTGGGCAGAAGCCGCAAGACTGCGAAAGACCGCAACAAGGTCGGTAAGCAAAGGACGAGAGGTGGTCGGTTTAACAATTAAAAAGCGATAGGGGAAGTCGAGAGGGACGGGAATGTTGGGGCCACGGAAACGGGCTTCCAAGACCGAAAGGTTCGTCGGTGTTCATGGGGAGAAGAAAGGGTACTCCGCGGGGGGGGGGAGAATTCCGAGGGAACCCCTGAGGAGCATAAAGTTCCAAAGTAGCAGTGGAAAACGTACGATGGTGAGAATCAACCATCTCGGTGGAAGATAAGGACAAAGAGATCGAGGGAGAGGTAGTCTGGACAGGACCATCCCCTGAAGAAACAATAGGGGCTAGAGAGGAGATAGGAGTATCCAAAACCGTAGTCCGAGGATTAGAAGCAGGGGTCGAGCCGAGAAGAAGAAGCCATAGCAAAAATAAAGGAAACTTCATCCCCCGCGAGCATCCAGCCACCACCGACTCTAACAAGGGAAAGGCGAATCGTGGGCACACTCGGTCCCACCGCCAATAGATGTCACGCAGGGGAGATACACCCACACCCAGTCCTCGTGCCTAAAAGGCGGCCACTCTCATCCAACGCGCGGTGAGAGTTGGCAGGGTGAGGGCTTGGGTTTGGTTTAAGGGCGACAAGGGTGACAACCACCTCCCTCACCGAAGGTCCAAGGGAAGGGTCAAATCAAGGTCCAAAACAAAGCCAAATATGAAAAAAAAGTCAGAAGTAGGGGGAAAGAGAAGGAGAAAGAAAGAAAGAAATATAAGCAGGAGATCAGCCGGGTGCCCAGACGGGTCCAATGGTCCACGAAGGCAGAGAGGGCCCTTACAGCAGAGGAAGATGCATTCCCACATTAGCTATAGACTGCAGCGGTCTTCAACCTGGGCGATATCGCCCACTAGTGGGCGATTTGAGCTTTTAGGTGGGCGGCAAGAAAATTTATAAAATTCTTGTAAAACTCAACAAAATTTACAATATTGTATGCAAAAAATGATCGAATGTTTCGTCAGTTGTGTCATGACAATGATGAACAATTTGTTAGGTTATTATTACACACAGAGGTCCGATGGCTCTCGAAGGGTGCATGTTTAACTCGTTTTGTTGAACTATATGAGAGCGTAGTGCAGTTTCTAGAAGACCAAAATGAAGTTGATCTTAGCCAAAAGTTAAAAATGATAAAAAATGATGCTTGTTATTTGGCAGGAATATTTAAGAAATGCAATGATTGTAATTTGCAGCTTCAATGAGCCAATATGACACTCATGAACTGCCAAAAAGTTATCTCATTATTCATTGAAAAGCTGGATTTATTCAGTCACAATCTTTCAAAAAGGGAATTTCACCAGTTTCCAGAATTGTTATCTATTAAGGATGACATAACAACAATTGATACACAAAGGTTTATTGATCATCTCAATAAACTTGAAACGGATTTTGAAACTCGATTCAGTGATGTTTTAACCATGGAAGTATATGATTGGATGGTAAACCCGTTTACTGCAAATGTTACTGAAGCTGATGTAACATGTCAAGAGGAGCTATTAGAACTCAGACATGATGAGGAAAGCAGGGGGAAATTTCAATAACGGTGGTTATATGCAGCTTTGGCAAAATAAAAAGATGTCAAATGTATATCCCAATATGTGGAAAAAGATTTTTAAATTACTGATCGCTTTTCCTACTTCGTACCTAGTTGAATCAGGTTTTAGTGCTGTGAATCACATTCTTACCAAAAACAGGAATGCTTTAAAAATCCCTGAAAGAGGGGACATTCGTTTGTTCCTCACTAAATTCGAGCCAAACATTCGGAATTTAGTTTCCAAGCATCAAGCACAAGGATCTCACTAAATTAAAGGTAAATGCATAATGTTTTATTATATAATATATATAATGTACCATACATAATTTTTAATATACAGTATGTTTGTTGGATTTTTACTTTTGGTGGGCGGTTGGCTAATTTATCTCACATAAAAATAGTAAAAGTGGGCGGTAGGCATAAAAAGGTTGAAGGGCACTGGTTTAAACGAAAATGACGGGAGCAAACTTTTCTGGTTAATTTTGAGGTGTTTTGCACGTTTCCTGTGGTAATGCTTCGTTTACGAGATCTCGCAACATGAACATGTTAGGTTATGCTTTATTGTGCGAGTATAAAATGTAGTCAAAAATACATTTTTCAAGTGTATTTTGGTGTGCTTTGTTCGAATATGACCTTCATTTCTTGTGCAAATGAACAGAAATACAGTTGTCATTGCATGGCCCAAACACGTATTTCTGTTCATTTGCACAAGAAATGAACATTATATTTGAACAGAGCACACCAAAATACACTAGAAAAATGTATTTTTGAATTCAACTTCAGGTCATGGCATTTTGTAAATAATTACCTTCTAAAATATATGACTTATTCCTTAATCAGTGACTACTCGGGCATCTTTTTCGTTGGCAAGGGTCGAAATTCGGTCAAAATCACACTAGAAAAAAGGGTTGCAGTATAATAACGATAACATAAATTTTCATTAAAATTAATGAAAAAGGTTTAAATTGAAAAAAATAAAAAAAAGGAACCTAACCGGGTTCAACTAAATAAAAATGTGAGTTATGGGTATATACATCAGCATTCTGACTGATCGCATTTATGTCCCACAACAAAACCTAAAATGATATTATTTAATATCCTCAAACAAAAAAAATACAGATAACACTGGCCAACAAAATGAAACTTTTTTTTCTCATCACAAACATGATCACACTTTTCTTAATGCATTTTTCGCGCTGATTCCGAATCTGGTTTTATTTTGTTTCTAGCACGTATAGTTATATAGATACACTGGTTTTGATATTTTTAAGTTTTTGATATTGCTATAAGAAAATTTATGGATGTATAGATCACACTTAGGAATGCTAAACAACAAATACATCATATACTTTATTCAATGTACTTATAAATAAAGAATATATACATTATTTTATTAAAAGCGCTGTGAGTGTGATTTCCTTTTGTAAATTTGGCCTGGATTGTCACGATACAGCATCCAACAATGGTCCGCCATCATGCTTTCATTCCAATATCCTTGGTAGCGCTTCTCCATCATCTGAATATCTTGATGGAAGCGCTCTCCTTGCTCGTCACTCACTGCACCAAGGTTTTCAGGAAAGAAATCTAAGTGGGAATGCAGGAAGTGAATTTTTAACGACATTCGACACTTCATTTCTTTGAAGGCATCAAGGAGGTTCTTGACTCCATCCTTATACGCAGGTGACTTGTTGCTTCCAAGAAAGTTTTCACATATCCATTTGAACGCCAGCCAAGCCTTAAATTCCAGCGGACTTAGGACTTTTTAAAATTCAGTGTCATTCAAAACCTCCCTTATTTGTGGCCCAATAAAAATTCCTTCCTTCAATTTTGCTGCAGTAACCTTCGGAAATTTCCTTGAAAGGTATTGGAACCCTTCAGAATTGACTTTACCCATTGCTTTAACAAAATTCTTCATTAAACCAAGTTTAATGTGAAGAGGTGGCAGATAGATCTTTTGGGGATCCACTAAAGGGACAGACTGGACATTGCTTATCCCTGGGGCATATGTATACCTAAGTGGCCAGTCACTTTTGGTGTAATGTTCTATAGTGGCGCGACTGTCCCACAGGCAAAGGAAACAACAAAATTTTGTGAATCCTGACTGCATACCCATAAGCATTCCTATAACTTTTAGATCTCCACAAACATTCCATTGATGACTGTCGTATTTGATTGCCTTAAGTAGTATATCCATATTGTCATATGTCTCTTTTAGATGGACGGAATGGGCAATGGGGATGGATGGCATTATATTACCATTATGCAAAAGAACTGCTTTCAGGGGTCATTCTTACATTGTCGAGGCATGTTGACTGACCTGAGCAAACTATAAATTCAAAAAAATGTACACCAACTTGACACAACAAGTTCTTGGACTGGACTGATCTTTTGACACACAAAGCACGGCGTTGTTGCCTGAATCACAATGCTGCTAGACGTAAAAGCTCACATAAGATGTATAATTAAGATAATTGAAATCAATAAGATGAATAAACTAAAAAAACACAATAAAATAAATACAATCAAATGTTGAAATATTAGTATTTTGCCTATTTAAAATGGTTAAATCTGTGTAGTTATATATATGCCTTCATCTTGAAAACTATACGTGCTAGAAAAAATCTGAATGCAGTTTTGGAATCAGCGTGAAAAATGCTATCCAGCCACCACAAATCTTACTCTGATGAAAAATCTTTGTTGACCAGTGTAATTTTATACAAAGAATTTAAAAATTCAGATTTATAATCTGTTGGGAAAAATAAATAGTGAATACTGAATTAATGACAACGTCTGATTAGTACTGTATTTTGTATTACTATCGAACAGTTAATTAAAATCAATTAATTAAAGAATGATTAAGTGTTTATAAAGTCACTTCACTGTTTCACACTAAAAAGGGAAAAATAAAAGTGAATTTAAAATTACTAAAATTAAAGAAAATGATAATTAAGAAAACGATTTAAACGTAGTAATTTTTTTACTAAAACGATGAAAATAAAACTCATCACAAACGGAGAGTGAGGGGTTCAGCACGCTGGTGCCTCGGAGCCAGTGGCGGTCCTAGCTTACATGACGCCCTGGGCGAACCTCACCTTCAGCGCCCCCCCCCCCTGTTCGCCAACACACACACATTCGAATCCCCCCAAAATAAAGGACAGACATAACTCTCTCACAAAATAACTTTTTATTGGACTAATTGTTGGAACTTCAGAACCAAAACAAAGACTCAAATTTCTGAATTTTACAAATCCTTCATCACGTAAATAGAATAACTCACTTAAGAGAATGTAATTATGATACTATGAACAGGAAAAATACAAATTAAATTGCACAACTGCCATAAATAAACTAGAGAATCAAATTTCTAAATTGTACAAATGCTCTATCACATAAATAGAATAAGACACTTAAGAGAGGGTAATTATTATGCTACACTTTGAACAAGAAACAAAATAAATTGCACCACAGCACAACTGCCATCTAAAGCCTGACTCTTCTTACCTTCCTTGATGCAAAGTCATGAATTAAATCATCATATGAAATCTGCTCAGCAATTGTATGATTTATACTGATGATGGCCAGACCGGTAAGGCGTTCCTGTGACATAGTTGACCTCAGGTAGGATTTGATGAGCTTCAGCTTTGAAAAGCTCCTCTCTGCTTCAGCAACAGTGACTGGAAGAGTAAGACCAATTCTGAGAGCAGTCCACAAATTTGGATATATTTCAGAGAGCTCCCTTTCATGGATAAATGTCAGCAGTTCAAGCAAGGATATGGTCTTTGATGGCAAGTCAGGCAAGTTCTTCAGCTCCTGTGCAAGCTCTCTGCCATCCAAGTCAGATTGTCCCTTAAAGTGTAGTGTAGTACTAAGGTTCACACATTGTTCTGTCAGCTCCTCAAATGTGAGATTTTGGAAATGTGTCAGCACTCCAAACTTCTCTCCCACAATTTCCAACGTGGAAAATCTTTCCTGAATGGCTGATGTTGCAGCATCAACCACTGCATTGAAAAATGTCACCTCCAGCTTCTTCAAAGCATCAATCAAGGGCTCATCAGATGCTTCATAGGAGAAGTGCCGCTTTGTGGACCTCAGCCGTTTTTTTTTAACACAGCCTCCACATTCATTTGTTCACAGATATCTGTGGCTGCCATTTGTGCAGCCACAAAACCTGTTGCCCTGTAATTGCGGAGACCTCTCTCTGTTTTTTTTAGGAGATTTACTGCAACATCAACGTGCATGCTAGGAGACTGCATCTGCTTGCTCACATGCTGAATTTGGCACAACAGGTCATGCCACACCACTGAACAAATGGCGAAGCGGTATGACCCAACCTCCTCTGACAGAGATTGAGCCTCGACCTTTATTACAGAGTCTTTGGTGTGGTCCCTCACCTCGATCAGTGCATCTCTCACTGCAGCTGCCTGATATCTCAGGGGCTCCACACTCTTGATCTTGCTTTCCCACCTTGTATCAGACCACATCTTCAATGTGATGTTCACATGTTTTTTCAAAATGGCCCATCGTTGTGTGGAGGCTGAAAACAAGTTGTAAAGCTTCTGCAAGATGCCAAAGTAACTTGTGGCATCAATAGATCCCTTAGCAGCATCGGCCACAAGCAAATTCAGAGAATGAGCCCCACATGGAACAAACAGAGCCCTGGGATTAATTTCTAGGAGCCTGGATTGAACACCCTTGTTTTTTCCCCTCATGTTGGCCCCGTTGTCGTATGATTGTCCTCTACAGTCCATGAAAGGAACTTTTAGCTCCTCCAGTCTCTTCAGAATCAGAGATGCCAAATGTTGACCAGTGGACTCCTCTGCCTCCAAAAACCCCATGAAATGTTCCTTTATATGGAGCTTCCCCTCCAGTGACACAACCCGAATCACAACTGACAACTGTTCAGTGTGGCTGATATCTGGAGTGCAATCTAGAATTATTGAAAAAAACTTTGATTGTTTGATGTCGCTCACCATTGCTGAAATGGTCTTGCTGCTCGACAAATCAATGAGTTCGTTTTGTATGTGGTGGCCGAGGTAGCTGGTGTGACTGGAGGTCCCTTTTTGGACACGGTTAATGTGCTCTTGCATTATAGGATCAAATTGTGCCATCAGTTCAACTTCTTTCAGAAAATTGCCATTTGATGGTGAGAACAATTTTTCTGTATGTCCCCTTAGTGCCAAATTCCTAACTGCCAGAGAATGCACAATAGCAGTGAGACGTGTCAGCACCGCTCTCCATCTCAACTTCTCAGCCTCCAGAAGTGCCATCTCCTGCTTGTCAATGGTCTCCCCCTTTCTCATCCTCACTGCCAGTTCTTTCCAGATTTTCATAGAATTTAGGTGTTCTGAACTGTTGTCATGTGATGTGAGCAATGAGCTTGCATGCTTCCAGTCCGAGAGTCCCAAACTTGTTAAATTTATTTTCCTCTTGGAAAATAATGTACAACAGAAACAGAAAAGGCTGTTGTTTTTTAAGGAATAGACCAACCAACTTCTGGTTATATTTTCCCCACTAACCAATGACTTCCTGAAGTATTGATGGTGGAAACTTCTTCCGTCACTGTCGTTTCTAGGGAATACAAAGTCAGATGGTACTTGACTTGGTCCCCTGGAAACCAGTTGTGTCCGAATTCTCTCAGTCAGAACTGAAGGCCAGTTAGCAGGGTCGGTGGACAGAGACTCATCCTCAGGAGGCGATTCTGCTCCAGGCCTTTCTAATAGAAAGAACAAGAGCATTACTCATTAGTATACACACCTAAGTTAGATAACACATTATTCACAGCACTTTGTTATGGTGGTGGTGTTATGGAATTATGGTGGTGAAACACCACACATACCCAGTAACCCAGACCCAGTGATAATAACATTATAATTTATAACTGTTTGCAAAATGCTTTGCAGGGATGCACACACATACACACACACGCACACACTCACAGACATATGTGCACACAAACTCACCTGAAGAGTCCTGCCGGGGAGAAGTAGAAGCAAATGGGTCTTCATCCTCAGGATCAGACTGCATTTGTGGAGACATATGTGAGGCTGAGGAGGTAGATGGCTCCTCAGCCTCAATAATGGCAGAAGTAGACGGCTTCTCACCCTGGCTAGTGGCAGAGGGTGTTCCAAAATATTTCAAAAGTGCCCCTGCAAATAGTAAAATAGAACATAACAGACCAATGCATGAATAGGCTAGTACAATTAATTTAACATGTTATTAAGCACAATTTATTAAACTTTTAGAATAGGAAACAAATGAATAATACAACCTCCTTGGTTAATGGCTAATTATATACATAATAGTACACTTCAAATGACTCAGAAAGCTATATCACAAAATAGCAGTGCAATATAGCAGTGAAGAGTAGATGACATAGCTCTATACCTTTATCTTTTGCTCGTTTCTCCTCTTCTTCTTTCCTCTTTTTTCTAAACTGAGCACCTGATAGCTTTGACCTCTTCTTATCCATTTGCGGTTATTTGACAGACCTTAGTGGCTTAGTGTGAAGATTCGTTCTGTAATAAATAATATACATTTCACTATTTAACCAAACCCAGAAAAATAACATTACATATGTTAAAGTATGGGCCTTTATTCCCAATAATATTAATCTGGAAGCATTTTGCATTGTTTAGGTCTTTTATGGGAAGGTTTATGGAAAATGCAATAGATGGTTTTTTATTAATAAAAATATATTTATTGATCTTTTATTATTTATTTTATTTTATTTTTTATTTTTATTTATTTCTTTATTTATTTATTCTTATTTTTATTTTTATTTTTTTTGCAGGCGCTCATGCCGCCCCTCCACAAATGCCGCCCTGTGCGGCTGCCCATATTGCCCATATGAGGAACCGCCACTGCTCGGAGCCTCCACGAAACTTTGAAGGTCAGCCTCACTCAGCTTAGGTGTGCCGCTCGTCTAGCAGACGAGAGGGAGGGGTGACGTCATCTGATCGCCACGACGGAGCATACAAACGTTGAAGGAAGATTGTAGACAGGAAGACGGTCGCACGGTTGATTGGTGAAAAATACGAACAATATTTGGGGTTGATTGGAGAGAGAATTTCAAGGAAGGAATTTCCAAGTAACAAAAGTTGATTGAAGGTCAACGATGAGTTGAATTAAATTGAGGTTGCAGATGGTGGGGTTGGAGTCCAATTTGAAGAGGTTGCGGTCGACGTCGAACGAGTGAATCCATGAAGTGTTTCAAAAATTGTTCAAAGTAGGGACATCCATTGATGGACGACGGTTTTTTCGGTGGGGGACTGAAACAGTCTCGGTGTTGGGGAACTAAAGCGGTCTCGGTGTTGGGGAACTATCCAGTGTCGCGCATAGGTTGTGCGAGCCTCTGCCCGCTTGCGACTTTTTAGGGTTAATGCACTTTGGACAATCCAACGAAGGTGGTCCTTGTTGGGTAAGCTCGGCCTTAGCCGAGAGCATCCGAGCACCAATGAACAGTTTCTCCCAGGTTTTTTTCCGAAGGGGTGAATGGAAACACTTCACTTCAAAAATTGGAGTTTTAGTTCACTCATAAATTTTTATTCACAAAGAATATACAGAATTAGGCACTGATAATCAGAAGTTTACAGGGGGAGAGGTTTTACCTCTTACAACAACAGCTCAAGCAGGAATTTACAGGGGTAGGGGTTCGACCCCGTTTGACAATAGTTAAGGTAGGAATTGAAAGCGAGGAGGCTTGTCCTCCTCGAGTAAGAGTTACGGCAGGAATTTAAAATGAGAGAGGAGCCACCTCTGGTAACAACGGCTCAGGCAGGAATTTAAGGCGAGGGGGGCTCGGCCTCCTCGGGTAAAGGCTCAGACAGGAATGAATTAATTTACAATACAAGAAATAAATAAGCCTCAATTTTGGGGGAATGCAGTTGAAGGTTAAGCTCCCACTTTAGCTGGAGAGCTACAGAATTCTGATGTTAAGCATAATTTAAGCAAAAAGTTAACAAAAAAATTACTAATTTTTGTAAGGTATACACTTTTGGGTGGCGACATAATGTCGGGGGCCGACATGTACCGAGTACATTCAGTACATAAATTACATTATATTACATACATTAATTACCGTTAATTACAATTTTAGCAATTTGTTAATTGACATATCTAATACTGAAGTAATCTGAATAGGTAACACAATTTAAATAATGAAGGAGAGTTCTCCGTTGTTTTATAATTTAAAGGGGATTAACAACAATGTTATATATATTTATAGTTAACAATGATTACGCCAAATTATGTCAAATATTATTAGAAGAATGGTTGGTTATTATAGTTTGAAAGTCTAATTAGCCAGCGATGAGGAAAGCGGAGAAAAACTACGGTGTACTTTCCATTTGAAAGTACACGGACATTAATGATAACGTAAGACATAAGTAACGGAGTTTGAATGACAATTAGGTAGAAGTAGTAAGTACAGGTAATGAGAACGTGGATAACTATGTGCCTAAGTAGATAATAACCAGTAGCCTGGCAGGGAACAATATGGTATATTATAATAATATAACATCACATCTTAACGTTATAAATTGGTAGCAGAGGCAAGAGAGAAGAGTTCGAATTCAGAGGCTCGCTTTTGACGACGTAATCGGAATTCGAACCTTCGTCTCAGCAATAATAACCAACTTGCGAGAGGTGAAATAATAAAAAAAATAAAACGTAAAAAGAATACATGTACGTAATCTTGATCGTCAAGGGACATGTACGACTGCACAAAGTAGTGTACACAGTCGTCACACAATAAGTTGTGTGCGTAATCTAGACACGAGCAAACAGACTGATAAGTTGATAGGGCATAAGTAGACAATGGGTAATAGGTAATAAAATAGGTAATAGGTGATAAAATTAATAAAGGACAACGGTCAAGAAGGAACATGGATGTATGAATGAGTATGGTTGCATAACACCGACAGGACACAACATATAAATAATGACTTATAGATAGTAAAGCTTTTATTAGTATTAAAGAATGTACCATACATTGAATACTAAGGATAGCCTCATACTAAGCACGTGATCGAAGAAACGTGAAGGAAACTAAGTTACTTTATGACGTCAGAGTGATTTACTCTACGTACAGTATAAGTCATTATTTGGGAGAAATCAAAGGAGACGAATTAGAGAGGCACAGCTAAGGGAGGGACATTCGCTGTTTACAGCGAACTTCTAATGGCACAAACATGGATACTGTTCAACCATAGAAATGGTAAATCGCATGGTTGTGACATGTGTGTATACATATATATATCATAAACAAAATAAACATATCGTTAACAAGTAAATAGACTATATATATATATATATATATATATATATATATATATATATATAAAAACACAATCAAGGATTATGGTATCCAAAGGGCACGGTATCATAGGTACCAGGTACCTGGTAACGTTTCCTATAGGTGTTATGGTATACCTTTGTACCCCTAAGTTCCTTCACACGCCCCAGCTATTGCGCCCGAAAATTGTGGGTCCCTACCAGTGGCGGCTCGTGACTAAAAATTCTAGGGGTGCTGTCTCTAAGAATGGGTTGAAATAATTACTGAAATAAAAGGATGAGCATTGAGCAATGAATAAAAGTTTCAAAAGTTATTGAAAAAGTTATTCAGTGAGCTCATCCTTATATTGTTCTTGATTATTTCAATTGTAAATAAAAAATTTAGGGGTACTGCAGTTCCGCAGTGCCTACCGACGAGCCGCCACTGGTCCCTACAGTCATTTGGGGCGGTTCATCGCCCTCATCTTCCAAGCACACTAGATCCTTCAACGAGTCAAAGTTAACGACAAGTCGGTTCGCCTGGTTAAGCGTGATACCCTCAGCCTTCACGATATATTTCATATCTTCCCCCACCCTCACCCGTACCCCATAAGTTTTTGGGCCTGTTGAGACAAAAGAGTCGGCGTATGCGATGTCTCCACACACATCCTTGATCTCATCAGTCAACTCTCCGAGGAATTCACCAATAGACGGCATGTATTCACCCTCCCTCGCTGTGAATATCACACTGTGTCGTACAGAACCCTCCGCCCAAGAGAATGCAATAAACCCAAAAGTTTGATGGGCGCGTATGCCGTTGTGAAGCTGGCTACAGGTATGTTTGCAACACGCGATGTGTCTGTGGCCAATTCGGTAATGTTGTACTTTATTATGTACGTATTACCTACATTCACCATCTCCATGACCTCTTTATCGGGAGCGTTGGCATAATCCCGCACCTCGTTATAACTTTGGGCTAGGTGAACGTTCCCCTTGCCCGTATTCTATGCAAATTTTTCCCAAAGACTGTTTAGACACAACTTTGCACTAAAGCGCTTGCCTGGGTTCTTTACAATTTGGGAACGGTCAAGTTGTATCCCTTCACGGTCACGGTAACGTTGAATATAAGCCAATTTTTCATCTTCGGTATCAACTCCTCGCGGATACCCTGATGCTTCTACCTTATCCTTCAAAAAAGTTTTATATATGGCGTGAACGGCTGGGGACAGCTCAGGGCTTTTATATACGCCACTGACCTTACGCTGGTTGGTTGTGTGATTACAAGCCCCATTGTTCTCCTCTGCGCACTTCACGCATCGGGGAAACATGAGCTTGTGGTCTATAACGACGGGTAAGATCGGCATCCATATATCGTGGGGGGGGAGCACGTCTACGAAAGAAAGACCGAAATAGTTCTTGTTCAAATTTGCTGAGAACTCCTCGATGTTAGGCAGGGCTGGTCCTACTAGGTTTTCAGGTGCACCTACGGGGTACGGATTGTTCTTCACCACGTAGGGGTATAAAGAGCAGAAGTCGTAGTAATGGAGTTTCACGCCCTCCGTACGCGGAAAGTATAGTTTGAAGGGATTTGTACGCCCTCCGAACAAGCTATCACCGCATTTGAGGGGATCCAGCACCAGTGAACGCTTGATCGTGTTTATCTCTTCACGGTACTGTCCATCTGTTTCCATCCGCGCATCATACTCATGCTCCCACAAGATCTTGTGAGTGAACTGGGTGCCTATAAGCTGATCGCGGGTGCGGGTCCATGCAAGACTGTCGGCAGGAGATCTACCGTGGATATCTCCTACGATTCCACACACAGGATGGGGGCATCCGTGCCACCAACAGCCGTTAAAGGAGTACACAGTCTTCTCACCAGTGGCACGGTTTTCGCTTAGACCATCAACCCCAAAAAAACACGACCATTAACCTTAATGGGTACTTCCCCCGTGTTGCGGGCATGCTTTATGTATACACCTGTCTGCTGATGTATGTGTATGAGCCAGTAAATAGTCTTGTTCTCATAACTGCAGGGATTGTTTCTGTGAATGACGGCTTAGGTGCCTTTAGGCATGAAATTGTTCTTGAACACCGTAAAGCACAATGAGGCGATCGTGGTTGCGACTTGCAACGGATCACATTTGAAACGGTCTATGTACATCCTTCTAAAGGCCTGGAAACATACTCTAAGCACGCGCACATCATTCACGCAATAACGCTCACATTCATCAGCTATATTGTAAGGATTAGACTCATTAAAACTGTTGTAGTAGCGGTCAAAATCTTCACGTTCATCTGTGCTCAGACATTCATAGTTAAAGTAATGTTTGGGTGGAGGTAGTCCTACGTAATTTAAAGTATCGCTAGTGAGGAAAGTGTAAGGGAAATAACCTTTTGAAACTTGGGCGGCTACCCCGATTACCTTGGGTAGCTTTGCTAATTTAGGTGTGAATAATAGTGTCTTTAAAATGTACATTACCTCTTATTTGCATCTGTATAAGTTTGTTTCCTTTAAGGGATCACCTGTAAATATCTCAGATGATTCATGCTCAAGCAGCTCCTTATAAAGGAACTGCGTGTCAAATTTTGCACCGTTATGGGCAAGAATATACACAGCATTTTTTTGAACTTGTCCGCTAACTTGACAATATAGGACACAGAGTTTCACGGGACTGTCGTGTGTAATCCATGCACTCATCGCAGATAGTCTGGCTTACAAGTAGATGTAGGATAACCTCCTTACTTTCAGCAGCCGTGTATGTTTCTATATCGTAGTACACAGTTATACAAGGTTTATTTTTACGGTTAGCGTCTTCCATATAACATACATGCTTTACTCCATCCGCTTTATATTTCTCATGGCATGTAGGACAATGAATTTCATCACATTTATGTGTGAATTTCCCCCAATTATCCATCATATGAAACATACCACAGTCACAGATTCTCATTTTCCTACAAGTGCCAATTGACTTATGGAATTCAAAACAGATATTATTGAAAAATGTATCTCTACACACATTACAATCCCTCTTCTCAGCTTCAACTACACGACTTTCACATTTGGAGCATTTACACTGCTCACATACCATGTGGCAATCCTTGCAATGTTTCACTATATCTTCCGCAAACTCGAGACACCCCTTACACAAATCATGATGCCTTCCATATTTTCGACTTTTATCATAACTCGCGTAAAGGTCCCTTATATTACGGATGGGGAGATACGTTGTCCCTTACAGCCCTAAAATAAGTAGGGGGTTTTGTACGATCTCTCACACTGCTTTTAAAACTATACACGGTCCTACGACGATCATCCATTCCAAATACAACTAAAAGACCATTTATTTCCTGCTCCACCCTTCTCAACTCTTCAGGACCCATATTACAATCAAACTCAAGCTTGCAATCTGAAGCCAATTTACGAGCACGCTGCACAACCGTAGGCAACCTAATTTTTTGGACCCGTGTATTTAGCACAGTAAACATACGGGCCAAGACTAATGCTATAAAGCCGCAACCACGATCAGTGTTTATATGCCGTCTGTAAATAGTCAGAATTGAAGTTGAGTCTAAGGTGTGGCACTATGACCCGCAACACGGAATACACGGTCAATATGTACCGTGAAGTTGTTCATATTGAAGTCCGTACTACTTTGGGAGTTCTGCATTATACGGCTAATATATGCTTTATATCTACAGTTGCCAAGCGTCTGAATGGTATTACTACCCAAAAATCATCTACATCCCCGTCATCTGACCCAAAACCGAAGGACAGCCTCGTCCTGACTTCACGTTCGTCGCGGTTCTGAAGGGTAAACTCCACAATGCGTTCAACTACACGCCGTAGTCCGTGTTCAACACCATTGCTTTACATGGATCCAGGGTCAACCCTGACTATATGCCGATTTCTAGTCAGGGCTGGGGTGGGGATGGCGGTGCGCACCAACTCGAATGTTATGTCATCCTCTACAGAACGAGAAGTGCTGCTGTTGTGAAGGATGTACCCGGAATTGAACAGGAATAAGGGGGTACATTTTTATTTGAGGAAGGTACTAGTGTGGGGGGTTGTGTCGTAAGACGTAGAGGGTTGGGGCTCTATTACTGGGGGTGTAACAACCGGTGCACTCCTGGCACGCTTTATACCTGATGTAGAAGGTCCTTCATCATGCCTCCGCTTTGAATTGTCGCGTGGTGGTGCTACAGGTGTCGCTGGTGTCGGCTCGTCAGCGAGGATGGAGGCTGTGACAACAACTACACTGTCATCAGGGTCGCCTGTAATATCGATGATGGGGACATGATGCTGTACCTCATCGTCATTCACGGTTCTGTGGAAGAAGAGGAAAAACAAGACTGTAGAATATAAGGAACACCACTTAAATTTTTATTATATTTTGTAAATGACCCACTTAGGGGTGTGACGTGTTAGAGATGGAATCTGTAGAAAAATTCAGGTTCACGAGCCCGTCCACGTGTATTGTATCTGGCCCTACAGGATGTAGTAAAACTGTGTTTATGCTTAAAATCATTAAAGATAAGGGGGAGATGTTCTCAAAATTTTTGCATAAAGTTATATGGTGCTATTCGACGTATCAATCAGTGTTCATCGAGTACCAAGGTCATATTTTGTTCCACAAAGGTGTATATGACGTTAATTCGTTAAAGGGAAATGAACATACAGTCATTGTAATTGACGATCTCATGTTGTAAATAGATAAAACGTTTGCCGAGATATTTACAGTGTTCTCCCACCATCTTAACATATGCGTGTTCTTCATCAATCAGAATCTATTTTTCAAAAATAGATACATGCGCGATGTGTCGTTAAATACACAATATCTAGTCTTATTCGCGCAACGTAGAGATGTGTCACAAACTGGGGCATTAGCCAATCAAATGTTCCCGAATCAGCGTAAGGAATTTTTGGAAGTTTATAAAGAAGCTACAAGTCAACGTTACGGATATTTGCTTTGCGAACTTCATCCACGAAACACGTTTAGGGTGCTTCTAAGAACGAATATATTTCCAAACGAGCCTGAAACGGTGTATATTCCAGAATGACAAAGAGGCGAAAGAAATACCTTGAATTAATAAGAATCTATCATCGACTGCCCCGGGCAATGCAACAGATGTTTGCTAAAATATGGACTCCGACTTTTTAAAATGTATCTGTGAAATCTGTCTTAACGTTATAAATTGCAATGTATCAATGAAACCCACTCAGAAAGCTCGCCTACGCCGTTACAAGAACATAATACGTACACTCGCTCGTAAAAGTCAGACTATGGGGAAGAAAAAACGAATTATTGTACAAAGGGGGTCATTCCTCCCCATCTTATTTTCAGTTTTGGGGCCTTTACTGACTAGATTAATATAATGAAGAAGAAGTGGTAGTGATTCCGCACGAGGTGTATGCTTCACTGCAACGTTCAAAGAGTCCAGACACGGTTTTAGAACCCCGTAAAAGCAGGCTTAAAAGAATGGAAAGCGAATTGTTAGCCCTACTAAACAATGAAAAAATACCTGATGAGAAAAGAATCTGAAACCAAGAGGCTCTGCAGAAATTTCTTCACGAGTACGAAAATTATAAGAGTCCGACAGATCCCGTGGTTATTAGGCACAGCACGGACAACGATGAGCATGGCAACATAAAACCTGGGTCCGACGTTAAAGCTGACCAACCGAAGAATAACGGGTCGGCCCCACAACATATCGAGCATGTATTAAAAAGCAGCCTCCCACATACATTGAGGAATAAAGGTTTAAGTCTTTATAATCTATTGAGTGAGGATCCCAACATACAGTGGACCGATACAGGTGAGATCATTGTGGAAGGAACATAGGTACAGGGCTCGAATATCGTTGACATCATCCATGATCTGGTGAGAAAGTGGGATAGACCCTCACCATCAGGATGGAAGCAGATTAAAGCAAGACCTCAACAAATAAATGTTCCCAAAACATTGATAGGAAATCTGAACAGGTTAAAAGATTTGGAACGTGCCTCGCATGTGCCACAACTGAGAACGCCATCACCCCCAGCGTAGCACCTCTGAAGAGAAAGAAGAGGCCAAACAACAACAACAACGGTCAACCCTCTCCACGTGCCTCTAAAATATGCAAATAGCTAACATATTAAGGAGACGTTATTATGACGTTTTTAGCCCAGCCTCCTACGGAGGCGTTAATAGACTGTACAGAAGTGTTTACAATGATGGAGTAGGGAAAAAAGATGTCGAGAGGTTTTTGTGGGAGCAGGACGCTTATACACTTCATAAGCCTGTGAGAAAAAGGTTTAAAACAGCCAAGACAGCAGCGGCATCGATTGACTTTTTTGGCAAGCAGATTTAACAAACATGCAAAGATATTCAGAGTATATCGATGGTTACCGCTACATCCTATTCATAATAGATGTATTCTCTAGATATCTGTGGCTAATTCCTCTGAAAAATAAATCGCCTGAAACAGTTGCTAAAGCCACCAAAACGGTGATGTTGAAAGAAAACAGGGTTCCTGGCTATTTTTGTACGGATATGGGGAAAGAATTTAGAGGCCGAGCTTTTCAGAACATGCTGACAGAATTTAATATCAGCTACTACACTACCAATTCTGTACATAAGGCCTCTTTAGCTGAAAGAGTTCAACGTATCATAAAGGAACGCATGCACCGCTATTTTACACACAGAAGCACATACAGATATATAGACATTCTGGAATCACTGGCCTCATCGTACAACCGCTCATACCATCGCACGATTGGGACAACGCCTAACAATGTGAGAAGCCTGATGTGAGAAGAAATACTCGTAGAGCACCGCCACACTCTGTGCGTTTCAAAATCATTGATTATGTAAGGCTGTCGCGTTTGGGAAATAAATTCGCGAAAGGAGTTGAGCAAGGTTGGACACGTGAGATTTTTAAAGTTAGGGCTATGAGACCTAAAGACGAGATAATGCTGTATTACGTTGAAGATTTGAATGGGGAAGAAATCGCAGGAGGCTTTTACCGCGAAGAGTTGCAGAAAGTGACATTTGATTTAGAAAAAAACGTGTTTAAAATTGAAAATTTTTTAGGAAGCAAAGGCTCAGGAAAGAGAAAAATGTATCTGGTGAAATGGTTGGGGTACCCAGAAAGCTTCAACACCTATATAAAAGCTGATGCAATAATGAAGCTTAAATAGTATGCAACATGGCGCCTAACCATTTCTATGTCACACTCCCGTCCTCTTCTTCTCTGTCTGTACACCCAACCAACACCCTGGCCAACTTTGTAACAGAACTCCGTGGGCCAATTGAATTGGGTCACGATACATATGAGGTTGGAATATGCGAAATTCAGTTGGATACCCTTTTTTTAAGTAATGATTATAAAGAAACAGTTCTTAGAGACTGTAATGAGTGTGAAAATGCAGGGGTAACTCGGAATGAAACCATGCGTACCGCCCTGAGTGCAATGTATTACACTACAGTCGTAAAAATAGGCCCGGGCCGCTATGGTGCGGCCGAGGATGTTGTGAGGGACTTAAACGTAAGTTTAAAAAGCTCAAATCTTACGGCTGATTTAGTATACGAAATCGTAAATAAAGATCCCCCATGCATATACCCTGATCCTAAAATTACAGGCTAACAGAAATACTAAAGACAAATGAGTGTTCAAAATTATAACCGAGGAGCGATATGGAGCTGCCATCCAAAGAGATACATTTCACGAGGCACAACATGACCTGTTCTGCCTCATGTATCAGTTGAAATTGGAGAAATTGAGTGATGGCTGTACACCCCCAGATATGTGCTATATTTACAGCAATATAGTGGAGCACCAGTTTGTAGGAGATACCCAGGCACGCCTGCTGCATTGCTCACATTCCCAACCAAAGAGGGAGGAGTTTGAGCATTACATATGACAAACCCCATTATGTGAATGTTGCGACTAAGCTATTAACCAATATCTCAATATATATATAAGAACGATTGAGGGAAAAAGTTTCCCATTCGGTGATTGGAGCTTAACAGTGAAGCTGCACTTTCGACGCACTGAGTTATAATGGAACGAAAGTCTTTCACAGTGTATCAAGGTGTGAGATACCAGTGTGGGAGTGGAATTGGGTCCATTTTTTTCAACCATACTACGCACGACTATCCCCTTGCTGAAGAGGGGCGCCAGATATCTCGGGAAGAAAACGCTACAATCAAGTCTTAACACGGCAGAAGATTTAATGGCTGGGGCTCAACCTAAAAAAGTTCTAAAAAAACACTTAAAGCGTACACGGGGCGAAATCATCAAAGAGGCAAAGAGAAAAATGCGTGGTGGTGGGGGGAAGAAGAAGAGGCCTGTTCGGAGGAAGGAATTACCAGCACGTGGCGTTAAATGTAAAAGGATATCAAAAAGAAGAAGTGTTCTAAGTCCCTGAAACCTATGGTTGACCATTTTTTTTTAATAATATAAGCTAAGGACATTGCTCTCATGAATATAGACTGTTTACTACTTGTCGAGAGAGGTGGCACTATTTCTGACTCGTCATAGCACGCTTCATCCATCCGTGTAGTTCACAATATTGTAAATCAGAGTTGTCCCTCTTTGATATGCCCCCATCTCAAGTTTCTATTGAGCACAGTGACTTTATTACAATTAATCCGTTAAACACAATTAGTTCCCTGAGTGCCCCTATAGAATTCGTGATACCCAGCTTAGGCCCTTACTTTTGTGATCCAAGTTGTGTGCACATGTACGCTAAACTACATATAGTCCATTCTGATGGAACGGACTGTGATGACAAATATGCTGTATACCCTGAAACAAACTTTCTGCACTCCATATTCAACCAGTGTGATGTACTGGGGGCACTCAATATATTTTGCCCCACACTTTTTTCTTAGCTAAATAATAGGCCATGGGGATGAAATGTATTTTGGGCCGTAAGATTGAACCTTTTGCGCTTCACATAACCGGATTTTTCCAGTTTGAATCTTCCTTCCTTGTATAAAACCGCTTTTAAACGCCCTTGTATTAAACCGATGGTTAACGCAGTTTCGAAAATGACGTTTGACAGTGATGTGCGTCGTAAACAGAGAGCTGTTATCGAGTTCTTAACCGCAGAGAAGGAAACAGTTGAAAATATTCACAAATGTCTACAAATGTTTACGGAGATGCTGTTGTTGATCGAAGCACAGTTGGACGCTGGTCTAAACGTGTGAGATCATCGGAGAGAGGAAGAGCCAGCCTCGATGATGAGCCACGCAACGTGCTAACAGCATCATTCGATCAAATCGGTGCGTCACATATAAGGAGCTATCACTGGAGCTAGAAATTAATGAAGGAAGTGTGAATACGATAATTCAGCAACTGGGATACTCAAAAGTGTGTTCACGGTTTGTTCCTCGCGAACTGACTGAAGATCACAAAGTCCAAAGAAAAGAAATTGCTTCTGAGTCGTTGGTTCGATACGAGACAGAAGGGGATGACATTCTTTCACGAATTGTGACTGTGGATGAGACTTGGGTACACCACTTTGAACCTGAAACAAAACGCCAATCCATGGAGTGGCATCACGCAGACTCCCCACGCAAGAAAAAGTTCAAAATGGCTCCTTCTGCAGGAAAGGTTATGGCCACCATCTTCTGGGACATGAAAGGGGTGATTCTGGTGGACATTATGAAGAAAGGACAAACAATCAACTCAGCCATATATTGCTACCCTACAGAGACTCCAGAGACGTATAAAGCGAGTTCGACCGGAGATAAAATTGGAAGACGTCCTCCTTTTGCACGATAACGCAAGACCACACAACAGTTTACAAACAAGAGAGGTCATTACAAAAATGCGCTTGACTGTGTTACCCCACCCTCCATATAGCCCGGATCTGGCACCTTCAGACTTCCATTTGTTTGGGCCAATGAAGGATGCTATTCGTGGAAGAAAGTTTCAGAGTGACGATGAGGAGGTTAAGAGGTGGCTCCAGCGGAACCCAGCGGACTTTTACCAGCAAGGAATAAAGGTCCTTGTTTCGAGGTGAAGGAAGGCCGTAGAAAAGGATGGAGACTATGTGGAAAAACAAAAACTTGTAAAAAGGTATGTAACTACTTGTGTACAAAATTCCTGGAACTTACAAGGAAACTTGGAAAGAAAAAAAAGGTGGGGCAAAATATATTGTGTGGCCCTCGTATATTTAAATCGGGTCAACATATCGGCAGGAACGGGGTACTATCACCTACGAGCCTATCTGGAAAATGTGCTGAACTTTTCCAAAAAACCGAAGGATACCTTTTTAACTGCCGAGGGTTATTATCAGACAAAAGACGAAAGTAGTGTAAAGAACAAATTTTAAAACTCTAAAAAGATATATGAGTGTTTTGGACGCCTGCATACAGACTTCACATTCTGGAGAATTGCTTGCGAATGGGGTGGATATGAAAATAAAGCTCACCCGCACGAATCCTGAGATTTGTTTAAATCTGGGGGCTGATCAAGAAGAGGGTGCAAAGCCATGTGAAAATAAGTTCGCCTAAACAAATAAAAATTAAGAAAAATTTACTACATGCCACAGTAAAATACCCAATTAACAATGAAGATCAAATTATACATGGTACCAGCATGGTTGGCCTCGAAACAGATAGAAAACATGGCCCTGGGAAATCTACCTAAAGGATATTAACTGGAATGCAGGAACACGCTTCAGTGAATGGAAAATATAAAAAGAATGCCTTTAAATTCGAGAATTTCGGCCTTAAAAATATAACTATACGTCAATGGCGTTGCGTTGGGTGGGGCTATGGGTACGGATTATTCATCAGACGCTGTGTTCCCGCTTTGCGCGAGAGCATAAAGTAATCTGACCTATATTGCAGGTGCTTGTGATGAGTTCGGGATTGGGGTAACGCAGAAAGAATTCATCGATCAATTTAACCTTTATCCGTTTGACATCACACCTGACTTATCTGCTAGTGTAAATACACACTTAAGTCCACAACAGAGTGGAAACATCCCAGTCAGATTGGAATTCGCCAAGCCGATAGACGCGCCTATTAGTGTACTAGTATACCTCGAGTCACAAGCCCCAATAGAAGTTAGATTTAGGGGCGTTGTCACTAACTTTTAAAATGGACGCAAATACACTTCAGAGAGTAATGAATAGTGAACGGATCACGCGCTCCAAATTTATCGGTGTTTGCGAAGAATGAAACATTGAAATAGCCAACTACAAGAGAATGCGGTGGTCTTATTGTGAATACGATGTTACTGGTGGTGAAGGAATTCATTGGATAGCTATCTACTTTAAAAATAGGGATCGTCTGGACTATTTTAATTTACTCGGGACTTATCCATGGAATGACGTTATTATTGTAAAATTTCTCGAACAGCTACACATTCCCGAAATTGTCTGGAATCCCTATCGAGTCCAGGGATATTTTAGTAACGTATGTGGTATGTATTGCCTTTCATTTCTCATGCACATGTCACGTGGTAAGGAATTTATAAATTTTTAAAAATTATTCGATCTGTCACACTGAGCGGAATGATCAAATGGTATGCAGACAGATTAAGAAAAAGGTTTCTGTTTATGCGCACTCGATGTGTTGTATGTTGTTTCGCTCGTATATATAAAATGAATAATTGCATCAATGTTGTCCCCAATAATATTAGTTTGTGTATTCTGTAGCTTATTTAAAATGTAACGAACTAATTCTGTAGCTAATTTAAGATGGATATACAAATTTTACTATTTTATAAAACATGATTTCTATCATTTAATAAATTGATGAAAATACACTGCGTCTTCTTTTTACCCGAAACACATGAAAAAGGAAAAAAGCTCTTACCTGAAACACAAGAAAAAGAAAAAAGCTTACATTATTTCGTTGATGATGTGGCAATTGCTGGGTTGAATGCGCGGTAAAACTTCTACCTCTACGACATGCGTTTCTTCAATGCTATCACGAAAAGATTGTATAACACGAGTCAGCTCCTCATCGGACCTTTAAAGAGAAAGGATAATTTTAAATTAATTTGATTAGTTCATACATTTTTCTGAATCTTTTTTATTAAAAACCCATTTGCTTTTCATAAAAAACAAACACATACAGAGTGTGTATATATATATAGGAAGAGAATTACAATGTGAAGTATCAAATATCTTCGAACCACTCAGAGAGGTTTTTGACTCCTTTAAAAGAAAATACCGAATAACTTCACATTTGAAATGAATTTATTATGGAATTTTGTAAAATTATTTAAAACTTGCAAAGGACTCTTGATTGTTATAAGTTAAAAAATTCAACGATTTTTGATGAATAGAAATATCAAAACAGGACTTTACCATAATAATTATTAATTACTAATGCAAACTAATCTATAATTAAAATTTGAGGATACCTGCTATTTTGATGAAGCATTTTACAATAAAATGTAATGAGATGAAAATATATTACTACAGCCCCTCCATATATATTTATATATGATGAAATAATCATGAAGGAAACAGAACGGTGCTCAAGAGCATTCACCTAATGACATCCTCAGGAACACTAAAATAAATAACAAGTTTGCGACTAAATATAGGCCACAAAAAAATAAAATAAAATAGAAATACAAGTACATAAATTTTTATACTCACATTTCAACTGCATTCCCTTGCGCCGGATCGTAAGGAGCGTCATTGCAAATACCATCATCTGTTTGCGTTAGGAATAATCCGTCCACATCGGTTGCGTTAAAAAGACTAATTGTAGCCACCGCGGCAGTGTCTCCACCTTCATATAAAGCCGGTAAACTGTAAAGTTGTTGTGACTGACTCATGATGCGTGTTTATTCACTGGTAAAATAACTGCTGAGTTCCCGCTGAAATTACTTCCTTTTATATGTATGATTCCCAATTGTAAACCACTCCTAGAAGACTAATAGATGGTTCGTAAGTTTGTTGATTGGTTGCCAATATAACTGGGCGGGCTATGTTAAATGTGTGTGTCAATCAGCTGTCGTAACACCAATATAACGGACCCACGCTTTGGGCAATGAAGTCCTGATTGGTCACCTTCAAGAATAATGAAGGTGTGTCTTTATCAAATTTGGCTTATTCTCTCCGCAGATTTATTTTCAATGCTCACATCTCAAGGTGAATGAGTGAAATGCCCACTCGCACGCTCTATAACGGTGCCCTCAAGTATTTTGCATTAATATATAAGATTTTTATTTTCCATTATTATATAAGATTTGAAATAGTTCCACAACGCTAATATTCTTACAACCCTTGCACGATTTTTTTGTTCAGAAGATGAGTGTGAATATTTTATTTGTGCTTATTTGATTGCATTTGTTCTATTATAATACTTTCTATATTTCTAATTTATGTAATTCGTTTGTATTAATAAATAAAAACAAACGTCGGTCTCTTTGCACTCATACGCCTCACAGCTTCATCCTCAGATTTCCCATTTTGGACATGGGTTAGGTTAAGTTACATTGGTTATGGAATCCGAGCCATAGATCGCTACATCATCTGGACACGGTCTCCCGTCGAACTACTACCCAGACCTAGGTTAGGTTAGGTTAAGTTAGGTTCCTAAGAAAGACCAGACCTAGAGACAATCTATTTATAAACCATTAGTTAGAGAAAGGTACTTTTTTGGGCTGATTTAGATTGTCCTTATATTCTTTCTTAGGTTTTTAGATTAGGTTAGGTTCCAGTTAGAAGGAGAATCTATGGTCTGAACCATAGGTTAGGTTAGGTTCCAGTTACAAGGAGAATCTATGGTCTGAACCGCGAGTCACATCATCATCATCAAGATGAGATAGGTTAGGTTAGGCTCCAGTTACAAGGAAAATCTATGGTATGAACCGCGTGTAACTACATCATCATGAAGATGAGTAAGACAGAATAAATTATATATATATATATATATATCAGTGGCGGCTCGTGGTCAGGTATAGTAGGGAGGCCCAAAATTGTCTATAATATGTTTTATAAATAAAATAGATAAAGTGTTAGATGCCCTGCTTTTTGCATGTCACGATCGTATAGAATTAATACTATAAAAAAAAATCATCTTTCATAGTTTTTAGTGATAAAAACAGGAGGCATGAGAGGGCGGGCCTCCTCTGTTTTTATCACTAAAAACTATGTAATTCAATATGGCGTCTCACGTTCGAAAGCCTAAGCGTCTCTTTGTGATTTTCGCGCGCGGTCAAAATTTTTTGTTTTTTTTCCTCTTCCCGCAGGAGGAGACGGTTGTGATGTGGAGTAAAAAAAAATTAGAGTAAAAAATTCGAGTCGTTTGTTTCTTCGCGCGGTTTCTTTAGATTTCGTCGTTTCGTTCGGCGGTCGGAGAGAGAAATTTCAAAACTAAAATTGCTGTCCGGTGACTCATTTCTTTTTTTCTTCCCTTTCCACTTTTACTCCTGTCCTCAAGCCTACCTATTTTATTTTGTGGTGAAAGTCCTTTTTTTTGTGTTTACATTTTCTGAATTAGTAATAATTGTGATGATAATAAAAATAATGATTAGTAAATAAATTTTACACGTGCTTATATGAATTAAATTATTTTAGTTTAAATATATTGTGACATGCATTTTTATACGGTAAGGTTAAAATGGTTGGCGTATAGTGACGCATTTCTAGGCAATGTTTATATATATATATATATATATATATATATAGTAGAGCATTTTAAGAGATTCAATGAACATGTAACAAAATTTTTCAGAATTTATTAGGTAGTTTTTAAGATTATTCTTTGACTGGATGTATATAATGAATTTACAGGCAGGCCGACACATCAACATCAAATGTGTATAATTTTAAGGATCGCTTTGTAATTTTCGCTTCATAGTTAAGTTAATTTTAAAGGGACAGTCGAAAAATAATCTTAAAGATACTAATTCATACTGGGTCAATTCGGACGTTGTAAGATTATATGCTTGCCGTATACAAATTGTGTGAGATTTGAAAATCAGCTAAATTTGTTTAATTGAAACAGAAATTGTTTCGTAAAATTTTCGATAAATTAAGTTTTTTTTTACTTTTTTATATACTCATTAATTATATTCTTATATATTAATTATATATATATATATATATAATTATGTATATTTATATACTCATTAATTTTTGTAGGTAGGCTGATTATTGTTTTTTTTTTCTTTCATTTTCAAGACAAATTCCGAGTGATGTTTTGTGTACTTAGGCTTTTTAAATTTTTTTTTATTCTGAAATTTAATTTTATTGTGTTAGGGAGTGTTTTTTTTTTGTTTAACGTTTTATTTTCGGTATTAAAAATGAAAAATGTTTTTTTTCGTTCGTGCGTTTGCGTAGAAAATGTTACAAAAATTGTTGCCCGATCTGCTGCAGTTAAATTCGGTTAGGGTTAGGAATATTTTTATAGAGGCTCGCTTACAAACGAAGCGAACACTCTTCCTTATGCAGTGGTTGTTTTAATTTTGTTTTGTTTACATAGTAGGTTGCGTGTATTTTTGGGTTCATAATATCTGTTCTTATTTAGAATAACGATGTAAATTTGTAGTTTCACTTGGAAACGATAAATTGCTGGGATTTTTGTAATTTATAAACCATACTGGGTTTTGGTTGAAGGAGAGAGTTGTCTCTCAGATGTAATTTGTGAATTGCGAGTTTGCTTCCTATGAAATTTAGCTTTTCAAGTTGGAATTAACGTATTAAATTAATTTTCGGCATTAATATTCAATTTTTTTATTTAATAACTGTTTTGGAAAATTGTTATTGTTTAAAACGTCAGTCGGGTTTACTAATGCAGTTAAAACATTGGCTCGAGTGTTCACCCGGAAATGGAGCCTTTTAGATGGCCAGTAACGTTTTTGTGGTATCTATGTGTGCTTTCCCCAAAGTGTAAGAGGGTTTGTGATTTTCAGAGAATTGATGACATGAAGTTTCTGGGTTTCATTTTTGTGTATTTGAATGTATCGATGTAATTTCTGAAGGTAGTTTGAATAATAATATTTCTTAAATTATAATAACGATTACTATGTATGGGCGCTTTATATTTCTACTGTGCACTTTTGTTTCGTGCGTTTCATTCGTTTCTTTCATGAATTTTTTTTATCTTCTACCTTATTGGTAGCTCGGCTTGATTAAAATTTTGTGAATTCTGTAAAATTTGTAATAGTTTTTCCGTGAATTTGGCCAGAGCAAATTTATAGTTATTGTTTCGAAGTGAAATGTCGAGAAAATTCGATAAATTAAATATGACGTGATAATCAGTAGCAGTATAAACTTTTATAATTTTTTGTCAAAATTTCAAGAGGTTCGATTTGGAGGCAGCTAAGTTGGATCCAAATTCTATCCATTGAGTTTAGTTGACCCGATAGGTGATCGATCACCGATGATGAGAAGAGATGAGATGAGAAGAGACAGAGAAGAGAAACCGAATGCGCAGGGACTTGGCGCAGGACAGTTTCGGAAGAGAAGAGAAGAGACAGAGAAGATAAACCGAATGTGCAGGGACTTGGCACAGGAAAGTTTCGGTCGAAGATGGTCTACTGGTATTTTTCGGGCAGTAGCTGGTCACGCTGCTCGATGCTTCGCTAAATATGTGCTTTAGCACTCGGTAGGCAAACCACGAGAGTTTGAACGAGTGTCTAAGGCTTTACTGTCCATACAGACATACAGTAGGTTCGTTGCGAAACCGCCTACGGCGAAGTGATCGTTTGATTATTGCCAGTAAGAGAGTCCCTCAGCTGGACGTAGAAAGAGCAGCGTTCACCGACAAAAGTTGAGATGAGACAGGCGAGTTGATTCGTCGACTTCTAGAATTGCAAATTCCGTCTAATTCCGGTGCGTGGTTCCACTTTCAGTATATCTCCCCTTCTGATCCTTTTAGAATTGGACATCTCTCTTGTTTTTTTTTTTCGCCATTTGGAGAGAGAGCGGAACCAACCTAAAGCGTGCTGACCTGTTGCATGGTGATGCAATCCCTTGCATTCTAGCGAAGTGAGCAGGAGCTGCGATTGAAAATTCGAGAAGTCCGTTGTCAGCGTGCGGATTGCGATCTAAACAACGTCCAGCTATGAATGTACTGATTACACTGGGGAACAAATTTCAACTTTTTGTCTATTGAATTAGATTTGACAGTTAGTTCTAGGTAATTTGGGTGCGCTGAGCACGAATTTTTACTCGGTTTTGCTCTATCAGGTCCTGATTTTGCTCAACACCCCTCCTCTTTCGTCGTATTCATAAAAAGGTTTTTTTCTCAATACTCGCTGTCTTTTTGCAGTTACACATTATGCAACTAGGTTTTTATCTAGGTATTTGTACCTATTGTTATGGTATTGTTGTATTATGTATATTTTTATATGTAACACCCTAAAAATATTTTTAATTTTGTCATTTTTAACCCATTTTAATATTAGTAAATTAAGCTAAAAATATCATAGAATTCTAAAATTTTCTCGAGCGTTCCTGTTCTCTGTAGAGTATTCTAGAGGGACAACTAAAATATATAAAAGCGACTCGTTTCCAGAGTTAATCAGTCAATTCAATCAGTCAGTCAGTCAGTCAGTCAGTTGAGTTAGTTAATTAAGTTTGGGCATTAACATAATTTTGAATTGGCATATGATTTAGTGAGTAATTTTGTCATCGTGATTTAATATAGTTGATTTAATTAGACGTAATTTATATTGTACCTACTCATCCGTGTTTCTAGTTTAATTTCATAGATTGTAAGTACCTATTTCATAATAAGTACCTATTTAAACTAATTTTTGTGTTTATATTTCAGATTTTCTTAAATTTATATGAATTAAGGGCTTTAAATACCTTTACAAATTGGCAGAACAATCAAGCAATATGTCATCAAGCACTAGAAAGTTCAAATGCAAAAACAACCCTGATTCCTTCTGTTATATATGTGGAAATTTTACACTTCCACATCAACGAGCAAATATAGCTGACTTCGTAAAAAGAGCTGACTTAGCTTATTTTGGCATAAAACTGGGGGACCAAGATAAATCGTGGGCTCCACATAAAGCCTGCACTATATGCATTGAAAGACTGCGACATTGGACGAAGGGTTCGGATTCAAAAATACCTTTTGGAGTTCCGATGGTAAGTTTATGATTTCATAAAACTACGTAATTTAATCACTAGTATACTGTAACTTACCTAAATGTAATTGTAACTTAGGTACATAAACAAAAATTTACAGAAAATGTTTATAAGAATCTCAAATATTGCATAAGGTTGAAACACATAGAAATGTTAAATGTTTGGGTGATAACTTTTGATAAAATTCATAAAAACAAGTCTCTCGTCGCTTTTGTTAACGCTTTACAATTTTTTTTCCATATCAGGTGTGGCGAGAGCCTACTAACCACGAGACCGATTGCTACCTTTGCTTTGTCAAGACTTCGGGCTTCACTAAGAAAAATAAACATTGTATCGAGTACCCAAATTTCGACACCGCGATACGACCTGTGCTACATTCAAATGAGATCCCCATTCCAAAATTTAAGGGTCTGCCAACTCAAGAATTAGTTGAAGATGTTCCTGAAAATATTGTTATGCACTTTGAGGAGTCAGACATCGATTTTGACCCCAGCGTATTTGAAAGTCAAAACGATCCGCAAAAGTTTAACCAGGCCGAGTTGAATGATCTTGTAAGGGATCTAAATTTGCCAAAAAAGGCTGCGGAAATTTTAGCTTCAAGACTTAAAGAGAAAAACTTGCTTACTTCAAACACATACATTTCATTTTACAGAAAAAGAGAAGAAGAACTTGTTAAATATTTTAGAACAGAGGATAGTTTAGTATATTGCTGCGACATAGTTGGTTTGTTAAAGAAGATGGGGGTTGAGTCTTACGATGCAAATGATTGGCGCTTGTTTTTAGACAGTTCGAAAAGAAGTCTTAAGTGTGTGTTGTTGCATAATGGCAATCTATACGGCTCGATACCGATTGGGCACTCAACAAAATTAAAAGAAAAGTATGAACATATAGAAAAGGTTTTAAATCTTATCAAATATAGGGAGCACGAGTGGATCATATGTGTTGACTTAAAAATGGTTAATTTTCTGCTAGGACAACAAGGAGGGTATACTAAATATCCCTGCTTCCTTTGCTTATGGGACAGCAGAGCCAAGGGAGAACATTATTTCAAACAAATCTGGCCAGCACGAACATCACTTACTGTCGGAGAAAAAAACGTAATTAATCCACCTTTAGTGAGCAGAGATAAAATCATATTTCCTCCTCTGCATATAAAACTAGGCCTCATTAAACAATATGTAAAAGCTTTAGATACGAACGGCGAGTGTTTCAAATACATAACTTCAAAATTTCCAAGTTTAAGTTATGAAAAAATCAAGGCGGGAATTTTCGACGGTCCACAAATAAGAACAATGATTAAAGACAGCAATTTTCCTAATGTCATGAATGAACGCGAAAAAAATGGCTGGTTCTCATTCGTGGACTTGATAGAAAACTTTTTAGGCAATTATAGGGCAGATAACTACGAAGAAATCGTAAAAAAACTTTTAAGGGACTACAAAGAGTTAGGTTGCAATATGAGCATAAAAATGCATTTTTTGAATAGCCATCTTGACCAATTTCCAAGTAATTTAGGTGATGTAAGTGACGAACAAGGGGAGAGATTCCACCAAGATATCAAAATTATGGAGGAACGGTACCAAGGCCGCTGGGATTCCCACATGATGGCTGATTACTGCTGGTACTTGAAAAGAGACCTGCCATCAACAAGCAAATACGCTAGAAAGTCTTACAAAAGAAAATTTTTGCCACAGTGAAAGCTTCATATCTGTTTGTTTTTTTATTTTAAGTCATTTCTATCGTTATAATGTAATTTTACTGTAGTTTGAACTGCTTGTATTCATGAAATTTGAAAAAAAATTTAACACATGACTTAATTTTTTAGTCCTAATTTGAAAAATCTGGAAAATGGCACATAGGCTGTCGACAAGAATCAGGACCTGATAGAGCCAAACCGAGTTGAAATTCGTATTCAGCGCACCCAAATTACCTAGAATCAAGTGTCAGATATCATTCAATAAAATACGTGTTGCCCAGTGTTATTATGTAATGAAATTATAAGTGAAAGGGTGCGATTATTGCCCATATTTGTTGTGTATTTCGTGAAAATAGTATGTGCGTTTTGGTCAGTATTTTATATAAACGTTTTCTTATTTTTCTATGTTGCCCTGATAGTAACTATGTAACTGTATAAATAATTGTTTCGAATGTAAAGCGATCTTTGATGAGGAATCGCTGGAATAGATTGTGAACTTGAAATTTGTGTAACCAATGTTAAGGAAATTGTCCATTATTTTTTTTTCACGTTACAGCTTCGTTACAGGTTGTAAATTTGATTATTAGTGTGAAATGTTATTTTATGCAAATGTTGTGAAAATTATAGTTTGTTTTCGGTTTTTATAAAATTATACAAAATATCTGATATGTGGAATTTGTCATTGTAATGATTTCTTCTCTAACTTGAATTTGTTAAAGAAAAAAAAATTGCAAAATAAATAACTTTGTTGAATAAATAAATAAATTTGTTAAACGATAGTAATAAGTTTTCGTAGTGTAAAACTTATTTTCAAGGAGATGATGCGAGTGTAGTAATGTATAATTAAAAATTAGGATGTTTTGGTTATAAGAAATTAATAAAGATAATAATAATTAATAAATGTAATTACGATAAATTATGGTTTGTTTATAAAAAATTGTAAGATGCATAGTTGGCAACACTCTCTCGGCCCAAGCGGGACGAGAGAGAAAAATACCCAAAAATGGGCAGTCACTGGGCGGCGTTGCGTTTACGAAGGTGTCTTTTGGGTGCTAAGATGTTTTTGTGTGAATTCAGAATAGGATTTCGTATCTCTCCGACTTAAGTATTATAATTAAATCCCCCCTCGCATTACCCCGTTTATCTCAGTGTTTCCGGCATAAATAAAAGTTAGTAAAATGTTAATAAGCGTATAATTAAGTCCTCCGGTCTCCTTGTATTGTTTGAAATGATAACGGTCGGCCACGTCTACCGTATTTATATAGTACAGCGGAAAGCGAGTGAAAAGCGTGTAAACAGAATGATTAATGATAGAAGAAAGAGGAAAGTAAATAAAGAAAAAATGAATTATAATAATATTAAAGCAATTCACTACACTTACTAATATGTAAATAAATTTTTACTTTGTATATTGGGTGTAAAAAACGATCAATTCAGTTAAGAAAAAAATGTATTTTATACCAAGTTAGCTTACATAAAAACTTAAATGTTATAAACTTTTAACGAGGAACATAAGAAGTTGTAGATGATCTGCCCCTTTAAGATGGTTGTGAATTGTGATATCAATAATAAAGAGTATTACCTCTAAGAAATACCAGTTGGCAAACCATCTTATCGGATAGTCTATTCCTCTTTGGAGAGTAAATGTAGCCCGCCAAACTAAAAAACCGTTCCACCGGAGCAGAGGATGGAAGTGGAGCATTGTACTTAGTGAAAACTCTTAGAATTATTTTTGCCTCGGAAGCGCAGCGGGCATTCCAGTCTTATATACTGTGTGTGTATATATATATATATATATATATATATATATATATATACACACAGTGATGGGCATCGATACACGAAAATCCTTAAGGCGATACTGATACATCGATACTCGTAAATTGTCTAAAGCGATATCGATACCGATACAGAAGTATCGCTCGATACGTAACGCCGATACATGTATCACGATACTGCCCATCTCTGTGTATATATATATATATATATATTGTGTGTGTGTGTGTGTGTGTTAACCCCTTCGTCTATGGCCTTGGGCGGTTTGAAGTTGACGGGATTCCTGGTTAGGTGGCAGCAACGGATTTGTTACCTTGGGGTAGCTGGTACCGTGTAGGGAATCGCAGTAGTTTCTCTTATAGTACACTCCGATTTCTTCTTGTAGGGGATCGGAGGATTCTGTGAAGCTTACTAAATTCTTTAAGGGTTCCCCGATTCCCCTTGTAGCGTATCTGGAAATTAGTTTTCTCTATTTTAAGACTAAGTTCTCTGAAGAAAGCAAGGCTCGAAGGAGAAGACAAAGATATTCTCTTACTGTAGTTTACTGTTAAACTGTTACAGGTAATGCTCAGCCTCTAAAACAGATCAGACAAAATCAGAATCAGAATAAGAATAATCACTGGATAAATTCTACACGTTCATATACATAAATTTTGCTGACATCATTATTATTTAATGCTGACCTGTTTTGTTTTTTATTCTCAGTAGGCTGAATTATTTTGCGAAATATTTGAAGATAAGGTAAATATTTTAGCTGTAGCAATGACTAGACAGATAAGTAAGATATTTGAAGATGAAACCATATTTTTATTTTAAACTGCATAGTGACAGATCTGATGTTATCATGATCTGCCGAGTTAACTAAAAATGGAAATTGAAATATGTATTTTATTATGAATTACAATTAAACATGCATATGAGCGAAAATTAAATGCTTAAAATTTAAAATTAAGTGTTTAAGCAAGACATGACTTCATCTTTTACAACGAAGAGAGAATACTCGTACATACAAAGAATGAACATTGCAGAATTTAACACGATTACATTATTAAGCTAAATCTAAAAAAAATGATTGAGTAATTTAAAAAAGAAATCGTTCATCAATTATTCAACAAAAATAAAATAGAAAGAAAATAAAAAAATTTATCCGAACTTGCGTTATATATACAGACATCGTTACGCGAGTTTGAACTCTATAGTGTATGCAAAAATGAATATAAGAATTATGCATTGTTCGTTTTTACATACTGTATATATATATTATTATTTTTCTTTAATTTACCGCCGATTCGTACCTGTGAAAGTGGTACATATCTCGGCGAGGCAGTGAGTGGGTGGTGTTACTGAGTTGGGGATGGTAGACTAAGGGGGGGGGTGAGTAAGATTCAGTTACTGGATAGTGGGTAGGAGGGGTATGGTCTTAGACATGATGAAGCAGATGGGAATGAGTGATGAAAAGGAAAATTGCTTCCGCTGGAAAATGGGGGCCTTCGGCGAGTATGGATTGTAGACGCTAGGGTATGGGAATTTTGGACAAGAGAGGGAAACACCCACGACGAAGAGCGGACAGGTTTGGCCATTCGACCAGGAAATGTACGACTATGATAGAGGTATGGCAGGTAGGGCAGAGCGGGGCTGGCGATTTAGCCATAAGGTGATCATAAGCAATGCGTGTGTGTCCTAGGCAGAGACGGGCTAGAATTACTTCTTTATGGCGGGACCGATGGAATGAGGAGGCCCAGTATCCTAATTGCGGTTTGTTTTGTGTGGCCTGGTCCCATTCCCGTTGCCAGATGGAGCAGAAGTGGGAGCGGAAAGTCAGGAAGAAGTCGGAGAAAGGGAGGGGCCGGGGGTAGGCCGGCAGTAAGCAGGCCGTCTTTGCCGTGCGGTCCACCTCGTTACCCTGGATGCCGACATGTGCCGGGACCCAGCAGAAGGCGATTGTCTTGTGTCGGAAGGCTGTTAAAAAGTGGAAGGTTTGCTGCATGGTACAGACGAGCAGATGAGGGGGGTTAAATCTCTCAAGGGAGAGAAGTGCGCTTTGGGAATCTGAATAAATGACGAAGGAGCTGGCAGAGTGGGTGCGCACAATGTCGAGGGCCTCCATAATCGCGAAGAGTTCTGCCGAGAAAACGGAGGCCTCGCGGGGCAGGCTGAAGACTCGAGAAAGCGGCTGAGCCAATATTACCGCTGAGGCGGCCGTACCAGCCTCCGAGCGGGAATCATTTGTGTAAATGGGAACTGTGTCCGGATGTTGATGTTGGGTTGCGTGTTTTCGGAAGAGCGACCTGTATACCGTAGCGATCGTGGTAATCTTTGGTAGGACACACAGGTCCCTGCAAAACATGATACGGGTGAGGAGCCAGTGGGGGTAGATGCTGTATGAAATGGGGGTGACTGAGGGGGCGGGCATGTTGGAAAGGTCAAGGAAGGAGCGGACCGCTTCAGTGAAGTGCCAGCTCCGTCCCTGGGGTCGGAGTTCAGAAATTGCCGCGCATAGAAGCGAAGAGGGTAGTCTCTGTGCACGGAGGTATGTCCTCATGAGGGGCAGACCCCGTCGGAGGACGAGAGAGGTAATTGCAATCCACTTGGAGGCTGGGGAAGAACGGAAGGCACCGGTGGCGAGGCGGAGGCCCCTATTAAGGACCGGGTCTAAGATACGGAAGCAGACGTTGGAGGCTGAACCGTATACTACACTGCCATAGTTCAGTTTCAACTGCACCATGGAAGTGTAAAGGCGAAGGATAGAGCGTCGGTCTGCGCCCCATGTGGTGTGGGAAAGGTGATCTTGGAGAGCGAGGGAATGTTGGAGGGATTGCCTGTACGGCAGGCGATGGCCCTGGCCCGCTGCATCTCCGTGCGATGGATGGGGAGTCGTGTACGGTAGAAGCGTCGAGTAGCCTTCTTCTTGACGCGTACGGCCTCCGTGCACTCTGGGGTCCACCAAGGTACCCGTCGGGTGCGGGGTTAGGCGGAGGATCGTGGGCTGTTAGTGCACGCAGCCGCTACAACGATTGACTCGAAGTATGCGATGCACTCGTCGGAGGATGGGAAGTGGGCAGTCGTAAGGGTTGTACATGTATTGTCGTAGAAGCGGGACCAATTAGCTTTGGCAGTAATCCATTTCTCCGGTACCAGAACGGTCTGGTTGGGCCAATTGAGCGTGAGTTGAACAGGGAAATGATTACTTCCATAGTCGTCTTGGAGGACTTGCCATGTGAAATCTAGGTGGGTATCTGTCGAAACGAAGAATAGATCTATACAGGATGGAGTGCAGGTGGTGGCATGGTAGAGTGTAGGAGAGCCATCATTGAGGCACTCGAAGTAGAGCTCGGTCATGAGAGTAATCAGGGACGGGGCCATATAGGTGCAGTGTGTCTCCCGACAAGGGGTGGTGAGTATTGAAATCGCCCAGTAATAGAAAGGGTCTGGGGAGTTGTTGTACCACCTCCACCAGGTCCTCGCGGGAAACTTGAGTGTGCGGAGGGAGGTATATTGAACAGACGGTGTACTGTCTATCCAAGGAGAGCCGGGTAGCAATCACATGTAACGGCGATCGGATAGATTGTGGAAGGGGACTGAGTGCTGTATGAAAATGGCAGCCCCCCTTGGAGTGCAGTTAGGAAACGGGGTGGTGATGTAGGAATAACCACTAGGGTAGGGCATGGGCCTGGTTTCCAGGACTAGCTCCTGGAGACAAACACACACCGGACGGGAAGTGGCAATCAAGGAATTAAGGCCTTCGTAGTTCGCGAATATTCTTCTGCAGTTCCAGTGTACTATTGTAGTTTTCCGGGGATCCATTATTTGATGATGGGGGTTGATAAAGGTAAAGGTGCTAGGAGGTTGGAGTGTGAAGGGAGATCTGGGGTTCGCGAAAGCGAAGGATGAGTCAGGAGCATGGCTGGCTATCTGCCGTTCACCAGAGAAGGAATCGGTCGGCCAGTCGACCTCCGCGGAGATTGCCGGTTCGAGTCGGCCGAGCGAGACAGGAGGCGTGGATCACGGCAGCTAGAAGAACGTCGTGGGCTCAGAGGGTGAGAAGTGTTTTGGTGGGTTTTTGTGTTCGGGCCAGGAGGGGGCGCTTTATTTTCCAAAGTGGCACCTCTCCGCCTGTCTGGGGTCTCACGGCGGACCTGGGTGGCGATAAAGGGGACCAGAAGGACCGGGCAGGTGGGAGGGAGGACGTGCTCAGGGTGGCTAACAGGAAGGGGGGAGGGGATGTTGGGGGGGTAGGTACTGTGGGGGTGGAAGGAGATGAACCAGAGTGTTCTCGTGGAGGGGTGGAAAAAACGGCACCAGGAGGCAAGGGCAGATCTATAAGACTCATGGGTGCGGCCGAGCTCCCCTCGGCCACACCATGTAGCTGCGCCAGAGCCGCATCCACTGGACCCTCGGGGTAGAGGATGTTGTCCAGATTGGATCTCGTCGTGGGGGGCGGGTCATGTAATTCGGCAACTATTGTCAGAGTCTGTGGGGATAGATTGGTGGGACTTCTGCGGTGGGGTAATATGGTCCTCGTAGACGAAGTGGGCGATGTGAGGGTCCGAGTCGTCTCCTTAGATCTAGGGGAAGAGGGAGAGACATGTTGAAAGGCCGGAAGGTCTGGCGACTCGCTCCGGCGTCTCCGCCTCGCCGGCTTGCTCCAGGCGTTAGGTTCGGGTGTGTACAGAGAGTGCGTAATGGAGCCCCATTGAGAAAACCTAAGGCTTGTCTACCAGTAATAACAAACAATAAGTTTTCTGTTTTAGGTTTCGAAGATGCTGATGAACCGGAAATACGACTCGTTGGCGATTCCATTGTTCGAGGGCAGCTCGAGGAATTCTGTGGGAGAAACCCTCGTCGTAGGCGCCGTTACTGCTACCCTGGTGCAAGGGTGGAGGATATAACTAATAGTGTTGACCATTTTACAGATGGTACCTCCGAGGACACAACGTATGTTATTCATGTCGGTACTATAACGTTTTAAATTCTAGATCGGAAGAATGAAAAACTAAGATTGTTTTAACAGGTATACAGGGTGTCCCATAAGTCCGGCATCATAGGAAAAATAATAAAAAAAGGCAAAACTAAAGCTTTTATTTACAGAACGTGCTCAATATGTCCACCATTGTTTTCAGTACACAAATTCAGACGTGATACCCAGTCAGCAAGCACACGGTGAATGATGTCAGGAGTAATGGTGTTACATGCCCCAGGCAGGGGCCCAGGCAGGAATGATTTAATTCACAATACAAGAAATAAATAAGTCTAAATTTTGGGGGAGTGCAGTTGAAGGTTAAGCTCCCACTTTACCTGGAGAGCTAAAGAATTCTAGCGTTAAGCATAATTTTAGCATACAACGAAATTTAGAAAGATAAAAAATTTAACAAAAAAAATACTAATTTTTTGTAAGGTATACACTTTTGGATAGCGACATAATGTCGGGGTGCCGATATGTACCGAGTAAATTAAGTACACTAATAACATCATATTAAATTATTGCTGTTAATTACAATTTTAGCAGGTTGTTAATTGACATATCTGATACTGAAATAATCTAAATAGGTGATACAATTTATATAATGAAGGAGAGTTCTCCGTTGTTCTATAATTTAAAGGGGATTAACAACAATGTTATACATTTATGGTTAACAATAATTACGCCAAATTATGTCAAATATTATTAGAAGAATGGTTGTTTATCATAGTTTGAAAGCCTAAAAGCCAGCGATGATGAAAACGGGGGGAAAATACAGTGTACTTTCCATTGAAAGTACACGGACCTTTATGATAACGTAACACATAAGTAACATAGAATTTAAATAACAATTAGGTAGAAATAGTAAGTACAAGTAGTGAGAACGTGGATAACGATGTGACGTAAGCAGATAACGAACCAGTGACGTGGCATGGAAACAATACAGTATATTATAATAACATAACATAAAATAACATCTTAACGTTATAAATTGGTAGTAGAAACAAGAGAGAAGAGTTCGGATTGAGAGGCTCGCTTTTGGCGATATCATCGGAATTCGAACATTCATATCAGTATTAACGAATATCTTGCGAGAGGTGAAATAATTAAAAAAAAAAAAGTAAAAGAATACATGTGGACGTATTTACATGTAGGTAATCACGATCATCAAGGGACATGTATGACTGCACAAAGTATTGTACACATATGGGTTGTCACACAATAGGTTGTGTGCGTAATATAGACACGAGTACACATAGACTGATAGGTTGATAGGGCACAAGTAGACAATAAATAGATGAATGAATAAGTAATAAAATTAGTAAAGGATAGCAGTCAAGAAAGATCGTGGATGTATGAATGAGTATGGTTGAATAATATTTATATTGCATAACACCAGACAGGACTCAACATATATATAATGACTTATAGAGAGTGAAGTTTTTATTATTATTAAAGAATTTACCATACATTGAATACGAAAGATATCCACATACTAAACACGTGATTCAGTATTCAAGGTATGGAAAACGTGAAGGAAATTAAGTTACTTTATGACGTCATAGTGATTTATTTTGTACGTACAGTATAAGTCATTATTGGGAGAAATTAAAGGAGACGAATTAGAGAGACACCGTTAAGGGACATTCGCTTCTCACAGCGAACTTTTAATGGCACAAACATGGATACTGCTCAACCATAGAAATGGTAGGTCGCATGGTTGTGACACTGCTCCCTCCTGTGAAAAAGGATGTGATGGTGGGGTAAAAGTTTATTTACAATATATTAAAAAATAAAACAGTGACAATTTCGGGATGGACTAATCAATGCAATTTAGCGGGAAGAATGATAATTATATTAATGAAATAAAAAGAAATCAAGGGAAAAAAAATTAAAATTACAACAGGTGAATTAAAAAGGTTGAGGTCTGATTACTAGGATTGTAGTGGAAACACTAGATCAACAAGCTACGATAAAGTCCGAAGTTGTCACCTTTAAAAAAAAAATTAGAAGTATGATCAATTGTGGCAATCATACTACATAAGCAATCTTATAAACTAATGAACCATCTAAGTTATTACTGGCATTTCGACCTAACTATTTCAGTTAAAGTTCCAATTACAGGATCGAATCTAATTTAAGTTAAATTTTTTTAAGTTTGCCCACCGTTATAGTAACAAAATTACCTACTGAACCGTGATAAATTCGGAAGAATTACTTGGATTAAGATGATTTTAGGGGAAAAAGATATATAATAAATAATGGGTAAAAGAAAAATTCAAATTTTAAGGTCCAGGAATTTTCAATTCATATAACTATTTAAAGTGGAATTTAATCCGTCAAAACTGACAGAGATAAGAATTTCCGAAGTTATCATGATTGTAGTTAATAAACTAATCTTATTCACTGTGGTAGGTAAAAAATCGAAGTAAATTTTATTGGTGGATGGAGTCTTCAGAGGTGGGATAACTGTCGCAGAATGTAAACTTATTGCGAGTGCGAATAAGTTGGTATAATAAAAAAAATTATTTAAAGAAAAGTAAAATTAATTTAGTGGAAACATTAAAATTTATTTAGTTACAGTTTTAGATACTTAGATGTTGTTAACCATTAATAATATTCAGGGAGAAGGAAGATAGAATTTCGTAATGGACGATGTATAGACCTGGGGTCACCTGTGTATTTATCAGGTCATCCCATAAGTAATGTCGTTTTTTACGATAGATTAAGTTTAAACTAGTCCTACTCGGTTTAAGCATAAATTTTCCGAAGGTTATATCTAAGAGGAGATCTATCGTGTTTCGCTACATACTTTACAGACCTTGACCAGTGAAGACGTGTGTTTTGCTTTATGTGAACCCCTCATAAACATGGCGGTATCAGAAGAGCATATCAGGCATATAATGCTTTACGAGTTCAAACAAGGGAATAGTGCTACTGAAGCAACGCGAAACATTCAGGGCGTTTATGGCAACGATATTCTGCATGTGAGGAAATGTCAAAGATGGTTTCAAAAGTTTAGGAATGGTGACTGCTGTTTGACAGATGCAGCACGCTCTGGACGCCCTGCTGAGTTTGATGATGACCTGCTGTTAGCCGCACTTGAAGAAGACTGTTCAACAACTGTCGAAGAATTGGCCCAGAAACTCAATTCATCCCCGTCCACCATCCATCGACATTTGCAACAACTCAGGAAAGTGCCTAAGTTAGGAAAATGGGTGCCACATGAATTGTCGGTCGACAATCTGAGGGTGCGGGTAAACATTAGCACAGCTCTTCATTCCCGTGAGCTCCAAGATCCGTTTTTGCAACGTTCAGTGACTGGTGATGAAAAGTGGATACTGTACCAGAATGTTAAGCGCCGTCGACAGTAGGTTTGTGCCGGAGAACCAGCGACACCACAGCCAAAACCAAATCTTCACCCTCGGAAGGTGTTGCTTAGTGTTTGGTGGGATAAAGGTGGTGGTGTAATACACTTTGAAACCTTACCACACAACCAAACAATCACCGCTCAAGTCTACTGTCAACAACTGGATCGATTGAACCCTGCACTAAAAGAAAAGAGACCTTCTTTGGTTAATCGGAAAGGAATCGTGTTCCACCACGACAACGCACGTCCTCATACCGCTCGGATCACTTCTGCAAAAATTGAGGAGCTTGGGTGGGAAAAACTTCCATATCCTCCGTATTCTTCAGACCTTGCGCATTCAGATTATCATCTCTTCAGGAGTCTGCAAAACTATCTTGACGAGAAACAGTATACTTCTTTAGATGACCTGCACACCAGTCTTTGTACATTTTTTGCCTCAAAACCGCCTGAATTTTATAAACATGGCATTGAAAAGCTTGTAGGACGTTGGCAGAGTGTCATTGATTCCGATGGAAAATATATACTAGATCAAAAAGTTTCAGTTGAGTATTTTTTTGTCCTTCAAATTCCGATCTAAAAAAACCACATTACTTATGGGATGACCTGATATGTGCATTAGGTACGGAATGTAAGTGGTTGGTGATTTGCCCAAATGGGAAAAATGAGTTTAAGTTGAAGTTATACGTTATTGCGTATACGTACGTATAAATATGGGTCAGAAGCGTGTATAGCTGAGTGAGTATGTACAGTAGTGTGTAGAATATGAAAGTAATTGGTTCATCCCGTGAAGAACTAAATCCTTAGTGGTCAGTGGTGAATTATGAAATTTTGAAGAACGGATTAGCTTAGAGCAGCGATGCACAAACCCTGGCTCGCGGGCCAAATGTGGCCCCCACGGGTCTTTTCAGTGGCCCCACGGGTCTTTTCAATTCAATGAAAAAGTTAGAATATAAAAGTACTTTTGAAAACGTTTTCTGTGAAGGGAGATGGAAAGTAAGTAGGCTAATACATTTAGTTATTTTCTTCGCTTGGCCCTCACATCAAAAACGTTTGTGCACCACTGGCTTAGAGGTTGGTTAAAATAACTTAAATAAAGGCAACAGGCAAGATTATATATTGTAAGCAGCGATTAAGATTAAATGAATTCAAATAATCCAGAGTAAATATCAAACAGTTTCCTGCAATTAAATATAATTTATCGTGGTAGCCAATGATTTTAGAATAAGGTTTGTATGATACAAATAAGATATGAGTAGTGAATTTCCTTTCCAATAAGTATGACAATGATTACAAGTGTTTCAGAGTGTGGGTGAGTGTAATTGGGTGAAAGTGTAACCAGTAGCCGTAGATTTTTAGTAGTATTTATGCGTACGAGTTTCAACGTAAAAGTGACTTGAGGTACTGAAGGAAAGAGAATTCGAATATGTGTCAAAATTGGCTATAATTTTGGTTGACACCTTAACAAATGGTATAATAACAATTTAATGACAATTACTCAAGATTAATTGAATAAAAAAAAATCAAGAATAAAAAGTTGAAAATAGAACTCAATTATGAACTATACTGAACTGAACATGTGGTTATAGGTTCCGTATAATTAAGAATAAATTAAGAACAAAAACAAAAAAAAAAACTTAACCTAAATTTAGGGTATGTTCGGTCATACGGGTAAATTTCACGAACATACGGAGCAAGATAATTTAGGCGCATGGTTAGGTTGTCACGCGAGCGGGCAGAGATGGGCACCGTTAAAATGACCCCTGCGATACCGATACATCGTTACTTTGAAAATATCTTAAGACGATATCGATACTCGTTAATTACAGTAACGTCGTTACTTTCGTTAGTCGTTACATTGGTAAATTCATATATCATAATTGTATATCGTAATTAGAATATTAAAGCAAGTATAAAAAGTATGTAAAAACAAACGCAACTGTTTTTAGATAAATGGAGGTTTATTTCTGACAGACAATGATAACAGGACATTTTTTACAAAAAATATTATTTGAATAACAGAAAATTAAACATAAAAGTAAACAGAAACATTTCAATAGCAGCTGATGTAAAATAATAAAAAACATTTCCAAAAATATATTCTAGCTGAGAGGTATAGAATTAAATTTTAAATGTAGCTAGGAGCCTAGGGTTTCCTTTTAGCATTACTAATTTTTCGAACGTGTTGTCGGAAAGATTTCCTCTCTTAGGGGCATGAATATGTCCTGCATAGCTGAAGAGACGCTCAACAGGAGCCGAGGAAGGAAGTGGAGTATTGTACTTGAGGAAGAGCTTCTTAATTGAAGGATAGCCATCAAGTGACTGCAGCTGCAATGCAGTGCTGTCATCATTGAAGTATTTCAACACTTCCATCTCTGATGCTGTGGTGTCTTCTTTCTTGACGTCAGCAGGAGCATGACCATATTCAAAGAAATCGTCGCTACTGCTATAAGCACCATCATCTGTCTTAGCTGGCTCCTCAGGTGATCTGTCATTGTCACTTTCATTTTTAATTGCTGATATCAGCATGTTTTGCACCATTTTTCTACATGCCTCATTGTTTGTTCGCTCGCTTATAGTGAGCCACTTGCACTTGAAGTGTGGATTTGTTAATGCAGCAATAATTGCAACATTGGCATCTCTGTCAAGTTCCAGGAATTTCTTGAATCGATTTCTGAATCCACTACTTAATGCTTCTACTAATGGGTGGCTGTATCTCAATGACGATAGAGCAATTCTTTCAAGTTTTTTCTCAACAGCAAAGAGAGTAGGGATAAGACAACCGTAGTAGCAGTTCTGATCTCCTTGAAGGCGATCCAGTGCCACAGCCAAGGGTTTTACCACAGTAGTGTATTCTTCTAGGTACTCAATCTCCGACTCCTTGAATGCGGGCAGCTTTAAAGCACATGAGTTCATTCAATTTAGCTTTATTACTCAGAAGCAGTACAAGACTGTCATGCAAGCTATTTCACCGCGTAGGACACGGGAGTCTCAACTGACAGTTTAATACACTGGATATTACTTCGGATGTTTTTGGTTTACCCGAACAATTCCATAGGGCGGAACATTTGCCCATAGCCGAGTGGTGGATCTTTGAGACTTGACCTGTTAAGGATTTTTTCAAATCTGTTGTACAAACAAGGCTAATGGTATGCGATGCACACCTTTTGTGGCTTGGAAGAAGAATGGTATCATCTGTAGAATCGGTTTCTCTTATTTTTATTGATTCTGCAGGTTCATCTTCTCTTGTTTCAACTTGGCATTCATCTTGGTCTTCATCATCACACGCTTCTCTAGGAATTTTAAGGTCGATCCCATACTCCTTGAATGCTTTTACAAAATTTGCACCATTATCGGTGACCGTGGCTATAATTTTGCTCTCAGGGATAAAAAATTCTCTTCTAATATCGTCGAGCATTTCTGCTATTCGGTCAAATGTGTGGCTTCCTGTGAATCGTTTACACGCAAGAGTAGCACTGCATCTTTCCAAGGTCCGCTGATCTAGCTGTAAAAAAATATTAAAGCATAAGACTTATGAATTTCAAATTTTATGCAGTGTAAATAAATCATTTACATATTATGCGATATTTTTTTCTACTTAAATATACAGTATTTGTAATATTAATAATAATTTCCAAAAGATAAAATATTTGTAATATGAATAATATTCTAAGAATGACATACCCAGTGTGCAGTTACGCCCATGAAACTTCTATGTTTTGTGGACCACATGTCAGCTGTGGTACAGATATACCGCTGCTCAGAAAGTGTTGCAGAGAGGATGTCATGTCATTTAATCTGCGACCAAGAACATAAGAACATAAGAACATAAGAAATTTTTATAGTGGGCACACTAGGGGCCACTTCGGCCCGTCGAGGTGGCTCCACTATGTAAAAACTGCCTGTACATTGGCAATAACCAATTTTTACAAAACTAATTAAGTATCTATTTAAAACTAATTAATTATCAATTTAAAACTAAAGATAGAATCTCTGGATCCAGAGGATCAAAGTCATAATAGGCTACTATCCACAAATATGTTACACACTATATCTATTTATAACTGACATGCAAATATATCAGATCCAAAGAATCCAGTCAATTTCATTATGGTACCCATCAATACCAGTACCATGCCAACCAAAAATAAGTCACGGTCCATATCAATTGCGGACCAAGTCACAATTTACATCCATATACATTACAATATATAACTTAAGAGGAAAAGTGTAGGTGTGGCTGTAAAGACTGTACAGTAATGTAGAAATGTGTGTGCACCCATTTTGGGTCTCCCATTTAAAGGTGTTTGTGGGGCAAGTGAAGATCATGAGTTTTTCAATACCTCACAGTACTATGGGGGGCACCGCTCGGCAGAGGAATCTCTTTAAATAGGGTGTGTAAGGACAGAGAGTATCCCCTAACCCAAGATGCTGCCTCCCTATATCCCACAACACCTGTGTTGAGCTGTGGGATCTATCACCCAAATGCACATAATATATATGAAATAAACTAGTACCATTCATGCAATAAAAATGGGCTTAAACACCATCACCAGATGTCCCTTGCAGACATCAAACTATCCAACCTTCTTTTGAAAGAATCAAGCGTATCTGAAGTCACCACTTCTTCTGTCAGACTGTTCCAAAACTTAATTACTCTGTTTGTAAAACTATGTTTTCTTAAATTTGTTCTACATCTTGGCTTAAATAATTTCATACTATGACCTCTAGTCTGATTATTGTGATCTTTAATGAAAAGAGACTCAAAATCTATCTTATCCAACCCTTTTATCATTTTATACACCTCTATCATATCACCCCTTAACCTCCTTTTTAATGAGAACATGCTTAGATACGCCAGTCTTTCCTTATATGTCAATTGTCTTAGAGATGGGATCATTCTTGTTGCTCGTTTCTGTACTTTTTCCAGTTTTTCAATATCTTGTATCAAATAGGGACTATTAAATTGAATGCAGTATTCGAGGAGGGGTCTCACATATGAAATGTATAGTTGCTTTATAATATTGGGTGATTTGTATTCAATGTGTCTGCATGAGATTGAGTCTAGCATTTGCTTTATTTCTGATTACCATACAGTGATTTGAGGGTTTAAGTTCATTTGTCACAGTGACACCCAAGTCTTTCTCTTTATCATCATTTTTAATCCAAATTCCATTCATATTGTATTCAAATTCTGGATTTTTTGGCCCAATATGCATAACCTTGCACTTATCAACATTAAATTTCATCTCCCACTTATCTGCCCAGGCTGTTACTCTGTCTAAGTCTTTTTGTATTGTCATTGCTCCTGCTACTGACTTAACATTATGGCCTAATTTTGTATCATCAGCAAATTTTGAGGTTTTACATGATAGGCCCTTCTCTAGATCATTTATATAGACAACAAAAAGCAGAGGTCCCAGAACAGACCCCTGTGGGACTCCGCTCAATACGGGTCTCCAAGTAGACTTATTTCCATTTAGATGAACTCTCTGTTTTCTATTTCTCAGCCATTCTTCTATCCAATCAGCTATATGACCTCTTATACCATGGGCTCTAACTTTTACCAACAATCTTGCATGAGGAACAGTATCAAATGCCTTTGCAAAATCTAAGTATACTATATCTACTGGCTCTTTATTGTCCAAATGCAATAGGACTCCATCATAAAATTCAATCAAGTTGGTTAGACAGGACCTTCCATTTCGAAAGCCATGCTGGCTATCATTTATAAGGTTGCACTCTTCAAGGAACTCAGTAACTTTACCTCTAATGATACTTTCGAGTAATTTGCAAATAATGGAGGTGAGGCTGATGGGTCTGTAGTTTTTTGCCAAGTTTCTATTTCCTTTTTTAAAGATTGGAGCCACATTTGCTTTCTTCCAATCCTCTGGAATTTCAGTACATATCAATGATTTATTAAAAATAATTTCTAGTGCCTGTGCTATATTCTTTTTGGCAGCTTTTATGACTATTGGATGCATTTCATCTGGCCCTGGAGATTTTTCCATTTTTAATTTATCTATTGCTTTTAAGATATCTAGTTTTGTTACCCTTAATTCATTTATTTCTCTATCTTGTCCTGGTAGTATAAGATCAGGAATATTATTTAAATTTTCATTTGTGAATACTGATGAGAAGTATTTGTTTAGTTCTTCAGTTATTTCAAGATCATCATCTATAGTTTTATCATCTATATGGAGGGGGCCAATTTTCTTTTTCACTCTACTTTTCAAATTGAAGTGACTGAAAAACTTCTTAGGATTGTTTTTTGAATTCTTGGCTAGGCTTTTTTCCAGGTCACGTTTGCTATCTCTGATTACTTTCTTGCAAATGCTTCTTTTACTTTTATATATTTCGGAGTCTGTGCCATTTTTAGTTCTTTTGAATTTATGAAATGCTTTGTTTTTTCTCTGATTGCTCTTTTTACATTGCAGTTTATCCAAGGTTGTTTTTTATTTTTTCCAGTTCTGATTTTACACTGTGGGATATGCTTCCTTTGTATGTTCATTATTATACTTTTAAATTTTTCCCACATACTAGTTACTGTCTGTTCAGGCTGTAGAATATCTGTCCAATTTATTAGACACAGATCATTTACTAGTCCATTTATATTTCCTCTTTTAAAATCTGGAACTTCTACTTTATTTTCACTAGGTCTTGAATTACAAACAATATTAAACCGAAGGATACAATGATCACCTGAACCTAGTGTTTCTGAAACCAAGATATCCTGGAAGGTATCTGGATTATTTGTTAGAATTAAATCTAGAATGGCATCGGCCCTGGTTGGCTCCTTTACTAACTGGGTTAAACCATTCTCAATTATACAGTCTAAGAATCTCTCATTACTTTCTGGTGTTTGTAATATTTCCCAGTCTATATGCCTATAATTGAAATCTCCAACAATAATAATATTGCTTGTCATTGCTTTATTTATTTCATCAATAAGTTTATTTTCTACATACTTATTTTCTTCTCTACTTTTGGGGATTCCTCCAACTGAACATCCCTCAGGTGGTCTATAAATACCCCCTATCCTGATTTTCCTGGCATTTTTATGCCCAATATCTATCCATACAGATTCAACTATTTCCTCTTTAACGGAGGTAACTTCAACTGGATTCAGATTTGTCTTGGCATAAATAAATACTCCGCCACCCTCTGAATATTTATGTTCATAATAAAAAAGTTCATAGCCATCAATTTCATAAGTAATGGTATTATCTCTTTCACTAAATGGACTATTTGGTATCGTACTGAATTTTGTCCAAGTTTCAGTGACAATCATAACATCAGGATTTTCAATACCTATGTATGCCTTGAATTCATTTATTTTATCTCGGATACTTCTTGCATTTACATAGAAAAATGACAAAGAACCCTTGGAATATTTTGCTTGTAATTTAGTCTGGTTCTTGTTCTGTGATGGTATATTATTTGCATCTCTTTTACTTTCTTTGTTGACCTTTTTCTTTTGAGTTTTGATTATATTTTTTATTAGTTTATTGTTATCAAGAGTATTGGTATTTGTACTAATTTGGCCTATTCCTTTAGTTTTTAGTCAATTATATGATACAATCTTTGATAGTAAATCAGTTCCTTTACTATTAAGGTGAATTCCATCTCTGTTATAGAACTCTCTTTTTTTGTAAAATTTATTCCACAGTTCGGTATATGTAATTTCCATGCTCTGACATAGTGTCTTAAGCCTACTATTTATATATAATGCTTGTGAGTACCACTTATTATTCTCATGTATCCTGGGAATTATACCTGTGATAGATGTTTTAAGGTTAGGTCTCCATTCCTTTAACTTGATAAAACTTCAAGTCCTGGAGCAATATCTGTAATAAAAATTATCGACTATGAGTCCAAATGAAGAAATCATAAAATATTAGCTGGTAGCTACAATGGAATGACTACACCACCAAAAACAATACATCATTTAGATGTAGCACAGAAAAGGGGTCTTTGTGTCATGACTAGAGACCGGATTTTGCCCTTTTTGCCTTTTTTATTCCCGTTTATAGATTCATAGGCTTCTTTTAGAGAAATCCATTTCGGGACCGTGGGATGTATATAATTAAATGTTATAGTGTCTATAAACGCCTATTTTGATGGTCAGTGCCTAATTTTAAAATACGTGCCGATATATGCCTTTTTTAATTTTATTGTACTAAGTAAAGCAAAATAACTCGCATTTTTTTTAAACTTGTAGGCCTAAATAGGGCAGGTGATGGAATATATATATATATATATATATATATACTGATACACCTATTATATATATATATATATATATATATATATATATATATATATATATATATATATATATAATAATCAACATTACAATTAGAAAACAATGAACACATACCCTTAAATAGGTCCTTGAATTTAGCATTCTCTACAACAGAGAGAGGTAGCATCGTATCTACGATGAAGTCCACAATCTTCTTGTCAAACTGTGACTGGCTAACTGCACACTGCTGCTTTCTTCCAAATGGCAAGAGAGTTTGATGGCATCGCTGCTTGCTGGTACCGGGGGCGCTGCTGCTGGAACTCTCGCGCTGCTTTGACCGCTTGCTGCGGTACTCATCAAAGTCCTTTTTAAGTTCGGAATGGCGGCGCTGTAATGAAGAGTAATTGTTTACAAATGGTTGTTTGAAATATAATACGTAACACGAACTGTTATATTATAGAAACAATTTCATAGTGAATGTTCAAACTTAATGTGAATGCTTCTCGCCCCCCACAATATTTTGTTGCACACTTGGTATAAATGCTGGCTATGGGATTGAAATACATACATAAATACATAAAATGTTTTAACGTGCATGGCAACAGGCCCAAAGAGGCCCTTCGAGGCCATGCACGGAAATTGACCTATCATACCAATATGTTTGATTCCTATTACTACTACTTGTTACTATTAACATTACTATTGTTATATAAATTGCTACTGTCCCGTTATTCAATTTTATTTTTTTATAAAGTTAGAGCATATTATCGAGTTATATATTTATTAATTCATTCTTTCTAATGTGTTAAAACTACAGTATAAGGATCACACAAATCAGTTTATTTCCAATTGTTGAAATAAAAATACACGCCGTAAAATTTAACATTTAACATTTTCAAGTAAGAGTTGCCTATTACTAATAATATGGTCATATTATCTAATTGAAATCGGCAGAAAACCTACTCAGCCAAAACACATGTCATGCTTTAGTAAGGAAGCCACGTATATGTCATAATGTATGTGTGTGTGTGTTTTTTTGTGGGTTAGTGATGATAAGTATATCAAGGCCAGATTGAAAGGGGGGTATTAAGTGTGCCCACTCCCCCGAAATTACTACAAAAGAAATAGATTGCATATAGGAAATAATTTTGTTTTTAACTATTACATCATTTTATTGAGATTTTATATGCAAATGCATGTTGATACATTGCTAAGCTCTTGAAGATGGTAAATTTGTTTACATTTATGCTGACTTATTGCCAATTGTTTATGTTCGAATCAGTATCTCAGGTTATAAATTATAAGTGCAGCTGTTATTGTGTTGAATACAAGTATGAATTGGTCAAATGGTATTTTAAGAATGCGATATGATCTCCAATAGTTGATCTGATTTGAGGTCTCCAATTTCCATCCGGCCCTGATATACGTGTAATTAAGGTAAATACCGAGCAAAATGTTTGCTACATTTCAAGATAACGTAATATTAGATATTAGATCTGATCTGATAATATTATATTATTATACAGCATTAAGCTATATACAGTAGCTCCTTACTACTCGGTAACGCGACCGTTATTCGTTATTTCGTATAAATTGGTGAAATTCATGTGAAAACAAATTTATGTTTACAAATTACACGCTATATCTTACATGTCAATATATTATATAAATTATAATAAATATACATTAGATTTTACTCACCTTTGTGTGTTTTTTCAGATTAGAACAAGTAGATATATCAGCACTGAGAACAACTTGTTCTTTATTAGGGCACAAGAGACAGAGGCACTTTAAAGCATTGCCGTTCCTTCTAACGATCGAGAAAAACTTCTTCGATGTAATAAGCTGTGATTTTTCCTAACTATGTGCCGAAACATCTTCGAGGAAATCAGATGTGTCGTCATCCTTCGAAGAAGAAGCTGACGAAAGGTATTCCATGTTTAACAACTTTAAACAAAGGAGATGCACACCGCACAAGTGCTACACTATAACTGAGCTATACCGGCAACAAGACGGATGCAACGTGACAAGGACTGAACAAGTTCTAACAAGTATGAACTGTATGATACGCCGCCGAAAGATGTATTTGTACTTTTCACACATAAAAAACAGTATGTAACGAGTAACGAGTAACGGAAATTTTCGTTACTTTTGCTAAAATTATTAAGGGCGTTACCGTTACATCGTTACATTAGAAATCTTGCTAAGGCGATACCGATACTCGTTACAAAAGTAACGCCCGTTACTTAAGCCGTTACATGTACCGCGGTACTGCCCATCTCTGCGAGCGGGCATGTTGGTCATACACTTAACGGGATTCGCAAAATGCCGGGAAGCAGTGGACTGACCATGCGAGCCTTGCTCACTCACGAAGGAGGTGGTGTTTCGGGATTAAGAAGAATGGCTTTTACTGGTTTCAGAAGAGGGTCCAGGAAGAGCCATAGGGAAAAATTCGCAAAGTAGAAGGTAAGAAGGGCGAAAACATGAATTTGCGGAAGAAAAATGAGAATGATCGATGGAACGATCATATTATGGTACTAAGGGATATTCCACGCTTGCCTCTCCGTGCGTACAACTTTCGACGGTGAAGTAGGTTCGGGTTCGCTCCCGGCACCTATGGGCTTAGCCTCGGAATTGGGTGGAAAATCCTCTACCTTTGAAAACAGAATCAAGTCATCTTCCTTAAATAGGGATTCAAGCGAAATGACCAAGTCGGAACTCAAAGGAGATGAGTCTTCAAATTTATTTAGAATAGCCGAAACACTGGGAACTTCAAGTTCCGGCCTAACTGTAACTGAAGGGAGTGACTCGCTCTCGATGGAGTCACAGGGGTCTACTGTGAAGACATTCGAGTCTTCATACTCAAAATTTCCAAAGGTATGTTGGCTTCCTCGCTCCTCGTTAGTCGGAACTGGAACGGAACAATTGATGATTGATGAAGAATCTTCCCCATCTAGTAGCAGTTCCTTTTTATTTTGAACTGGTTCCAGGGAGTCCGTCGGGCTCTCTGAAGCGAATCTTTCACCCTCAGCTGAAAAGAGCGAAGAATAGGGGTGACAAACATACTCGAAAGGTGGGTTCTCTCCTCGAATTAGGCCTGCTTCTCTATCGGCCACATAAAAATCTGCGTAATAAAGAAATTCATCCCCAGGAGTAAATCTCCTTCCCAGTCTACGCCAGATACGACCACAAATGGGGTTAGATAAGGGACTGAATCAAACTCAGTAGGAAGATTAATTTCTCCGATACTGTATTCTTCCCAACCATCATCAATGCAGGTTAAACGAGAATGCAAATCGAATTTTCCCGTAGCCATCTTGAGTAACTTCTTGTATACGTCTTGTTTAATGTAATTCGCCTGACAGCAGTCTTCAGCAAGAGCCAAAACTGCTTGGTTGTTGACAGTTTTCATGAAAATTTGTGAGCTCTCGTCAAAAAGCACCATTTCATGAGCCCAAGAAGGCGTCTCCGAAACATGTGAACATGCTTCGTCTGCGTCATCGATGGGTTCGCGCGGGGTTGGGGTATTGGGAGAAAAAACAAAATTTGGAATATTGCAATCAGGGGAATTGGGTGACCAACCAACTGGGGAGACACGATGTCTGAAATTGACAATACGTCTTTACGTGAGCACTTTGCTCTTTAGGAAAAGATTGCTTGCCACACTGCTTAGAACACAAATTAACGGAGTTTAACAAGAAGTCATTGGGACATGATCGATTCGTTACTGGACTGTTACTGTCCTCATAAACATCACAATGATTATCAAAATCATTACCAACACTCGTAAAAACTGACTCGCCTACAGGACCTTGCGGGGCATCTTCCCCAACTGCTACTGAAACAGAAAAAGCATCATCTGAAACAAGATGACGGTCATCATGACCAAAAAAATAAAAAACAGGGTCATCTTTATGACCACTTAAACGAGGCGGCATGGCCGATTGGCCGTTGGCCGAAGTAAACTCAAAACAATTAGGGTCCTGTGGAGAAAAGTTATCAGAAACATGGTCATCTTGACCATCTAAAACAATATTAGTAATAAGATTCGCGTCTTCCTTAGGACATACATAGATATCTGATCCATCTGAATAAAAAACATCAGTAACAAAATTCGCGTCCTCTTTGGGACATGCATGGATATCTGATCCATCTAAACCTAAAACAAGGTCTTCTTGACCAAAGTTCACTGAATGAACTATATCAATTGAACTAACCGAATCAGTTGAATCAATGTCCGAATGACTAAAATTACTAACAATTTGAGGAACAGTGTCTAAGTCATCGTACAAGTCATGGCCATCGGGACCAACATGGTTGTCCTGACCATGATGAGAATAAAATAAATTCTGATTTCCAACATCAGTTACACAGCAATCATCCAAGTAGTCGGAATTCACATCTAATAAAGGATTGGTCACATCCCCATCTACATCAGCCAGACTCTGTACTTGGATTCGTCAGCCAGACTCTGTACTCATTCGTCAGCCAGACTCTGTACTGAACGGACGCATTTCCTGAGCTCTCTGATTTTGCATTTACTTTTATATATTGTTGAGAACTTTACTTTTGGATACTTTTGAATTTTATATACTTCCGTTTAAATTTACGTTGTTATAGTTAAGTAATTGAATTAGTGGTTTTTAGCGATTTAGAAGTTTTCATAGCGTGCCGGCTTAATTTAACTTATACCTGTGACGGTTTAAATTTTTAACTCCGCGATGCCGTCCCAGAAAGCGTCGTGTGTTAGGTGTAGGGTTAACCGGTGGTATTCGGAATTTAAAGATTATAACGGCGGTCCAATGGCGATTACCGATAGATCAGTTTGTTTCTTTTGCGAATTCATGGAGGAATTAGTTGACATAAAACGCAGTGTACGTGATGTAGCGGATACACTTGCAACGCTTGATGAGGGCAGGGTTAGGGCTACGGTTGATGGAAGCCGAACCAATACTAACGTTGAAGACGTTAGTAATTTGAAGGGTGAGGTGCGTAACTTAGTTTCTAGTTTAGGTAGCTTGTCGGGAAGGTTAGATAGAGTTGAGGAAGAGGTTAAGGTTAGTCCGAGAGTAGTAGATAGCGAGGGATTTAGAGGTTAAGGGTGGAGCTAGGCCGCGTACATTAGGTGATAGGAATCCCCCCCCTATCGAGGTCTCGAACCCTTCTTTCGCCTATTTGGAAAAGGACGTGAATGAGGGGGAAACTATTTTAATTGGGGACTCTTTAGTGCGCCACATGGACAAAGAGTTTGTTAAACGGAATCCAACCAATAGGAGGACGGTCTGTCTCCCAGGGGCCAGGGTTGACAGAGTTAGAGACGAAGTGGATAGGGTTGACGTTGCTTCCCGTCACTCAATGTTGGTGACGATGGTAGGAGGCAACGACTCGTATAGGCTCGATACGAGAGTGCCTGACCTTTTGGAGAGATATAGGGGGTTAATTAGGTCCCTGAAGGCGAGGTCAGATAGGTCTTTAGTTCTAGGTATTACCCCTAGGCACGGGTTGGGTCTTAGAATTACGTCCAAAACAATATTTTTGAATAACAAATTAGAAGAGATTTGTGCTGAGGAAAGTGTACCCTTCGTAAAGCTGTGGTCCGAATTCAATGATCCTAGCCTTTTTATAAAAGATGGGGTGCATTTTAATGAAATAGGTAATGCTAGGCTAGGTAGGTTAATAGACGAAAACGTGCGAAAGCTGTATAGGTCGAAGCCTTCTTTAAACGTTGTGGGTCCGGGAAACGCGGGCCCGACGTGATAAATAGTTTAAAACGCGGGCCCGTGGTAAAAAATAACTTAAACGTCTTTTATTGCAACGCGCGTAGTATTAGAAATAAATTAAATGAATTTAAGGCGGTAATTTATTCCGGCAACTATGATATAGTTGCTATCACTGAAACTTGGTTAAATACCGTGACTCGGGACTTGTTGGGGGAACTTGATATACCGGGTTTTAAACTCTTTACTAATGATAGGTTACATAGATTTGGAGGCGGCGTTTTGCTGTACATTCGTAATTCCCTTAGGGCTATCGAGGTTAAGTTAGATTTTCCGGCAGCAATTAATGCGATCTGTGTTGAAGTTAGGGCGCGTAGTATTAGTTTTAATTTTGTTGTTGTTTATAGACCTCCCGTTCAACCCCTCGATATAGATACTAGATTTTACTCACTTCTTGGTAATTTTATTGACAATCGGAATAGTATAATTGTCGGAGACTTTAACTGCCCTAATGTTAATTACGAGAATTTTACGGGTAATGAAGAGGGTTTGAGATTGGTTGAGTTTATGGACGATAACTTTTTACGACAGATAGTTACCGAACCAACGCGCGGTGATAATATCTTAGATTTGGTGATGACGAACGGCGAGAATATAGTCGAAGGTTTAGAAGTAGGCGAGAGTTTAGGATGTAGCGATCATCAAATTCTTAGGTTTAAGTTATTGATAGAAAACACTCAGGATAGTAACGTAATAGAAGTCCCTGATTTTCGTAGGGCTAATTTTGATAGTTTTGCTGATAGGATGAGAGTAGTGGACTGGGATAACTTATTTATGGGTAATGACACAAATTTGCGTTGGGTGGCGTTTAAAGAAAGTTTTAGGAATATTGAAAGGGAGTTTATTCCTCGTAGGCCCAAGCGCGCTAGAAATCGTGGTAGGCCGAAGTGGTGGAGTAGGGAAATAGGAGAGTTTATAAACGAGCGTAATAGAGCGTATAGACTTAGTAAGCGCAATGGCAGGTAGCTAACTTTAATAGATATATCGAGCTTAGACGTCAGGTTAAAAGATCAGTTAGGAATGCCAAGCGTAATTTAGAGATACTTATAGCTGCGGATAGTAAACATAATCCAAAAAAGTTTTTTGAATACGTAATAATCGTAAGCCGGTAAAAATAACATAGGCCCTCTAGTGGATGTTAATGGCGCTTTGGCTTCTGACGCTCAGGCGATGGCGGGTATTTTCAATAACTTTTTTGCGACAGTTTTTACCGTAGAAGACGTAAATAATGTCCCCGACGTGACGATATCGTTCCATTTAGTAGCGAGACTATTTTAGATGAAATAACTGTTTACGAGGCTGAGATTGCGCATTATATCGATAGGCTAAAAGTTAGCAAGGCTCCAGGCCCTGACGCTTTTTATCCCAGACATTTGAAAGATTTGAAAGACGTTATCGTAGGCCCCTTAACGAAGATTTTTAATCAGTCACTCGAAACGGGGATTATTCCTGAAGACTTAAATTAGCTAACGTCACGCCTATTTTTAAAAAAGGCGACCGCGCGGTAGCTAGCAATTATAGGCCCATTAGCTTAACGTCAATTGTCGGTAAACTTTTGGAATCCGTAGTTAGGGATCGTATTATCGATCACTTAGAAAGTAGAGATTTGATTAATAGTAGTCAGCACGGGTTTCGACGCCATAGGTCTTGTTTAACTAATTTGTTAGAATTTTATAACGAAATAGTGCGCGAATACGATAGGCATAGGGCAGCTGACGTTATTTATTTAGATTTTAAAAAGGCGTTCGATACAGTTCCGCATAGGAGACTAATTGCGAAGGTTAAAGCGCACGGTATACGCGGTCAGGTAGCTAACTGGTTAGAAGAATGGCTTCGTGCTAGGAGGCAGAGGGTCGTAGTTAATGGTAGTGAATCGGGGTGGTTAGATGTAGGTAGTGGTGTCCCACAGGGTTCAGTGTTAGGCCCATTGTTATTCGTAATTTACATTAACGACATAGATGTAGGATTGACTAGTAACGTGTCAAAATTCGCGGACGATACTAAAATAGGCGGTAAGGTTGTTAACGAGGACGATAGAAATAGGATCCAAGACGATGTAGATAGGATTATGGAGTGGACGGATAAGTGGCAGATGCAATTTAACGTAGATAAATGTAAAGTTTTGCATATAGGTTCTCGCAACAATAATTACGCGTACACGATGGATGATAGGGAGTTAGCGAGCGTTGACGAGGAAGTAGATTTAGGCGTACGCGTCTAAAGATTTAAAGGTTAGGAACCAGTGCCTGGAGTCTTGCGCAAAAGCTAATAGGATGTTAGGCTTCATAGCGCGTAATTTCGAATTTAAATCGAAGGATATTATATTGCCCCTTTACAAGTCCCTAGTCAGGCCTCATTTAGAATATGCCGTTCAGTTTTGGTGCCCGTACTTGCGTGAGGATATTGATAGGTTAGAAAGGGTTCAGCGTCGTGCCACGAAACTTATTCCGTCATTGCGCAATAAGCCTTATGAAGATAGGATTAAAGAGTTAGACCTGTATTCACTCGAAACTAGGAGATTAAGGGGGGAGCTTATTGAAGTTTTCAAAATCGTTAATAACATCGATAACGTAAATTTTGACAAATTGTTCACTTTCGATAATAGTAATACTCGCAATAACGGATTTAAGTTGCGTGGCAGACGTTTCATTACTAATATCGCTAAAAACTTCTTTACGTTTAAAGTAATTGATAAATGGAATAATCTTCCCGCGTCAGTCGTTCATTCTACCAGCGTTAATATGTTTAAGAACCGTCTTGACAGACATTTTAAAATATTAACGTTGTTTAAAAAAAGAAAGTTAACAACAGGAGCTCTGGTGGTGGTGCTCGAGGATGAGTCTGTTGACGATGAATGCCAGCTTGTGACATGCCAGCGTGTGATGCCAGCAATAAAAAAAAAAAAAAAAAAAAAAATTAGACTAACACGAACGTAGATGTAGCTCGTAGCGTAAACTAACCCACTTTTTGTTTAACTTTACCTACTTTTTTTTTTTTTTTTTCTTATCTCCTTACTTTGCATGTCTGTAACTCTTTCTTGCATGTTTGTAGTTTGCATGGTATGACAGTGAGTTAAGACTGTGTTTGCATGGTTTGTAAGCGTTCTTATTTTACTTCTTTTCATCTTTCACCCCTCTCCTATTTCTCCGACTATTTTTCTGACTTGTCGGCAGTGGCCGGCGGATGATGATCGTGAGACTTTTTTCCTCTTTTTCTGAATGAATGTTAACCCACGAATGATAGGTGTTGCTCCTTACTTAACCCCTTATTCTCTTCTCTTAACCCCCTACTCTTTCCTTTCTCTCGGGCTAACCTTAGAGTGGATCTTAGGGTCTTTGTTAGCCTTAGCTTCTGTAGATCTGTAGATCATTTTCGTCAGCCAGACTCTGTACTGAACGGACGCATTTCCTGAGCTTCTGATTTTGCATCTACTTTTATATATTGCTGAGAATTTTACTTTTGGATGGTTTTGAATTTTATATACTTGCGTTTAAATTTACGTTGTTATAGTTAAGTAATTGAATATTAGTGGTTTTTAGCGATTTAAAAGTTTTCATAGCGTGCCGGCTTAATTTAACTTATACCTGTGACGGTTTAAACTAATTTTTAACTGCGCGATGCCGTCGCAGAAAGCGTCGTGTGTTAGGTGTAGGGTAAACCGGTGGTATTCGGAATTTAAAGATTATAACGGCGGTCCAATGGCGATTACCGATAGATCAGTTTGTTTCTTTTGCGAGTTCATTGAGGAATTAGTTGACATAAAACGCAGTGTACGTGAGGTAGCGGAAAGACTTGCAACGCTTGATGAGGGCAGGGGTAGGGCTACGGTTGACGTAGGCCGAACCAATACTAACGTTGAAGACGTTAGTAATTTGAAGGGTGAGGTGCGTAACCTAGTTTCTAGTTTAGGTAGCTTGTCGGGAAGGTTAGATAGAGTTGAGGAAGAGGTTAAGGTTAGTCCGAGAGTAGTAGATAGCGAGGGATTTAGAGAGGTTAAGGGTGGAGCTAGGCCGCGTACGTTAGGTGATAGGAATCCCCCCCCCTATCGAGGTTTCGAACCCTTTCGCCCATTTGGAAAGGGACGTGAATGAGGGGGAAACTATTTTAATCAGGGACTCTTTAGTGCGCCACATGGACAAAGAGTTCGTTAAACGGCATCCAACCAAGAGGAGGAGGGTCTGTCTCCCAGGGGCCAGGGTTGACAGAGTTAGAGACGAAGTGGGTAGGATTGACGTTGCCTCCCGTCACTCAATGTTGGTGACGATGGTAGGAGGCAACGACTCGTATAGGCCCGATACGAGAGTGCCTGACCTTTTGGAGAGATATAGGGGGTTAATTAGGTCCCTGAAGGCGAGGTCAGATAGGTCTTTAGTTCTAGGTATTACCCCTAGGCATGGGTTGGGTCTTAGAATTACGTCAAAAACAATATTTTTGAATAACAAATTAGAAGAGATTTGTGCTGAGGAAAATGTACCCTTCGTAAAGCTGTGGTCCGAATTCAGTGATCCTAGCCTTTTTATAAAAGATGGGGGTGCATTTTAATGAAATAGGTAATGCTAGGCTAGGTAGGTTAATAGACGAAAACGTGCGAAAGCTGTATAGGTCGAAGCCTTCTTTAAACGATGTGGGTCCGGGAAACGCGGGCCCGACGTGATAAATAGTTTAAAACGCGGGCCCGCCCGTGGTAAAAAATAACTTAAACGTCTTTTATTGTAACGCGCGTAGTATTAGAAATAAATTAAATGAATTTAAGGCGATAATTTATTCCGGCAACTATGATATAGTTGCTATCACTGAAACTTGGTTAAATACCGTGACTCGGGACTTGTTGGGGGAATTTGATATACCGGGTTTTAAACTCTCTACTAATGATAGGTTACATAGGTTTGGTGGAGGCGTTTTGCTGTACATTCGTAATTCCCTTAGGGTTATTGAGGTTTAGATTTTCCGGCAGCAATTAATGCGATATGTGTTGAAGTTAGGGCGCGTAGTATTAGTTTTAATTTTGTTGTTTATAGACCTCCCGTTCAACCCCTCGATACAGATACTAGATTTTACTCACTTCTTGGTAATTTTATTGACAATCGGAATAGTATAATTGTCGGAGATTTTAACTGCCCTAATGTTTATTACGAGAATTTTACTGGTAATGAGGAGGGTTTGAGATTGGTTGAGTTTATGGACGATAACTTTTTACGACAGTTAGTTACCGAACCAACGCGCGGTGACAATATTTTGGATTTGGTGATGACGAACTGCGAGAATATAGTCGAAGGTTTAGAAGTAGGCGAGAGTTTAGGATGTAGTGATCACCAAATTCTTAGGTTTAAGTTATTGATAGAAAACACTCAGGATAGTAACGTAATAGAATTCCCTGATTTTCGTAGGGCTAATTTTGATAGTTTTGCTGATAGGATGAGAGTAGTGGACTGGGATAACTTATTTATGGGTAATGACACAAATTTGCGTTGGGTGGCGTTTAAAGAAAGTTTTAGGAATATTGAAAGGGAGTTTATTCCTCGTAGGCCCAATCGCGCTAGAAATCGTGGTAGGCCGAAGTGGTGGACTAGGGAAATAGGAGAGTTTATAAACGAGCGTAATAGAGCGTATAGACTTAGTAAGCGCAATGGACAGGTAGCTAACTTTAATAGATATATCGAGCTTAGACGTCAGGTTAAAAGATCAGTTAGGAGTGCCAAGCGTAATTTAGAGATACTTATAGCTGCGGATAGTAAACATAATCAAAAAAAGTTTTTTGAATACGTTAATAATCGTAAGCCGGTAAAAGATAACATAGGCCCTCTAGTGGATGTTAATGGCGCTTTGGTTTCTGACGCTCAGGCGATGGCGGGTATTTTCAATAACTTTTTTGCGACAGTTTTTACCGTAGAAGACGTAAATAATGTCCCCGACGTGGACGATATCGTTCCATTTATTAGCGAGACTATTTTGGATGAAATAACTTTACGAGGCTGAGATTGCGCATTATATCGATAGGCTAAAAGTTAGCAAGGCTCCAGGCCCTGACGCCTTTTATCCAAGACATTTGAAAGAAGTTATCGTAGGCCCCTTAACGAAGATTTTTAATCAGTCACTCGAAACGGGGATTATTCCTGAAGACTTCAAATTAGCTAACGTCACGCCTATTTTTAAAAAAGGCGACCGCGCAGTAGCTAGCAATTATAGGCCCATTAGCTTAACGTCAGTTGTCGGTAAACTTTTGGAATCCGTAGTTAGGGATCGTATTATCGATCACTTAGAAAGTAGAGATTTGATTAATAGTAGTCAGCACGGGTTTCGACGCCATAGGTCTTGTTTAACTAATTTGTTAGAATTTTATAACGAAATAGTGCGCGAATACAATAGGCATAGAGCAGCTGACGTTATTTACTTAGATTTTAAAAAGGCGTTCGATACAGTTCCGCATAGGAGACTAATTGCGAAGGTCAAAGCGCACGGTATACGCGGTCAGGTAGCTAACTGGTTAGAAGAATGGCTTCGTGCTAGGAGACAGAGGGTCGTAGTTAATGGTAGTGAATCAGGGTGGTTAGATGTAGGTAGCGGTGTCCCACGGGGTTCAGTGTTAGGCCCATTGCTATTCGTAATTTACATTAACGACATAGATGTAGGATTGACCTGTAACGTGTCAAAATTCGCGGACGATACTAAAATAGGCGGTAAGGTTGTTAACGAGGACGATAGAAATCGGATCCAAGACGATGTAAATAGGATTATGGAGTGGACAGATAAGTGGCAGATGCAATTTAACGTAGACAAATGTAAAGTTTTGCATATGGGTTCTCGCAACAATAATTACACGTACACGATGGTTGATAGAGAGTTAGCGAGCGTTGACGAGGAAGTAGATTTAGGCGTACGCGTATCTAAGGATTTAAAGGTTAGGAACCAGTGCCTGGAGTCTTGCGGAAAAGCTAATAGGATGTTAGGCTTCATAGCGCGTAATTTCGAATTTAAATCGAAGGATATTATATTGCCCCTTTACAAGTCCCTAGTCAGGCCTCATTTAGAATATGCCGTTCAGTTTTGGTGCCCGTACTTGCGTGAGGATATTGATAGGTTAGAAAGGGTTCAGCGTCGTGCCACGAAACTTATTCCGTGATTGCGCAATAAGCCTTATGAAAGTAGAATTAAAGAGTTAGACCTGTATTCACTCGAAACTAGAAGATTAAGGGGGGGAGCTTATTGAAGTTTTCAAAATCGTTAATAACATCGATAACGTAAATTTTGACAAATTGTTCACTTTCGATAATAGTAATACTCGCAATAACGGATTTAAGTTGCGTGGCAGACGTTTCATTACTAATATCGCTAAAAACTTCTTTACGTTTAAAGTAATTGATAAATGGAATAATCTTCCCGCGTCAGTCGTTCATTCTACCAGCGTTAATATGTTTAAGAACCGTCTTGACAGACATTTTAAAAGTATTAACGTTGTTTAATATAAAAAAAACAAAGTTAGCAACAGGAGCTCTGGTGGTGGTGCTCGAGGATGAGTCTGTTGACGATGAATGCCAGCTTGTGACATGCCAGCAATAAAATTATAAAAAAGTAAAAAAAAAAAAAAAAAAAAAAATTAGACTAACACGAACGTAGATGTAGCTCGTAGCGTAAACTAACCCACTTTTTGTTTAACTTTACCTACTATTTTTACTTTGTATGTCTGTAACTCTCTTTTCTTGCATGTTTGTAGTTTGCATGGTATGACTGTGAGTTAAGACTGTGTTTGCATGGTTTGTAAGCGTTCTTATTTTACTTCTTTTCATCTTTCACCCCTCTCCTATTCTCTCCGACTATTTTTCTGACTTGTCGGCAGTGGCCGGCGGATGATGATGGTGAGACTTTTTTCCTCTTTTTCTGAATGAATGTTAACCCACGAGTGATAGGTGTTGCTCCTTACTTAACCCCTTATTCTCTTCTCTTAACCCCCTACTCTTTCCTTTCTCTCGGGCTAACCTTAGAGTGGATCTTAGGGTCTTTGTTAGCCTTAGCTTCTGTAGATCATTAGCGTAGGTATTACACTTACTTTCAGCAAAACTTTCATCAGAAAGACTTTCAACAAAAGTTTCATTATAAAGACTTTCAACATAAGTACCTTTATAATTACATAAATCAACAATTTCATTGTTGACGTTACTGTTTTCAACATTAGCATCACAAACACTGTCACAAGATGCATCACAAAAATCATCCTCAGGAGAGGCTGTGAGTTCTAGCCTCGAAGGAAATTCATTTGAAAAACAAGCCGAAACAAACGGTTTAGAGACAACTGAGTTAGAGAAGAAAGTTGGGTCAGGATTACCCAAATTTTCTAGGGGTGACCTTTCATCGTCACAATAAAGGTCCTGCTCTGGTGCATTGCACCAGAGAAGGAAATAGCGTCTTTTATCCCGTTTAGCGACGAAGCATCGAGCCGAAAAGTCGAAATAGAATCCGTTGGGTCTTATGAATTCTGGGCCAATAACTAAATCATAACCGGGACAATATTCTGGAGGGACTAACAAGAAACCTTTGCAGACAAGACAACTACTAAACCATATGGCAAGTGGGAATAAGGACTGGAATAAGGTTACCATCGGAATCCCGAATGTGTGAAACGGATGGCGGCTCTTTAAAGAGAGGACACAGCAATTTATCCGCCATAGACGCAGAAACAAGACTATACGAACATTTAAGATCAAAACGACCTAAAAGGGTCTGCTTTGGGCAACGGAGTTTGAAATCGATTTCGGGGATAAAATAATAACTTTTTGGAGATTCCGAATGTACAGAACTCAAAGAGAAAGTAGATTGGGAAAGTGGGTCAGAATAAGGTACATTCAACGCCTTTCTACCCAGACCAGAAGGGTCAGCGGAATTACTCCGGTTCTCTACAGAAACATTATTGGGAGATGCGTTTTCACGCAACACTGAAGGATAGTGACATGACCCATGAACAAGGGAATGAAGGAAAATCCAGAACTGGCGTGTTCTGCTGTCTTTTATACTTTTAACGTCAACGAACCATTTGACGGATCCCTGCCGGTCACAATACTTCGTGATTTCATGCAGACCTTTATATATATCATACCAATAACGTTTAAATTCTACCCAAGAGAAATGATATACTAGTCCACTTGACCAATTAATAAGAAAAGTACGGACGCGCGTGGCGTCACCGGGATTTGGGTCACAAGTATCAAAAGCAAAACCGATTTTATCGGCATCTGAAGCCTGACAACCCCTAAATGAATCGTCAATTTTACCGAACCACTCCTTAAGGCGGGGTTCTACAAATTTATTATTGACGCGACCACGAAAATGAGGGACATCAAATTGTACGTTTCAGTATTGAAGAGGGAGTTACAAGATCAACATTAGTGTATTTCACGGGGGGGGGGGTAATGGTTTGGACATCGTTAATCATAACACGTGTCGTTGTCACGAAAGTGTGTGTGTGTGTAAAACAAAACTAACCATGTAAGAGACAAGAAATGAGGAAAAAAAATGGAACAAATTCTAAATATTTTGAATAAAATGAATTGAGAAAAAAAAATGAAATAAATAATGAAACAATATTTTTTTTTATATAGTTACGAGATAACGTAGGAGAACAAAACTGAGCGACTCTGCGTTAAATCCGGAAGCAGCGATCGACGAGTAATTTTTGAATCTCCCAACACCGAAGTCTCGTTGGCAAGGGTCGAAAATCGGTCAGACGAACTCAAAATCACACTAGAAAAAAGGGTTACAGTATAACAACAATAAACAAATTTTCACTAAAATTAATGAAAAAAGTTTAAATTAAAAAAAGGAAAAAAAAGAAAAACCTAACCGGGTAATACTAAATCAAAAAAATGTGAGTTATGGATTTATATATCAGTATTATGACTGATCGCATCCATTTCCAACAACAAAGTCTAAAATTATATTAATTAATATCCTAATCTAAAAAATGCAGATAATTTTTCTAAAAAGAATTTAAAATTCAAATTTATAATTTGATGGGAAAAATAAATACGTGAATACGTGAATCAATGACTAAACGTCTAATTAGTACTGTATTATGTATTACACTATCGAACAGTTAATTAAAATCACAAAAATTAATTAATTAAGAAAATGATTAAGTGTTTACTCACTTCACTGGTTCACACTTAAAAGGAAAAAAAATAAAAGTTAATTAAAATTACTAAAATTAATTAAAGAAAATGATAATTAAGAAAATGATTTAAAAGTAGTACGTAATAATTAAAACTCAATCACATAAACGGGGAAGAACGTTTGGTGAAGTGACTGAGGAAGTCAGCTGATGTCTCCTCTAGATTCTGAAGGTCACACGCAGTTGCACAACAGAGCACGCAAACGTTGAAGGAAGATCGTCGACGGGAAGACGGTCCAACGGTTGATTGGAGAAAAATACGAACAATGATTCAAAAGTTGATTGAAGATTACAAATCAAAGAGAAGTTCTTCAAGGGAAATTTTTGTACTAAATTTATATGGTTGATTGTAGAGAGAATTACAAGGAAGAAATTTCTAAGTAAACGAAAGTTCATTGAAGGCCAACGATGAGTTGAATCATCTTAGTTGTTCATCTTTGAACTCTTTCGAGTTTGTCTATATCTTTGCGCATATGCGGATTCCAAAATTGGATCGCGTACTCCAAATGGGGTCTAACTAATGATTTATAAAGAGGAACTATAAGATCGCGCGATTTGTACTCAAAATTCCGAGTATAAAACCTAACACTTTGTTCGCTTTATTGACCGCTGCTGTACTTTGTTTCGCTACTTTTAAATCACCAGTGACTATAACTCCTAAATCTTTTTCCTGCTCTACGCTTGCTAACTCCTTCCCTGACATACTATATGCAAAATTACCGTTACGCGAACCTATATGTAAAATTGTGCACTTATCGACGTTAAATCTCATTTGCCATGTGACTGACCAATCAACGATTTTATTCATATCTTCCTGGATTTTACTGCTATCTTCGTCATTAATCGCCCTAACACCCAGCTTCGTGTCATCCGCAAACTTTGAAACTGTACTGACTAGGCCGACATCTAAATCGTTAATATATATAAGAAAAAGCAAGGGGCCCAATACAGAACCCTGAGGAACGCCACTCGCTACATTAGCCCAACACGACCCCTCCATCAACGACCACCCTCTGTTTCCTACCTCGCAACCACTTGATTCCATGAGCCTTAGTTTTTTCAACGAGTCTTTTGTGCGGTATGGTGTCAAACGCTTTTTGAAAATCTAAATACACTACATCAACCGCCCGATGACTATCGTAAACGTCAACCACGCTTTGAAAAAATTCTAAAAGATTAGTTAAGCAAGATTTGTTTCGCCTAAAACCGTGCTGCGTATTTCTAACTAAGTTATGCAATTCTAAGTGTTCAACTATACGATCCCTAATTCATTGGTCAACAAAGTTTTTGTCACAGAGATATTTTTACTTGAACTATGTGTAATGTTTTACGTTGATTACGAAAATGAAAACAGAATTTTTCTATCACCCGCAGTTTTAGAGTTACACACGAATTTACATTACTTAGGATTTGAGTGAGAATAGGAAGGGGGCGGGGTCTGCCCCTTTCTCTTCCTCTGCTTATAAGTTGCTACACGTCACTGTTGACTTTCATCTGTCAGTTACTCATTTGATTTCACTCAGTGAACATCGTGCATTCTATTCGTAATTTTCCTTAATCATTTTTGTGTCAGTGCGTTCGTATTGTTTCATGACAGAATGCCACGCAAGTGTGTCAACCATCCAAACTGTTTCTGTTGTGTGTGCAGAGTTAACACTTAAATTTCAAAGGTGAAATTTCACCCCTCTCGTCAAAAAAGCATACGAACTTTATTTTGGTTGCAAGGTAGGGGATCAGAACAACACGTGGACACCTCATATATGCTGTATTACGTGTTTAAGACTTCTGACAGACTGGCTAAATGGGTCTCGTCAAATGCCGTTTGCTGTTCCGATGATGTGGAGAGAGCCGAAAGACCTTTTAACGGATTGTTATTTCTGCTTAACAAATACTATACTAGGCATTACTGCGAAATCTAAACATATGGTACAATACCCAAATTTACCATCAGCCATAAGGCCTGTTTTACATAATAAACATTTGCCAGTACCAAGGCCACCGGAAACGTGGAGTTTAGATGATGAAAATTAAATTGATGTACAATGGTAATGACGAAGCTCAACATGGTTTACTGATGGACGATGTTGATCCAATGTTTGAACCATTTTGTTCACCGACAGAGCCTCACTTAATATCTCAAGCAGACCTGAGCGAGCTTGTCTGTGATCTGAAATTGTCAAAAGATCAATCCGAACTTTCGGCTTCCAGGTTGAAAGGTTGGAAACTTCAAGAAAAAGGCACTAAGATATCTTTTTACCGCAAGCATCAAAGAAACTTTCTACCCTCTCATGACAACCCTTGGCCAACAACATGATCCAAACGAATGGCGCCTATTTATTGATTCCTCGAAGCTGAGTTTAAAAACTGTATTACTCCATAATGGAAATAAATACCCTTCAGTTCCATTAGCACATGCCGTACCAGCCCTGTTCAAAAATCAACTTTTTCTTATTTTCATAGGTTTCTGTACTTTTTCCCATGCTTTTTGACCTGAAAAGGCCGAAAATCACAACCATTTTGACCTAGGTTGTTGGGAAGCATTGCCGCATGGAGCTTTAAGTTTTCTGCCTTGAAATCGGCCAAAAGCACCAGTTCCGGGGTCCCTTGAATCATGTTTTGCACTATAACTTTTTATCTAAACAAGATAGAGCAACAAAATAGGCACCAAATTAAAGTGTTTTTAATCCTCTTTCTAACTTATACAATTATGATAGTCTTGGAACAAGAAATGGCACATTGGTACATACAAAGATTTCAGAAATATCACAAAATTCGTTTTCTCACACTCAAGGCAGACAAGGCGCCTTATTCATGACACAAATTTGAGATTAACATTTTGTCACAAGTCTAATCGATCAAGAAGTGAAAGCATTACATGATGATTAATTTCATAATGACATTTACACAGTCAGTTGTTGAGAGTTTGTTTCTTGAAGCTGTCAAAGCGGCGTCTGTTGAACTCCACAGCTTGAAGAAGATAGTCCCTTTGCTTGGCATCTGTTGTTATGACATTTGCAAAGTCGCTCATCATCTTGACACCACGTTCAGCAATGTCATTCACCGCTTTCAGATTCTTAACATAGTCCAACGCTTTTCTGTAGTCCTCATTCTGTGGCCAAGACGTGACAGGTTCCAGAAGCCACTCGGATCCAATGTTCAGTGTGTCCAGCAGGAAATGTGATTCTGGGCCAATGAGATCAACCAGGGTGGTCTTAGCTGTGACTCTCTGGAATAGAGGCTTTCCTGTTCTGAAGCTGTCTGGCTTCTCAGTGGCATGTAACTGGGCAGCAATGTCGTGCTTCAATGTGTCACTCAATCTACTGCTGAACAGGGCAAATGGCACGACTTCCTGCGTCAGGTACCATTTGTGGTTTTCCATCTTATTAAGTACTGCATCAGCAAGCTCTGGGTCAGTTTTCTTGTACTTCAACATGTCCTGGATTAGACTTAGATCATTCACGGGAGCATCTGCAGCAGACTGACATCATCCATACAGGAGTGTAGAACAGCGCAAGGAAGGTGTTGAGTCTTTCCAGCTTTGATACAGTGTCTTCGTCGTACTCAAGTTGATCTGCAAACATCAGCATTTTCATGGAGTACAGGTTTCTGGCCATCCATCTGGCCTGATGAATGGCGCCTGGTCGACTCCAGTGAATACCTCGAGGAGGCGTTCCTCCAAGAACAATGACTGTCAGTTCAGCCATTTCCCTGTAGTCGGCTCTTGGAAGCCTTTCTGCTGTTAGAATGTCTTGGAGTATTTCTTCACTGTTCTTCTTCTTTTCCTTCAGCCATTTGCTGTTGATAGCCAGCATCTTTGGGTTTTCCTTGGACAAGTCCGTCCAAACATCCTTCAGATGCTCAAACCAGGGATTATCTGGCCCCTTCACCTTCCCAAACAGCTTCTCCCAAACTGCTCCTACTAGGATTTCCAGGATGTGATGTCGACAGGCCAGATAAAACACCTTTTTGTTCAGCATTTTCTCTAGCAGTTTGGCAGCTCCTCTGTGAACTCCACTGTTACTGGATGTAGTGTCAAAAACAAGGGCAGTAACATTATCCGTAAGTTCCCATGTCTCCAGTAAATCCATTGAAGCCTCAGCCTGAGCTGTGCCAGAAGAATTGTCGATGACAGGTACTCCCAATAACTTTCCTTCAGTGTATGAAGGTGGACCAGACACTAGCACAGCTAAAGTCTCTGAGGTACTTCCAGGTTCACTGCCCAAGACATCTTTGAGCAACTTTCCATCCCAGTGTAAGGCAGCGTACTGTGGGGGGTTTTCACAAAACTTGGACATGTGACTCTGGCTGATATTATACCTGGACAGCATTCTGTTGCGACGTGTTGTTGAGGTTGAGATGACGAAGTTATCCAGATCAGCCCCTCCAGCTTTCAAGGTGGCAGAAACCATGGCAGTAACTTGATTGTCTGATAAACCAAGACGATCAGCTGTATTGCAGATGACATCACATTCCATGACCTTCCTTGGAAACGTCAAAGTCACACTAGTCACAGTGTCTTGATGGTGAGAACATCCAGGACGAGGCTGATGGTAATCCATGTCCTCTGTGTTAGCGTCGTTGTCAGTTGAGTCACCCCAGGTAATGTCATCCACATGAACAACTGCCTCTTGTTCTGCTGCAGCTGTAAAATAGTACAACATGTTAAGACAGTAATTGTTAAGTACATGCTAAATATCGCAATGGAGTAAAACTTAAAACTTTTTGTGACGTTCAAAGTAATTAGTTTTACCTTGTTCTTGTCTATGCTGCAGTCTTTCATTCCTCGCTGCTTGCTGCAGGGATCTTGTCTCAAAAATCTTGTCATGACCAGACATATGACCTTTCCTCTCAGTCTTTGGTCTTCGTAGAACCTGATATCCTCATCTTTCTTCTCTCTGGATAACAGTCTGTTGTTCTGTATTTCCTGGATTGCATCTGGAGCTCCTATATCGAACAGGCTGTCTAATTCCAGCACAAATGCTCCTCTTTTTCCTCCAGGGTTACTTGCTCTTCCTTTGCTTTTCACCAGAGCACGATGTTTCTCATGTAGTTTCATGAAGAGCTTCATTGCGTTGTACTTGGTCATTGTCTTGATCCTAGCCATCTGCCAGAATGGGATGATAGATTCAACTGTTTCATATGCAAGGTCTTGAACCATGGGCCTCCCTGCATTTTCCGGTAAATTCTGAAGATTAAGGAAATACTGGAACGCCTGTCTGTTGGTGGGAAGCTGGGAAAATTTAAAGCTCCATGCGGCAATGCTTCCCAACATCCTAGGTCAAAATAGTTGTGATTTTCGGCTTTTTCAGGTCAAAAAGCATGGGAAAATGTACCGAAACCTATGAAAATAATCGCTACGTTGGATAATTCGAGGAAGTATACCTGTTAAAACAATCTTATTAGTCTTTTCCTTTAGTCGCTCTAGTAGGGTCCCTGTACCTAGCCATCAGCTCTTCCGATCTAGAATTTAAAACGTTATTAGTACCGACATGAATAACATACGTTTTGTCCTCAGAAGTTCCGTCTGTAAATTGGTCAACACTATAAGTTATATCCTCCACCCTTGCATAAGGTGACCAGAGTCCCGATTTTGGGCGGGCCAGTCCCGAATTTATGACATGTGTCCCTCTTTTCAAAATGTCCCGAAAATGTCCCGCATTTGGAGCAAATTTTCATAAATGTCCCGCTTTATTAAAATTACTGTTACATTAAACATTAGATGTCCTTTATGAATTAATAGAATTATGCCACATTCTGAATTCCAAATCTAAATACTAACTTGCAAACTGAACTGGTACGATACATGTCGCCGTGCGGCAGTGCCGTGATTCCCGACTAGCGTTTCAGTGTTTCATTAGCAACCTCTGTGTAAAGTCGTGTTGTAGTGTAACGCTTTTATGTTTTTATATTTGCTTAATTAATAACCTTAATTAATTTTTATCCTTGCATCCTTTTTTTTTCTTTTGCAGCTAGGTTAAACTTTTTTGTTTGAAGGATAAGGAAAGTTATTAATTGTATCGTACGTAAGGTCGTAGGCCTACTTTGACAACACAAAATGTCTAAAACTAAAAGGAAGTGTACATTTAATGCACATCTGCAGTCTAAATATCCATTTATTACAAAAACAACAACAGAAAGTGATGTACGGTGTGAGAAATGTAGAAGTGACTTCAGCATTGGACAATGACATGGTGGCCTTGGTGGGATTAATGATATTACTAAGCATCTTGGCTCAAAAAGACACAAATCGGTTGATATCGGTGCTTCATCTAGTAAGATAGTGAGTGATTATTTTAAAAGTGTGACGCCTAGTAATAAGGATTTAGAAGTAGCTGCTGCTGAGGGTTTGTGGGCTTACCATACAGTCAGGGAAAATCAAAGCTTCAGATCTACTGACTGTGCAACAAAAATTTTGAAAACATGCTTTGAACCAAAATGTTCATGTGCCAGAACAAAGTGCGAAGCGATTGTTTCAAATGTATTTGCACCATATGCTGAAACAGAATTAGAAAAACAATTAAAGGATGCTCATTGCATAACATTGCTAACTGATGCAAACAACCATGGAAACATCAAGCTGTTTCCTGTTTTAATTCGCTTCTTTCAGCCATATGAAGGTGCTCAAGTGAAGCTTATTGACTTTAAATCTCAGCCTGGAGAAACCTCAGATATTGTGGTGAAATATTTAACTGATATTATTGAAGAGCATGACCTGGGCAGAAAATTAATTGCTTTCTGTGGTGATAACACAAACTGTAATTTTGGTGGTGCTGCAAGAAAAGGAGTGAATAACATTTTCAGGAAGCTAAATGACTACATTGGTAGAGAACTAATTGTGATTGGTTGTTTTGCACATATTGTACATAATGCTGTTCAGTCTGCCAGTGACTGTCCGCCAATTGATGTGGAAACAGTGGTTGTAAAAATATATTCATATTTCTACATCTATACTGTTCGAGTAGAAGAACTGAAAGAATTTTGTGATTTTGTGGACAGTGAATATAAACAGTTACTGGGATATAGTAAAACAAGGTGGTTGGCATTAATGCCTGCAGATGAAAGAATACTCAAGTTGTTTCCTGGTCTAAGATCATACTTTCTGAGCCAAAGCAAGTGTCCAGTGATACCGAAAAACTTTTTTGAAAACCCACAATCAGAGATCTGGCTCAACTTTGTGCACTGGCAAGCAGCCACCTTTCACCAAGTGGTTTTAAAGATTGAGGGTGAACATACATCAATTGTGGAGGTGATAAGTGCAATTTCTGATCTGAAGGATAATTTGCAATCAAAGAAAGATAATGTGTTTGTGCCACTCTCAGTCAGGAGTCTTGGAAACAAACTTGAACAAGATGGATTGATTGATTCTAATGATTCCTTATCTGTAAAGAAAATATTAGTTGAGTTTTATGACACATGTGTTAAGTACTTGGATCAGTGGTCGGGTCACTTGTCAAACGTTGAGTGTATGCGGTGGGCTTTATTAAAACCAAAGTGGTCAATTGTTGAGAAAACAATGGATTTTGCTGCTGAAAAACAACTATTTGACCCCAAATTTGACACTGAATTATTTGATGAGTTCACGTGTTTTGCAAAGTACATTAGTGATGAGAAAGTAGCACAGTGGAATGCATCTAAATTATCAACAGACCAGCGCTGGGAGGAAGTATTCACTCATTTCAAGGCCAGAGATGTCAATCATCAACGAATGTCAGCATTAGTTCAGTTCATACTCTGTCTTCCAGGAACTAATGCTTCGACTGAACGTGCTTTCTCTCAAATGAATAAGACGTGGACATCTGAGAAAGCACAACTGAAAGTCTCAACTCTAAAAGCTTTACTTTTAACTAAAATAAACTTCAATCAAACCTGTATGGAGTTCTACACTATGTTGAAATCAACTCCGGAGTTACTTCAGAAGATTTCATCGACTGAAAAGTACAGGAATTGAAAAGCAAGTACGATAATATTGTGTATTGGTATGTCATGGATACAAGCCATTCTCAGTTGAGTTAATTTTTTTCATAATTATATACTCAAGACAAAAATACAAGCAGTGAAGTAATAATTGTATATATATATATATATATATATATATATATATATATATATATATATATATATATATATATATATATGAGGTAGAGAGGTGTCTCGCTTTTGGCTCCTGAAAATATAGTCATTTTAGTTTATAACTACAAAAATAGAAAAATGTCCCGCTTTTTGCTCCTAAAAATGTGGTCACTTTACCCTTGCACCAGGGTAGCAGTAACGGCGCCTACGACGAGGGTTTCTCCCACAGAATTCCTCGAGCTGCCCTCGAACAATGGAATCGCCAACGAGTCGTATTTCCGGTTCATCAGCATCTTCGAAACCTAAAACAGAAAACTTATTGTTTGTTATTACTGGTAGACAAGTCTTAGGTTTTCTCAATGGGGCTCCATTACGCACTCGAATGAAGGGTTGGGAACTAAGGGAAGAGAGAGGGCTATTAGTACTATTTATATTATTAGTAGGAACTGAGGCAGGAGGGGTCGTAACTGGAGTCTCAAGGGATTCTAATTTTGCCGTCAGGAGCATCACGGTTTCTTCAAGCCTCACTCTGGCCTCCCTCTCACGTTCTAACTCGTTCCTCAGGACTTCCATGCTTGAGCACCACCTGCAAACTAACTGTTCATTATTATTAGCCATTGTAAACGCGTAAGCGGCAAATTTCTCTTCACAGCGACTGCAAGTACTTCACTGGGGTGCCATGCTCTTAATTAATTAAAAAACAAAAAAGGAGCGTTTGGAAATTAATAAATTACAACGTAGGTCTGCCGCGTGCTTATTGTACCGTCACCTACGCAAACCCGCAAAAATGTTCTTGAAACGCAGATACAGGTTCTTGTAACACAAATTTATACTAAATGAATATATACTTAATTAAGATACCGACGAAAGATCTGTAAAAGAAAAAGTATTAATAGAACTTATCTGTCTGCTATTCGAGCAACTTTTTTCTTTCCGTTTTTCCTTTTTCCCACGGTGGGTGTCCACACTCTACTTGATCCCCAGAAGGAAGTGAAAATGAACCTTATGAAACCTCGTTTTCTGATAGATTTGAAAAACAAAAAAGGTACACAAGGGAATTTCAACCTTACGAAACCTCGTTTAGTAATAGATTCGAAAAACAAACAAGGCAAATACAGGAATTTCAACCTTATGAAAACTCGTTTAGTAATAGATTCGGGAAACAAACAAGGCAAGCCATTTGCACTAGCCTTGGTTTAATCAAATAATATAATTAATGAATAAAGTCAATAAATTAAATATATTCGTTAATGAATGATTAGTAACACGAAGTAATTTACTTAAGAATGCACCAAACACTATTTTTTTAAAAGACACTTCAAAGAAAACCACTTATTCAATTGGTAACACTGGACACTCGATAAAACACGTC